>JAXCHO010000145.1:8772500-9372500 GCA_036630365.1 Acanthiza pusilla
TACACACATGCATAAATGTTAATTATTTGCATGGACTTGTTTGGATATGGTTCCAGGTATTCTGATTAATCTTTTCTCCTTGAGAGTATCTCAAATATGTTGTCAAGTCATAATGTACCTTTCTTATTGTCTTGGTTTGAGACACAGGTGTCTGCCAAGGAAGGCAGGGACTTCCCTTGGAATAGAGAATATGACCCCCACCCCATCCCTCTGAATTATTATACCTTTGAAATTAAGGGGCTTTCAAGCAAAGATATGGGAAAAAAAATAACATTTCTTTACTAGTATTTATAACAAGGCAAACAAGCAACAACAACGGTAGCAACAACAAACAAATCAGAAACCCAGGAACAGCCTTCTCTCAGCCGTCATAGCACCTTCCCCTTCGCTGCAGTCACGGTCACAGCCAGCAGGGGTGCTGTTTGCTCCCGGCCGGGCAGGGCCGGTGCCATGATTCCACCGCGGCTGCAGGGGGCGCTGTGGCGGGAGCTCAGCCGCGTCTCTCCCCGGCGCGGTAATGGCAGGTGGGCTGGACAGCGAGATGGGCTGGACAGCGAGATGGGCTGGACAGCGAGATGGGCTGCAGCAGGAACTTGGGACCAGCACGCTAGAACGGCAGGGCTGGCTCACCCGAGGTAATAGGAATTCCGCAGCTGTAGCAGGAGCCGCGGGGTGTCCCGGCAGGCACGTGGTGTTGGGTTAGAGTGTAGCAAAAACCCGGAGCAGTAGCAGAAAAACGGCAGGGGTTGAGCAGGGAATCTCTCCCCCGACTAGCTCAGCGGGAATGGCTAGCTCCTCGGTCAGGCTGGGCGGAGTGGCCCCGGCAGGGGATGGGGTACTGCCGGTCCCAGGTCCCGGCGCGGCACGCACTGGCTCTGGGCTACCAAACAGCAGAGAGGTAGAGAGATGAGCCAGTAAGCCCAGTCACAGTGCCGAAGGAAAAGAAACAAAAATAAATAGGAAAAACCCATGAAGCAACAATATCTCTGCCAGAGTCCGTAGTGCCTGGAGAGTGGAATTCCGGAGCGCAGGAAATGCAGCAGCCGCCCCGTCTCCCCACTCCGACTCTCGCAGGAAATCTCGGGCTGGCTCCCGACTACCGTGATGTTCCCAGAGACAAGATTTGGGGGCTGGGGGGGAGGGGGATGGGTAGCGGGGACCATCCCAGACACAAAAGGAAAAAAAACGCCAAAGATGAGATTGATTTAAACGACATCCGCAAGACACTTATTATTCTTTGCTCTGATAGGCAATCCTTGTTCTCAAAACTAAGATACCAGCTAGTACATGTTAAACACTGATAGAAATAAGCAAGGAAGCATTAGCTGGAACAAGACTTAATATTCACAGATGTAGGGAGTTAACACAAACCCACATTAATCTCTGGCATTTGTTCTCAGCACTGTATGGTACAGAACTAAGCATTAACCATGAATATAGGGATCAAACACTGTCGTGCTAGAGTTAAAAGAATTTTCCAACATCTTCTGTCACTGCTGCATAGACTTCTTAGAGAAATATAACCTGTTTGGTAACAAGGAGGTAGAAGAAGAATACAGAGATGCTACTGCCACTGTACGGAGAAAACTGGTGTGGCCAAAGCTGAACTGGAATTGAACCTGGCCAGTACTGTGGGGGACAAGAAAAAGAGTTTTTTTCAAATTTGTCAAAGGCAGAAGGCAGTGTAAAAATAAGAATGGTCCCTTACAGGATCAGGATGGTCACCTTACGAACAGGGACAGAGACAAGTCAGAGGCATTTAATGCATTCTTTGCCTCTGTCTTCAACATAGATGATGGACCAAGGGGGTCTCAGTGCCCTGAGCTGGAGGACCTTGAAGTTTAACAAGGGAAAGTGCTGGATTCTGCCCTTGGGGTGGGGTAACACTGGTTGTGTGTGTAGACTAGGGAATGAGAGGCTGGAAAGCAGCATTGTGGAAAGGGACCTGGGGCTCTGGGTCTATGGCAAGTTGAATATGACTCAGCAGTGCCCTGGCAGCCAGGAGGGCCAACTGTGTCCTGGGGGGCATCAGACCCAGCATCACCAGCTGGGCAAGGGAGGGGATTGTCCCACTCTGCTCTGCACTGGGGCGGCTTCACCTTGAGTGCTGGGGGCAAGTTTGGGCACTACAATATAAGAAAGACATTTAGCTATTAGGGAGCATCCAAAGGAGGGCCATGACAATTGTGAAAGCTCTGGAGGGGAAGTCGTATGAGGAGCTTGGTCTGTTCAGCCTGGAGAGGAGACTGAGGGGAGTCCTCACTGGGGTATTCAAAGTCCTCATGAGAGGAAGTGGAGGGGCAGACACTGATCTCTGCAATCATATGACCAGCGACAGGACTCAACAAAATGCCCTAAAACTGAGTCAGGAAGGTTTAGATTGAATATTACAAAAAGGTTTTTCACCGACAGGGTAGTTGGGCACAGGAACAGGATCCTCAGGGAAGTGCTCACAGCACCAAGCCTGACAGAGCTCAAGAAGTGTTTGGACAATGCTCTCAGGCCCATGGTGTGATTCTCTGGGTGTCCTGTGCAGGCCCAGGTGTTGAACTTGATGATCCGGATGGGTTCATTCAAACTCAGAAGTTTCTATGATTTTTATCTGTGAAACACCCTGGTGGCTTGGAATCCTGTGTGGAAACAAGCAGTAAAAATATTTTGATGAGAACTGCAGGCCTGGCCTACAGGTTTTCCATAATTATTACTTTCTGGACTTTGTTCACATCTCTAATAAAAAATGAAAGTTTATTACCCATGTGTCTATCTTCATTGTTTCCACTACCCTAGCTCACTTTTTAGACAACACAAAGAAAATTTACAGTATCTTATGTAAAGATCAACTGAACTTTTTCCTATTCCTGTATTTGTATTGTAATCCCTAAAACTGCTCTATTTTTATGTGTGCCTATGACAGGAAATAAATTGAAAATAAGGATGGCTTCTTACTTTATTCTTAAAATATGTTTCATTTTCAAAAACTGGTTTTGAGGCATCAGTTTTAAATTCTTGTTGGTGACTTATTTCACTCCTCTCCTAATTTGCTACCTGCTTTCTGATGGGTTTCCTGCTTTTCAATCTAGTCTTGTATAGAAATATTTACAAATTATCATTTACTATCATTGTGCATGCAGAGTAGAGATATCTGATTTCAGGATGCATAAGTATATCTGAAAAGACCACCAAATCTTGCAGATGAACTTGCTAAACAAGTATTTTTAGAAAAAACATCACTAGAAATATGTCTGCAGCATGCACAAAAGAATTCTGGGCAATTTATTCGTGATATAACAGATTTTCTAATATCCTAGCTCAGCTGTAGGAAGGAAACAGTTCTCCAAAATGCTAGTCATGGAGTCATAGAATAGTTTGGTTAAAACAAGCCTTAATGATCACCTAGTTCCACCCCCATTGCCACGGGCAGGGACATCTTCCATGGGACCAGGTTGCTCAAAGCACCCTCAAACTTGGCCTTGAACACTTCCATATGTTCCATGGATTGGAACTGCACAACATACCAAATAAGAAAAAGGTAAACATGTCTATTAAAGTGAAAACAAAGCTTGTAAAGCAGATGTCAACATAGCTACTTCTTGGAAACCTGCTGCTTCTTTAGTTAAGAAACCCTGTCTGGTTCAGATGTCTTATCTACTACTTGAAAAGTAATCTAATAATCCTTTTTAACGAGAATTCCGAATACACTGCACCCAAAAGACATGTTTTCTCAGATTAGATTAAAAAAATACCTGGAAGCAAACCCTCCAATAGTTGATAATCATCATAGGAAACCTGTTTATGGGCAGTCCTTAAATCATCTCTGTATGCAAAGCAAGGAAGTCCAAAATTATATATGTGCTCAGAGGATTAATCTGCATTTTACACAGTCTGAACAAATTCTGGTATGGGGCCTTACTAAAGTGTCAAGTGAGACAAATTGTTATTGTCCCTAGCTACATCTCTCACAGGCTGTAATATTCTTTACCTGCCTCTAAGTGGCAACAGGTAAAGTGTTCTTCCCTGCAGACGCTCAAAAAGGCACACTCCTCTAAAACTATAAAAATTGGATAAATCTGAGTCTCTTCCATCTGGCTAAATTCTCGTCAATCAGCATAAAGGAGGGAAAAATCTTGACGGGATTAATCAGGTTGCCCTTAAACCCAGTCAGGTTGGATCATCAGAAATGAATGATTGATGAAACTACTTGTGTGGGAAATTTGTGCTGCTCTATAAATATTTATATGCTAATACCAGAGTGACCAACACTGTCCAAAGGGGATTGATCCCATTGCTATCTTCTTGTGTTATAGGGACAACAGAGCTCTCTGCTTTGACCAGGTTTTAATTTTTACCTTTTTTAAGGAGTTCTCTGACATTTCTGTACAATAGTATCTTAGAATTATTTGAAGGTTTCAGAAAAGTAATGGTTTGCAAAGTCTAACTGAAAAAGGAGTGCACAGTGGAATCTCTACACTAGATGGATGGAAATTTGGCACCAATATCAAAGATAGAATCCTGAAAAATACTGTTTTTCTAACAACAAAGATGTCACTATGTTAAGTTAGCCTGAAAATAGAAGTTGTCGAGTCTTCCACTTCTTTTTGTGCTGAAAATGCAAAACATTTTCACTTAGATGGGTGCCATTATTACAAGGTTCTTTCTGACCTCACAGACTGAGTAAATGCTAACCCAGACAGCAATAAGACCCCCACCAAATTTATAACTTCATTTATGTAGGCACACACCTGAACAGCAGGTGTGTAAGCAGTCCCCTGTCACCCTAAAGTGTGATTTCAAAATCACTCAACAGAAGACTGAAACCTGTTTTCTAGCTGAGGAACAGGTACCTTCGGAAGCAGCTATTTACCAAAGCAACTGTTTATTTATATTATAAACTTTGTTTATTCAGAGATGGCCAATTATGGTGTGTTCAGTATGGAATAGAAAATGAGGAAAACCACATTGTTCTCTTTAACTTAAAAAAAAAAAAACCTACTTTTTTTTTTTTTTTTTTTTTTTTTTTTTCTGTTTTCCTGAAAGACAGCCACTCCATGTAGTTCAATTGGTATTTTCAGTATAATTTCCAGTGCTGTCATACCCTGATCCTCATTTTTTTAAAATATACAGTGATGGGCTGGTCTCAGTTAAGGCTTACTAATTTTTTGAGGAAATCACCTCTAATTTTAGTGGATGAACTGGCAAATTCAAGTAACACACTAAATATTAAACTTGGAAACTTTATCCTGTAATCAGAATATAGGTAACGTATTAGTCTTGAACTTCGGATTTTAGCCTAACTTCTCGTGTTTTTGGAAAATACAATATATTTGGGGGATTTCTGATGTATTAAATCAAAATCATTTGTTATTTAAATCTATAAATACTAAGAAACCTGTGCTAGAATTTGGCCATGTTATTTGTCAAGATGTTAGAGGAAGATAAATTTTCTTGTGGAGCCTATAGGTTTTCTTGTACAAAATTATTTTTATGTAACTTTTCAAGGTGCTTTTCTAAACTTTAAAAGTGGACAACTTTTCTCAAGGCAACAATAATGCAATCAAGAATAACAGTAAGAAAATAAGTGGCTTATGAAGAATTGAATTTTCATTTTATGACTAAATTCCATGACATATACATAATTTGCATCTCAGTCATATCAGTCTAATATATCAACATCACAGCTAATACAAATACACTGAGAGAATGCACAGATTGATAAATATAAATAGGCAATTACAGTGTTAATCCACTGGATCATATAACATTCCTAATGAAAGCATTTGGCATGAGAACAAAAAATATAAAAGAACATGTAACACCTTTCAAGAAAAGATAAAAATTACAGCATGATTCAGTTTAATACCTTTTGAGACAGATATTTTTAACAATTCCATCTTGACACTGATGAACTCCAGGATGAGCTGTAATGTTTTGTCTTTCGTCTTTTATCTTTTCTCAGTATCACATGTTCACCATGCAACACTATTTACAATCAATGGAGGAAACTAATTGCATTGAAATAGCACAAGTATATTACTATGGGCAGCCATCGTATGGAACCATAAACTCTGTTTTATCTTTTGAAAAGCTTCTGCTATTTGATAAGATTTAGCCTCTTTTAATCTTTTATTGTAGGAGCAAGAAAAGACCTGGCCATGCTCTGGCTTGTTGCAGTGTTGTCATGGATACACAAGCATGGTCCATCACTTCCACCAGTAAATAAACAAGATTCTCAAAGAGAGCTTGGCACAATTTACTAGCTCTGTAGCATTATTAGCTGCACAAATCTTCAAATAAGCAAATGCTTTGTGGCTTTAGAATAATATTCAGGGCTGCCTGGGGCATGCATATGTGATATCACAGAATCACAGAATAGTCAGGGCTGGAATGGACATATCTTCCATTAGAAAAATCTAAGAGCAGGTATTATGCTGTGAAACTTTAATCTCACCACTTTTAAAACCAGTTTATCTTTTCCTCTTCTTTTTTAGAGGACATCTATAAATTACATAAGGGAATATATGTTCTCTAATGTAGTAGGCAACTTGATAGTCGCCTGCTAACTGCTTAAACAAATATGTAACGTTAACGTGCATGAGAAATAAAATGCATTTTGTCCTTTTATTAGAAAAAAGGTAATTTTAATGTGACACTTCGGTGTATGATGGTATTGTTAAAGTCTTTAGTGAAACAAAGTCCTCTCTCAACACAGACTACAAAGATGAGATTCAGTTTTACCAGCACACCTGTCAACAGCTACAAGATGCTTGACTTGATTCTAACAAATCAGCATTTTATGTTGATGAAGAGATGTAGATTAAAAGCCGTGAGCTTCTGTTTCAAGAAGTAAAACCAGAGGTAATAAGAATGTTATACTTAGCACCTTTTTTTCCCCTGCGCTACGACTTCAGTGTTCAAAACCTGCATTGAACTCATCAGTTGTCTTTGGCTGGAGAAGTCATAAACTGCTATAACCGTACTTTTGCTTTTGGAGCTCAAAGGTAGTTGATTTCAGTGAAGATTAGGGAATTAGCCTCCGGGATCTGGGCCAAAGCACCTTTACCTTCAAGCACAAGTATATTCCTGCTGAGTTCAGGAGTGTTCAATAACTCCACCAAGGCTGAGCACCAAGCTTCTAGCAAGCAGACTTCCTCCAAGTGTATGAAGTTTGATTCCCACAAATATTGTGCCATTGGCACTCAACTGTTACAGCATTTACTGAAAGCAAGTAGGGGTAGGACATGACCCCATTGAAAGAAGATTACTATGGTGAACAGATGTTTGTGATTCTGAGTGTTTGTTTTTGTTAGTCATCCTTTGCTACTTGAGAGATGGCATCTCACATCCCATGTCTTATGTGTGACAGCCATGTGAGCTCCTTGGGGCATGGGCATCTTTCCTGTTCTTGGAAAAAACATGACACCCTGGGATGCTCATGGAAGTAAATAAAAACTTATAACAATTAGTGCTATCTTTTATCAGTAAATCCTGAATATGAGAGAAGTCACATTACAGTTATACCTGTAAGAATTATGAGTGCAAGTAAAGGCTATGGGGTCATACTCTGCTGTTGCAGGCCATAGGTCTGAAAAATACAAATATCTGGGGTTACTAATCTGTGTGTTTAAACACTTGAAGTTCCTTTTAAGGCAAAAAAAAAAAAAAAAAAAAAAAAAAAAGAAAGAAAATTGGTGAAGGCAGCCGGAGTGTGCTTGCAGAAAAAAACAGCAGCAAATATTGATTTGCTAATTTATTCCCAAATTAAAGCTGAAATAATTATATTTTTTTAAGGGAAAGTACAAAAGAAAAAGATCAGTGTGCATTCTAAGAGAGAACAAAACATAAAGATATACCTCAGAAATCAACCTTTTTTTTTTAGATTACTGCTTTTCAGGCCTTTGCAAAATAACACTACAGCTGGTGAGGAGACTCGAATCTTCCTCCCTCAGACAGCATGTATGTACTGCAAAGTCATGTTTCAAACTACATACCCAGTGCCAAGAGAGTTAATTTAAATTTGATAACAAATGGCTCTGCTTTTGAAATGAATGTAGCCTGGCAACTGCAACTGAGACCCCTTCATAGGGCCTCAATTATGTATGCAGCTTCTTTGAGAAATAGTTTCACACATCTGACCCAAGGCCTGTAATGCTGTTGCCATGAAATAAAACTGTACATAGTCAATGGTTCATTTCTGTACAAACTCATTTCTCTACTCCCTGACCCCAGGCACACACATTAAAAGACCACACAAAATTGCTTATTCTGGACTGATATTTTGCATTTCTTTCATTGTTTCATCCACTATTGTCCGAATACAAGTTTAACACATTTTTGTATCAACATTTAACCTGCATGCTTTGGTTGTATTTTATTATGAATTTCCAGCAACTCCACCTGGCTGCCCTGATCAAAACTGCTATGTGAAACCAGAGAGACAAACAATGGTTTAAACACCCACACCATTTCATTATTCTTTTTTCTCTCTCCCCCAAAATGGCTACTTTGTCTCTATTATTGCACAACGTATTTTATGTGGCAAGTATTCATATGCTAATGGTGGTACAGTTTCTCACTTTTTCACAGATAAGTTGCAAGGATTGCTATGGACAATGAAACACAGGAATAAACAGCTTTTATTTCAGATGTGATAAATTACTTTCCATTCAAATAACATGCAACACATGCTACTGACCATTATTGTTCCTATTCATTGCAAGTTAGACTTTTGTTTTTCTCTCAGAATGGTTAGAAAATATTTAGCAGATATAGCCAGAGTGGATGCAAAGAATTTAGTTTCCTTATTTTGCTTTGAACCTTCATGATACAAAGACAATTTTTCTTCAGTTTTCACTGGTAATGAAAGTTTTGCAATGGGCATAGTCATTGTTCCCTATTCATAATTTTTTAAAGTGCAATAGATGAGATTTGGAAACTGGGATATTTCCATTTGTGTGTTAACAAAATATGCTATAGTATGCGTGCTCAGAATCCATCACTTAGGAATAATAATGGTAAAGGATTCCCTATATATAGTACAAAGCATGAATAGAAGAAAATAATACCCAACATTTTTTTTCTGTTGAGAGATCAATAACTATTCAAAACCTAAAAAGTTAGGAGTTAAGAATTATAATTTATACTTGTAGTAAAACAGGACTGGTTTTAGAGGCCGTATTTTATAAAAATGGAAAAAAGTACATGGCATAGAAGAAACCAAGCATGTTTGTTAAATGAAGACTATGTTTTAAAAGCATAAAAATAGTGCATTTTTACTGATTGAAGATGTGTGGGTTTATGTAACAAAGTCAAGGATTACGTCTGTGTCCTTAATTTGGACATGACAACACATTTATATAATTATGTTGTTCCACAGTCAATCCATAAATGTAAGGAAATGCTGAGTTAAACCCATGAGTCCAGATGAACAGCCTTAATTTAATTAGCCACTGGCAGATTCCTGTGCCAGCCACTGAAGTCCATTTTAAGTCAGTGCACCCTGCCTCAGCCCAGGGAGAAGAGCAAGGTCAGCTGCAAATAAGCGACATGCCTAAGAGCTGTGTATGTTGGGACTTTTTCTTGCCTTTGTGGAAGTAGAAGGTAAAATATTGATTCCAGCTAAATGTTTACAGCATCAGGTCACTGAAGACATACAATAAGAAATCAGGCAATGTGGAAATTAAGATCTTCTCATGTGGCATTAGATCACCTAAGACATGTCATCCTGCATAATTTTAACTAGTGACTGACTCTTGGGTAATTTCTTTGAAATACAAAACAGTATGAAATCCTACCAATACATAAGAAGCAACTGTATGCTGGGAGTTTGTGCAGTAAAACTTGATTTAAAAAATACATGAACTTTCTTATTTTAAATATGCCTCATTAAGATTTCACTGATCTTGGGGATCAAGTACTTAATAAAGGAAGTTTAAGGCCTGGGGGAGGAGTTGGTTGGTGTTGTAACTGAAGGGGGGTATTTCATGTCATACTTCAAGCAAAAGCATTAATCTAACAATTATGAAAATTGCAAAAGTTACAAGAGAAATGAGGATGAAAGCGTTTGCTGACCAGTTGACATGAGAGCCACTTCTGTTCTGCTTCATAGCAAAGCAAGCATCATCCTCATGAAAGATCAGTGCCCAGGTAGAAGCCCCAAAATTAAATGTATGTGTGTGAAGAGATGCACCCGAAGGCATATTCAGCCCTCCAAAAGTACAGACTCTCAGAGTAAACACTCCTGTTCTGTGGGCCCACAACTGTACATTTTATAAGTACTCTGGTGTTGCTGATGTCCTCCAGGTGTTATCCAAAAGAGCCATTTTTTTGTGACTTCCCTTTATAGAGCAATTATGCTGATATACCAGGACGTCAGACTGCAAACATAATTAAATAGACCACCCATAATCTCCTCTGAGAAATTTTACAGGTGTCTGAAACCACAATGAGCACAAAAGAAATGTCACAATGTCAGGACCCCTCTTCTTCTGAGAGGAAGAGGGAGGAAACTGAAGAGAAAAGGACATTTGCAATTTTGCTGTCTGACCACACTCCACACTAGCAGCTGCAGAGCTGATCTGCACTGCCCACAGAGGGCTGATGGCTCGTTATTCATCCTATGCTCTCTCAGTCGGGTGTATAACTGCTTATTAAAGGGCCTGGTTCTGCAAACACTTCAGCGTTTTCTTGACTTTGAGTATGCAAGTAATCCTATTGGGGTGAACTGTAGGCAACTAATTCTGGGAGCAATAACATTGACAACATCTCAAGACTAATATGAAGACAAGAATGAAAATCCTGAAGCCTTGAAGGCTGGCGAAAAGCAGTTTTCACCGTAGTTTTATCTTGTTTATTCTCAGAAGTCTTTCACAATTTAGTATAGTTTTGTGTAGCTGATTTTGCAGCTACAGTGGGGAGGGGAGAGTGAGGAATACAAAGTCATGTAAAAAGAGCAAGATGTGAAAATGTTCAGCACACAAAAATTGCTCCGTTAAAAAAAAGAAAATTCACAGAACACAGAACAGTCAAGAGCTTTTTCCTCAAGTGTGGCATAGGAAAATTAAATTAAAATAACAGAATTTTCTCAAATGTGACAATTTTTAAAATCTAAACCATGAAAAAATTTAATTTTCTTTTAATAAGATACTTTCTTCCACACCCCAGCTAAAAAAAAAAAAGCTTCCAGAGGCAAATAAATGTGCATGATAAGAGTTGATCAGTCCTTTAAGTAGCAGATACAACCACTAAGAATATGCATTTGGAAATGCAGTGCTGTGTTGCAGCTGTGTGCAGTGAGCTTCCATTTTTAGAATAATTACAGAATTATCAGGAAAATATGTGGCTCAATTCTAAAATGAGCAAAGAACTGGATGTTAGAACTGTAGTTCGAAACATGTTGGGGGATGTCTTGGGTTTTCTGCATCCCTGTGAGGAAGGGAAGAATACTGCAGTAAGGATAGCAAGAGAGTGGACCTTCTCCTGCAGCACAGAGAAGATGCTCCAAGTAAGCAGAGGAGTAAAACTGGGATTTACCCCACTGTGATTGACTGCCCATTTCACAGCTTTGGGGTAACTTCTTCCTACAAAAGCCTCACTGAAGATATTTTCTGTGCCCCAGTCTTGAAGCTGCAGGAGACATGCACTCAAATTCATAATAATTGTAATTATAAAAGGTTAATCGCCTTCCAATTATTTTCAGGACATATGGAATTAAAGTTTACTTAGAAATATTTAAGCTTGTAGATAGTGGATGCTAATTAGACGAAAGATGACAGGCAGGTCAAAGAGAAGAAGATGTACACAAGATTACAAGTAGTGTAATTTTGAGAAATTTTAATCTCAAGCCTGACCACAGATATTATAAGCAGCTTTTTTTTTCTTTCTTTTTTTTTTTTTTTTAATTTTTCCAGATGAAATGCCATAGTCAATTGAGTTACTGACTAAGGACAGGAAGCAATGGACTCATATCTGCCCACCTGGAGGATGCAGAAAGGCCCCACCTGCGAGTGCAGGTGCAGGTGCTGAGATTCCATGGAAATGGCATATTTGAGAGAAGAGCAGCACAAGGGGCGAGGTCCTCTTCCAGGGTCTATGGGAGTAGCACCACACTGCTAAGATGTCAGGGAATCATATGTGACAAAAATACTTCAAATCCACTGTCCCCTAATCTCAGCCCAGTCCTGAAGTGGAAGCTGTGGAGGACCTTGGAAGAATATGCAGATAATTTCTGTGGCCCAAAATTTTGTATCTCTACCCCATAGGAAAATCCACTGTGTCTCTCCCTCAAATCTGAGACATAACTTAAAATTCAAAAAGTACATGTCCTGGGATAACACTAGGAAGCCACATTATTCCTCACCTGTCTGCTCACCCAGGGCTGCTGTGCCTTTAGGATGAACCCGGGGTGGGGGGCCAGAGCCAGTGTCGGTTGAGCGGTGGCTGAACTGAGGCCACACACAGCAGCTCAGTTCTATAGCCCATGGACCCAGGGGGATGGGGCTGGAGCCAGGGTTGGTTCGACCGAACGGCACCTGCAGGTGCCACTGAAACGGCTCGGTCCGACGGCTGGGGAGAGACCGTGGCGCTGCTCTCTGCCCTGCTCTTCCTTGCGAGCTTGGGAAAAGGGTTCTGTTTGTTTGTTCTTTTCCTCCCCTGGCCTCCCTATCTTCCTTCCCACCTCTCCAGCCCGGGGAGCACTTGGGCTAGCCCCGGCGGGCCTGCGGGGTGGCCCCGGTGAGGTCTGAGCTCTGAGGAAGCCACGCCAGTGGGTGAAGGGGCAGAGCCATGGGATTCCATCAGCTTCGTCTGCCGCGAGGAGGAGGACTGGCGTTCAGGAGTCAGCGAGGTTTGTTTTTTCCATCTGCCCTCCTCTAGGCAGCTGAGTGGACTAACCTTCCCCTTCCCGGAGACTGGGAAAACCTGTTATCAGCTCCTTCCAGTCACCCTTTCCCTTTTTTCCCTCTTTGTTTTTCCCAAATAGTTTAGATCCCATAAATAGTTTAGTATTTTGTGTTAACAAATAGTTCCATTTTTCGATTTTCACCTCCTGCAGTTAATTTGTTTCATTGGTGGAGGGAAGAGGGGAAGCCCTTTATCCCTTCGGGGGGAGGCAGCCACCCTGGAGTGCTTCCTCCTGACAACTTTGTCTCCAAAACTGAGAAGGCAAAGTATTTGTGTTTCCAAATCAATCCGCCAGTCAATTTTTCCAGTCAATCTGCCATGCCTCCCCATGTTTGTATTTGGACCACCTTCCACAACACCATAGGGGCTTCACCCGCTTGGCCTGTTTGATTGCAGCACACGTCTCCCAATCATGGATCACCTGGAAGACACTGTCCATGGTTAGATCCACTCCTTGGTCTTGTGCCCACTTATAGGTGGCATCTCTGCCTTGATGGCCTGAGGCATCATGGGCCCATTGAGCTAGGAGCAATTCTCCCTTGTGCTGCCAGTCCAGATCTACCTCTGACATTTCTATCTTCTCAGCCTGATCTACGCGTTCGTTGTTTTGGTGTTCCTTGTTAGCCCGATTCTTGGGGACATGGGCATCTACATGACAGACTTTCACGGGTATCTTCTCTACCCAAGTGGCAATGTCCTTCCACTCCTCAGCAGCCTAGATTGGTTTTCCCTTATGCTGCCAGTTGCCCTTTTCCCACCTCTCCAGCCACCCCCACAGAGCATTGGCTACCATCCACGAATTGGTGTAAAGGTATAGCTTTGGCCACTTCTCTCTCTCAGCAATGTCCAGGGCCAGCTGGATGGCTTTGAGTTCAGCGAGTTGGCTTGATCCACCTTCTCCCTCAGTGGCTTCTGCAACCTGCCATGTGGGGCTCCATGCAGCTGCTTTCCACTTCCGGTTCATCCCTAGGATGCGACTGGAAACATCAGTGGAAAGAGCGTAGCATGTTTCCTCTGATGGCACTTGGTTGTATGGTGGAGCTTCCTCAGCATGTGCCACTTGTTCTTGTTCTTCTTCATCAGTGAGACCAAAGCTTTCACCTTCAGGCCAATTTGTGATTATTTCCAAAATCCCAGGGCGGTTCAGGTTTCCAATACGGGCACATTGTGTTATGAGGGCAATCCACTTGCTCCATGTGGCATCGGTGGCATGGTGGGTAGAGGGTACCTTTGCTTTGAACATCCACCCCAGCATGGGTAGTCGGGGCGCCAGGACGAGTTGTGCTTCAGTGCCAATGACCTGTGAGGTGGCTTGGATTCCTTCATAGGCTGCCGGAATTTCCTTTTCTGTTGGGTGTAGTTTTCTTCGGACCCTCTGTAACGTCGGCTCCAGAATCCCAGTGGTCAACCCCGAGTCTCCCCAGCCACCTTCTGCCAAAGGCTCCAGGACAGGCCATTGCTCCCCGGCTGCAGAGTAGAGCACGTTTTTCACCTCTGCTCCTGTCCTGACTGGGCCAAGGGCTATTGCATGAGCGATTTCCTGTTTGATCTGGGTGAAGGCTTGCTGCTGTTCAGGGCCCCAGTGGAAATTGTTCTTCTTGTGGGTAACCAGATAGAGAATGCGCATCCTCCAAAAGCCCGTGGCACCTAGGAAAGCTTGGGTTTCCTTCTTGTTGGTTGGTGGGGACATCGCTGTGATCTTATTGATGACCTCAATGGGAATCTGACATCGTCCATCTTGCCACTTCAGCCCCAATAATTGGATCTCTCTGGCAGGTCCCTTGGTTTTGTTCTTTTTTATAGCAAAGCCAGCTTCCAGGAGAATCTGGATGATCTTCTTTCCTAAATAGCTCTGATGCTGTGTTCCCCTACACAATGATGTCATCGATGTACTGGAGATGTTCCGGAGCCTCACCCTTTTCCAGTGCAGCCTGGATCAGTCCATGGCAGATGGTAGGACTGTGCTTCCACCCCTGGGGCAGTCGGTTCCAGGTGTACTGCACACCCCTTCAGGTGCAGGCAAACTGAGGCCTGCACTCTGCTGCCAGAGGAATGGAGAAAAATGCATTTGCAATGTCAATACAATTTGCTGCCTTGGACTCCAGATCATACTGGAGCTCCAGCATGTCTGGCACAGCAGCGCTCAGTGGTGGAGTCACCTCATTCAAGCCAAGATAGTCCACTGTCAATCTCCATTCCCCTTCAGACTTGCGCACAGGCCAAATGGGGCTGTTGAAGGGTGAGTGGGTTTTGCTGACCACCCCTTGACTTTCCAGCTCACAAAACAGCTTGTGGATGGGAACCACAGCATCTCGATTTGTCCAGTACTACTGGTGGTGCACTGTTGAGGTGGCAATCGGCACTTGCAGCTCTTCTCCCTTCAGGAGCCCAACACCAGCAGGATTTTCAGATAGTCCAGGCAAGGTGTCCAATTGCCTAATACCCTCTACTTCCACAGCAGCTATTTCAAAGGCCCACCTGCGTCCTTTTGGGTCTTTGAAATACCCTCTCCAGAGGAAGTCTCTACCCAGAATACATGGGGCTTCTGGCCAGTCACAATAAGATGTTTCTTCCACTCATTTTCAGTTAGGCTCACCTTGGCTTCCAGCAGGGTCAACTGCTGCAATCCCCCCGTCACTCCAGAAATAGAAACTGGTCCTGTCCCCATGTGTCTTGATGGGATCAAGGTGCACTGCGCGCCCGTGTCAACCAAGGCTTTGTATTTTTGGGTTCCGATGTGCCAGGCCATCGGATCCACACTGTCCAAAACACATGATTTTCCCTGGCCTCTACCTGGTTAGAGGCAGGGCTCCTCCAATTCTGGTTGTTATTTGAAACTCAAGCTACTTCCCTTCTGGTGGAACTCCCTCTCTGAGCATTACCATCTTTCAATTCACGCACCTGTGCTGTGAGGACAGAGTTGGCTTTCCATCCCACCTTCTCATGGCTTCCCCATGGTCACGTAGAATGAACCTAGGTCAGCTCTTGGGGTGTACCCTCTCTCCCTAGCTGCAGGATGTCTGCTTCTAGTAACAGGGCCTCTGGTCTGCAGTGATGTGACTTGGAGAAGGCCCTCCTTCAGCTCCTTCCTGTGTTTCTGATTAGTTTCTCCATCCTATCTTCCATCTTCTGTATGGCTTCTGACAGACTCTTTTCCACAGCTGCGATTTTTGCGTGGTTTTGTCCATGCACAGTGTCTGCATACGCCCAGAGCCTCCTCACCATTGTGCTCACTGTCTCTTCCCCGTAATTCCATGTCATCGTTGCTAAAGGAGGGGCACACTCTGGTGGTGCATGTCTTGCAAATTTCAGCCACATTACTGTTGTACATTTCACCATGTCAGGGCTCCTAATTGTCTGGTCATCTGAGAATGTTATCTCTATCACTGCCAGTTCTCTCATGCACTGAATCCCTTGCTCCATGATCTTCCAGGGATTTAGCTGCAGCTGGAGATCTTCTCAGCACAGGTATCTTTCCTTTACACTTCTTAAGAGTCATGTCCAGAGGCTGAGAGCGTCAGGCCCCCTTGTCATCCCTTGATTAATACTTGAATTACGTGACAGGGATCCCAAATGCCTCACTTCAGTGCTGTCCAGAATCGTACCATCACCTGCAGCATGCCACATTCAGACCATCCAACTTAGTATAGTTTCATCAGGCCTTCGGGTGTAATCTTTCCTAAGGGTATGAAGTCCTTCTATGGGCAGGGACTCAGTGATGATTTCCAGCTCAGATTCCTGTGCTGGCTATGAAGGTCCTGGCTGCCCCTCATCACCCACTGGGTGAACGGATTTGGTTTTATGCTTCCTTATCTGGACAGGGGCAATTGTTATTGATTTAGGCTCCCCACCTGTCTTAGCTCCAGCTGAAGTGATTGGGGTGTCTGTTGACTCGTTCTCTTGCCCTACAGTATCTAGCAGTGTATGATTGCATTTGCCAGGACCCAGCACATTGCGAGGAGCCTTTTCTTTTAATCAGTGTTGTTAGTGCAATTTTCCTTCTAATACTTCCCCACCTCAGCTGGATTCTTAATTTGGTCAATGGGGAAGTTCCAAGCAACTGGGTCTGAAAATTGCTTCAAGGTCTGGCCTATTTCTTCCCAATACCCCATACCACTTAGAATTTTCCATAACTGGGGCAGGTATCTGGGCAAACCCTCTGGAAATCTCAGCCCTTAGTTTAGACAAAGTGGAAACTACATAGAGGAACGCTCCTAGATAGCATAACAAAAAGGTGGTATCTTTGATATCCAGAGGAAACTGAACATTTTGAAAAAGTGATGTGCCAGACCTGAAGGGGAAGAAGGAGATGAAGGGCTGGAAATTATCATCCTATGCTTTTCCCGTAACAAGCCAGGTATAATTGTTAATGCATCCCAAAAGGAAGCTCCCCAGACCAGGACGGGAAAATGACATATGCATTCTCGATGGTTTCTATTACTTCCATGAAACTCTGACCAATCAGTAACACCAGGCATATTAAGATGGTGGTCCTGATTCTTATTCCTGATTTGTAAAAGTATAAGCTAGGGACCTGACTGCCAATAGCTGTGAACATATACATATAGCTAGGTTACAGAAAAGAATTATTGAATCTAACAGCATGGTGAGTTCCTATTGCTGTTCCTCAATACAGTGTGGCTTTTTGTTGTTTTTTTTCTCAGTTTCATGTGTCCTTTAAGTTGGGTCCCAAATACTTTGTCTTCTCGGTTTTGGAGACAAAGTTGTCAGGAGGAAGCACTCCGGGATGGGTGCCTCCCCCCGAAGGGATAAAGGGTTTCCCCTCTTCTCTCCTCCAATGAAACAAAGCAACTGCAGGAGGTGAAAGTGGAAAAACCGAACTATTCATTAACACAAAAACCCTAATCTATTTAATAACACAAAATAAAACCGGGAAAAACAAAGAGGGGAAAAAAGGGAAAGGGTGACTGGAAGGAGCTGATAACAGGTTTTCCCAGTCTCCAGGAAGGGAAAGGTTAGTCTACTCAGCTGCCTAAAGGAAGGCAGATGGAAAAAACAAACCTCGCTGACTCCTGAACGCCAGTCCTCCTCCTCGCGGCAGACGAAGCTGATGGAATCCCATGGCTCTGCCCCTTCACCCACTGGCGTGGCTTCCTCAGAGCCCAGACCTCACCGGGGCCACCCCGCAGGCCCGCCGTGGCCACCCCAAGGGCTCCCCGGGCTGGAGAGGTGGGAAGGAAGATAGGGAGGCCAGGGGAGGAAAAGAACAAACAAACAGAACCCTCTTCCCAAGCTTGCAAGGAAGAGCAGGGCTGAGACCAGTGCCGTCGTCTCTCCGTCTCTCTCTCCGTCCCTCGTCTCTCCCCAGCTGTTGGACTGAGCCGTTTAAGTGGCACCTGCAGGTGCGGTTTGGTTGAACCCACCCTGGCTCCAGCCCTGCCCCCCTGGGTCCATGGGCTGTAGAACTGAGCTGCTGTCTGCGGCTGTCTCGGATTAAAGAAAATTTTCCTAGGTGGAAAGTGTTCTGAATAAAACACCTCCCCCCCAGCAAAAACTTCTGGCACCCTTTCCGCCACAGCAAACAGAATATCTCAGCTGAAAGTGGGATAAGAACTGTTTAATTAACAAACCACACAGCGGAAGGGGAAAGGGAAAAAAGGGTCATTAAAACTGAATAAACAGCTGATGAACTTTAGTGTCCTTTTTCTCAGGCGTAGCTTCCCCTTTCCGGGGTCTCTGAGGGGCCGGGTGGTATTCCTCTGGTGGCTCCCTGGACGATTCTCGTCCGCTGTCCTCCGGGGTCCTCAGGTTCTCAGATGAGAAAGCAAGTCGAAGAGAAAAGGTCCAAAAATGACGAAAAAACAATCCCAGGGAAAAACAAAAAAAACCCAAGCAGCAGCCACACTGGTAGCAGCAGCAACCAGCAGCAGCAACTGGCTGGAGAAAAAAAAAAACCCAGCGTCCCTTCCTTCTCATTCCCCCGTAGAACAGTCCGGGGGAAGAGTTTTCAAAACATCCCGCGCTGGCAGAGCTTCTCTCGGCTGCAGGACACAGTTAAAGCTACAGGACCATATTTCTGGTCAGACATACAAACGATAGGGAATACAAAATACCATTTATGCCACCCCAGGACAGCGGCCTCAGTTCAGCCGCTGTTCAACTGACTCTGGATCTGGCCCCCACACCGGGTTAATCTTAAAGGGACTGCAGCTGTGGACATTAAGCAGACAGGTGAGGAATAATGTGGCTTCCTAGTGTCACCCCAGTACAGTATATTACTACCTTAATTGCAATTGCAACTGCAATTACAAGTATGTTTACTATTATTAACACATAAATTCCCAAAACTTAGGTTTGGGATCACTGTGGCCTTCCGAGCATCACAGGCCACTGCATTTCAACAGTTCTCTCCTGCGCTGAGCCTAAGGACCCCTGTTCTTTGACTAAGCTCTTAGTAGAGTTTAGCTGAAGCGCATCTTCCAAAAGTCACCTAGTATTCATCTCAGAGATGGAGGTCCTACAGCCTACCTTGGTAATTTGTCTGATGATTGAACAGCCTCCTTGTCAACAGATGGTGTCTAATTTCTCATTTTAATCTGTCTGACTTCAGTTTGCAGCCACTGGTCCATCCTATGCCTTTCTTTGCTGGATTAAAGAGCTCTTCAGCACCTAGCCTGTTTTGTGCATGGAGATAGTTACATACGCTAGTCAAGTCCCTGCTCAATTTGTCATTTGATAAACAGAATAGAGGGAGTACTTAAGCATTTCACTTTAAAGCATTATCTTCTGTATAAAAATATTTTTGAGGGTTCTTTTAAATTCCCTTTCTGACTTTGCAACTTCTTTAAGAGTACCCCACAACTAAACCATATTGACATGGTTTTACCCTATATGATGTTATAGCTGTATGGGTAGCACCACCTTTTCCTTGTCACAGAAATGTTAGAATTCATTATGACACTGAGATCTTTCACTCAGTTACTACTGGCTGGGGTCCAGTCCCATATTTTGCTGACAATGCAACTTTCATCTGTATTGAAGCATTTGAACAGACCCCTCTTAATAAGTGAAGCAGGGTGATTTGTTTGATGGTCCTCATCAGTGTGTATTATGTTACCAGCAATTTTTGAGCCAAATTTAGTTGATAAAAATGTTGACAAGCACACTTGTTTTTCCCTTCAGGTCCTAGCAGAAAAACCCTATCTTCATATTCCTTTTTTTAAAAAATTGCACCCTAGTAATTTACTATTTATTCATTTGGGGTGGTTAGTGGAGGTGAGAACAGCTTAAAAGTAGTATTTTTTTTCAGAAGTTAGGTCTGCTTGAAAAAATTAATTTCCCTAATCACCTGTGAGTTGTTCGTTAATTCCCTATCAGCTGGTTCCCAAAGCAACTATTTTTCTCAGTGGCTCAAGTTGCTTGGGTAGAACTCCTTGCCCTTTCTGAATATTGGCCCAGCAATGTTCTCACAGTCTTCTGGCATTTCCCTGATATATCAAAGTTTATAAAAGGTTGACAGCAGTGGTAGAGTGCACTCCCCTGCCAAGTCTTTTATGACTCTTGTGTTAAAGTTGTTCAGGCCTACTGACAGATATTGTTTAGCGTCTATTAATTGACTGGAAAGTACTCATTAACCTCATAAAAGGCTATTCTTAAGTAATAAAAGTGTCCTTACTGTTTCCAAATGGAGAACAGAAATTACTTTTTCTGTTTCTGGTATACCTGTCTACTAACAGGCTTATCACAACTCTTTGCTAATAGAATTCTGATGTTTGTAGGATATGTTTCTTTCCCAGTGTACTTTAAAAAAATTATAGACCTACGCCAGTCTTTTTCAAACCCTTTTATCTGTTTCTTTATTTCTGTCAAGAAACTGTAAATATCTTTTTAATGTCTTTAACTTTTCAGTGACCTACAGAAAAATTCTCATTAACATTTATTACAATTAATTTTCTTTGTTAATCCACTTTAACATAATTTTAATTCTTTTTTGTATTATGTATTCACTTCTCTTCTTAGCATCCAAAAAATAGTGTTGCATCCTCTTCTTGTGTAATCAGAATTTTTTGCTCTTATTGAGTCTTTGTAAATACAGGCCACTTAACTTTCATTCACATCTTTAATTCTAAACATTCCTCTCCAATATATCCTTACATTTTTCTCTACCCATCAAACTTTAAATGTGAAAACCTGATGTATATGTTGTATTTTTACTTGAACATTTCCTCCTTCTATTCACACTGACTGCAATCAAATCAAAATCACAGATTCTTTGACAGCAACCAACTGGTTATGATTATATCTTTCTTTTGTCCATAACACTGAGCTCTAAAGTAAGGCTATTTATTATTGGCTACTTTACCTTTGGAAACAAGAAATGATTATTTTTAATTTTTAGCAGAACTGTTGATATGCTGCTGAGGCATTTACTTCATGTGGCCCATGGCAAGTCATAAAGGCACCTACATATTTTTCACAGTCAATTTTTCTGTTTGTCACTTTTACGAGTTAAGTTATTGTTCTGGTTACACAGGAAGGGAGTGGAATTTAGCGTGGTGTAGGTATGACTAAGTTTTTTATTCTGGGCACCACTGGGAACATGGTTTCAGCAGAAAATCTGGTGTGTCAGAACTGCAAGGGCACTATCTTTCCTGGCTTGTTCCAGTGTGGGGACTGTCACGTCTAACCCTGCTGAACTGGTCCCTCTGCCACCCAATGGAAGGGCTGCACAACTCCTATTCGGACCATCTAGCTTTGTCCCTGCTTTTTAGTTTTGGGCTGGGCAGGGAAATGTTGGCTGTGGGAGCTTCCCTTGCCTTTGTCTGGAGACCATGTGGGTGCAATCTATGGGAAGTGTCTGCTGACTTGGATGTTTTTGTTCTTGGTGGTGAATATCCTTTCTTGGGTGAATATACTTTCTCTCTTTTTTCTAGTTTTGCTATTAAACCTGATGTTGTTATCATGCATGTCTTACTCTATTGTTTTCTGCTTTTAGTAAATTGTTATTTCAAACCCATAGCCTACTCCTTTTTGTCCCTCTCTTACCAGAAGGGGCAGAGAAAAGGAGTTATTTATTTGGAGCTTAGCACCCAGCTGGTGTTAAAAGAAGCAAAGTTATAAATGGATTTTTAAGCTCTTGCTGAAACTTCTGATTTTATTAAGATGTAAGCATTAATAGGTTTACAGTAAAAGCAGTAACGAGGAATTAAGTTTTTTTAACTAGGATAATCTTTTTTTTTTGGAACTGGTCAGGAATCAGCTCTAATTGTTAGGTAACATTTAAATAAAGTAGGATATGCAAGAAAATATTTGAAAATAATTAATTTTAGTTAGAACTTCAAGTAGACATTACATAAAAACATGGAATGCCATCAATTAATTTTTTCTATTTCATTATGTAAGATGGAATTAATAGCTTCCATTTTTCTTAAGGTTTTTTTTCTGCTTGTAACTTCATGTTGTCTATTCAAATACAGTTTCACACTGTCCATAATTCTGAGCTTTCAGTTCTGTGTTTTCAA
Source organism: Acanthiza pusilla (assembly GCA_036630365.1). Classification (NCBI taxonomy): domain Eukaryota; kingdom Metazoa; phylum Chordata; class Aves; order Passeriformes; family Acanthizidae; genus Acanthiza; species Acanthiza pusilla. The sequence continues at coordinate 8,794,877 of JAXCHO010000145.1, forward strand.
ATTCCTACTTCAGTACAATTAGCACCGTCTTTGAAAACATGCAATGTTTTGTTATGTAAAAAGTGCATGAGTGTGCACTTTATTTGCAAATACAGTAGTCGTCCTCTGTTTTAAATCTTTTTATCACTTAACATCCAAGGACACATTTGTTGTCTGTTGGGACTGCCTTTTAAAAGGAATGTTATATTGAATCTGAAACAGTGATGATGAGGTATCTTGTGTAAGGTCTGCGAGCTATTTGATCTCCCATAATTTACTAACGTATATGAAAACCAGGCAAAGTGATCTGCGTTGATGTAGCAACACTGTCCTCAGCAACAATACTTTCATTGTAAGCAAGGGCTCGATTAAAAGGCAATAAATTGAGAGTAAAGTGTACAGGAAGACAGTTAATGGATTGCAGACTTTAGGCCTTTATTCTTTGTTCAAAAATGTGCAGGTTCTGGGTGTTAATTACAAAACATGAGGAACTGACCTTGGAGGTAAATGTGTCCACTCATTGCTAAATACAAAAAAGGAAAAATACAAGAAAGCGATATGGTATTGATGACCTTAGAGATTCTTTCAGCTAGATACAGGTTTTATAATCCATACACCTCATAAAAGAAAACCCAAAGTCTTCAGATGACTTCAGGCATAGTGTGAATGCCACACATGACAAGAAGAAATAAAAGACAGGATGTTATAATGGGAACTGAGAAAACACTGAACCTCTGGGTCTCCCCAGGAGAAACCATTCCCCTTGACATGTGACCACTGCTATAATCTACCCCACTGCCCTGTAGCATCTAAAGATGCTACCAGAATGATAACTAAGCTCTGTTGCATTACTTGTATTTACCTTTAATTCTCTAAGGTAGGGTCTTTGACATACTTTCAAATTAAAAAAAAAAGCAAAAAAAAGCATTACATTCCTGAAGGCCATATATGAAAGGGGCAAACTCATGATTCTAGACTGTTAATCTTCCTTTTTCCTCTACCAAAGTCTTCTTGTCAGTATTTTGCTAGAATGTAAAACCATATCTGTAACATGTATAAATTACTGGCAAAATGATTAGCTTGGTGTTTCCTAGTGAAAATATAAACAATCTTAACTCACTTCTCTTGATTTCTTCTAAAGAGTATTTAGACTTTAGTTTGGCTTTAGACAATTAGTTTGGATGCTTTAAATCAACCCCATAGATATTTAACTCTTTTCATTGACTGCAGAATCAAAATATTGCCATGGTAGGTGTGTTATGTCTGAACCTCATGCTATATGTGGCCTTTTCTGCAGAATCTACCAGACCTCAAAACTTCTGTCTCTCTCTCTCTTTTTTTTTTTTTTTTTTTTTTTTTTAATAGGTTTAAATCCAAAATTCAGATGACCACAACAACCAGGATGCATGGTACCTACCTGAGATACAGACCTCAGCGGGGGTCTGGAGCCTGACCCTAAGGGGTGGATGAACCTATTCTGCCATAACTGTTAGGTAGATTTGGGACCCATTCCATGCCCCTCTCACAACCTGCGGTGGATTTTGTACTCTAGTCATCTCAAGCTTGGCTCCACTGGAAAGGCTTGTGGTGTGCAGCTGCTGTAACCCACCAGGAAAATGTCTCCAAGAGCACCATTTGGTGAGACTCAAGATAAGTAGAGTTTCATTTTCCGTTTACATTTGCAATGCAGCTGCTGGAAGAATCATAGTACAACTTAGCAAAGACTGAGACTGGCTATCAGCACCTGTTTGGCAAGTGGTCTTACTATAAATAGTAGTAAGGTGCTTTTCAGCCAATTATTATTCTTGTTATTGGAATGAGCTAATAAAAATGTATATGTAGCATATTCACATGGGAAGCTCAATATTCCCTTTTTTAGTTACTATGGGTGAAACTATATTTTTTATAAGAATACTCAATGAGCTTAATTTAGCTCATTGATTATTCTTATAATGTGCTTTACTGTGTGTCCATGACACTGGCTCTTTTAAAAGAGGAAAACAGCCTCCCTGCTTGCTGATTTCCGATTTTATCTTCTTTCACTTAGCAGCTGTTGCTGTTATTGGAGTACACATGTGTCCTAGGAGGGGACTGTTACACATCGTCCTCAAATAAATGGAACTTTGGGCTGTGCAAGGTATATCTTGCAACAGCAGATGTACCTGCCAGGTCACTCTTCAGCAAAGTCCTTTTTTATTTGTATTTACTCAATACAGATAATATTTTTGCACAAGATATCTCAATATTTTCTGTGTATATTATGAAAAGCTTTTGCCAAACACATTTGTTCTGTCACATTAATCAAGTTGCTCTCTTCTCAGCCAAAAATGATATTTCCATCTCAAATGTCACATAGCTGAGGGTCTCATCCTAGGAGGAAGCAGACACTGAAATGTGCAGTTAATACTGTTGACATGAAGAAAGGCCATAATTAAGCAACAAAGTCAGAATTCCATTAAAATTATTGTAGAACATCACTCCCAGAACACCACTCATCAGAGGCGTTGTGACGATTCTGGTATAGACAATATATCCAGTATAATGTGAATATGTTATTTTATTTTGTAAAGACTAATTTTTAGGAAGAAAACCAGATTTTTTTTCCCCAAGTCTTCTCCTAAGCTTATTTTATGATATCCCACATAGCTCCATTTGTTCTTGACTGGCAGAAAGCCTTCATGCTTACAAGCAGAGTCAATGTACAATAAGCTGCAAAAAAACCATGGTTAGTATAATGGTTAATATTATAATGGTTAATATAATCATTAGTATAATGTAATCTCTGAGTGTTGACACCATAACTAAGGGTATTAAAACATTTATGAAGTGGAGGTCATTGTTCATCTATCTATAATTTTCTGACCCAAATGGTTTCCAAACACTGGAGTGTTGTAGAGGGAGGGGAAGGAAAGAAAGAAGGAGAATAATGACATTTTGTTCTCTTTATCTTGATCTGCTCTCATTTTTCCTATATATACAGTGTGTATACCTTCCTAACTATAGAATATACAACTCCTCTGCAAATTCTGGATGGAAAAATCATTTCCCATTCTTGTTTCATTCCCATGTAAAGACATTCAATATAATAGTTCTAGAGCTGAGACCAAACCATTCAGGAACTGTGAAGGGACCAGAATGGTAGATGGAGAAAATCCTTTCTAGCAACGGCTCCATGACACATCTTGCCCCCACTATGTAGAATTTTCAGCCTCTGAGAAAGGAGAACAGTACGTACAGTGCAAGGTTATCACATTGGATACTTGCAGAAGAAAAATAAAGAGGAGACTTTCAGCACTTTCATCCTTGTTATGACCTATTTCCATGATAAAGGAATCAGGATAAACAAGCAAAAAAGGTAATTAGTAAGTTTCACAGAAAGTGTGTGTACCTTTTCAATCTTATTTCTCCAGCTTTAAAGGGTTTTCAGAAAACCATGCAATTTTAGTTCTTCATGTATCTATATGTCTTGGTTTGATAGACAGGTGTCTGCTAAGGAAGGTGGGAACCTTCCTTAGAACAGAGAATGTGAACCCCCTTCCCTCCGAATTATTATAACTTTGGAATCAAGGGCTCTCAGGCAAAGGTATGGGAAAAGGAATAAGAGTTCTTTACTAGTATCTATAATGAGGTAAACAATCAGTAACAAAAACAATAAACAAGGTAAAAAAACAGTAAACAAAACCCAAAACTTGGTGGCAGATGTCCCTGGGCTGCCAGGCACTTTCCCGTTTGGTGCAGTCATGGTCACAGCCAGCAGGGGCGCTGTTGGGCTCCCAGACCAGCAGGGCAGGTGCGATGACTCCCGGGAAGCTGCAGATGGTGCTGTGGCACCAGGTCAGGCCGGTCTCGCGGGGAGAATGGCAGGTGGCTGGGCAGAGATGGAGTGCAGCCACACGTGTTGGGCAGGTAGGTCAGTGCAGGGAGATGGAACGGCCAGGTGGGCTCACCCGAACCTGCCAGCAGAGGAGGTGGCAGGAAACTCCACAGTTGTGGCAGTCAGGGCACAGGGTGGTGGCAGGCAGGGCGCAGGGTGGTGGCAGGCAGGGCGCGGGGTGGTGGCAGGCGGGGGTCCTGTTCCGCTGCAGCGCAGCTAGGAAATGCGCCCTCCCAGAGGGGCCAAGAGGATTGGAGTCCCGTGCCCTTCTTTTCAAAGCAAGAACTCACCCAGCAGGTAGACAAAAGCTAGTGCAAAGCCGGGCTTTTTTCCCTGCAGTCGCAGCCAAAAAGCAGAGAGCCGTTTCTTTTCACTGCTCTCTCCTCCAAGACTTGGGAGCGAGTGTCCTATTATCAAATCCTGTAATCTCTTGTTCCCCTGCTTGCCCAGCCAAAAGTCTTTGTCTCCTTTGTGAGCATAGATGGCCCTTAAGTACCGGTTGTTAGTTGCCTAGCAACAGGATGGTTAAAAATTCCACTTCCTCCCCTCAACCTTCAACACTATAAAATTACATGTTATCTTTAAAAAAATCCTTCTGAAATTGAATCTTCCTTTTCATTGGAAATCTCAGTTCTGCTGCTTACTATGCAATTGTCATGTTTAAGTGACAAGGAATTATCTGTAAAAACGGAATGATTCTTTGTTTCTACTGACAGCGCACCTTTACTATAGATAATCTAGATTTTATCTTTATGAAAGAAATCACATTTTTCTACTACAGACAAACTAGAAATGGAGCTCCTGAGTCTACCCTGGCTATGGGCTTGTATTATATAGTAATGGGTTAGATCTGATGTGCTAAACTTCTCCGCAGTTACATTTAATTTCCCTTTAAATCCTTTTCTTATCCAGCTGGTGTACATATTCTCTTAAATTAATATAGCAAATTATGTTGCAATCTCTGATATTTTGTACATCTATGTAAAGAAAAAAGTAATTAATCACAATTCTTAACAAAAGATTTGTCCCTGAAAAAACTGTGTTTCTCCAGAAAAGTTCTCCTGATCCCTGGCATTTTGTGGGGATGCACTAGTCCTTCTGGGTGGTACTGGACAAAGGAATTAAAAATGTATGTTATATATTTGTGTGGCAAATGAGATAATTCTTTCCTTCCAAGAAAATTAATAATTATTCCAGATTTCCTCTGTTTTATACTTCACTTTATTCTCTGGTCAAAATACCCCTCATCCTGCTGGATTGAATTTCAGAGATTTGTTTACTTACCTGTTTGGTGATATCACTTTGCTCCATGAGCTCAATGGGACTGGAAACATTGCTTCCTGAAGTGAGAGGAGAAATGTAGACATTCTGGGGATGGGGACAACATGCATTCCTCAGACTTCTGGATTGCATCTGGAGCTAAATGGCCCTTCTTGTTTTCTTTGGCATGGCCAACTGATGTTAACTGTCTCCAGTAACCTGACACTACTGTAAGTGCAATTATCCCATGGGAGTAGGATTTATCCCGTGGTCTGCACATGGCCGGGGAATGCAGGGTGATCTCCATGCAGCACTTGGCCTGTGGTTTAGCTGAAGATTACAATGTAATCTATTCATCTTGATCATATCCATATAGATTTTAACTAAGAGCCTGTTTTGTGATGTGTCTGACTCCCATGATTTGGCTAGCTTTGGGCAATATTTCAGACACTATTGAAAGAAGAGCAATTCTGGAAACCAGTTGATTGTATGAAAATAAGAACATTGGAAATTACCAGTAAAGTCAACCTGTTTTTATTTTTAAAAGACTAAGGTTTCTAGTTTTTATGGCTGCAAGGAAAAGCTGGATGATGTGACCTGAATACAGCTGAATAACTTTAACTCTAGGTAGAAAATAAATTACATTTAAAATTCTAAATTAATCCTTAAAATAAGATCTAATATCAAGGAATTAAGAGGGAACCAATTCCTGAATTTCAAAGTATCCACTGGCATTATTGGCCTGTTTTCTCCACTCCACATTTTCCCAGAGACTACAGGAGGATTTTGAGAATCTGCTGTAGACTTTCAAAAAACCCATCTCCAGTAAGTGGAGAAAGATGACCCAGTTTTAAGTGTTCTTGGTTTGAGGCACCTCCCACCTCCAGGGAGCAGCCAAAATAAGAAAAGTCAAAGAAAAAACAAATTTTAAAAAGGCAGGAAACAAAAAACCCTCTAAATACAAAAATCCCCCTAAAGTTTTCATTCTGAAAGGAGTGGAAAAACCCAACATTTCAAACAGGGTTTCCTTGTTTTAAAGCACTTTTATGCACACACTGTCATGGATGAACCAGCAGAAGACAGAGACATCTTTATAGCCTCCAGGGAGAAGGTGGTATTGACCATTAAGAATTAAGCATGAAGTCCCATAGGACTGGACTTCCTTTGCCTGATGGCCTGGCCTGACCCACAGAGTTTCAGGAGGCTTGCCAAGGTCATGCTGTGGGCGAGAACTATCCAGAACTGACCATGAGCAGTCTCCATAACACAAAATTACATTGATCATTGGGGCAAAACTGAAGATCATCACCCTGTGACTGCACCAGATCAAAGGAGAGCATGTAGCCATGGCACAGCTCATCAGAGAGCTAAAATTGCTCTTCAGAGAAAGTAAAGGGACTGTGATTTTTGTCTCCTCAGTACCAGTACTGATGGTCCTCAAGGACTAGACCCTTCATTACAGAAGCAGTGGATGTCCTGCCTTTTCAGGACATGGACACCAGCAAAGCAAGAAGAGTGAGGCTGCCATTTGCTGCTCCAGCAGCCTCCTGCCCATTTCTCCTGTAGTTTGTGTGGGCTGATCACATCTGTGCTGTTCTCAGAGATCTTCACCAGATTTTCAGAAACTTCATAGATACAGACAAACTTGGGTAGGCAACCAGAAACTTTTCAAGTTTTCATATCCAGAAGCAAGTCAGCCTTCTAGGAAATTAGTGTCTCCAGTCCCCAGACAGCATTCTTCCTGGGTATTGCATAAGGATAAGTGCTTTTATAAATGCTTTCCTCTGCTGATGATAGATTGAGATTGACAACGTGTAGGTCAAAGAAGTCTGACCATTCATTCTGCTGCACTGCTGCATAACCTGTGAAGTATATGCAAGCAGAACAGCAGAGACTTAAAGCTGGCAAGGAGTGAAAATAAAAACAAAATAATGTAAATGTATTGGTTATGAAAGAAAACATGGTGTTTATGATGCCCTAGACAGGCTTGCTACAGACTAGGCTGGAAACTTAATGAAAACAAGTGAAAATATTTTTCTTGGTTCTAGTGGTATTGGGGTCATTGCCAAATGGTTTAAGGCAGCTTGAAGTGGAGATGGAATAATGCAAATACATAACAGAGATAACTGCCTAATATGGTTACAGCATTTAAGATACATACAATATAGCATGCATATTTGGAATTTTACCACTATCAGGGAGCACAATTATAATAGGAAATGACCATATTTTGCTTGGAAAAATGTGGAAGAAAAACACCTTGATTTAACAATGTTTATGACACTCTCTAACAGAAAGGAATAAAAGCAAAAACACCAACAAAACAACCATTTTACCCTTGAGAGTAACAGGTAGACACAAGTGTTGCTAAACCATTAGTATTATTTACCTTCAGATTTTGTCTTGTAATACAAGTAACAACTACTCTAACTCCATCAACTGATATAATTCAGACCGAGTGCCATAAAGCCAATTTGTACACACATGTACACTTAGGTCTTCATAAAATTCTGCTTGTTGACTACAGCAGTGTGGTTGCACTGTTTTAGAACTCTTTCTGTTCCTTCTCATGGAGAACATAGATAAGTTGCATTCTTTTACTTTCTTAATCTCTGTGTTTGGTATTAGGTGTCATTTAGTTATGACCAATGGTTTTAGGAGGTGGATTCTTTGCTGACCAATAGTTGCTAGAATATGAATGGATATAAAAAACCTTTCTGGTAAATAAACGGCCCCTTTTTGCCATTTTTCGTTCGTCTGCCTGGTTTCCCTCAGCCAGCCTCTGCACCCACGGGGACCTGGAAGCCACACAGCAGTACTGTACAAGGTAATGTAGGGTAAAGGGATAGGTAAAGGCTTAGAACTGAACTGGCCAATTGTACTGGGTTTGCATGGCCAGGTTTTGGTAGAAGAGGAGGCTACAGAGATTGTTTATGTGAGAAGCTGTTGTAAGCTTCCCTTGTCTGATGGAGCCAATGCCAGATGGCTCTAGGATAGACCCACTCGCTGCTGGTCAAGGCCAAGCCAATCAGAAATGGCAATGCCTCTGTGATGACATATTTTAAAAAGGAAAGAAAAATATTCTGCAGTTACAAATTCTGCAGATAAGAGCAGAGTGAGAATGTGTGAGAGGAACAATTCTGGAATCACCAAGGTCAGTGAAGAAGGAAGGGGAGGAAGTGCTCCAAGCACTGGAGCTGGGATTTGTCTGCAGGCCATGGTGATGACCATGGTGAGGCAGCTGTGCCCGTGCCGCCCATGGAGGTCCTTGGGGATGTAGAGTTCCACCTGCAGCCCATGTAGGAGCCTACACTGGAGGAGGCAGATACCTGAGAGGAGGCTGTGAGCCTCTGGGAGGCCTGTGCTGAAACAGGCTCCTGGCAGGGACCTGCAGACCTGTGGAGAGAGCATCCCACATTGGAGCAAGTCTCCTGGTAGGACTTGTGATAACATGGGGAACCCAAGCTAGAGCAGGCTGTGCCTGCTGGACTGCACACTGTGGAAAGTGACCCACACTGGAGCAGTGCATGAAGAACTGTAACGTATGGGAAGGACTCATACTGGAGAAATTAATGAAGAACTATCTCCTGTGAGAAGGAGCACATGCTGGAGCAGGGAAATTACTCTTCTCCCTGACCAGGCACAGGAACAACCTGTGAAGAGCTGACTGTAAACCCCATTCCTGTCTCCCTGTGCCACTGCAGGGAGGAGGTAAAGCCCAGGAAGGAGGGAAGGGTGGGAGGAAGGTAGTTTTAAGATTTGTTTTACTTCTTTTTATCCTGTTCTGATTTTGATTGGTAAGAAATTCACTTAATACCCCCAAAGTCAAGTCTGTTTTGCCTGTGACAGTAATCTGTTTGTGATCTCTCCCTGTCCTTAGCTCAATTCATGAACCCTTTGTTGTATCTGCTGTCTCCTGTCCTCTTTCACAGGGGAGAGGTAGAGTGACTTTGGTGGTTATCTGGTGTCCAGCCAGTGTAAATCCACCACACCAATGCAAGAGCACCGTCACAGAACAAAATCCTGATTTGTGAGTTCTACCTTGCACTGAATTTCAGAAGGTCCAACTTTCAGTGAAAGGTATTAAACCTGAAACTAGCTCCAGTTTTAGCTTAATTCCTATGTGGGGAGTTATCTCACAAACATGCACCTAGATTGCTTCCTCACTTCATAATTCAAGAGAATGCCTTTCGTCTGACCTTGCTTTATCCGTGATTTAAAAAGGAGCTTTTCTCTGAAACGCAGAGTATCAAATATTTTAGTTAAGCATCTGTTTACATTATTAAAGACAGAGTATTAAAGCCAGTTCCCAACACAGACATCGTCCAAACACCTTCCCCCCCTTTCCCTTCATAAAAATCTAAGGACCAGTAAATATTTGGAAAAATAAAGAAATATACCCTGAGGAGGAGAGGAAGCAACAACAAAGAGGAATATGTTTCATGTAATTAACAAAGTTGTCCTCCTGAAAGGCTTTTACCTAGCTACAGGTAAATCTTTCCTATTAAATACTACTTCTGTTTTTGACAGAATAGCAATTGTTTTTCAATACAAAAGAAAATTTGACTCAATCATCTTAAAATGTTTTCTGACCAAAAATTTAAGAAAATAATACCTCTGAAATAAGTTCATATGAACTGTGCCAAGCAGAAGAAAACACAATTTATAAGATTATAAAAATTGCAAATATTACCCCATTCAGATGAACTTCAATTAAAATCTGTTTGAATAGAAAGGAAAATTGTGATTCTGTAATAGAGAAATGCTGTTATATCAAAAAATAAAAGCTGCAGTTCATATGGAATAAACAGTTTGTTTTTAAAAGTATAATAATTCAGCAAAAAGTATACAAGAATTTAAATTTTGAAACTAAAAATTTCACCTAGAAACAATTCTGTAAAAAGAAGTACAGAGATGTTACTGTATGCCCTGGTTTGTACAGATTACCTTGAAGCAAAACAACAAATTGAGTTGTCTACCATGTAGGTGATACTTCAATTGCTTTCTTTTTGTTTTAACAACTACTTGGAGGATGGAGAAAGAAAAGTTGAAATATTCAGTCCTATGTGGCTCAAAGAGTTATTGCAAGTTAAACATTATTTGAAGAACGTATCAAAAAGCATGAAAAAGATTTCAAGATTTTTCTGGTTTTGACTTTGCTATATTTTCATGGGGAAAATATAGCATGAATTAATAGAGGAAATATCAAAATACAGGCAATTTAATGAGATTTAAGAGTAGCATCAGTTGTAATTTTAATGTGCTCACTGGTGTAAGTATACCAAGATTTCTGATGAAAGGTTGTCTTTTGAAAGATTCTTTGTTCAGTAATACTATGGGTTTGTAACATGTCTTGGACATTATAGAACACCTTTGTAGAAGTATTATTACCTATATATTGGAAGTTTCATTTCTTTTAGATAGCTTGACAGTGATATTACATTTTTATATTATTCCCAGTGTTTCAGAAAATTCGTTTCCTGGAGCAGCCAAAATACAAGCAACTCAAATCACTGGATCAGAGCAAAAGTTTTCACATAAAAAAGCTAAGATGGCTCAGGCATGAATTCAGATTTATTTTTCAATTAAAAAGCAGAAAATGCACACAAAATGGGCACAGAAACTTGTGCTGGTTTTGCTTAGCCCAGTTTTTGCTAGTGGGTGAGGAGTGGCAAAAAGATGACTCCTGTGTGTTCTGTGTGAAGATTCTGGAAGTTTTTCACCATGTCCAGCAGAGCCAATCTCTGATGGCTCTGTAGATGATGGACATGCTGCTGACCAAGTTTGGGCCAATTAGAGATGTTAGTTACGCCTCTGTGAAAACATATTTAAGAAGAAATCAAAACAATGTGAGCACGCACTTCTTTTTAGTTAGAGGAGGAGGAGCAGGTAAAAATTTGTAAGGGAAAACAGCATGGAGACACCAAGGTCAGTGGAGAAGGTGGGGGAGGAGGTGCTCCAGGCACCGGAGCTGAAAACCTTCTGCCGGCAGTGGTGAAGACCATGGGGGGAGCAGCTGGTCTCCCTGCAGCCCATGGGGTCCATGGGGGGGTGCAGAGATCCACCCACAGCCTGTGGGGAGGTGCCCATGGCAGAGGAGCAGGTGGATGCCTGGAAGAAGCTGTGATCCAGAGGGAATCCCAGTAGAGAAAAAGGCCTTTCTCCCAAGATGGAAACAGCCTGGCCTCAGCTTGGAGGTCTGCAGCGTGTGGATGGGGACTCACATTGTAGCAGGTTCAGGCGGGCTGCTGCATGTGTGATTCAGACCCATGCCAAAGAAGTTCACAGAGGACTGTCTCTTGTGGGAGGGACCTTGGCTAAGTAGAGGACTCCTCTCCCTGAGCAGTAGATGAAATTTTGGTGGTGGATTGACTAAGAAAAACCCCCATACCCTGCCCCCAACTGAGCTGTTGGTTGGAAGGAAGGAGGTGGGTGAAGGGAGAAATGGTGTTTTAAGAGCTTATTTTTACTTCTCATTTATCTTCCAACTCTGTTTAGGTTAATCACATTGCAACTTTAAATTTTCAACCTGTTTTTCGCTTTTCACAGTGCGTTCTCCCACCGGTTCCTTATCTCAACTCATGACTCCAGAGTGTTTGTGTTAGTCTTTTGGTCTCTTCTGCACAGCTGTAGCAGGGAAGAGCAGAGAGAGCAGATGTTGTAGGTGCCTGGCATTTGTCCAGGGTCAAACCTCAACAAAACTTCAGGAAATATTTCACTTTCATAATCCTTTTTCAAATCCTATCCCAATTTAGATTGCTGCACGTCTTGCATCCATGAACCATCACTTGACAAATTCAAATGGGTTTTGTTTGTGATCCTCAGAAGCCTTTTATTCTGTTTTCTGCAGGATTTTTTTGTCTCCATATCACACCTTTCTGCGTATTTCAAGGTTAGACCTGGTTCAGAAGGGCAAATGGTAGAGGTCAGTCACATGGAGGCTGTTGCACAGTAATTCCTGTATTTCCCTCACTGTTTGAGCTTGTCTGACTCAAAAAGAAGCTCACCTTAGCTCTTCAGAAAAAGAGAATTTGAAGTTCACTTGAATTTTTCAATATAACTGGAACCCCCCAATTCTTCACTTTACTCCATCTAAAATAGGCACTTACACTGTAATTTCCACAAGAGAAGACAAAAATAGTCATCCTCCCTCATGTCAAATTTATTCCTATTTTTTTGTGCTGTTTTCCATGGCAGAATGCTGTAAATTTATTGTTATTGATACCAGTTAATAGAAAGGATTCCTTTCCATGCACTGGAGGTCAATTAGCATGCTGTCAGTTCTAAGTAAGCAAACAAAAATTTACATAAGCATGGAAAAACAGGTTTTCATGGATCTCTGGTCCCTAAACTAAATTCCTCCTTGAGGCAAACCTATCCTCATCCCTGCGGCTGGTGAGTTTTTGTTGCACAGAGAGTCTGTACAACATCCTGTGCATACTTACATAGGCCTTATTTTCCTCAGTAATATGTTTTTATATATTTTGTATTTCACATGACCTAATTTTCTTTAATCATTTTTCCCCATGAAATTCCTTGTGATGTTTCATGGGCAAATCACTGAAGCCTTGGGAGTCAAGGACTGCTTCTCTCCAACTTGGCCTCTGAAGAAATGCTGTCATCCTCAGCAGGCTGGATAAATAATTTTTTTTTCACCTACTTTTTACTTTATGTTTCACAATTTCTTGTTCCCGTCTCAAAGAGAAGATGCGCAGGAGCCCACCATCTCCTGTTCTTTCTCCTCTTCCTTGTGTGAAGAAGCCTTAATTCCCAGGTCATTCCTGAGCTGGATTTATGAATTTTAACAGAGGTATTTTCTGTCCCCAGCGCCTGCCGGAGTAGACTGATGTGAGAAAGCTGAGACTCATATGGAAAACCTGAGTTACTTGTGCATCTTTGTTCTGGTGGAATGCTGAAGGTACGAGGTCGCGTTCTTATTAATTGCATTTATGGCAATGTGGTCATAGCTGAGCAAAAATATTACTGAAAAAGTCATGCCCCACAAGTCTGGCTTGCAATGGTTTTGTGTGCTACACCACCATTTGCCATTTCTTATTGTAGGAGTGGTTGGTTAGGGAGGGATTGTGACCAGAGAGGTAAGGCAGAGAAAAATATGCATTGACTTGATCTTTACCAACTGCAGTGGTTCCCATGGGACAGACAGAGGTCACTGATATCATCTTCAGGCTGATCTAAGTCATACCAAAACTATTAGAGCCCCCCAAACAGTTTGTAGCTGAGGGTATGTGAGGCTGCCTCACATTTTATTCTAAATTTGCAATTGTTGCGGTTGTGACGATCAGACCCAATTGTTTTGTTTGAAGAAACGCTGAAGTAGGAAATGCCATTCAAAAGTGTGGCCATCAAAGAACCTCTGTGCAGGTGGAAAAGCAGCACTACTCAATGGATTAGAAAAAGAATTGGAGACACAAAGTCTACTCCAGGACAGGGAGAGACAGACCATTAACATTTGGATGTCTTTTAAGTATTTATTATTTTCCTCTTCAATTTTTATTGAGTAAACAGAGGAGTTCATTTGAGAGAGTTGAGGTGATCAGATGTTGAAATGCTCTGTACTGAGGTGAGAATCCTGGCCTGGAGAGGAACATGAGAGGATGTCCTCAACAGCTCAGACTGTCCTCTAGAAGCTCCACCCATTTTCTCCAATGACTGCTGCCCAGCCTCTTCTCCCTTGAGAGCACATCATGTGCCTGAAGATGACAGTAGGATAAGAGCAAAGGTTTTAGTAGAGTGAAAGTTTTAGTAAAGAGGACGAGCATAGCAACAGAGAAGAACAAGACTGGGCATGATGGAAAAGCATAGGAGAGCCCCCAAATGGCAGCAGGGTTATAACTAGATGATCTATAAAGTCCCTTCCAATCCAAATAATTCTATGATTGATTCTATGATTCTCTGAACTTGATGAATCCTCAAGTGGAGTCAAGAAGAGAAAGACATGAAGCTGTGGAAAAGGCAGAAAAGACTGTAAAATCAGCACTTGAACAGGGAACATAGTTATTCTACAGATATAACAAACACAACATTTGAAAAGACATGCAGAAGAGGGAAATAATTAGGATTGGAAATCATCTGCCTTCTTAATTCCATGGCAGAAAGAACATAAGAACATGTGTGGTTAACCTGTGGTTAAACTGTGGTTAAATTGTTTCATTGGTGGAGGGAAGACGGAAGCCCTTTTCCCTGGGGCAGAGGCACTCATCCTGGAGCGCTTCCTCCTGACACTTTGTCTCCAAAACCCAGACAACATGAGACTTATAAGATGGAGGATAGTATTTGTGATATTAGAGAAGGCAAAAACTAATGATGAAATGATCAAGAGTTTACAGTACAAAAGACCCTATACTTGTAGACAATAATCCAGATAAACATAACACTGTCAGAAGTAAACAGCAGATGCACTGCAGATTTGAGAGACACTGCCAAATTGTGGGTCTTGGAAAGGGCACAAGCAAGGAGTGGAGACAACAGAGAAAACAGATTTGGTGTGCAAGTTCACAGACAAACATCACTACCAAGTAGCGGTGAAGCTGAAAGCACATCACTGGAGTAAGATGTAAGAACCAATGAACTATTTTAGGACAAATGATAATATAAGGGGTAGGAAATAAGAGGCAGAAAAATGGAAGTGCTAGCTGACTTGACGATTAAAACTAACAAACCAGATATTGGATGACTCAACATAAAATTAAATGGGGTGTGAGCAGTTAGAATCAAAGGGGAGGCACAATAAAAAAGATGTGTAGTAACACCAGCCACAGTGAAATACAATCAAAAGCATTAAAATTTAGTGTTTACAAAATTATATTTTCTGATTGCTTCTGCAGTAAACATTTTAATCCAAGTCACTCTTTTATATTAACTGAAGTTCACAACATCTTATTCTTGTTTGACAAGTAAGCATCTGAGACAGACAGGTTGCCAGAGCTACTTTAAAAGGCAGGGAGTTTTGAGGTGTGAGTGGAGAATGGCTGGCTGAAGAACTGAGCACACTGGCCTAGAACTTGCAATTTTTTTAAAAACTGCCAGTTTACCCTTGTTAAAGACAGATAATTTAAAAATATATGGTTTTGTTTTGAAATGCTAAATGTATACTAATTTTTAACATAGCCTTTAAAATTTGCCTTATTCTAGGATCTTTACCCTATGCTAAACTCAGATCTGAGATGCAGAATAATAGAGAACTCTACGTTGGAAGAGACCTTAAGAAATCATCTGGTCCAACATCTTAGTCTTTAAATTAGGTTTTCCAGGGCCTTGACAAACTAAGGCATAAATATTTTTAACAAGGTACACTATACCAGTTCCCTGAGCAAACTGTTCCAATATTTCAGAGTGTTCTTAGTGATGTTTTTTATTCTATCCAGTCAGCATTTTGTACCCTTTCCCTCTTGGCCTGTCACCATGCATCACTGTGAAGTAAGAACAGCTTCTACTCTATAAATACCTTTTAGATACAAGATCTTTTGATCTTCTGAACTACATCGTCCCCCTGTTGAGCATACCAAATTCCTTCAGCCTCTCTCCATATGCCAAGTTCCCCAACACTCTGATCATCTTGTTCCCCCTAAACTGGATCCACTCCAATTTTCCAGTGCTTCTCAAAACTTTTTAAAATCCTTTTGAGTATGAAAATGTGAACAGATTGTCTCCCATGACCTGATGAAGGAAGGATACCTTTGTATCCAAATCTAGTATTCTTTCTGATATCTCCAGTAGCCATCTGCTTTATCTTCATTCTTACCATCAGCTGTGAAAATCCATAGCTTCTCCATGTCCTTTCTGAGTCTTTTCTCCTCTGCTAGCAAAATACACCCAGGTTTCCAGACACTGGGGTCCCCTCAGTGTTTACTTACATCATCATACCTCATTCTTTACTGAGCTTTGTTTTGCATGTTCAGGCAAGAGGCAGCAGATACTAACATGTTGTCTAATGGACAACATGTTAGCTTTCTTATTTCCTGAGGGGTACCAAGTGCTTCTTTCCTTTGCGGAGAACTGTTTGCTTTAAGAGTTTGGAGAAATAAGATGTATTACACTTGGGAGGAGATTCCTTTCTGAAAAGGTTCTTTATTGGATAAGCATAGAAGGGTCAGTGAGCCATGAGAGCCAGAAAGTAAAAAGTTAAAGGTGAAAGTAAGAGAAAATAGACATAGTGGAATTCTAAGCAAAATTCACTTTCTGCCTTCATAGAAACTAAGAGAAATTGTCAGCAAGGATCCAAAAGAATAATTCAAGAAACATGATATCATGGGATACCTGTTTCTATGATATTAATCATGCTTACGATCTATTGCTCTTACTGATGGTCTAAAGAATATGCAGAAACCACGGCAAAAATAAAATAGAAAAAAATGGAAGATGGGGTTTTATTCTAGGGGGTTCTGGGGTTAACCTTCAGCAAGACTTTTTTATCTGTCATTATCATATCTGGGATTTAGAAGTAAAAATCTGTGCTCTGGATACTTGAGTAGACTTTGAACTGAAATAGGTTTTCTTCACACCTTTTGGGCCCCTTTGTTTAAGAGAGGCTATTGCAGCTGCAACTAAACACAAAACGTAATGTCAATGCACTCAGATGACGGTTTTCCAAGACAATTGCACATATTTGTTCATCAGATTTGGCACAATTTTTACACAGATATATTATGTAGGTCCAACACAAGGTTGTCAGCCCACAGAGAAAATAAACAGTCATCTGGAACTGGATAATAAAACAGACTAACTTGAAAATGTGCAGCTGTGTAGACCGGGAATGAGAAAATTTCATTTTCAATAGGAAGAACTGAACTATAAAGAGTTTCTTCTTTCTTATAAATGTGTGGCCTTACAGGGAGAGTTACACCTCTTTAGGAGGCATATTGGGTCAGAGATCGTCAACGCACAGAGAGTGTGATGCTGTTATATAATACTATGATCTTTTAAGAAGTGACTAAGGGCTGCTGAAAATGGGCGAGCCCATATGCTGCCACCAAACCCAAAAAAGGCAGCTGCGAAGTCAAAGAGGGACTGAGATACAGACCTCTGATGTCCTGGAACTCAGCAGAAGAGAGTTTTCAAGGAGTGTAGAAAAAGGCAGCCAAGGTGACTGCCCAGGGAACAAGACTGAGGGTTTTTTTTCTAGATTCTAGTAAAAAAGCATAGAAAAAAAGAGAACAAGTTCTATGTGAGAGATGTGTGAGAACAGGTTCTATGGCAGAATTCCCAGAACTTCTTTCCTCTGTGGGCTGTCAGCTTTGTGATGAACCTGTATCACATATCTGCATTAAAATTGTGCCAAAGCACAGAAAAAATTAATAAAGCTGAAGGTGGAAAGGTGAAAGAAATATATTTAGTGTAAACAAGAATGGAAAAGACAAAAATGGCTGCTTTTTACCCCCCAAAAGCAGTAAGAAGTAGATTTTGACCCCTATTCCTGATGATTAGTAACCTACAGCAAGTTTTCCATTTAAGTCTTACATTACCATGCAATGTAAGTAAAGATGGCAAAATTAGACTGCACTGCAGTATTTTCCTAGATTTAATCTGCAATCCTGCAACTGCTGTACTCGTTCAGGTGTATATACTGGTTTTGGATATGAATAGGGCTGTGCTGATGAAACCATGGAAAGATTTGTTGCATATGAAAATACCTCAGGATTTTTGGTAGAAAGGGAATGAACAATCTTCAAAGTGAGGGAAGACAGCTGAAGTCCGCAGCTTAGAAGCTCTCTGAGTAGCAGAAGACAGAGCATGAGGTGGATATACAAGCCTGATATTCTGAACTAGATTTTTGCAAGGACTAATGTTTGACTTTGACCTTAGGTCATAACCACCTAATATTTTCAGCAAACTATGTAATGTAACCTATGACCACAAATCATTAGAGACTGCTGGTGAAAGGAGTTTTCCCATCTAACACTGCAGTTACCTAAAGCTTGCCTCTGTGAAACCCCTGTGAAACATACACAGCATTAAGTAGAGCAAATGCTGTGAAACCCTAGTAATGCTCGGATTCTGCAGTTCTCCAAAACATACTTTAGCAGGCATGAACATGCTAAAGAGAAAGATTAATGTGCTTGTGCTAACACATCCAGAAAAGGGTATGATGTCTGTGATTTTACCCCTCCATGCCAACTATTTGCATAACATTGTCTGGGGCTATCAGGAGTGTGCATGAATTCTATATATTTGCTGGAATAAACAACACACAGAAAGCTTCTCAGATGCACAATGGGGAGTTCACTGACTACACCAGATTTTACAGTTTTTGCAGCAATTTCAGAGTTTCAAATGCAAAACAGTCTTCAAAGTGGACACCAGATCAATTTGTGACTACAACTGAGGAGTCTGGGATCAGTGAACCAGTGAATAGATTTCCCTCATCCATATGCAGGCTTACATTTCCACTTATCCAGGAATATCCCTCTTAAATAACTGCAATGCAAGTGTTATTCAATACAGGTCACCGATAGCTACTAGAATTTGCATTATTTTTAACACTTTCAATTAAATGTTGAGTAATTTCAATTAAATACTGAGTAATTTCAGTTCAAAGTCAAAAGTGAAATTGCTAGCAGAAAACTATGCAAGTCTTTCTTTAAAGCAATGTATCTTCCAGTTAAGAGGAAAGAATGTCTGACAGAGGAGAAGAATCTCAGATAATGCAGAGTTTACTTCACTGAGCATTAATAATACTTGACAAAAATCCTATGGGTCTGACTCAAGTTTTGGGTCATATGTATTAAATCATCCATAATTCTGCTAAGTTACATCAGGGCAAAAAATCTCTGAAACATACAGAAGGAGCAAACATGCTTACAAAGGGCAGAAACATAAAGAAATTTAGTAGAAATCTGATCTCTTGAGAGATTTTGATATGCTATGTTATTTCCCAAGTAATCTTAAGAAAATTCTGATGAAAATCATAAACTAAATCTGCCATGCCATTAATCTCACTAGAAAATTTCATCCCTGAAACAAATAAATTAGAAGTTTTCTGTGAATAAAAAAGTTGAAAATGTTCACCGATGTTTTGCATTCTTTCAAAATAATGTAATGTGAGAATAGTTAAGATAAACATTTTAACTTCTTCTGGACAATAAACTCATGAAATTTACAGGCAATTTGACCACAGTGTTCTCTTAAAGTGCATGTAAAAGAAGATTGGTGATTAATGTATTTACTACTTCATCTCACATGCTGTATAATTTCAGGAATATAATAATTTCAGGAAACACTACTTATTCCTAGATATTATGTTACTTTCAAAGTAATTTTTCATCTATATTATATCTAATATGCAAAGAGCAAGGAATACTTTGCTGAACTGGACAGATCAAATTATCAGTTCATGAGCTGAATACTATAAAAATGCAAAGTCTAACATTAACAGTGTATATGATATGTATACGGAGATATAGAATTTGTAAGTTCCACTAGAGCGGCAGCAAAACTGACATTCTTTGTAAATTTCAGCTTTTTTGCACTGGTGCAAGTTTTCCTTTATCTTTAAAAGTGTTTTCCCTAATAAAAACCTAAAATTGTATCCTGCTGATCTGCTCTATGCTTATTCTAGTGTAAATCAAGTGTTATTCTCTCCAAGTGTAGTTGTATCACACTGAAAATGTTGAAAGGAATACTGAAACAGCCCTAAAAATATTTTTTCTCCATCAATGATGAAAGGACGCTTGTGGAAAAATGACAAATTCACATCAGTGAATGAACATTAATATAAAAATAACATACTTCTAGGTATTTCTAAATAAATCTGATGACATATATCTATTCAAAGTCTTATATTTGAAATCTTTCTGGAAGGAAAAGTGAAATCATTCCAGTTTCAATTTTAAGTTTCTCATGGGAATGGGAATTGATACAGTAAATTGAGGCAGTTTATTGCTGTTCCTCTCCAGTCTTTGACTTACCTGAGTAGAACTGTTTGTCTGAGCTCATCTCTCAGTGCTTGTGATTAATCTTTCAACGAAGAGAAAGTTAAGGCTTCCTTTTCAGTTTTGTGTGTCTTTTCAATATGCATTAGCTCAACTAACTGAGAAATGTCTCAAAATATATTTTGGAGGGAGAAACAAAACAAAACCAGTTATTATTGAAATTATTTTCTCTCTCCCCCCAGCAAAAAGAAAAGTCTCAGGCTCAGTGAAAGATGAAAGAAAAATGCACATGAATCAATTATGAAAAAGAGAAAGTTTCTTTGAATAAGAAGAAGCTGATTGGAATTAAGATAGGTTTTGTTCGTGTCTGCAAATTACAAGGAGAGTACTTTTCCATGGAACAGAAAAGGCGGATTTGGGAGTGTTTCGCTGCCTAATGCTATAGTTCTTCAGAGCCCACGTGAAAATTTGCTGCTAGCTATGAATCATCATTGTGTCTCTCCAAAGAAGCTGTTACAATGTTGACTATATATCATTATTTTCCCACTGTAAGTAATGAATCAGTGTGCTGGGAAAGTTGGATAAGAGCGGTTGGCAAACTTTTAAGCTGTGGAATCTATTTAAATAAATTTACATCATATTTGCTACTTTCGCTGGTATGGGAATCATACTTTAACATGAAACAATATGCTATGTTCATGGGCCCTGGTCTTTTATTCTCCTGTCTCTGAGCCTACTTTCCAGGTCAGCTTTTGCCAGTGCTGACAGCACACTTTTCTCATAGCTTCTCCTTCTCATAGCCTTTGGTTGCTTTCAAGTTCAATTTATCACAATGAAGTTGTTATGCATGACAGTTTGATGAGCAGAATAGGTGGTGTCTGAGCCTGCTGTGCTGCTACAAAGTGGGCTTATTCTCCGCAAGCCAGCTCAGTTACTGAAGGCTTGCTGGTGGGACACTGCAGCAGACTTCCAGATGTTCCCATCCTGACAAAAACAATTAGCTTCAAACTGCAAGAAGCCACAGGGCCACCCTTTCGTTCAGTAAGACGGCACCATTTAATATGCTGCAGTGGATTTCAAATTTGCATTGGTTTATCTTGTTGTACTCTTCTTTTATGGTCTTTATTTATAGGTGTGTAAAGCAACTGGGAAAGTGTGAGTCTCACACTGTTCAAGAGTTTTTTTAGAAATCTAAACCATTGTTTCATGTTTATTTTACAAATTTGAAACATCAGGCTTAATTCTGCTGGGCTGAACTGCCTAAAACAGAGCCCTGAGGTTCCTCAAACAGAATCTGAAAGTGTCTCTTCTGCTAACCATCAGCAACAAGCCAACAATAAACAACCCCAAAACGTTTAAGATAGTTGTCTGCTACAAGAATACTGAAAAGAAGTGAAAACCATTTACAAATGAAAAATTATGCAGATATTAAAAATAAGTTCATTTTGAGCCTGTATTGAGGTGCTGCACATTGCCTGTTCTTGCCAGGTCCAGCTGGCTGTGCTCATTGCTAAGAACCTTGTTGGCCATTGAATTCAATAGTACAACAGAACTTCTATTCCTACAAGAGAAATATTACTTTATTTTGACATTAACTTAGCTATTAGCACAATAATAGCTTTCTTATTTTTCTTTATCAGGCACTGCAAGCACTGCTATGACAAAGCAAGCCAGTTGCACACTACTAGATGGTGCACAGCTAACAGCTGGTATATGTTTTTTAGATTTCCAAGTAAAAAATAATCTGTTGTTTTGATTATATATTTTGGTATTTACTGGATAAACCCATCAAATAATTCTCATTCTAGATTAAAAGTTATATCAAAGAGTATTTAGAATAGTAAGCTCCTTCCACCTTCTTTGTTTATTGCCTCCCTCTCCACTCCCCTCCTATTTGCTTTCTTATTTTTCTGTTTTTAATCTGCAGGAAAAGATATTATCAAAATTCTTCCCTTGCAAACTGCTTGGTTTGGCTCTGTGTTTTTGAAAAGTAAAATTAAATTATGCCATCAAGTCTGTTATGTCTTAAAATTATTTTTGTTTTGTTGTGGTGGTTGAAACCACCTCGCGAGCTACCAAGGAGCCAAGAGGTCCCAAGGCAGCAGAGACACAGTGGTGGGACAGCTCCAAGGTGTGAAATACTCCCTGGGTGTTGGATGGTCTCTCCCTAGATTATGTTAAACCTCCTATGTTGATTGGCCTTGACCTGGCCCCTCACTCTGCCCCTCCCTTACCCCCATTGGTAGTCATTGTATCCCCCTGCCGTCTCCCCAACCCTGTGCGCTCAGACTATTGGCCTTGTATCTCTATATCAATGGTCACTCAGGGTCATTTGGCCTCTTTTGCTGTTGGACACCTTTGAGAATAAATCATCTTCAGAACTCCACGCAGCTGGGCACTCTGAGTTCTTTGTCTCTGGTAATGCACGAGCTCTTGGGTGAGCGTGTGTTTGTGCCTTCCACCAGCACGAGTGAGATCAGGGTCTGCCTGCACAGTACCAAGCTGTACTGGCCTTAATGATCTCTTTGAGCCATAGAGACGCTTTCGGTAAATGTGAGGCCTGTTCCACTCCAGCACCACTCTACGTTACTATTTATCTAAAGAACCAGATAATATATTTAAAATGTCTAGTTTTGAGCAACACAGAATGCATTTATTACAGATGCAAAAAACATTACAAAATCTGGACTAATTGCAATTTGAGTTTCAGGAATCTATTTTTTTACTACTGTTAATTAACCTTTCTTCAACAATGCATGAGTAGAACTTGGTGTAATGGCAGGCTACAATAAAAATTAAAATAATCACTGCTACATGGAAGGCCAGATGTAGATTCCTTGGCCAAAAAAGAGAATAAGAACATTTGACTTCTGATATAATTTATTCAAATGTGTCAGACCACCAGAGCTATTCTTACCTATTGGATACAGAAACTTTTGCATGTCATTCATTCATTCACAAAAAGGCCAAACATTATTTTTGCAACACTGCCAGAGCTAAACATTCACTTTATTAATGAGTGACCCAATGTGAAGATGTTGTGATACATTGTGGTGTTTACTCCAGGAGGAGTGCAAATGAGTTGTGTCAATGAGGATGCAATTAATCTGCTAAAGAAAACATTGCATGAACCAGCCTTTAAAATCACAAGAAGAACCTTTGCTTGCTGTATTTTTGCCAAGAAATATGGCTTTGGTGTACTTCATCAACCACCAGTGACATAGGTCTCCTTGATCTTATCAGTAGAAGATTTAGGTCTACAAAATAGAAAAAAAAAAAAGGCCACTGAAATAAAAGGTTTCTCAGGACGAAAATAAGAGAAAATAGGAAGAACCAGAACAGCAACACAGCTTTGAAGCCAGTCAGACATATGACTACTATAAATCATGAATGTCCTAAGCAAGAATGTGTCAAAAAATAGAGATCCTAATTTTATGTCCATAAAATTAAATTTTTTTAATTCTCTGAGTCAGTTTTATAGTAATTTTGTTGTGGTCATCATGGCCTCAGTGCAAGAGACAAAGTTTACAGGAAAGTTCGTATCTCTTATGAGGCTGGGATGTTAAGAAATGTTCACAAACTTGGAAGTTTCCCTTTCTTTTTATCCTCTCAGTTGAGTTAACAAAAGATTTTACATCTCCCATAAAGCTGTTTAGGGGTTTCAGAAAAAGTTTTACTCCTAGCTATCCTGTTTTTATAAAAATTGACTATTACAAAATCTGCTGATGCCAATAGGGATTGCTGGCTTCACAACACATCCAAACCAGGCAAAATCAGACTCAGAAGTCTACTTCGAGAGTTTTGGTTTTTACTAGCATGGCCTTGTAAATCATTCAGAACTACAGATACTGATGTTAGAATAATGCCCATACTTTATCTAAGTAATGTTGCAATGTTGTAGTATATTTGTGTTTGCACATACATGCATACAAAGTGGTGGAAAATTTGTTATGCAAAAAACTTCACTGTAGTACACTGATGTTTTTTGCTGTTGATGTGCTGTCATTTAGCATTGCTTTATCTTTTCTTAATTTCCCAAGAGATATAGAACAAAGATTAATGAGAACAAATTTATTTGAGTCCAAGACCATTGCTCTCCAAGAGTTTCTTGGGGTAGAGTCACAGTGTTGCCTAAATCTTCTGCAGGCAAAGCCAGATGCACCACACAGCTGGTGTCTCCATCTTCTTGGGACTCAGAGGGGTGTTCCTTGTAATGAAATAGATACTTTTTGCCTGTTGCCTATTGCAGAGTGAGTTTGGGAGTGATGAAGCATGAAACATCACTTTGGCAATCTATTAGTATCCTCACAGGAATATACTATTTATCCCTGGACCTTTAAGGACACAGGTTGCAGTGAAACCCATGAAGTTGGAAACTACCCAGAAAACACACACCATTCAGATTAAATCCAACTATCTGGTAAGGCTGAGTTGAAGAAGTTGACTAACCCATTTTGGAATAATGAGAACTCAGTCAATGCCTAAATTCAGACATTGAGTTTCTTGCAAGATGCAGGACACCATTGGCTTAATCTCTACACTAAAATGCCTTGGCTTAAAAAAATTGGAAGAAGTGGAGAAAAGGTTAATTTAAACCTTTTCAGCTGCATTGGTGTAGTGCGATGGGAAGTCAAGTGCTGATGCATTTGTAAACACATGGAAACAAATTTGAGAGCCTTCAGATGCATGATCATGATGCATTACAGGAATTCTTTACTGCACTTGACATACAAGGGAAAGATCACAGAAACTAAGTGGGATTAAATAACCTCAATTTTATTTATGAGCATTGCAGAGGCATCATCTACTACCAGATACTGTATTTCTAAGGAATAGCTGGTTTATCTTCCAGCTGTGCATTTTTTGACAAGTTAAAGCTGGATGTCTATCTGAGCCATGACATTTATATGAGTTAGGCCTCTGGTCACCACGTATGTCCTATGATGGCTGTGATGGAAACAAAAAGGCTGTCAGCCAGAGCCAGATTTTTCTGGCCGCCCTGCCAATCTCTCCCGACTTCCTGCTAGGCAGTTTACCGGGTGTCTGATCTGGTAATTTTAAAACCTGCTAATTGACCCAGTGACGATGGAGAGATTGGGATTATATTTTTGCACCACAGATCCAGATTAAATGATTGAGACCCGGGTAAGATGTGGTTGATAAAGTGTAAAGCTGATTGGACGTAGATAGCACTCTCAGCAGAGAATAGGTCAGTGGTGCCTCACCTGGAGACAACCATTGCCCTCAGGGCTCCTTCACATCATCGCCAGAACATTTTTTGTTACCTACTATATATATATATATATATTTATGGTCTTAATACAGTGCTTCATCATTGCCAACAAGGCCTAATGCATGCGTTTATTGGCTGATTCAGATAGCTGGGATGTAACTAAAGACTGTTGTCAGCTGCTGCATAGTCATTGGTTTCTGTCAA
Organism: Acanthiza pusilla; assembly: GCA_036630365.1. Classification (NCBI taxonomy): domain Eukaryota; kingdom Metazoa; phylum Chordata; class Aves; order Passeriformes; family Acanthizidae; genus Acanthiza; species Acanthiza pusilla. Next base: position 8,820,315 of record JAXCHO010000145.1, read on the forward strand.
ATTAGTTTGGAGGTCTTAGGCTGGTTCCCAATGGACAGGTGTCCATATCAGAGAATGAGGGCAACGATTGACACTAATCAGTACCCATGTCAACTGCCTCAGCAGCTTGCAGCCTCTAAAGGTGGTCTTTCCGCATCAGATGAGGCATGCTGGGGGTGAGTTTGCTCTGCTGCAGCCTCTCCTGCAGCAGCACTGTGACAAGCAGCTCGAGCAGACAGGAGAAAAAAATGCATAAGGAAATAGTTATGGTAAACCTGGTATTTTTGAGTAGAGCATTTGGCAACCAATAGCTTTTGATATTTAGCCAATGCAATGGCAAAGCTTATTGTGGTGTTGAGATATGGCTGTACACATTTCAAGTTCTTGATCAAGCATCAAGACAAACATCAAAATAAATATATCCTGAGCAAGTTCATGCAAAACAAACTTTCTTCTGACCTAATTGTTAAAAGGGCAGTAAAATGAGTTTTAAAGGTTCCTGTAGCTCATAACACCGGAATTCAATAATTTTGTACTTTCTCTGCTGTGCACTGCTTTCCCAAAAATTGAAGTATTCAATTATAGAACTGCATTTACAGGTAAAGCATATTTTTTGAATAAGCAATCATCAGCGATCTCTGCAGGGTTAGTGTAGGAAAGCACTTAATAAAGACACACATTTGCTGTTTTCTGCATTAAAACACTTTGATACCATAACTCAGACAAGCACTACAACTTAAGCTGTCTTCCAAAGTTTGGCAGGCTTCAAAAAACTCATTAGTGGGTCGTTCTTTAGCACCAATGAAGTTAAAAGACCCCAAAACAACTATGTTAATCACTGTGTCTTTCCCTGATTCAAGCTTATATTTTCCCCCTTTTCCACTGCAGACTCTATTTCTAAGCAATTTGATTTCAAAACAGCTAAACATCTGTATCTTTTTCCTTTGTATACCTTTTATGTACTTTTTTTTCCCTGCAGATGCTTGTATTTAAACTGGCATGGTAAATGGCAGAGTTCTTCAGGTAATCTTTCATTGGACACAAATGACCTGGCATTAAAATTTAGATAACATAACCTCAATTAAAGAATAAAGGTTTAAAAAATCAGAGTTAAATGTGTGGATCAAACAAACAAACCTGCGTTGTTAGGAGCAGAGCTGGACAAGCCAAAATCTCAGTGGCTCAGCTAGTGAATAAATGTGAGATTGTAGGAGCAGTCCTGAAAAAGCACCTGGGGGAGTGCAATGGTGCAATGGTATCACTTGACTGGGTCTTTGCAGCACCTGTAAAGTACCCTTGAATGTGTCGGGGGGGCGGGGAGGAAGGCATTCGGACAATGGAGCCATGACAGCCGAATGTCAGTAGCGACCTTGAACCTCAACCAGTCCCACCATCCCAGTGACTTCAGCTGCAGTGCGACATGCAGGGAGAGATGGATGGACAGACCTTCAGCACTGCCTGGGCTCCCTACATTGAAATGATAATTTCAGCATAAGGAGATACCTTGCTAATAAGTGCTATGGAATGCTTACTTACTAGCGATGCTCCTAATGATATGCTCAGCATTCTAAACAGACCCTCATCGGCATTTTCACAGTGGAAAACAAAGCAAAAATAAAACCAGTTGCCTCTGATAAAACTTCAGCATCTATGGATGAAGCAGGCACAAGAAGTGGTGCTGCAAAACAAAGGTTTTTCTTCTTAATTTGAGTGTTGCATTTTGGAGACGACTTGTTCACTTGCTTACCACTTGTTTAGCATACGATTGGTTAAAACATTGTGAGAAAGGAACAATTGGTATCTGGCATGCCATATTTTCTAATGGAAAAACAACAGAATTTTCCTGAAGATCAGTCTTGTGGATTACATGTTAGTAGCATTCTGTTCTTAAGACATGCACAGGACACAGTAGAGATTTGAAAATCTCTGTGGCAAAGCACATCAGTATAGACCAGCAACATCACGTCATCAGCAATAAGCAAAGAAAATAGCCTCTGTGGAGTATATTGCTTGGGCCATTCCCATCTTTCCTTCCCTTCCAGAAGGGGTGTCAGAACAAAAGTCCACACTGAGGAAGGCAGAGTCCTCCCATGACTCCTTATTCCCATCTCATAGTTGTGCTGACAACATGACAAATTAATATACAAACAGCAATAATTTTCTGTTTGTGCTATTAGTTTGTTGATAAACTATTCTCAGGAATAAATGTTCATGGCATAGAACAAAGATATTTCCCCTTTCTCAAGCATCTGGCCTATCACACCAAACCCACTGAGCACTCTCACAGCATGTTTGTAAGTTTCTCATTTAAGATGAATTGAAGACCAAGCCTGATTTTGGCTAACAATGCTGTCCCAATTTGGTCTCATCATTTATATATGGCAGACAGCAGCAGGGGATAGTCTTTGGATATAAATGAACACAAGTTGAGATAAAACACATGTCATGAACAATTTCTGCCTGAGACCACATCTTCCATAAAGTAGGAAATAATACAGGATTTTTTGTTATGGGAAATAATCCTATCTCCTTTTTGGCTCTGGACATGGAGGGGAAACAAAAAACAGAAAAGAAACTATACTACTGAAAAAATTCAGACTTGTTTGAAAAAAAGACCTGTTCAGCATTGGTACATTTTTTCCCTTAGTTTCCTTTGGATTTATTTATATTTTCAATAAAGTATCAAGTAAAAAACAAAAACAAACAAACCCCCAAACAAACAAAAACCCCCAAACAACAACAACAACAACAACAACAACAACAAAAAAAAAACCCTGTATGGTTAGTTTATTGGGGTCTTCCCCCCATTAACAACTTTTACATTAAAAATGGAAAAAAACTGACTCAGTTGATAAGCATTGCTGGTTTTCATTCTCAGTGATGGACTCTGGAAAAATGGAATAACACTTTTATTTTGAAAATATTTATAGTATTTAAAAAACAGTACTTTACAACTGTTTTATTACAGTAAATCGTAAAGAGAGCCTGCCTACAAGAAATTTGGAGAGGAACAGTTTATGAGAGCATGTAGTCGTAGGACAAGGGGCAATGCCGTCAAAAAGCAAAAGTAGGTTTAAATTGGATACTATGATATTATTTCTCCTGTGAGGGTGGTGAGGCACTGTAACAGGCTGTCGAGAGTTGTGGATGCCCCATCCCTGAATGAGGTTTTGAGCAACTTGGTCTAGTTGAGGGTATCCCTGACCGGGGAAGAGGGATCGCAACCAGATGATCTTTTAGGTCTCTTCCAAATCAAACCATTCTATGCTTCTATGGACAAGCAATATTTGTGATTTTACAGGAATATTTTCCTTATGGGGAGATAAATACATTAAAATCTGATCTTTCTTTCCTGATCATAAGCAACACAAATTGGCTGTTCTTTGACTAAGTCTACAATCGTACTGTTGTTATGAAAAAGAGAATTTATTAAACAAGGGTGTTGTGAACACATCAATTGAAGTCTATACTTCAAGGAGAAGAATTCACAGATATTTCAGAATAAGCCAATTGTGGAAAAATGTCAAGCTGTGATCAGGACAAACACTTAGTCATAATGAAATCAAAGTATAATCAGCCATTACATTTCTAAGAACATGAAGCAACTGATCAGCCTGGTGCTTTTCCCCCTTATATAAACACCAAAAAGTATAATGGCAGTGAACATGATTAGAATTCCCCCTACCAGGAATAGAAGCAGCCCCCATAACATGAAGACAAGGAAGGTTTGAACTGGGAAATGACACAAGCCTTCACAGAGCACTTTCCATGTGGTTAGCCACTGAATTCTGCTTGGAATTGCCAGTTTATCTGTGTTAGCTTCCATCCTCATCTTATTCTGTGCTGCTTACTAAAGAGGCCTGTGCGCTTATCACACCATCAGAGGCTTTGCCAGTATGACTTTTAAGTTGTTTGTGCTGCTGTTCATGCAGTGGGCTCTGGAGCCACAGCACTTTTTTAACTGTCACCGATTTGAAGCACCTGCTGGATCCATCGTCCTGATCCCATTCCCTCTGTATGTACCAGTTTGCTCCCTTACAGAGGAAAATGTATGCCTTATGGCATTCTCAAAAGCTTTTCTTCCTTTTATGTAAATTTCTTTATGAACACAATACCATAGCTTTATACTTCTACCTAGTAATTGCAGGTGCAGTTTTGGCACAAAAGTACAACCTGCAAAGTGTTTTATAATCTAGTGAGAAATGAATTATTTCACTTGGCCTTATCTACTAACAGAAAATCTGGGAAAAAGAATTTGTTATGCCTCATTGCATATGGGCAAAAGTGGTTCTCAACTCCCATGTGCAATCATTTTGCATCTCTTTAACAGGTACAGCCTGAGCCAAGCACAGGGATGAACAACATCTCCAGCATATCCGGCTGGCACAGGGATGCAGGGATTGAGGTGTAATTTACTACTGCAAGAGATCACCTACAGATTATTAGTATTCTGAGGAGTAAGAGGTGAGCAAAAAAAAATCATGAAAAGAGATGAGATTACAAGAGCAGAATAATGAGAATACTTAGGAATACAGATAACTTTCATCATATAAATAGTCCCACAGAAGTCAACAAAGCTTTGTGTGCTTTGCTGTTAGCAATTCTGGACACTTGGTGCTATCTGTATTTATTTTGGATCATTGAGGCTTATGTGAAATGTGTTCACTCTAGAAATATATTACCTAAAGAATATTTTTGTATTTAGATTAACACAATATACAGTTGTTATGTGAATTTTATGAATGCCAAAGACTAAAACACCTTTTACAAATATACTGACATTCATCATAAACTAGTACCTCTGCAATCTACTTGTGTTTCTCTCATATTCACCTTAATAAGGCTTAGCCCTGCAAACAATTATTTACTTCACTAACTTTTTCCACGTAAGGCTTGTATGTTTGACTACTTCCCTGAGGTTCCTAAGTAATGATTTCCACTTGAAGGTCTTCCACATGATAAACTTCTTCATTAAAGTGCACAGACTACCAAAAGGAAGGGTGGCCTAATGTCTCCCGATAAAGAGATTTCTTTTGGTCTCTTGAACCCAAAAGAACAGCCACATACATCTATCGTACTTCTCTGGACAGAAAAGTGCCTCCCAATTAGGCTTCAAAATCCTGGAGATTTGCACCCTCCAATCAAGTGCCTTATTGTGTCCAGCTGAAATAAAGACTGGCTGTGAACAAGTGAGCAAGGGGCTATTGCAAAGTGAATTCCAGGGATCCAATGAGAGCACTAGTGTCTGTGGAGGCAGGTCAACCTAGCACAGCTGCATGAATAGGGAAAACCAGAAGGTGACCACAAAAAACGAGACTCACATTGCTGGATGGTGGTTGAAAAGTAGGAATGTGGGAGAAAATGTGACGGGCAGGAAAAGAAAGGGAACAGGAAAATGACCAAAGATACAGAAGGCAAGGAATGAGGGTAACATCTCTGAAGGTAAAGACTGACAAACCCCTCCCCCCCCCCCCGTAATGGTAAGCTAAGAGTGAAAAACAAACTCATAGAAAATCATAAATTACATCTGAAAAACTAATAGAAACTTGAAAGAACTTAACAAAAAGCTGAATGATACACATAAAGCTGTGGGGATCGACATGCCTGTGGCATGGCTCAGTATTTAGCACTAATATTTTTGTAAGAAAGTTGAGCAAGATAATTGAAGTCTCTGCTGGAAAACAGAAAGTATAGAGGCAGACCACAAGTTACTTAGATTTCTATATTGGTGCCAGATTTGAAGCAGGAAAGGAAGTTACTGTGGCCTCCAGTATTTTATGTCCCCCTCTGAAAATTTCCAAACCAACCCTGACAGGACTGATTTTATTCTTATGTCTTAAAGAGTAGCTGTTTTGCCTGAGGAATGCTCTAAAAAACAGGTATTTCCAAAATATCCCTCACATGCAGAAACACTGAATTCTTTAAGGAACTGCAAAAAGGCTCTGCTTTGGACAGAAATTATTACAGTCCTTCCTCTGTCAAACATATAGCTGATGCTTTTTGAATTTGCCACTTCATCCTGCTTTACATTGCTTGAGCAGAGCTCACTGGATGTGGAGAGATACAACTGAGAGTAGTTTTAGATTGTATATTAAAAAGGAATTCTTCTCTAGGAGGATGATGGGGCATGGAAGAGGTTGCCAAGAGGAAATGTAGATATCCCTGGGAGGGTTAAGGGTCTGGTGGACAGGGCTTGAAGCAACTTGGTCTTGCGGAAAGTGTCCCTTCCTATGGCAGAGGAGTTGGAACACGATGATTTTTAAGGTGCCTGCCAACCCAAACCATTCTATGATAGGGTGATCAACCTGCCAGTGCTTGTTTCCCGTCCTTTGTCTAGTGCTTCACTTACTCAGTGCAATCAGTTGGACTGGTGAACTACCCTGGATAATATCAGTATTGTTCTGCTCAGGATTGTGAGAGACTGGAATGTTAATGGTTAATGACCCAAAATATTCTGCCATTTGTGAAGGAAGGAGGGTGCTTTGTTGAGGCCAAGTTTGCACCCACCACTCAGCTTAGGGGAAGGCAGAGAGTGTTTTGTGTGCTGGGTTTTGAGCCAGATAAGGGAAAAGGCTGATAAGAAGCAGACCATGCAGAGAAAGTACAGTGCTTTTTATCTTGTTGATGTTGTCCCTTACACAGCTGGCTCAGTTGTAAATGCCCTCCCCCCTGCCCCCATAGGCCTGAGGGTAATTCATCCCTTGTGATGGGGCATAACTGGCTCAACTATGCTGATGAGAGAAGCAGCCCTCATGTCTTAGAAAGGGTCATGAACCATCAAAGACCCCCAAAGTGCCCCCAGACTTCAATACTGAGCCTTCCACCAGGGGACTGCACAAGATTCACAGTGTTACAACAGCAACACAGTGTTGAAATAGACAGCGTATAACTCCTTCTCCAGCCCAGGGAAGGTACCTGGGCATTCCACCTAAACCAATTGTGTACAAACCAATTGAACTTTGTGTTTCAGGGGCATTCCCCAACTCCCAATGGATCAAGTCTGTGACCACCACCTCAACCAACAGACATTGAAATTGCAACAATTAAGGCTGGATCCATGGGTGGTGATACCTTTCTACTCTTACCCCTTCTTTTGATGCCTTAATAATTTCTAGTTTTTGTTCTTCATGTACCTGTAACTTGGTGTAGTTCTGTGCTTCTTATAAAATGCTAAAAACCTGTGCTCTCAGCACCGTTAGCCAAAACAATTGCCCCTGAATAGAAATCCAAGGACACATTCGCTGCCCTAGAGCCCAAAAATACGTAAACAGTGAGTCAGGGGAGAGCGGGCCTGGGGTGGTTAACATCATTGCCTAAGGGTGTGATTGGAGAATTAAGGGCCAATATGCTAATATGACAGAACTTATGAAAGGTGAAGAGCTCGTGACCTGCTGTCCATTTTTGGATGTAGCCTCACAAGGGGGTTTTGCTTGCCTGAATGTACCTTGAAGGCCTTGAATAAATTTGTCCACTTTTTATTCTCCTAACTTTGTCTTGGCCTCTGTTTCAGGTAGCCTGTTTTAGACATCAGCTTATCTGGCGACCCAGACGGAATGGGAAGGACTCCACAAACCCTTCTGGGCTCAGTGCAACACCTAGCCATCACCCCTCACGCCAGCACCTTCGGGGGCAGCGGCCATGGCCTGGATGGCATCGGAGTCCACGGACCCGACACAGAGGTACATGAGTAGGCGAATAAAAACAGTGTTTTGTGGTAAGGAAATCTCTTATAATTTATTTTGTGTAGAAGGAGACATGGGTCATGAGCTCTTCACCTTTTATAAGTTCTGTCTTATTAGCATATTGGCCCTTAATTCTCCAATCACACCCTTAGGCAATGATGTTAACCACCCCAGGCCCGCTCCCCCCCAACTCACTGTTGTTTACATATTTTTGGGCTTTAGGGCAATGGATGTGTTCTTGGATTTCTATTCAGAGGCAATTGTTTTGGCTAACGGTGCTGGGAGCACAGGTTTTTAGTGTTTTATAAGAAGCATAGAACTATACCAAGTTACAGATATATGAAGAACAAAAACTAGAAATTATTCAGGCATCGCATTCACTTTCTTTCCCTTATAAATTTTCTTAAGTGTTATGTTTATGCTTTTATATAGTTATATTACTATAGATAATGATAACAAAAATGGCTATACACCTGCTTTCCATCACCACCAATTTATTCTAAAATAAACCCAAATATATATGTATGTATATTTATTATAAACACTGATCATTCAGTGTCATTTCACTTGGGATCTTTCAACAAGAACCTGGGTTACCCTCACCTTCTGGGCCAGGTCATAACCATAGTCCACCCAGGACATCCTCCCAGCCATCCTCTGGCCTCACCAGCTCTATGCTTTTACTTACATGAGGGCCTTTAACACAATGCCCAAAGGTTAAAATATTGAATACTTCTACAGTTTTACAAAACTGTAAATAAGTTTTAGAGTTTATTTCAGTGGCCATGAATTTATTCAGAATGAATTTGGCCTCATGAGGCAGACCTTCCTCACAGAGAGGTCTCTGGCAGAGCTGAGAACAAAACATAAGTCCTATAAATTTGCTGAATGGTTTTCCTTATTCTAAGAAACCATTCTCAACACAGAAAAGTATTACTCAAAAAGCTACCAAAACCCAGGAAAACGAAGTTCTATTCATTTTCTCTCCCACTTCAGCAAAGCAGTTATACCTGTGCATACTTTTGAGAACACTGTTTAAGTTTATCCTGCTCATGAGTTCACATCAGACTAGCTTCACGGTACTCAGTACCTCGCAGAGATGCTGTGGTGATTTTGTTAGGATTTTTAATATTCATTTCAAAGTCTAACTGTGCAATTTTCATTCATGTTATGTGTCATTGACTAAGTAAGTAGTGCTGGTGAAGACTATTCACAGGAGTACTACAGAATTAAGTAAGAAATTACGTATTCAAAACCTTATTAAATGATTCGTTGTAAACAACGCAGCAATATTTCATGTTAGCATTTTGTTCTGCTTTATTCTTTAAATTTCCTCGTAAAGGTGAGATGAAAAAACAAACTAAAAATTGTTGCTGGGTGTGTTTTTCCTTAAGCTTTGTAAGAAGGTGTCTGTTGTTTTATGTTATACTTGGTATCTTTATATTATACTTGATAAATTCATTTTTATAGTAATAGTGTAGTAATACATGGAAAGCATGAAAACTTACTTATAAAAATGAAAAATATGATAAATACTGCATGTATTTATATGCATATTTATACATAAGTGCGTATATTGAAATAGACATGTATATATTTAAGATTATATGTACACATGTATTTTATATATTTATATTTAAACATAGTATGATCACAGTATATAATTGTCCTGGAGTGACAGCATGAAGCCACTATTCCTTAACTGTCTGGTTAATGCCCAGGGTGGCGGCACCTCTAAAGTGAGCCTGGGGAACAGGGCCGGAGCTGTGGCAGTTCCACGGAGCGGCTCGAGCAGCAGCGATAAGAACGCCTGGGTGCGGCGGCCCGAGGGAGCCTGGGGAGAAGGCGCTGCACTGCTGCTCTCCTGCTCTTCTGCCCTGCTGCACTGCTGCTCTTCTGCCCTGCTGCTCTGCTGCTCTTCTGCCCTGCTCTCCCCCGAGTGCTTGAAGGAATGGGTTTTGCTGGTTTGTTTTTTTTTTCCCTCCCCTGGTCTCGCTGTCCCCTTCCCCTCCTCTCCAGCCCCAGGGAGGCCGTGGAGTAGCCCCAGCAGGCCCCGGTCCCATCTCGGGGAAACCTGCAGTCCCTAGCGAGCACCCTTTTTTCCTTTTCCCCTCTCTGTTTTTTTCTTTCATGGTTGTTGTTTGTGTTAACCAACAGTTTGATTTGTTGTGTTAATAAATATTTCCGGTTTTTTTGTCGCTTTCATTTGCTGCCTTCGATTTGTTCCTTGCGGAGGGAAGAGGGATACCCTTTCTTCCTCTCGGGAGGAGGTGCCCTATCCCGGAGTGCCTCCCCCTGAGACCTTTGTCTCCGAAACCAGGACAATAATATAAATAGTATACACTATACAATATATGTATATACATTCTACATGTTCTACATGTATGTATACACATGCTTGCAATATCTACATATTGGATACTGCAAACATATGTATACAGAGTTATGTATAGATATGTTTATATATATATATATTCACTTTCTTTAAAACAAAAACCAACAAAACCGTTCTGATTTTTAAACACTTTGTAACGTATCTTTTTGCCCCCAAGTAAAAGAGAGCTAGAAGGATGGCATCATCAAAAATTCAATAATCTCCCCAAAGGACTATGCATATGCAGTCTAATTTTTCTCAAAATGTATGTAAAGTATAAAATACAAAGAAATTTGGGCTAATTCTCCCTGGAATTTGAAAGCTGCAGTACTGTTGACTGGCCAGCAACAAATTTTTCAAAAAAGTGGTTATCTTAATATTCTCTCTACAGATCTGGCACCAACAATCACATATTTAAATGAAAGAGGTAAAAGATAGCCCTGTATACAGGAACCACAGAGGATATTTAATTTCTGTATGATACTGATTTATGTTAGGACCTTATAACATACCTGTAGTAGTTAGCATAAGCTAAACAGTGCTTTCATGTGCAGTTTTTATTTATATTACAATTGTATATTTAACCAGAAATTCTTAAAAGGACATATAATCACCCGTGAGACAGTGCAGGTGCACTTTGCATAATTCTCACATACACTTGATTGCACTAATTGCACTTCTAAGAATATATTAAACTGTTATGTAATGGATAACAAACTTAGATTCTGTTACTACAAATTTCACTTATTTGTGTAAAGAAAAATATGTTCTTGCAGTTGTAAACTGCATTATTACTTTCCTTATGTTATTGTACTTCTAGAGACATCACTTAACTTTTTTGCGCTACTGTTTAAAGTCGGGTGATTTCCCCCATTCTGTTGCTTGGAAACTAAGGGCCAGGTACTTAAGAGACAAAAGATGTGGCTGGGCTGTGGTGTGGAGAGCATCTGGCCATCGGCAGCTTTTCACTTGCTCGCTGGACATCGGAGAGGGAACAGTGAAGCTGCTGTCTCCCTTTCACTGCGATGGCAGAAAAGGCTGGCTCTGCACTGCCTTCTCTTCCTTGCTGGGTGAGCTTTCATTTGGGAAGAAGCATGGGATTCCGACCCTCTCTCCCCCTGCTGGAGTGCACGTCTTCCTGGCTGTGCTCACAGCTGCTGCTAGGGGGTCCCGCTGTTGCTGCCCCGCACCTTGCCTGCCGGAGCACACTATGGTTCCTGCCACAACTGCAGAGTTTCTGCCACCTTTTGCTGGCTAGCCTGGGGGAGCCAGTCTTGCCTCCAGCTCCCTGCTCTGAGCTCCCTGCGGCGCGCCGCCCTGCTACCCAGCCTGTCCGCCATTCTCCACGGGAGACAAGGAGTTAATTAGCCTCGCATCACAGCGCCCCCTGCAGCTGCGCGGGAGCCATCGCACCTGCCCTGCCCAGCCGGGAGCCAACAGCGCCCCTGCTGGCTGTGACCGTGACTGCGCCAAACGGGAAAGTGCCTGGCAGCCCAGGGACATTTGCCACCGTGTTTTTGGTTTTGTTTGTTGTTGCTACTGTTGTTGATTGTTTGCCTCGTTATAGATACTAGTAAAGAACTGTTACTCCTTTTCTCATATCTTTGCCTGAAAGCCCTCAATTTCAAAGTTATAATAATTGAGAGGGAAGGGAGGGGTCATGTTCTCTATTCTAAGGGAGGTTCCCACTTTCCTTAGCTGACACCTCTCTTTCAAACTAAGACACCTACCTTGAAAATGCTGCTGCTCAGTTTAACAACAACCATCACAGCAAAAAAAATCATATGCCTATGGTACTGAATGAACAGCGTAACAAAAAATAGGGCAAAATCTCAAGAGTGGGCTTCTGATTAGTAAACAGAGTACCAAATAATATATGAGGATTTTTACTAGAAGTAGGATTTTTTTTGCCTGTGTTCTCTCTGAATCTGCAGAAGCATTTTCCAAAGACATTTTATTTCAATAAGTCTTAAATCATAAAAAACCTGACAAAACACCAGACAATTGTGTGTTGAAAAGGCAACAGTAAGCCTCATAACAGAAAGGTATTTCTTAATTTTTCTGAAATAAAATTAAATTATTGGTATGTGATTACAATACTAAACATTGCAAAAATGAAACAGAGCTTAACTGACATCCCAGAGGGTGGCATCCTTGTGAAAGAGGTCTTGTTTTGCAATTCAAATGCATCAGAAACACTTTTTCTTCTTGCTACCTAGTCAGGAGTGAGTAGGTATTTAGGAACATATTAAAATACATGTTTTGGTAAATATACAAGCAGTATTTTAGCCTACTGGAGACCTTGTGTTACATGCCAGCATTCATAAAACTGTGTGTTTTTATATATTTCAAGTATTTACGTAGTTTGTTATTGTAGCAGAGCATACCCTGAAAGAAGCTGAATTTGGCAAAAAAATCTTAAATCATCCTTGCCCAAATTTAGCTGTACAAAGCAGAAAATGTAAATGACTTTTTGTTTTGCAAAATTCCTGTTTTAGAATTAGTTACTTCTCTATACAAAAGACTGCTTATGCCCTTCTGCATCATTGTTTTATAGTGAGAATCTGCCTTCATCAAACATTCATAGGCTTTTTGGATATGGATTTATTATAGGTCTTTTTTCTACAGGCTCTGTGCACATCCTGAAGCTTGGCAAACAGATCATTCAATGAAGATTCCCTGGCCTTCTTTAGAATATTAACATTTAAAACAGACTCTGCCAACATCCTGTGGTCAACAGATAGTTAAATGCAGCATAAAAAGAGAGAAACTTCACATTGAGTCTATGAAGAGCACACCCCTTTTCAGATAGACTGAATACTTACAGCAATGACAATAATTGGAGCATCATGCCTGTCAAACTGCTTGGTCATTTTCAGGTAAATATGTACACATGTCTGTGCAAGAAACGCTAGAGAACTGTTTCCAGAGTTTGGCTTCCTTTCACAAATGCTCAGCTATGAAAACACAAAATCACTGGCACTGAAATAGAAATATTTGTTTGTGCGCAGATATCTACCTGTATCTTCATAACTTATGACTATAAACATTTAAATAACCTCCAGACTCCAAATATTCTAGGGATACAAATTCAACAAATGGCTGTGTGTTTTCTCCCAATTTGTTGTTCTGCTGCTGTAGATTCAAGCACACAAATTCTCCCAGGTTAAGGTGTATCTTTACATTTAAACATGCCTAATGCAAGGCCAGATCCTGAGTTCTTGCTGAGGAGGCTTCTAAAAGCCATGTTACACAGGTTTCCATGGTTTAATGCCAGCTTTCCCTGCAGACAGTGTAGTTCACATACTTGCAGACCAGGGCTTTAATTCTTCAAACTGCAAACACACAAACTCCGTTGGCTCCACCACAAATAACATATGCTAATAGTTTTTGTGTTGGGATCATGATTAAGGCCACCTTGCTCTGAGCACAGGATGAAGTGGGGCTGGAGAATTAGAGTCAATCATAAAATGTCCTGAGTTGGAAAGGACCCAAAAGACTGAGTCTAACTCCTCACTACTTTCTGAGTCATGAGTGCTCATGGTGAGCAGCACTGGGCCCTACAAGAAACATTGGTAGATCAGTGGAGTGGCTCGTGAAGGAGTGCATCATTGAGGGAGAAGAGCTTGGAAACTGGTTGAGGAGTAACTTGGGGCCACCACATGTTGATGTTGATCCTGAAGAGTAGATTGAGTTTAGAAAAACAAAAAGATGCGCACAGTTGTTCATCCAAAAAGCATGCAATCATATTAGTAGAGTGTGTAAGGAAACTCTGGATGGGGCCCATGCAATATTGACAATTCTGATGCTTTCAAAGCACAGGTTTGTGCACGGTGGCTGTTGACAGAACTGTTGCAAATGCAATTGTAGACAAGTGCAATTGCCAGGCTACATGGTCATGGCACAATGTCTGAAAAAACCACATAAAACACCACCTTGCTCATGCTGTGTTCTCACCCATAAAAAACCAGATAAAATCCCAAACAACAACAACCCCCCAAAAATGAAGCGTCATATGCAGTGGACCCTCTGTGGTGGGATCTCATAGGGCCAAAACCTGCATATGTTAAAGAGGCCTAATCTTTACTTTTGTGTTTGTTTCCTTGTTAGGCTCTAACAGTGCTTCTGCCTCCACACTGAAGCTTTGATGAGAAGATCATATGACAGGTTTGGCTTCTCCCCATTCAGCTGGCATCGTTGATGCCAAAAGCCGGAGCCTGCTGTAGCAGGATCAGGTTTCCAGCCTCCCACCCTTTCCCAACCAGCTCTCTCTCCAAAGCCCCTCAACGAAGTGGAGGACAATGCCAGTATTGTTGTTTCTGTTAAGGAATTGGTGGAAAAAACAACCACTGTTTACCCGAGCATCCGTGCTGGCCAAACCTTGCCAATAATTACTTCTAGAGCCTCTGATTAAATCTGCTCTCCATTTTCAACATTAAATGCAATTGAGGCAGAGGCAGGACAGCCTTTCTGTCTCTCCTGGTCTTTTAAGAGTTTGAATATTTGCTGTGCCTCAGCTTCAGTGCAGAAGTGAGAATGTACTTGAATCTGTGATGGGCTCACCCAGGCCAGGTGAACATTTGCTGGAAATGCAACCCTTCTGCCTCTGACAAAAAAGGCAATTTTGAAAAAGTTCTCCTCTGATTTCTCATTCCTGAATTTCTTTACAACTGTCAGTAATAGAAAAAGATATTTCTAATTAGCCTGGGTGTCCCTCAGAAACTCATCCAAGTTAAAGTTTTCTGGCTAAATATGGAGTACAAAACTGCCAGCAAATTGGAAGCATCATGACAGTGGTGCAAAGCAAATTGTTTTGGTTTTGTAAACAAGCAAAACAAAACTGTTGTTGAGTCTATTTCTAGGATGCTAGTAATAATTTTAGTCTTCTAGACCATTTAGTCTTTACTTATCTGCCTCCCTTCTGAGACCCCCCATGCAAACTGCTGCTAGTTCTATGCAAAATACCATCATAAATATGCATATTTATGGAGATTCATGGTAATTTTCCAGGATTATCCAATGTGACATTTATAGGAAAAGGACATACATCAGTTTAAATGAGAGCGACAAATATCCTTTTTATTTCTATAATATTTTCAATATTTCTTTGAACTCTCCTGAGAACAGTGTGAACTTGTAGGAATTTGAACAAAATATTTTAGAACTCAAGTACTTCACTAGCATAGTATTTTTAAAGCTTCAGGTTTTTAATGCATATCTGGTAGGTATGTATGCATGCATGTAAAACTGCATTATCTTAATGTGGATTATTTACGTGAAATGAACAAAAGTCTTTCTGTATGTGTTTTACATGTTATCATTCTATTCCCAACAGAGAACAACGGACAGTAAAATGTGTCATATATTGGGCTGCTTTCTGAAAATGAGTTTGATATGTTCTAATTACTTCAATAATCTGATTACCTACCACACAGAACAATTTAGCAAGATTTTCTTCTCATTTTTGTTTTAACCACAGTGACAAGGACATTAAATTACTTGCCATTAACTATGGCAAACTGTAATTATGTTCCAGATCTATTGTACATCATAGGGGTTTGGATACATCTTTTATTAGAGAAATTAACTGAGATGTAGTCTAAAAACTTACTGCTTGTAATGATTACTAACTATGAACATTTTTGTCCTTGATGTTTTGAGTGGCTGGCACACCAGCTAGATCTTCAAATTCATGTCATGATTTCAGTTAAGATTAGTAAAATTGTTTGTAAATGAAGGTGCAATGCACTCTGAGACCTCAAAATATCAGTGGATATTTACCACACAATAGTATGCAACAGAAAGATTGAGAAATCTAGGCTTTAAAAAAAAAATTTAAAATTGCCTTTTCACTGCAAATAACAGTGTTACTGGATACTGTTGTAGAATGACTTAATTTGAAAAATAAAATCTTTGTTATTTACACTGCTATGTGCCTCAAAATATTCACTACTAAAACGTGCAACACCAATATTCTATGAATTCTTCAATTTTAATGGAAATTATTCTATTCTTGTATGTCTAAACAAAAAAAAAACATTGCAGGCCACAAAGAAGAGAAAAGAAATGCTCTAATTTTAGTTGTTTATGTTTTTAGTAGAGCTTATAGATTTCAAGAATACATTTCATTGTGTCTCTTAAATACGTAAATACACCACTGTATTTGTGCTTTGAAAAATAGATGTACTTTTTGCTTTATCCATTATTTTTTTCTAAGCTATTTTATTTGGTATTTTTAACAGACACAAATACAATCCTGTCCTCCTTGTGTAACAATGTAGTGGAAAAGGACTCACTGAAACACTTGTCTTTCATTACTGTCCAAGGTCTTAGATTTAATTGTGGAAATTAGCCAGAAGGTAATAAAACAATGTGGGAAGCTTTCACTTTGCGTTACACAGGGATGCTAAATCAGGCGGTGTACATTTATTTGTGACTGTGTATATACACAGTGTAAATCTGACTGTGATAAACTGCAAATATAACTTATGGCTGTGTTACTGCATATGAAAGGAGGGCAAAATGTTGCACTCAAGGACTCAGGCTCACACATGTGCTCACATGTCTGCACATGTGCATGGATTCATGTGCCTCCCAGCTGCGAAGACCAATATGGTCCCCAAACACTACATTTTCAAAATGGCTAAAATTCATAATATGTCAGAGGATCTGTGAAGATTAAATGAATGTCTTAAACATGGCTTTCAGAAAATGTAGATATGCATTGATGTAAGCACAAGAATTTTCTCCACTTGAGTAGATATTGAGATTTACCAGCCACAGATGAAGGTTTACCCCCATCTGCTCCGTGTTAACAAAGGTTCTATGCCCAGAGACCTCCACACAGTCACCAGAAATGGTCCTCCAAAAATACTTACTGCCTTACAGACATAGGGCCAAAATTACGATCAGGGGATAGCTTCTAGATAATCTATATCATCACAAATTCATTGAATGAAACATAATAGGAAAATGCTACAGCTGTGACTCTGTGTGCTCTCAGGGCATATTTTTTTGTGTCAGGATACTCTAACTCTTAGGATTAGCCTGGAAACTGAGCTGGTGTTTGCCCTGTTCTCACACTTCAGACCAAGCTAAACATCAAGAGCTGTCCAGCAAAGACTGGAGATTTGGAAGCCACATTTAAGTGGGTATGCCTGCTAAGGCCCTGATCCTGAAAAGCCGCTAAACAACTCATAGAAGGTATTGGCATCCTACATCTGAGTTATTGGGAGACCCTTTTGGAGAGTAGCAGCTGGTAAAAACTTCAATTAATGTGTTCCTTTAAATTCGTGACAAGTCAAAGCATTGTACTAGCTCTCAATAAAAATGAAGGTAAAAATAAAGTAAAATTGTATTAGTATACTGGGTTATGGGTTTTTATCACTACCAGCTATTAAGACTGGAGTGTTAAGCATCACCAAAATATTTTATGAAGATGTTAGGTGACAAAAATTAGCTAGTTCTCTGTTATAAATTCACCACATGCACACTCACATGTAAGAGTTACTTGCATCTTTCATGCTGTTTGGAAAACACAAATTGATTCATAGAGCACGTAGAAAATTGCATTTCCTTACATAAAGATACAAAGGTGTAAAATATTTCTTACATATCTTTTCAAGATTTTTTAATTTGCCTCTAAAACCATGATTTATAATTTTATTTATGGCAAGTAAGATTCTGGGATTAAACAGAGATACTTTTCAACTGAAACAGGGTAGATGTTGATAGATATTTTCTTTTGAATTGCTGTGGAGCAAAATATAATAATTTGGTAGCAAACATCTGTCTGGTAATCACATAAGATAAATTTGTAAGGAATTTAACAAAGATATTTATTTTAGGCTGCTGCTAAACCAGCTTTTTTTACCTTAGAAGATTTTTCCATCTATGAGTGGAAAACAAATTTTCCTTCAAATAATAAATGTCGAGTCTAAATCCCATATGAAAATCAGTTGGGTTTAACCCCGATAGTCTTCAGGATGCAAATGAGGGTGGGAGGTTTCCCTAGTCCTGCTGTCACACAGGCAGACAATTTACAGGCGTGGGTGTACTCTGTATGTCCTGCACCTCCCCCTCACCCCAGGACTTGGTCTCATCTGCCTGCCTTTCACAGAAAACCACAAACCAAGGAAACATATCAGTAATAGCGCCCTGCAAATTAACTTGACATTTGATGCAGGAAAAAAAATCAAATGCTAAAAGCTTACAAAAGACAAGGAAAACAAAAGCCACTCAGGACACGCACTACATATAGTGTGGATTTAAGAGCTCTGGAAGGTGGTTATCCTTTTGCAAGCCCTCCATCTCTTTGTTAGGCCAACTCAGTCACTCTTTGTTAAAGCCCCAGCATACATCAAATAAAGAAAAAAAAATACCCTATTCTTTCACAAAACTGGCTTTATGGAGCCAAGTAACATCAAGGAAGTGCACTGCTATTTCTGGGGTCACCTTCATCTTATGTCCCTAAAACTAATTATTTGAAATATACTCTTCTTAAAAAATAAATTATAATTATTAATATTAAGTTACTCCTAGCTGTGCTAAGTAACTAAGATGTATGCTAGTATTTTATGATTGGCAAGCAGCCTGTGAAACATGTATCTTGAAATACACTGCTGTACCTTGAAAATTAGATTAATTGAAGCTACAAATATTTTTTTCCTTTGTCGAAAAGTACTTGAATCAAGAATAAACTATTGATGGACAATCACCTGCTTCTGTTACCCTGCCTGCAGTATTGACAGCAGTAGGATACAGGGAGACAGACCAGACATAGACATTCAGGAATGTTATTATGTTTTATTGTGTCTGCACGTCCTCACCTCTGTTCCTCTCCTCCACACCTCTCTCTTCTTCTTCCCTCCCTGCCTCCCATCTTACACACATTCGTACACACACTCCCATCTGCAGACCTGGGAGTATTGCATCTCACAACTGCCTATCTTATGGTTTGCAAGCAAAGTAGTGTACTGGTAAAATACATGATCTTAACATCTCTGCTTCTTGTTATTCACGGATTTATTTACAAGTCCGTGGACTCTGCTGTTTGTCATGTTAATACGGTTTATGTCACTGGCATACCTATACCCTTGCAGTAATTTTGAATAAGAATCAAGATATAACTGGCAAATACTCTGTATTTGCATAACTTAGGTGTTTGGGGTTTTTTTAAAGACACAATTTAAAGAGGTTTACGGACTTACAGATATATGAAGAGTATTTTTGTTGGCTTTTTTAGTGCTTCAACTGCTTATGGTTCTGTAAAATAGTTGCAATAAAATTAATTTATATACACATATCTATATTTGTGTATATGTAAATGCATTTGAAATGAAAGTGGTCATAAATCCTTGTCAATTATGCTGATTAAGCCCCACACTGATATAGGCAGTGACAAGATTTTTTTGCATGAGTTAAAATGCAAGAGGAGAGTTATTAATTTTAATTTTTCTTTTGGTAGAGAGTAAAGAAAGAATTTAACTAATTCAAAGGAAGCAATTCCTACTTAGTTAATTTTCACTTCTTTAAGAGAACCTTTCATTAGTACATTTTGCAATTGCCAAATGAATGTTTCCTTCTTGTGAAGAGAAGGATTTCACCAACAACTTATTTTCTAAATATTTACGGACTTGGGCTTTATTCTGCAAGTCCTTGAAAGCTGCAACAATTATCTGAGTAAACCTCTTAGTACCAATAGATTACTCATCTGAGTAGTTTCTTTGAAGTAAATTTGCTGTCATTGGCTCTAAAATTTAAAAATCATTTTAATATTAATTCCATGTACTCTTTCTGTGTATTTTCTCCTCCCACTTTTTTTGTTTGAAATTCACTTGTGAACAAATAATTGATGTTACTTTTCCAAAAACTGGTATAAATTACTTTTACTGGACTACAACAATAAAAAATCTCACAACATGTACACATTATTCTGTCTGAGGCTTGGAGTTTGTTCAGTCTGGGGCTGGAGGTTTTGTTTTCTTCTGTAAGTAACCACAGTGATTTTACTAGACATTACCTCAGCAGTAAAGCAATTTAGAGTGCAGGATATTTTTAGGCTACATTCATTTGAAGAGGGGGAGGCAGTGCAGTAAGATTTACATATATTTGTGATTCATATTGGTATTCTGCTTCTATTGTACTCGGAGCTTCCATCATGGCTGAAATGGGGAGGTGGCATCTAGACAGTGCAGCAGGTCCGTAAAAATCACCGAAACACAGAGCAGGGGTTCTCCCTCTCATCCATTATTGCTCCTAATTATTACCATGCTGATTCTATTTTAAAACATAAGAGTAAATAGCTGTGGGTCAGGAGGGCCTATCTGGTCAGTCTGTTAAATATCACTATCAGTCCTTTGGGTCCAAAACAGAAATCTTTTCATTCTGGTCTTTCAAGAGCCTCAGTCTACGTGTTCAAAAATTTAACAGAAACAGCTGGCACTAAACATTTAAATTCTCTACTCCTCATTATACTGATGGCCGTGTTTTACATTGTCCCCTCCCCCACCATTTGAACGACCTTATTATGCATATAACCTTTATTATAACATAGAGTGCAGCACGGTGACAGAGCAAAACGTATATCCAGAGAAAACATTTTCTCATCTTTTATATTGTTCCAGATATACAGTATTAGCATTTGATTTATCAATATAATTCAACCTTAAATCAGATGTAAGTTCTTGCCTATAAAATACTTACAGATTTATTACTGCTTGAGAAAATAAGAAGTTAAGGTCTAAACTGCCTCAAAAAACCTTTCATTTTTATAAATATTTAATTTTTCTGCTGATAACAGTTTAGGAAAACACACTAGTGGTAGGTATCAATTAAGAAGTACCTATTTATTTATGACAAGTGAGGTATTGCTATATGTCTAACTATATATAGCTTGATAAAGTAATACTAAAAACTGCTGAATTTGACCAATAAGGCTCAACATGGACAGACAGGTTTCAATTCCAAAGATTCCTGGTTGCCTTGGATCTGAAAGAGACTAGATTCCCTAATTATGTTATTACTTTCTGGTTGTTCTTATACTGTAACAAGTGTATTTTGTGTTATGGACATTTAAGTCTGATTCATCCATATTTATCCACTGATTTCATGGATCTGCCAATGAGGTACCTATAATCCTATAAACCACTGCTTTTACAGAGCTTTAGTGTGAGATGCTTGTGCTGGTTTTTCATGACCTCGTTTTTGGTAGTTAGGGGTCACTGAGCTGGCTTCTGTGAGAAGCTGCTAGAAGCTTCCACCATGTCCAGCAGAGCCAATCCCTTATGGCGCTGAAGATGGACGTGCCACTAGCCAAGCGTGGGCCAATTAGAGATGGCGGCAACACCTCTGTGATAACATATTTAAGAAGAAACCAAAACAAAGGTGGTGACACAATTTTAATTCCAGGTAGAGAAGACAAGGAGGTAAGAACATGTGAGTGAAACAACACGGAGACACCAAGGTCGGTGGAGAAGGTGGGGGAAGAGGTGCTCCAGGTGCTGGAGCCAAGATTCTTCTACAGACCATGGTGATGACCACGGTGAAGCAGCTGTGCCCCTGCAGCCTATGGGGGTTCACAGGAGATGCAGAGATCAACTCGAAGCATGTGGGGGAGGTGCCCACGTCAGAGCGGGTGGATGCCTGGAGGAGGCTGTGATCCAGTGGGAGTCCCAGTGGAGAGGGGCCCCCTGCTTCCAGGCTGGAGCAGCCTGTCCTTGGAGGACTGCACCCTGTGGAACAGTGACCCATGCTGCAGCAGTGCTGGGATGACTGTTTGCCCATGGGAAGAATTCACATTGCATCAGTTTCAGGAGGACTGCTGCTCGTGAGATTTGAGCCATGCTGGAGAAGTTAATGGAGAGCAGTCTCCCATGGAAAGGGACCCCATGGTGAAACAGGGGAATGACTCCTCTCCCTGAGCAACAGAAGAAAACCCGGGGTGACGAACTGACCAAGACCCCCATCCAACTCTCTTCCTGTGCTCTTGGTGGGACGGAGGGAGGGTTTGGGGGAAGAAACGGTGTTTTCAAGGGCTTATTTTACTTCTCATTATCTTCCTCTGATTTTGTTCGTAACAAATTCACTTAGTATCCCTAAGTTGAGCCTGTTTTGCCCTTGTAGTGTTTTCTCCTGGTCCTTATTTCAACTCATCAATCCTTCATTAAATTTTCTCTCGCTGCCCAGCTGAAGCAGGGGAGGGTGAGTGAGTGGCTTTTATGGGTGACTGGCATTTGGCCAGTATTAAACCAGGACAGATGCCTAAGAACCCCTTCCAGGTCTCACTTTAGACATTTTTCCTATGTAGGACAAATAAGATCGAACTCAAGTGTTATGGGCAGATCTTTCAGGAGTGGGTTTCACTGAAAGAGTTTCAACAGCCAACCCGTACTCCATAGTGAAATATTTAACTTACGCAGTCAGTTGCAATGGTGCTCTCTCACACAAATATACCGTCCAGGATGGCAAATCTGCAAGTATGGGAAACTCCTGGGAGCAATGTCAACAGGGTGCTTTTCCTCCATTAGGTACTTAGGAAGCTGACAGAAATCAGTCAGCTGTGGAAGATTTCTAAAGAAAACAAGGTTATGAGTCATCACACTCATCCCAGGAGATAATTTTGAAAATAGACTAGAGCTGAGGAAAAGAGACCTAAAGGTAACCCATTCATACTTTGCCTTTCCATACCTACCTCCAGCACAAACCCACAAGTCAGACTGTGCACACACTAGACATGCCTTCACAGGCATGCACTTCTGAAGAGTTTCCTCGAAGACTGTCCTATTCAGGAATGTATTGGGTTTCCATGGTAACAAGAAGGGAAGCTTAGGGGGAAGGTGTTTTAAGATTTGTGGGTTTCTTCTCATTATCGTACTCTGATTGAATTGGTAATAAATGAAAATAATTCCCTGAGTCAAGTCTGTTTTGCCCATGGTGGTACCTGATGAGGGATCTCACCATATATGTTTGCAAATTGTCCTACATCATCTTTGATTTACTTACATCACAGACATTTGATCTATTTAGTTATTCAATAAATAACTAACACTTTTTATCTAAAATTAATTAATTGATTATTTATAAATCTATTGCCTTATTTGGCTATGTAAGTAATATAAGATTTTCTCTTGCTGGACTAATAATACTTTTGGAATGAGGCTTTTAAAGCTCATGGCTATGAATGAAAAGTTTCCATATCATGAGTATTTAGTAATTGTTTACAATTTTCTGTTAGCGACTGTTTTCTTCAGTAAAATACTTTCTTAGAATGTTCATACATAGAAGAGCAGAGATAACTACAGTGTTATCTACTACTCAAAAATGTGAACAAACATTTCTTGACATTGATGCAAGGTATTCACCAGCCTCTAAAGTGGAAGGAAGGCATTAGAAGTCATCTCTGAAGCTTTCAACAGATTTCAGGCAGGGAAATAAACCTATTTAGGGTTGGTTTTGGCTTATTCATCAAGTAGATGCAGTACTTGGACTGACTGACCTGCTCTGAAGATGCTGCTGCTGCTGTTAGTTTTGGGTGCTTCACCATTGCAGTTACTTTCATCCTACCTTAAGTTGCTGGTGATAGTGGGTGGAAGCATTGTTTCAGTTTTAGCTGTCAAAATCTGATTTTTCTTTATAGATGTACAAACATTCATCTAGATCCACACATTTTCACATGTTGTTGTTGTAATCAAATACATACTCAAATGCTCTCATGGAAATTTGAAAAAAAAAACTCTTAAAAAGTAATTATAGAAAAAAATGGTATTATTTTCATAAAAGTAGATGCTAAGATTTTTCTAGAAGTCAGAGTAGATATTTTCAGTCACAAAATGCAGCTGTTTCCTTGCACTTCCCCTAGACTGATGCATAATCTGTAGCCTAATATTGGTTTGGATTCAAATTGAGCCTTTAACACTTTAACGCTGATTTTTCAGAAGTTCAGACTGATGACGGCGGAGCTGTAAACAAAAAACTGTGGTGCCATGATACTCAGGATACTTAGTGCATTCGGAATTAATCAAAATTAAACATCTATCTATTACTTTCTCACAGCTTTAGCTTTGCACAATATTTTGAGCAAAATCTGTAAGTAATGAAAAAATTTTAACTGTTTGATAAAAAAGCTTTACTCCAGAGAATGAGCTAAAACTGAAAAGAGCAGCTCTGAAAATAAGAACCAGCCTTGCAATCTTCAGATAGACATCTCCAAGGGTATTCTTGCTGCCCTCTGCCTTTAAAATGCACCATATTCTGTCTCCTACATTTATTTCCATACATACATGCATATATGTGTGTGTGTGTATATATATATATATGCATATATATATATATGTATGTATTTTTAGCACTCCCACTGTGCCAAAGGGATTTATATATAGCATCTAAGGGGAAAAACCCCAAAACAACACAAGCTTTGAAAAGTTGGTTTATGGAAGGAAAATACACTTAGATGTGATTCGGGGAACAGAAAGACTGTTCTCCTTTCTTGCCCGTTGTACTCAGAAGAATTCTGCTCAGTTTATGGCCTTATTTCTCAGTATGATTTTCCCTTCACAAGTAGCCAACAAATATCCACTTTGTAAATAAAATACACATAGGATTACAGTTTTTCTAGAACTGCAGGGCTACCAAGCCCACACCAGCTCCAGATGCAGAGCCCAGAAGTACCCCTACGCTAAATTCCACTGATGAATGGCTTGCAGGCAAAATATGTGTGGTGTCTCCAAGCACTGCCCGTGTACAGGAAAGTGTCTGACCTTGCTTATTGGTTACTCTGTTGGCTCAAATGAAAATAACTTATGCTATAGCTTTGAAGGTCCTACCTTCAAACTCTGCTGATTGAATAACTGAGAAAAATAGTATGTAACAGTATCAAAATGTCTTCAAAGGAACTTTCGAAAGCTCAACTGAACAATTCTCTTCTAGTGAATCTTTCAGTCAGAACTCCCAAATTGAGTTTCCCAAGATTCTCATGCAAAGAGAAAGGCTTGTCTTTTTTGCTATATATGCTTCAATGCCTGATATGTTTTTTCTGTAAAATGGTGGCAAAACAACTAACGTGTAGACCCTGGAAGAACTATTCATCACTTCTTTGTACTGTTCTGTTAATTAAAACTGAACAGCATTTATGACATAAAACAGTGGGTAAAGAGGTGTTTGGATTTGCTGCTGATATATATTTTACCATTAGCTTTCATCCTAGTTATTAAAATCTAGCCCTTTCTGAACAGAAGAATCCATTTCATCACACAGTTTCGTAAAATAACTGAACAAAAAACCCCACCACCACCACCTCCCCAAAAACAACCCAAAAAACCTCAAAGCACAAAATCATTAAGTGATGAGTCATAGTGGTGGTTGTGACAGGAGAGTGGAAGGTTTGCTCAGGACCCTTACCTTTCAGAAAAAAGAAAAGAAAAAAGAACAAGCGGAAAAAAAAGAAAGTAGCCTTATTGGGCACATGTTCAATTCTCCAAATATGTCAAATTCACTACCAGACTCTGACCTGTCTGGTAGAGCTAGGGGAGATGTCAGAATGAAGGAGTTACACAGATTAAGCTGGCCTGGATCCAGCCAGCCTAAGTTCTGCCTAAATCCTTCTGCCTGTCTCTATTGTTGGCTGCCTCTAGTTCTTATCTCTGCAGAGAAAGTCAAAATTATCCCACTTCACCAGGGATGGGCGGTTTCTAGACAAGGGTACTCAGTCTTGATAAACTTGCCAAGAAATATTCAAGATTCATTAGGGCAGAGAAGTAAAAAAGTAGAGAAGCCAATGCTGCAGCTGTACAAGTTTTATATGATTTTTAAAACATAAAAAGATACCTGTTGCTATTATATCCAAAAATCTGTATTCTTCAGAATACGAAATATGAACAGACACTACATCAATTACACCCACCTTTCTGATCCAAGTCAGCCGAACTGAATGCAAAATTTGTCCTATCCTAACTCTTTTGTGGGGAGAAAGCAGTCTTGATGCTATTGGCTGGCTTGGTGAATCTTACTGTATCCTCAACAGCGAGGATGAAACTACATTGAAATTTAGATGAAATCTCATCAAAGCCTTCCTGATGAACATTTGCATAGGACTACAAGGTAATTTGCATTCCTGTGTTCACCTTAAAACAGGTTCTTAAATTAAATTCTTTTATTGAGAATACCTTATATTAAGGTATTTGTTGCTATCCAAGAGGCTTTATTTTTATGGAATATTGTTTTTCACCTTATTCTAGATATGCTACCTTTTCCATTGTCTTTAGCTTGTAGTGGGAAGAGCAGCACCTCAGTTACATATATCTAAAAAAATACCAAGGTGAGCAACGCCAGCAAAATCAGTCTGAGATCTTATTAATGGTTTCATAGAGTGGACATAGAACTAAAAATTCTGAAGAGATTAAACATTTTGTTGAACTTCATAATATTTATTTAATTAAATGGTACTTGTATTATAGAATAATATACATTTTAATAAAGCCCTTCAACAGCATAAGCATTTCATCTACTTCTAGACTGCGACCATTAGAAATTAGAGAGATATAGGCATAATGTCTATAAATACATACACAATTACGTGCATATTTCCTCTTGAAGAGACCTGTACATTTATGTATTGTGTCATGTTTTAACAGCAACAGGAATGCAATTGAGTCAGGTACTCGGGAGTGAAGCAACATTTGTCTTTAAGATATGTTTAGATACCTATGAATCTTCCAAGTCCTAGGACATAAGACATTTATTAACTTTGAATCAACTTCTGTAAACATGAGTTTTGATAGCTGAAAGAAATGACTGACACTGACAAACTTGTGAAAAACATTTTTGTTTGCACTTTTTCTTAGAAGCTGTTTGGGTTTTTTGTCCTTCATATTTTTGGAATGAAGATTTTCTTATTATTAAGAACCTAGATTTTCAACCCCTGTTTACAGAGTTCCCACTGAAATCAAGTCACACCTTTGAAGTAAATGGAATTTCTGAACATAAAGTTTCTGAACATGCAATGGGCTTAATGATATTTTAATTTGCTTTCTGATAGTAATTTGAATGCCCTGATGCAGAATTTTCAGGTTGCATAAACAACAGTAATGTAGGCAAGTTATTTGTCCTCCCAGAAAAGGCAGCAGGAGCATAATGTACTTACAAAATCATTAAAATCATACTGATTTTATCTTGCTGAATTTATTAACAGAAGCAGTATTTTATTTTCCACAACAGCCATCTTAACAAACAGTGTTTTTACTTTACTATTTTCAACACAATCAATTTTTTAAATACTCTCAAGGGAGAAGCAATTATTGAAAGACATTTCATAATAATTAGTATCTTTCTAAGGCCAGACTACTATCCAAAGGGAAAAGGGCATACAGAATTTATGTAACCTCGATGAAATAGAATGAGACAGATATACCTCAGACTTGGACATATTTTCTGCTGCTTTTAGCTATTACCATTTAAAGAAAATATTTCAAAAGATCATAGCAAGGAAATTAGTTTTTGTGCATATCACTTGGCAAATCATACTTATCTTACTTATGCATGTACATCTTAATGAGCCTGATTTTGCCCTCATTTTGTGTCAGGCTCACCCTGATAGAAAAGAATTGTAACCAAAACTTCTGGTGAAGAGTTAAAGGAAACCAGAATTTGTGAATTTTCTAGCAGAAGAAAGGCTTGAGCAGTAGTATACCACATAATATGAACTGCCCACACTATCATTTTAAATTGTGTGATTTTCCCATAGTGGGGTCTCTGAGGTTTTAAAGGCTCTACAAACTAACCAAAAGTGACACCGCTCCTGTATTTGCCATTATGCTGTGTATTGTTAGGTAAATAACTAGTTAGTTAATTTTCAATAAAGTGCTTCATTATAGCAGAAGTCTGGGCTATCACTGTTAATAAAACCTGCCCATTATGAAGAAAAGCTTTTGGCTCCACCAACTAAATATTTCTCAGAAGAGACTTATGTCTGCAGGTTTACCTATTCTCCTGACTCTTTCCTTTGGCCCCAGGCAGGTGGAACTTTTTCCACTCTTGGCATTATCAATGCACAAACAGCTGGAGATACATCACTTCATATTTGTTGCCTTTCAGCAGTATTACCTCAGTTTGGTAGAGGAGACCTCATGCTGGTCTAATTCCAGGAATAATTCCAAACAGACATCCCAGCCGTTCTCTTCAGGAAGATTGGTCACTATCCATCCACTGCTCTGAAACACAGAATTTTTAAGAACATTAGAAAAATGTTTGCTATGAAGCGTACTCTTTTTTTTTTTTTTTTTTTTTTTTTTTTTTTTTTTTTTTTTTTTTAAATTTAAATCAAGCTTTAAATAACAAAGCCTCCCTTCTTTGATTCGGTGTGCAATATACTGATGCAGATGTGTGCTCTCTACCATGGAATGAATCACTGATTTTACAGGTAGCATGACACATAAATACTTACACAATAATGTTACAGATATTTTGCTCTTCAAGATTGTTGTCATAATAAATTCAGTTGTATTAGAGTAAAAAGGCAAATGAAACAGAAATATGAAGTACCTAAGTAAATGAAAACCTGTTTGCCAAGCTAACTGTGAGAATTTTTACTCAAAGCATGTATACTGTTTTAATGCATGACATTATAGGTATTGCTACTAGGGGAGTTCCATGCAATAAATCTCCTTCAGAAAAATATTTGCTAGATAAACTATCGGCTTAGAGAATGAGTAATTCATAAGATAATTTTCCAGGAGTAAGAAATATCTGTTTAACTTAGTGGGCTGGGGGCTTTTTCTTTTGGGTTTTTTGGGTTTTGTTTGTTTTGGGTTTTTTTTGTTTGGTTTGTTTTTTTAAATATGTTTTTTGTTTGGTTGGTTTTTTGCTTGTTTTTTGGTCTATGGGGTTTTTTTTGGAGGTGGGGTTTTTTTGTTTGTTTGGGTTTTGTTTGTTCATTTTGTTTTTGTTTTTTGTACAAAGCTTGGTACCATATTACCAGCTGAAGTTCCAAATTATCTATATCTAACAAAAAAGACCAGAATATACTCTTTTTCAAGTGCACAAATACAAGCAATCTGGACTGCACTGAAACTGTCTCATTTTGTCTCAAATCCAACTTGAGTTTGGCTTTCTTTTGTAATTTCTGTGGCCCAGGTGATATGTTGCAGATTGTTTCAGACCAAAATCTGTCTCATTACTTCCTCATCAAGAAGCATCACATATAGGTGATGGCTGACTCACGCCTGCTGGCAACCAGGACAGGGCAGATCATTCCACTGACACAATATTTACATACTTATCTTAATGAGAGTGGACCTAAAGATCTACACAAGGCTTATCTGTCTTTAGCACTAGGCCAAATATATCAACAATCTTGCACGCTGATAAGGGATCATCCTCAAAAAGGGATGGAGGCTTTGATTCAGGCATGTAGGAACACACCTTCGTGCAGCAAGTACATCTGATGATATCAAAACTTCTTTCCAAATTCAGCTGAGTGCATCCTACACACATAAAGCAGAATTGCATCAAGACATACTCCAAAGCGTATGAGGTAAATAAAAGAAGGAATCAGGCTACTGAAATGTAGCTGTGTGCTGTGGCCCAGTGTTGAGCATTGGAAAGACATACTACAGAGATGTAAATGCACAAGGAAATTTAGGGTTAAGAAATAGATTAATGCACACTCCAAAAATAATAAGTGATGTGAGAGAGCACATGTTTTCCAGCATTCATTAGGTAAAATTGTCAGGATATTAATATTACATGTGAATATTGCCTTAACATTATTATGTGAGTTGTGCATATAGGTAAAAATACACTTCTGACAGAAGCAGTGCTGAATTATTTTATGCCTGTGGTTAGCACACGTTGCCATTCTGAAATTGTGACAAAGTTCAGTGTGTCTAAAGAAAAGAGAGATGTAAAGGCATTAATTTGTAACTTCAAGGATGTGCCATTCATAACCTCAAGATATTCAAAGATGCTATGTAAAATATATTTTTTTTAAATTTCAAAGATAAGTAAATATAATATAGGCAAGGACATTCACTATCTACATCCTCCAGATATTATTATTCTCTGAAGTGAATTCATTTTGCATTTTAAAAGTATGTAATGACCGAAATACAACAGCACATATTTGTAGAGAATGTTTTTCAGAAGTGCTTTGCTAATCATGTTAGAAACATACTAGTTGCTAGCTTGACTTTTTTTTACCTTAAAAAATGAATCACATCCAAATGCTGCATTGCACAGGAGCTGCTAATCCTTCATTTTACTAATTTGCCTTTATATTGAATTAAAGGTTCTTACCCTTTAGCTGTCTTTCAGGTTGTGTCAGGCTGCAATGCAAGATGTGTTTGTTGCCTGTGTTTGAAGAACTGCCTTAAGAATAATGTACTGTGCATCCTTCATGTAGCTGTTTCATAAGGTCACCTCCCCCATTGGAATTCAATGGCATGACTAATGCATGTGGAGTTAAGCGTGTGTATTCGGCACTGAGCCAGCAAACATTAGCACAGTGGCAGGGAAGTGAATCCATGCAGAACCCCCCGGATTCAGTGTGGGAACACAGAAACCTACCGCTGTTAGAAACATGGTGTTTACAGGACAGGGACCTTTGGAAGAAATTAAAACACAAAGCAGTTCAACTCTGCTTCCATAGCAACCCATTAAACAAACACACAAAAACCCTGTTTACTCCATTTTACTTAATTTCCTAGTAATGTCATTGCAAATAATATTGCCATTCAACAGAATTATCTCAAACTAACTCACTCTTTGAAAAGAAGAAATACAGGTTAAAACTAATGTTGCATTCTCTTTGCTGTGTTTTGACTTAGATAATCTCTATCAGTGTATCCTTCTACATAGTGCACTTTCTAACTGCAGTACTAAAAAACATGCTCCAGTCTCCCACTCCTGAAAATAAATTACTATCTCCTTGGAGTAACTGCTTCTTCAGGCTGAGCTGCAGCAGGGTTACACTTGAGTAAGGGCTATCTACAGTGAAGCACATTTTCTATGTGAATAAAAGACCTTCTAAGAGGAATTCAACAAACAAGACCTTGGTGCTGCGATATCTGCATTTAATATTATGCATGTGAGCCATCTAAGTATCCTATAAGGGATTCTTGCATGCATAAGCATTTGCAAAATGGAAAATAACATATTTTTGATGCACAAGAAGGAACAGATTAGAATTTTGTTTCTGTGTTATTTTTGTTCTGGGTTTCTTTTTTTTTTTTTTTTTTTCCCCCCCAGTAATTCATGTGATCCTACCCCTAGTCTTTAGTCTGGTAACTTAAGCCAAAAACAGACAACAGGGATAATTTGGATTCATTCTCTCTGCCAAAAATAAAAAGGTGGGGTCGAGGGAGGTGGCAGAGGCAGGGGGAGAAAGAGAGAGAGAGAAGAGAATTGGATCCACTCAGTAGATTAACAGATACATATGGTAAAGAAGTGTCAAATCTACCCCTTTTTATGTTTATGTACATAAGTGTAATGTTTATATGTATACATGTTCACATATATATACACATTAATTTGGTATACCTTAGGTTCAAAAACAATACAATTTCTCTCTCTTGCAAAGGAGACACACAAGAAGACTTATTCTATTTACTGACAGCATCTAAAGGATTGCTAATTTTTTAAAACGTACATATGTGATTCTCCTGCTATGAACCGAGCAGAAAATATTAAGTTTCTATTAATTTTTCTATAGAGTCTGAAAATCAATTTCTTGAAAAATTTAATTCTTGTTATAACCTCAAACTTCTGAAAACAGAGTATGATCAAAATCAGTATTTTCCGACAGATTTTCAGGCTTTTTACATGAAGTGTTTATAAAGCTCCTTGACTAAATATGAAAGCAACTTTTAGAACTTGATTAAGGTCACACAAAAAGGCTTTCCTCCATTAATAATTTTAGCTGTAAGTGCTGCATTACAGATCCTGGCAAACCAGAAATTATAAATAAGCTATAGCTGCAACAATTGGAAATGCTAACTTGTAATTTTTAAGACAGATTAGAAAATAAACAAATGTCATATTTTCCAGTCCAAAGGAAACAATTTTCCCATTTCAGTGGACACATTAAATGTGCCCTCTCCAGGCTGCTTGAGACCAGTCATTCTATTACCTGCAGGCTCAGGACAGAATTACATGACTCCTATCTCCATCCCCTAGGCAAAGGCCCCTTCAACATCCTCCTGTATGTCAGCACCCTGCTGCTGCTGCAGGCACTGTGCCTCCTCCAGAGCTTGTTCTTGCTCTGACAGCAGCCTCAGGCTGAGCTCTCCTTCGGCTGCTCACATCTCTATAGCCTTGAAACAGCCCAGCTCCCAGTAAGCCCTGTTACCCCGGAGACCTGGCTATCACTCACCGCACATCTATCACTGCTGCTCTAAGCAGTTCCCCTTGCTCTCCATGGCTTGGTGCATCCTCGATTTGCCCTTCTTTTGTACAGAAACACCACCTTCCCCCTTCATAAGCTTATTAATTATACCCTTGCCCCTTCTCCCCGATGTGATTCCAGGTGCTGTCCTGAGCTCACCATTTTCGTGTGATGCCCACAGGTGTTAGTGATGCAGCAATTATTCCACTGCCACTATCATAGTGTGCTGTGGGCAGTGTCTGTGTGAGAAAATGTCTTCCTGGACCAAAAGCACTGGACTTTTACCAGCAAAACAACCCCTTCCCAGCAATTTCATTGAGTTATCAGTGCTGACTATAGTTTTAAATATTTTGGTTCTTCCTCCCAGATTCTGTGTCAAACATGTCTCTTTTTCATTCCAACTTTCCAAAATGCATTTTCAAGATGGCACTGCAAATATTCTTGCAAATAATTAAGCAGCCGTGCTGTTTTCTGCAGCTTCACTTACTTGCTTACTCTGAAAATACAAGAAAAAAACCTCCTGAAAATAAAGTTTCAGCTCCTAGTAAGATGACTGATCTTACTTTTTTTGCTGCAATCTCTACTGTAATATAAACAACAAAATAACATGAAGCACAGATAATTGCTGTAAGGACAAAAACCACATAGTAATATTTTAATACATGAAAATCTGGTTTCTGCAAGCCCCATGTGTTTTCATTTATTTCAGCAGCAAGAATGAGTGCTTATCATTTCTGGAAATATGGGTGATATTTGACAAGAAATCTGAAGTAAGATATTCCATGCAATTTGACAGGGTGAAAAAACCCAAACCCAAACTCTGCTATCTTTGACTTCCCACAGAATATCATTTAAATCACAAACTTTTCTGTGTAGAATGAAAGACACCAAAATTCTCATCAATTGTGTGTTTGCTACTGCATGACATCAGTAGCAAAATGTTGCAAAGTTGCCAATAACGGTAAAATAAAAGACTCTATGAGAAATGTTTATAATATACTCAGAAGATCCTGTAAAAGCACAGATTGTACTGAGGAAGCAACAACAAAAAGTTGTAAACACTAGGCTGGGAAAAGCGCTGCTCAGTGATACAAGGATGTATACTTACCTACAGTGAAGTGGAGTGCTTGTATTTCATACACTAGGTAAAGTTGGGCCATGACAGTGACTAAGACAAGAGATAGGTGATACCAGTGGTAGTTTTTATGCATCTGTGGCTGGCATACTTCTGCATAAGTGGGTGTTAAATTAAACATACAAGTGAAGAGTCAGTTGGACAACTTAGCCAGAAATTGTTCAGAAGAAATGTCTTTGTTCAGAATAAAATCCAGATCCTAGATCTCTGTTGGTTAAAAATTCCAAACATAATAATGACTTGCATGAAAGTCTCCATCATGTAAGAATACACATAGTAATCAGAGTTTTTTCTACTCATCTAGCACTTCATGAATTCTAACTTTGAATCTCAAATTTTAATTTCAAGGGAATAAATTCCAAGTCACACTATTTTTCCCAGCACCGGGTCCATTGCAAATGTAGGCATGGATTTTGTAATTGCTCGCAGGATTCCTCAGCTGACAAATTAGCCCTTATTCTGTTCTGTTCTCTGATTTCAAGCCAAAAAACTATCAATATTTAATCAGATAAAATGAAAGACTGGCTCTTTCTGAGGTGCAATACATCAGTCTGGAGCAGAGCAGCTTTTTAGTGTTGAAATCCCGTGTGAAGGGTTTCAATTCTGGATAGACCCATTACCACAAGAAAGCAGTGATTGGATGTAGCTGAGTAGTAGGATCAGTAGGTGAAGAATAACAACAAGAATGCATATGAAGAAAATAAGAATATACAGTTTTTATCTGGCAACACAATTGGTAGATGTGTGAGAGCAAGTGTGGACACAGGATTTTCTCAATTGCTTTGATTCTCACTTTTCAAAAAAATAACGTCAATAAATGAAGGAATACAATTTCACCTTCTCAGTTAAGAGTTTGTAGAAAGACACTAAGGTAGCTAAGAATGACAGCAAGAGAGTTTCTCTATTCCATACAAAAGGATATCATTGCATCTAAAACTAAGTTCATGGAGGAAAGATTTGATATAAATATTTGTAGCTCAAAGAAAAGAGAAAACTAAGTAATAAAGGCATTAAGTTACAGGATTTTACTAAGCTCACTTTCAAGTAAGCATTTTGTTGAAGATTGATTTCTGAGTGGGCAGATTTGACAAAAATGTCAAATTACAATATTTTTAAAATAATTAAATATTTAAATAATACTTTGGTTTCATTAACCAAATAAATTACAGAAATGCATATTTTTTCACATTTATTTCATAGTCTACACAGGAGAATTCTGGTGTACAGATAATAACTGTAGCTAAAATAAGAAGAGGACTCTTCTAGGAACAGAGGACTCCTGTGACAAACTCTGAAGTGATGGCAATTTAAAGATGTTGCTCATGTTGGGGGAGCCTCTGTCCACAGATAATACAAAACAGGCCTGAGGCAAATAGCAGAAGACAATTTAGATATCAGTGAAAAAAATAAATACCTTCTTGTAAAATTAAGTGATATTTATGTCAGGTCAAATGAAAAGTAAAACCAAGACAGTTCCCAAAGGAGCAGCAGAAGATAGTAAAAGATAGGAACAAAACTAAGCTAAGACTAGGAGAAAATGCTCTTTCCATACAAGATCCGAAAGAATGTGGGAAAAGTTGGTTTTGAGTATTTTTTGGTTTGTTTTTTTTCTGTTTGTTTTTGTTGGGTTTTCTGGTTTTTTGGATTTTTTTTTTTTTTTTGGTGTGTGTGGTAAATCAAATTAAAATGCCTCTTGTCTGAACTTTCACTGTCATTCATTCAACCTAGGATTAACTGCATGTACTACTAACACTTTTTCTGCCTTATCTTCTACAAATAATCCATATGTAAATACATTCAGATTCAATATGCACATCAGCCTGGGAACTCTGAGGATACTTTCAACAGAGAGCTACAGACAGACACTTATCCAGTGAACAGCTTTGACAGAGCTTAGGAAAGGCACTCATAATACTTGAGCAAATGACCGTTTATTTGAAGATACAATTCAAAACCTTGCCCACACTGATTGAAAATACTTGTCATTCATATCAAACAGGTAAGTCATTGCTAGGCTTCAGCATCCTAAATCACTTTTTGCACTTATTTTTACAACTGAGAAGGATTTGCACATGCAAAGAAATTGCTACTGCTTCCTCCACTCAAAAAAAAGTTTGGATTTTGCCCAAAAATTAAGTCTTCCTCTAACTCATTTCTACTTCTTAATTTACTCAAAGCCCAATCTACATTTGGGGTTAAGTATGAAGTCCATTGAAAATTGCAGATTTTTTATCTCTATTGAAATTTCAGAATCAAACTACTACCACTCTTTTACTATTAAGAATGCATAATTTCTCTTTGACTTTTTAAATTTTTTGAGCATTAACATTTCTTCAAGAATTTAGTTTTTGAAGCATTAAATTTTTTACCCTAAATATTTTAACCTTTTTAAACATTTTTAACCTTCTTAAACTTTTTAAACTCTTCTTTTAGCTTTCTTAGGCATTGTACTTCCAAAGCAAACATCTTTTTTCCAAGAGATGTTTACTTTTACTACAATCCTGTCATAAGTTGGATAACAGAATCAAATGAGGGCAGTGATGCAAACCTCATGGCAAAAATTAAATAACCTCAGTTATTTAGCAAAAGCAACTTTACCTTCTGGTTGATTATTTAAATAATTATAACTTGCAAAATAAATATACAAACAAACATTCAAAAATATCACACACACTTTGCTTTAATTTTGATGCCAAAACTTGGAGTTCAGCTGGGGGTCTTGCTAAGAAAAAGGTGGGTGTTTCCTAATTCAGTTTGCTGAGGATGTGAATGGAAAGGACGAGACAAAACAACACAGAAGAGGAGGGGAGAAGGCGGCCAGGGCACCATGGGTAACATCATTAGTAGAAAAGAGAGGGCAGAAGCAGGTCAAATGTCTAGGTCAAATAAGGGAGGACAATGTTATCAAGAAGTCTTAATACAAAGGCAAAAGCCTCGAATTTAATCACAAGGTGATGATTTGAGACCCATGCAAAACTTTGCAGGGTATGCCCAGCATATTGCAGAATTGTATTTATAGACGAAATTTTCATTATTGTACATTAGTAATGACTGCAGAGTTCCCAAGCATTTGGGAATGTCTCTGAAAAAATGATGCTGTCTGTTTGTCAGATTATTTTCATTAAATGGAAGTATCTGAGTGAAATTAAGAAAAAGCAAATGAAAGATGAGCAAAGTGAAAATGGAAACTCTAATAATGAATTCTATTATACTCTTGAAAAGCTTCCCAGAGGAAGTAGTGGACTCCTGTTCTCTGCAAGACAAAACACTTTAAGAAACAATTTTTCAGTGGCGTAGAAAAGCGCTAGGTAACCTAGTAGGTCTTCACCATGCTTTATTTCTGTGGAACTGGGTAGAGCGAGAGCAACAGAGCAGCATTAAGAAATCACAAACACTATTTAGGAAAAAACATTAATGTTTGTGTGACCTGTGAAAATGGAAGTGGAAGTACCAAAAATGCTAATGTTGGTATTTTTGCGAATATGTGTTGATGCATATGTCTTAGTCCAGAACAAACTATACATCTGTTTTGAAAACTCCCAGTTTCATGAAATAAGAAGCAGTAGGTTATAATATAGGTAACAAGAAAGCAAGATAATACCTCATGCTATGCAACACAAGTATTGAATTAGAATATAAAGCATTTGCATGAAAGTACAGCCAAATGCCTGAGAATAATCCACTGCACTAACTATATCTGTGCATAGTACTGTTTTACAGAAAGCTACTGTGAAAAAAAAGCCCTAATAAAACCTTATCTATTCATTATTGAATAACATTTTTTGTCTTGAGTACTTTCTGTGTGATTTTAACAATTAGTTTCTCAAAGAATACTATGAAAGAATATTTTAAAAATATTATGCTATTAAACCCAACTAAAATAGTCGGTCTTGTGACATAACATGAAGCAACAGAGCAGTCTTGGTGTGAAGTCCAGTCACTAAATTAATGTCATCCCTGGATCTGCAAGTTTACAGCTAGAATCCTCATACAGAAAAGTAAAAAGTGTAAAAAGCAACACTGTTATGCTACATTTCGTCATTGCCACTGTTCTGATCTATGAAAAGAAGGTTGCACTCTTTCTTCAGTCTTCCAAAAGTAAAACCCTACAGTATAGTAGGAGCAAAGAAGTGGTTACACAGAACTATTATCACCCTGCTCTTCAGTTTGATAACCCTGTACCTAAGTACATTGAAAGAAAAGTCAAGTACAACTCATTTGGTCCCATGACTGCTATTGAAGTGACAAGGGTATGAGCAGAGAAGGGTTATGATCAATATTGAGGGCTAAAAATTGCAAACAGTACAAGAGCCTTATTGCTGTTACAGCCAGAAACTTTCACAATGGCACACCATATGTGCCATTCATCCTGCTCTGCCCTTCTGTAATGTTGCTTACACATGTATTTTGAAAAATACCATAAAGAAATTTTCAGGGATCTTCCCTGAACAGTGGGAGCAGCTGCCTTTGCAGTCTGACATTGCTCTTTATATGCATCTGAAAACTGTATCTGAAAACCTGTTTAGTTGGACAAGTTTAAGTCTTTTCCATAGTTATTACATTCCATTTTCAACATCTTCTCTTAATTGGAAGTTTGCAGATAACATTTCAGCACCCTCCTGATTTGCTGGTTTTGATTTTGCATGCATTATTTTTTTCCCTCATTGATGATATGTTTATATTCTACATAGTGCCATAGGAGTTGGAGATACAATCACTTAAAACAGAAGTCAAGACTAGATGTTTGTTTCTAACATAGTGATTTTCTTATTGTGCTTATCTTCATTGAAGGTATTATTCATTATCCCAATACAGTCTTATAATACTAGCCTCTGCAGAACAAAATTATTACAGAAACATGCTGTCAGGCTGTTTCTGCATTCATTTACTGTTGGAATTTAATGTTTTTATTTCAAAATACATAACTAAGTATATAAAATATATTTTTTTAAGAAGAGATTCCTAATCCCTATGCATATAGCAAAACCAAAGACCAAAAACTGAGCCAGAGCAGTTGAAAGATGGTAAGCTTTATATTCTAGTGCAACATTTGTTGTCTCTCTCCGTCACTCACCGTGTGAGTAATAATCTTTCGGAGGAACACCTTGCCTTTGAGGGAAATTTCATAGCAACCTAAAATGTTTTTGGCTGATACTGAGTCTGACTTGGCCTTTGTGGATAAACATACTTCAGAAACTCTTCTTGAGCCTTTTGACACTGACCAAACACTGCTTCTCAGCATTCTAAACAAAATGGAAGCATTTTGGTCAAGTATGAGTGTGGGTGATACAAGGTTAACAGATTTAATTTTTATTTTTCTTTTAAATTTTGAGGACTTTTTACTTTACTTTTTTCCCCCTGTTCTGTGAAATGGGAAAAAAACCAAAACAAAACAATTACAACCCCAAAACAAAAACAAAACAAAAAAAAAAAAACCCAAAACAAAAAAACCCCAACCCCCCCAAACAACAACAACAACAACAAAACAACAACAACAACAACAACAACAACATTATTTAGAATCTCATCAAACCACTGGTGTGACACCAAGCTTGAGCAGGACCTTGGGTCTATTAGAAAAGGACTTAGTTCATCTAATGACTGTGATTTCTTGTTATGGACACTTTGTATTTGTGTGTTGGGTCAGAGGTCTGAGATCCTCAGCAGACACTTTCATTCACTTTCTCTTTATTTTTATTTAACATATAATACAAATAACCCGTATTTAAAAAAACAGAAACTTTTTCATGAATGGGCAACTTATATTAACAAGAATAACGCCTCTCGGGTCTTAAAATGAGATCAGTTAATTCTGATTCATGACTTTAGAATTTAATTAATTAAGAGCAAAAATTACATCCTAAAACCAGTGCTGAGGTGGCAAAAATGTCCTATTGATGTGCATATAGGCAGACTTGATTAATAAAGCTTAAGTATACGTATCTTTTTATTGAAACTGGACTGAATATACCTGAAATTATTTAGTCAGTCTTTAAGATCTCCATAATCTGTAGTTTCAGTATGCATATTCACTTATTGAGGTGATCTTGAGATGTTTTATACTATGCAGGCTTGTAAATTTCCCTTGCCTTTTACTGCTTCCGTGATTGGTAAGCATACATAAAATGTGCTCTAATTTTGGTCCTGTGATCCATGTCTCAATGGGTAAAAGTATTTAAATAGTGATTCCAGCAATATACAGGTTTTCCCATTCACATGAAAAAAAGAGCAGGATTTTCTCTTATTTATGCCAGTTTGTTTATTAAGGTACTAAACCAATTTAGAATATTTGGCTGGTGTGACAGATAACCATATAACCTCATAGCACAAGCAATCTGGACACATAGATATTTCACTGACGTAAGAGAAAGATCACCCACCATACTTGAATGATAAGGATAGGAAAGTCAAAGGGTGTGTGGAGGAAAGATTCAGAAGAGCTTCACTGAGACTTGGGATGAGAAAAAAAAACATATTGGAAGACAGAAATAAAAAAGCTATATGAAAAACAGATAGAAAAGAAACTAGAATAGTAAAAGAAAACACACACAAAAGACTTGCAGGAGTCTTTCTCTGTCTCAAAAGGGAGTTGATTAAATTTTGCAGAAAAGATCTACAAATGCAGAGCTTACATCACATTTTATTGTGGAAGGGGCTTTGTGCAGAAAAAATATGCTTGATTTTTAAATTCCAGTGGAATATTGGATCTATTAAGTAGCCATATTAAAAACACAATACCTTGAAAATATCTTAAGGAAACCTTGTTTCAATCATATTTGCGGAGTTTAAAACACTGTAGCCCCAATATTATAGAATTATTGGTGTCCTATAAAATTCTCAAATTTAAGATATCTTCAGTTTCTGGAACTGAAGGACCATCTTGGTTTTATGTCCTATATAATAATACAATTTCTCTAAGGATTTGTTTGGATTTTTTTCCATACAAAACCTTTAATCACAATACTAATGAATTTTTAATCACTGTTGTCCCATAAAGCATTTCCATTAATTCTCTGGGAATTAGGTATCCAATAGAAAAAATGATAGGAATTGATGTCCTGGATGAGATCAACCTGATTCTCTGGCTGGCCAGCATTACCTAAACTGAAGAAAGATCACTTACAAATAGAAATGGCCCATGATGAAGTTACTAGTCCAGAGGAAATGTTTTGTTATTTGATTTGTTGATTGTTTATCTGCACACAGTTGACTTCTTATATAACGTAACTGTGGC
This sequence comes from Acanthiza pusilla, assembly GCA_036630365.1. Taxonomy (NCBI): domain Eukaryota; kingdom Metazoa; phylum Chordata; class Aves; order Passeriformes; family Acanthizidae; genus Acanthiza; species Acanthiza pusilla. The sequence goes on from JAXCHO010000145.1 coordinate 8,861,091, forward strand.
TACTTGAGTCGTTACAGAATACCTAATACTTTGCTGGAGTGTCATCCTGGTTATTGCTTTTGGAAGTGACTTCTACACATCAATTATGTAGCTTAACTTAAGAAACTCCACTTCCTCTCATCTGATTTAAAAAGCTCCTTTCAGGTTTTGATAATTATTTCATTTATTAAACGCCATCTGCCTTGCTTTCCATGGCAGGAATTATTGTATGATGCCTATGAGTATTTCACTTTTACAACTATACACGGGTTATTTGAACAAAGTTACTTAAAGGAGCAGTCAAAACTCCAATACCAGAGAGATGAATATAGCACTGCTTTAGAATTTGTGTGCTAGCAGTTTATTTTAAAACATTAATGGGTAGGCAGAATTGACAGGTTTTACATGTAAGGGAATGTTATCATGAAACCAGAAATACCATGTTGAAATGCTGATTATAAGGAGTATGAGTTACAGTTCATTCAAAAAAAATCTATAGGTAAAATTTTAATATTAGGAAAAATGCAAAAACATTTCAAACCATAACTGAGAATGATTATATGAAAGATTAGGCTCTACATTTTATATGTAAATAGTAAAAAATCAGTGCAAAGTACATTTTCATAGCTGACAATACTTAAACATAGCTTAGTTCTTGTTTAAGAAACTTGTTAAGGTGGCCATATGTGTTTCAGCAAACACTACTCATTTTAGTCCCTAGTGTATTAATTATTATAATCAATTAATATTCTGTGTTTTCCTCAATTTCTTTGTTCAAGATTATTCATTCCAAAATCTGGAATCCTAATAACGCTACATGAAAAACACCTCTGAATCTCAGCTACATTTACATTGCCATTCTGTAACCCTGGTTCATTGCCAATTTGGTTAGTTTCTACTTTTATCTACCAGAACATTTTCTGGGTGCTTCCCTTATGTTCGCAATGCAAACCCACTGTAAGCCTTATGCCCATGCCAGTGACACTTCCCTGATGGGACATTTTTGGCTATCTCAAAATTTAAAATGCAGTTATATTTGGGGATTTGAAATCTCTCTTCTTATTCTTCTCTGGATTTCTATATCTATCAAAATATTTTGCCTCCTGCTTTCCAAGTGGTCACTGCGACACTTTACAGGAGTGTTGGTGGGCTTTTTTGTTTGGTCCTTCTTTTTCTGTAAAACATTATGTTCAGTTAAAAAAATTGTCTCCTTTTAGCACAGCACCAAAAATACTCCCAGTCAACCTAACTGAAACAAGTTAGGCCTGGGAGGGAATAGAATAGTCCTAAGCTGCTGTGTTCTTACCTTGTCTTGCATATCACACTCTGTATATTTTTGTCATGGAAACACTCAAGGCTGTGTTTTGTTCTCTGACACAATTTTGTTCAGCGGCATGTACACATTTTTTTTTTTACCCAAAGACATATCTACATTAAGCAGACAAACATCATGTCAAATCACCTATCTTATTGATAAATTAGTTAAGTCTATTTATTAAGTTCTGTTCAAGTGATCATGCAGTAAGTGTGCCAAGTGTTTTTTTGCCATTATTATTACTCTAAAAAACCAATATTTTGGTTTCTTCTGGAGGCTGCTTATACCCTTACAAAATCAGAGTGATTCCCTCACTTTATTTTAAGGGAATCAGAAAGATGGATCCTCCTTTCACTTATTACGCCCATGAATGTCACAACCTCTGCATGCTGAAGGCCACATCTGTCAAAGGCAGAACCATTTTTCGCAAAGGATGCTAGCAAATATACTACAGGAATGAGCATATATAAGATCTCCGTGAGAAGAAAGGGACTGCCATTCCTGACCTGGAAAAAAAAGTTAATATTTTTGTTTCATTCCACACAATATTTCCTCAGATTTGAAGACAGGTTATTTCAAAGTGTTTGCATTTACATATGAATTATAAACCACTAACTTATAGGAATATGTAGATTGGACAGGCATATAATACATGACATAAAAGCCAAAATTTTTATCTTTAAGAGAAAACCTAGGTGCCCAAGAATGTAACCTTTGCAAGCATAAGTAACTCTCATGTGACTATACCCCATAAGCTTTTACTTACACTGTTGTAAATCTAAAGTAACTCCTCTGACCTTAATAGCTTTACTCAAGATGTACCCCTTGTACAGATGAGATTAGATTTGGCCCTTTAACCTCAATTAAACTCCATGCACAAGTATTATCCTACCATGAAAGTCAGGACAGCTGAAACAGGTCCTCTGCATGAAATACTATCACTAGGGAAATGGTTAGTCAACGATTTTTAGAGGAAAGTTTAGATCTATATTTGGGCTTAAGTCAGTTGCAGTCTTAATTATTCACCAGCGGTGTCCCTGGGCAGAATACCGAATTTCAAGCAACTCTTGGTGTATAGTTCTCAGAGTCTGTTTACTTAAGGAAAATAATGGCAGGGTTTTTTCTATCTGCCCTATTACTTTTTCCCCCAGCAATATTCCTCTACTTTTTAAAACATATGCTGAAGAACAGAACTAGATTAGAGGCAATGCTCTGTCTTTGAGGCCTTCCTCTGGCTGAAGAAATAGACAAATATTAGTTTTTCTTATGGCCTAGAGAAGACTCAATAGCCAAAACATAACTTTTAACTTGGATTCTATTTCTGTGTATCATTTGGTATCAATTCTTCTTTAGTTTTCCAACTTTCACACTGCTACCACGTTATCAGTATTGTGTTTCTATGAGACATCAGATACTTTCTTCTGTAGGAATGTCACAGTGATCCTGACCAGGCAACTGGCTTTTTTGCAGAAACTGCTATTAGAGTCAGCAGGAAATTCTAGTTAAGAATCCAAGTCACTACCTGAACCAAAATGAGTGAAAAAGTCTTTGAGAAAGTCAAGAAATAAATGATAAATTATTAATTCAAATTTGGAGGTTTTGCACGAACTCCTAAAAGTGGAACACTGAAGCATATGCATTGTCTTTGGCTTTGGACTACTTTCCAGGTACATAGGGAAACCCAATCAGATTATGGGTGGATGGAGAAACAAACTCATATCAATTATCCTATCAAAAATCATGGCAATTTTTGCCATATTCTCTTCCATATATTTCATGCTTAGTAAAAAGGAATGCCATTATCAAGAAGTATCCCTTTTCGATTGCTATTACTTTAGAGGTATATTTTCCATTCTTAAATGTTTCTACATCTCATTTCAAACAACTGTTACACCACTGGCACACTAACAATATCACATTCACTGGCATTTATTTTCATATTTTTCTGTAGTATTTTTCTGTTAGCTATTCAAAAATACCACCTTGTTTGAAATACTATTTTGATTTTGGTTTAAAATTAATAAATTAGATATATATACTGATTTTGATAGATTGTGCTTTCATTTTTGAGATTACTTTTTAAAATGTAAAATCTTCATACTTGCAAACATTACAAAAATCACTATTATGTAACAATGAACTTTTTATTTTCTATATATTGAATTAAATACAATGGAAGAAATATTAGAATACCTAAACCACTGTTTTGAAAGATTAATTTGGAAATTAATGTTTGAAACAAAATATATCCAAGAACAATGAATTTTTAAACCTTTTAATTTACACCTGAATAGAAATGTCTATAATTTTAGATTACCTTTATGCCAGACATTGAAAAAGAGCTTCACAGAATATTGTGATTCAACTGGAAAAATAATTCCCCTCCTTACCTTAGATTGGTACACTGTAGTCTTAGGTAAACATGTTTCTGACAATATTTTTCAGTATATTAAGTCGCCTTATCAAGCAAATAAGCAGGATTTATTTTGTGGTTTTGGTGTTTGGTATTTGGGGTTGCGTGGGGTGCTTGCTTGTTTGTTTGCTTGCTCTTGTTTTCTTAGAGATGGTTGTTTATTATCATTTAGGCTCAGGTTCAGAACAAACATTTTTAATGAGTTAAAGTGGCCACATTTAATAGTCACAGCAATTTCAGACTTGCAATCAAAAACTATAAGGACTCTGCTCTTTGCACCTAAGTGCTGTGCAGGGAGAACCAAATGTTATCAATGGAGGGATGTAAACTTAAAAAAACTAAAACTAATGCAGAAATTGAGGTTTCTACTACTATTTGTATAGAATTATAGAAGGGAATACAGAAATTCAGGCTTGAGCTCAATTTCTAATCATATAGATTACCAGAAAATATTGCCAAACTTAAAGGTGACTGCTGTGACTAAAGTCACTTTTTAAAATAAACAGAGACGCAATTTTCTTAACTTTTCATTTGTATAGGCTGAGAATCTGCCAATTTTTGAGCAGCGGATTCAATTGCTTTAATTGCTCATTGCCGTAATAGAATCTTGCTCTTTATTACTCAGCCATGTTTTATCTAGTCACCTGTCTTGACTTAATTCTATCATCCAAACTGATGAAAGTGATATTTGAAGTGGATACATAAGTTGTGGAACTGGAAAAAATGAAAAAATGGTGCTCAGCTTTCTGATTAACTTAGGCAAGGGTACATCTACACAAAGAAATTAGATCTGAAGTATCATTCCATGGATTACCTCATAAAGATATTTTTCCTTTGATTTCCTTCGATTTTTCTTCGGTATTTATTACATTATACCCAGGTTAAGTGGGTTATGTTAACTAGTATGCTCAATTATAATTTTAATTTTTGTAGTTTTCAACTAATTTTGAGATCTTTGTTCCATTTAAATCCATTTCTGATTCTTTTCTTTGTGAGAAATAAGGGTTTGCATTTCTAGAGCACAAGTGCAACTGTAAAATTATCTAAGTTCAAGAATTTAATAATAAAAGTAATTTTCCCATTATTTCATATTTTCAGCATCTAATAGTAGTATCAGGTATTCCCATATGCAAATCTTGCACCACATTTCCTTAAAAGCTTTTCAATGCTGTTATTTTCCTTTATGTACAAGATTGTTCAGGGCAAAGGCACTTTCAGCTATGCAACTCCAATGACACATCAAGAACTTGGTTAGACAGGAGAGAAGGAATCTCACCTTCAACACCAAGAAACAATATTAGAATGCCGAGATGTATAATTCAGTGACAGTAAGACCAAACATTTTGGTGTCTTTTTTTTTGTTTTTTTTTTTTTTTGGCTGAGGAAAATCAAAACCCCTCAGCAAACATAAAAGTTTTCAACTGCAATTTTTTTCCTCATCAGATGTGTTCTCAAGCACTTCTATTCCTTTGTTCTTCTCTTCTGGTTTCATTCAACAGTACTCGTCCCCAGTGAAAGCAGCAACCATTCAGTAATAGGCAGCATAGGACTACACACAGGAAATATTCAGGGTAACTGTACTGATACCCTGCAGCTCAACATTTAGGTTCTGTGCTTGACTGTTTTATCAACAATATTGCAAGATATCCACACAACACATTCATAATTAGGGGAAAGAGAAGCCACTTCATTGCTCACTAAGTAAAGTACAACAGTTTTTACAAAAAGGAAACCAGGTACAAATCTTGGCATTTAATATATGTCCAGGACCATTTTTTTACATACAGAATTTCTGTATAATAATAATCACAAATGTAAAGTAGAATTTTTCATTATTTTCATATTGCATCTAACAAACTAAAAATTAAGAGTATTTCCTTCTTACTGAAGCAAGGGTTTAGTCCAGTACATAAAATATAAAATTGGTTTTTGTCTACCGGTAGTGTTTCGGATAAAGGGCTCAGCACCAAGAAAATATCAGGAATTATAAACTTGACTTAGTTGTAAAACAGCTCCCAATTTCTGCCTATGTAGGGAATGCACCATCTAAGCTCTCCCAGATTGATTGGAGATTTGACCATCCAGTAAAAGAGCTGACTGATTGCCCACTGTGTTGTATTTGCTCCTATTCATATGAATCTTTTCTAGGTGTCCCCATCAGAAGACAAAGATTCTGGGATGGAAAGTGGAAACTAATCCCAGCTCCATTTCTGGCAGTCAGCTAAAAAGTGCCCACTTATTTATTTTCCTGATCTACTCAGGTTTGTGGAGATCTGTATTAAAGCTCAGAAAAGAACAGTCAGATTCCATCATGTCAGAAACCCCTGATATCCTATGGAACGTTTCACTGGTTGCTAGATTTGGGCTGGAAATTTCCTTGAGGGCACACTGACTCTGTCTTCAGATTTTACTTTATTGTAGAAGGGAAATGATAGTCTTTCAGCTTCTGAGTGTCTACTACAAGATGCTGAACAGTCTCAGCTTCTATTAAAATTAAAGTTAGCATATCACAGAAGGCATTTAGCTTTTTGCAGCTTTGTGTCTTTGCTTGGTCCTGAGGGGAGAAGGGGAGACAGGAATTAACCTGGCCAAAGCACCAAAGTTTCAAGAACTTCACTTGATCTACCCACCTATGCACACCACTTTTGGCTGGATTCTTTTCCCTGCATTACAGACCTTAATTTAAAATTTAAAGAGAGAGAGAAAAAGAGAGAAAGAAAGGGAGAAAGAGAGAAAAAGAGAGAGAGAGAACCCATTTTAAAAAGTATAAAGCATTTATTATCACTTAATTTCAGAATTTGCTTACAAAGACATAAAATCTTCAGTTGGGTCCACCAAGATTGAACTAAAATATGTCAAAATGGGACTGGTATTAAACAGTCAAACTTAAGAGTAAGGTAGTCTAAAGCAACACAGACTAATTTTTTTCTTAAGAAAATTTCTTTCTGATTCTTGTTCTTGAAGATGAATTTCTGGAATAAACTTGTCATAAGGGTTATACTGACACAGGTTTTATATGAAGGTTTTCTGAATGCAGTGCTTGACTACAGTATCAGGGAGATTCAGCACTTCTTTTCTTCATTATTTAACTGACTGATAAAATTTTCACCCTTATCCTGAAATCCAGTTTCAGTTGTGATCCTTACTGAAAAGATGATCACAAAAGTTTATAGTCCTGAAAACCACCATTGTAGGTCTGAAGTACAAAATCATTTTCCCAGCTGCCTGGAAGTCAGCTATGCTTTAGAGTAAGCTTCAGATTAAGAGTTTTCCTTGCCTGCTTCTATAAATTTGCTGAAATTCTCTGGAAAAAAATATTCTGGGTAGATTTATTTCATTTATTTATCATATTTTGCTAAAATAAGTGATGTCTAGACTTTCCAAAAGCAGATGGCCTTACCAATAATTATTGAAGATAAATACATTAATTTTATTTTATCTTTAACTGAACTAATATCTAGAGGAGGCTACATTGCTTTCTAAATGGACGTTTGCTTAATTATCTAATAATTATCTAATTAGGGTTAGGGTTAATACATCTTGATTTTATTCAGACGATCTCCAGCCTTAAAAGATGCCTCTCTGGAATGAATTTCAGGATAAGAAACTTTGGTGAATTTCAATAAAGTTTTTGATCAGGTGAGACATTAAGATACATGTTAGTCTTCTGTAAGTTTTTCTTCTTTGAAATTTACTGAAGATGATCTATTTAATTAACAGTTAACTGCCAATGCAAATAAGGAATTCTGCTTTCTGGGAATACTTGAACTGAAAAACACTGACCTTAAGGCTTCTGGATTTTACATGAAGTTGGACAACTCCTTCTCTTATACCAAGGTATTAGGACCATGATTATGAATACTTGGGTCTCCGTAGTTCTCTCCAATATTGAAATTTTTCATCTAACAGTTCTTAATTCAAAAGTCAAAGACACCTCTTTTTCAAATGTTATTATTAGTTATTGAAATCAGCTAACTTCTCAAAATAAGTAGAAAAGTTTGTGTGTAATTGACTGAAATTTATTTTCCTTTCCAAGTTGCCCTGCTTTCAATTTCTTTACTTGTCTAATGTCATCGTACTACTAGCTGTCAAAATGCTGTAGAACTCTCTTCACTGAAGAATGTTGTCACCTAAATATGCAGCTAACATGGAAAAAAAAATGCAAATGCCAGTACTCAGAATTATAAAACATATAAAATTAGAGCAAGCAGTGATCCCTAAGCTGTGTTGAATATGCTCTTGATCCATCTGTGTTTTGAGGCCATATCTAAACACAAGACCCATTTTGGCAAAATAGTTTAGGAGATGTTCACTAGTTAAGGCATACTACACACCTTCATTCATAAACAATGCTGAATATTCCTTTATTATACGTGTATAAATAAACTCCAAGTTACACACCTGCAGTAACAACTCATATATGCACACTATTGACTCAAGCTGATGGCAAAAGATAAATTTCCCAGTGAAAACATGTGCATTTAGCTCCTTCATGGAGAATTTAAAATTAAAAAGGAAAATACTTTGAAAGAACAATAATTCCCTCAAGTTTTCAAAATACATAGAAAATAACTTTTAAAAAGACATATATAATTTCTGTGAAGGTAGGTCATCTCTCAAAGTCTTAGGAAAGACAATTACAGAATTAGGAGATTTCCCTGCTTAAAAAAATAATGAAAGCCTCCAAGCAGTGAGCTTCACAATCAAGTGTATCTTATTTTATTATTAATTAATAGAGATTTATGAAGAATTTGATATAGTAAATGTCTTCTCTCCATATATGTATATCTATACATCTTATACATTAGTGTAAACATACTAGACTACACATATGATTCATCACATACACAAAAATACATTTTGTAAGGATGCTGTATTACTTGCAATATCTTTGCAAATAAAGATCGGAAAAGGGTTTTGTTTTTATCCTGATTTATAAGTTATGGTCAACAAATCACATTTTCATATTTTAGAATACTCCATATTTTTTTATTTTATTCTGTTACTATTTGAAATTTCCATTTTATTAAATGTTTTAAATCACAATTAACATGCGAGGACCAGTTTAAAAAGGCATTAGAATTCTTTCCATATCTTAACTGGTTAAGGGAGATTCGATGTTATTTCCTTCAATAAGTTTTCTGCCTTTGTTAGAAAGACTAAACTGTTTGTTTTGTGAAATATTGATTAAATTGTAATTTATCCATCCATAATCTGCTCAAAATTTACTGTACAGAAAGGCTTATTACACACACTTAATTTATACACACATTCTATACCTAGCTTGAAGAGAAATCATGTAGCAAAACCACAAATCACGTAATTTTGTTAAATTTACTGAAGGAAAAAAAAACTTATCTCTTTACTTACCAGGTTTCAGACCTTAGTATTTTGAAACAGCAGTTCCATAATTCTATGAAGTTTGTTGCACTAATCCATTTCTATCCAAATCCATCATATATTAATTATATAATAAATTTAATTCCAGTAAATTTATCTGGATCTTTAACTTAGATTATAAAAAATATATTCCACAAATACATAGTAGAATGAGTCTTTATAGCAAAAGTATAATAAAATTGTCTTCTTAATGTAAATTACTCAGCAGATACACTCAATTGCTGTACAAAGTTTATTCTTAGCTTTGCAATGCTTTACATTCTGATTGTCTGAAGAGCTTCTAAATTTGTTAATCAGTGCACACTTTTTCCTCTATAATTACATACCCTACAGATCCTTTCCTGCTGTTTGGCAGAGTGAACCAACCAGAGAAACTGGATGTAGATAATATGCATGTGGCTATTTTTTGACAATCTTACTTCTGCAATTGTCTGCCATATTCCTTGGGTTGGCCCTAGAAAACAAACTTTACAATCTTAATTCTTATTTAAATACTGCAAAAATGCATGAAGGAGAAATAGTATTAATAGTGGTAGTAGTGGTAGTAGTAACAGTAGAATTACGAGAAAAAGAAAAGGCAAAACAGGGTTGCCAAACCTGAGGGGAGAAAAAAAATTGGTTGATTCTGTTCTCATTTTAAATGATGGCAAATCCAAATTAATTCTATTAACCATAACTGGGGACTACCAAAATCAATAGGTCAGACAATGCCCTGGTTTGTAAAGGTTCATTTCTAATGCTGATACCTCCACTGCAGAAAGCTCTTCTTCTCACTGAGTTACCCTCAAGAAAAGCAAAGCTCTCATCCCAAGAGCAACAGATGTTTGCTTTCTGTGTTTACTTCTGACAGCAAAATCCTCCCCTGCACTGGTGTGGAAGAAAAGACAGCAAACAGAGAATATCTAAGAGGAGAAAAACAAAAAATGGAGTGTGGGGAAACTGCTAGAGACAGATCCTGTGAAGGCTATAACCACACTTGCACCAACCTTTTCTGACATCTAACACACACCAAGACAGAGCTGGCAACATGAAATGATATGGCAGTATTTGAGCAAAAAACACCATGTGAGAAAACATGTAAGATAACTCCCTGGCTTTGTCATGCCTAGTTAGTATTGGAACTTATAAGGAAAAAATTGTTAAAATGGATTCTCTTCCAATTCAAAATATTCCCTGATACTGTGATTTAGTGTTGACAGCTCTTTTTCTTACCTTTTATTACCTTTTTAAAAAACATGTAATTTCTATTATTTTTGAAAAGTCTTCTTTTCCTCTCTGATTTAGTAAACAATGACACAAAAAAATTCTACATTGGAGTAAACTCTCTCTAGGTAGTTAATCTATATTGTATATAGTATATATATTTTACATATATATGTATATATATGCATATATATGTGTATATGTATATATTTTTTTAATATATATATATATGTGTGTGTGTGTGTGTGTGTGTGTAGATATACATATATATGCATAACTATAAATAGTGCACAGCAGTGATGGTGCCAGTAGGACACCTTTAAGTCTCCAGCCTGCTTTTGCCCTGTCTGTCGTGCGTCCTCGTTATCAGTGGTCTTGTCTCAACTCGTAAGTCCAGTGTGTTAGTTTTTTCCTCTAACCCACTACAGACATACAGAACAACTCAGAGACACCAAATCAGCTGTCATATCATACTGTCAAAGTGCTTGAATTTGGCAGGCTGGACCATATCCTTGTTATTGAACAAGGTGGTCGAATCCTCGCGCCATGCTCAAACTGAAAATTAAGGATGAAATCAGGACAGGCATCTCCATAAGTAACCTGGCCTGGTATTCTATCAGTGTGCACTCAGAGACAATAATTTATAAATTATTTGACACTCAATAATTTAATGTTCTACAGACATTCATAAAGAGATCTCGATTTTGCGATAGTACCAACATTGCTCATTGACTTCAGTGGAAAGATGTAAGTATCTTTAAAAGACACTGCAAACCATCTAAGACACAAAAATATAAAGATACATTTTCTGTGACCATTGTATTCATAAACATGTGTGTTACTATAGACCATAATACAATGATATGCAATATGCTATATTTGTGCTTCACCCACTCACAGAAAGGAATAATTAACATACTATGTTACAGGAAACTGTGAAAAAAGGCAAAGATAATAGATATCTATCAATGTCAAATAAATGGAAGGAATATACCTATATAAAATATAATTAGACCTTCGGGATCTTCAGCATAAGCCTATACATCTTAAACCAGACCTTTCAATATCTGATTTTTTTAAATTTGTATTTCAAGATAATGTTTGTATTCATATTACTCCAGTGATAGTGTCTGGGCAGCAAACACTATTATGATAAGTCCCTACTACATGTTCTTCACAAAATGAGCATGCAAATGAACTATCTACTTTTATCTTTAGAAAATATTTTATTTGAAGATTTAGCCCAAGGCAAAAGAATCACCTGGAATCAAATAACTATCTAATCATAAATATTTAGACATGAAAAAAACCCTAAGATCTAATCTAGTCAATTCTCTCAAGAATGCAGGATTGTAACCTGTGGTAAGTTCTCTGGAGTGTTCTCCACTCTGGGTTTAAATGGCTCAGACAATGAAGTCACCATTACTTCCTTTCAATCTAATCCACCATCCACCTCTTCACTAGGAAATTTTTCAGATACTCAGACAAAGATCTCCTGTTCTAATGTTCTTATTTATTTTTTGTAGGTACATAGGCCATCACATCAGCATGGCCCTAATATTACATTTTGTTTTGTGTTTTATTGACCAGGTTTTGGTTAACATTAAAGAAAACTCTGGGTGCATACAAAAAATGACCAACTGACACAATACAAGACTTTGGTAGCTGAAATTATTCCTTATCCAAGCACCCACATGTATTTCTCTTGATCATCAGTTGGCTTAGTCACTTCTCGCAAGCTGTTCTTCTGAAGCAATCCCTCCATTCTATCACTTTAATAGTTTTTCCCTTTTTTATCTCTGCATCTTCTCAGTTTGACTTATAGGTAATTTTTAATGGCAAGTTGTGTTCTAGGTGGTCTAATATTCCTATGCCAAAATTATAAACTCCCAACAGGATGCTTTTAAATATGCTCCGTAAGAGGCATTGCTGCTATTTCTTCTCTGTATTTATCTCTTTTTTTTCTTTTTAAAATCACATTTTATCCTTGTAACTTGTTGTCCACTTCACCCTTCGTTCTCTTTCCATTACTCAGTGACTGTCTCTATTGAACATTTATTTGTGTTTCAGGTATTTTTTTCCATCCATATACTCATTACCTTTTGTTTTACATGTTAAATCTTATATTGTGGTTTACAGAAAATATTGCTAACCTGTCTTAATTATGCTTATTCTTTTACTTTTTCACAACATTTTATAGCATCTCCAAATATAGTAACAGGAGTTGTTTCTTTTGCACTCTCCAAATTATTAGTAAATAAGTACATTCAGATTTAAAATTCAGTATTCATAGACCTACATAATAAACTTTCTTAAAATTACTAAAGTGTCTGCAAAAAGCTTTTTTTTTTGTTGGGGGGAACATTATTAATTTTTAAAATTATTAGAACATTAAAATTGCATGTTCTTTAGCCCATTTTTGAACTCCCTATTTTACAGCTGAGAATTCAAATGTCCTGCTGTTTTTATGTAACTGGTGGCAAGTTAGACACAGAATTGGGCTTCACCTGAGGGAGCAAATCTACAGGGATGAAAACATTAAAATAGATCAAAATCCAGTTTAAACTAAAAATGAAGAAGATTGTATTCATTAATGAGAAATACAAATTTTATATATGATAGGATGAACCTTAAATTCTGTTTTAGAAGCTCCTACTTACAGAAGATGCTAAATTTAAAAGACATCATAAGACAATAAAGACTACCTGAAAAGCAGCAACCTTAGAGGATTGGGCTCAGTGGCTGGAAATTAGTAAAACATATTTTTGCTTGATAGGCCTGCTGACCTACATTCCTACAGATACTTGAATATATACTGCTTGTGAAACACTCACAAAATATACAAAAACTTTTTTCCATAGATGCAAGTGGATTAATGTTTTAAATTACACAGAAATTTAATGTTTGTGTCATATATAGAATCTTATGTTTATTGTGCGTGCAGCCAGGGAATGTTTCTGTATATTGTATGTTATTAGCAAAATATGATCAAATGGTTGACATTCCTTTCTATTAGCTGGCATATCTCTTCAATAATACTCTATTAATTTTGCTGATGTTGAGAGACATGAGCAAAACGAGTGAATATTTCTAAGCAAAATATTTCAAAAATGTATCCCACTTATGCTCAAAATAGGGACTTTCGCTGGGAGAATTTACAAGTCTCAACATTGTCTATGTGCTTAGACTAGGAGGAGTACCTTTCAAATGCAGCATATTCAAGTCACCACTTGTCATTAAATGTAGCTGTATGTTCAAGAGGTTTGTAATAATAGTCTTTAATTAAACTGCAGACTCTTAAAGGGTTTCTGTTGCCCTTTGAAGTTCTTAATTATTAGTTGTATCCAGTCTTTTATGGCATATTTAAGGTTAAATTAAATCATTAAAATATACCTACAAGAGAAATATTAAATTTCTGAATTTCAAGGTTTTTAAAATAATAACAGACGTTTTTCTTGTATTGGCATACTAGAATGCAACATACATTAAAAAACCCAATAGATTTTTATGGGAATAATCAGTCGGCATTACACATGTAAATGAGCTATTTTCTATGCATGCGTGGCAAAAGTGCTAATTAAATAGTTGGTATTCAAGGCTATGCTCATTCATTGTTTAGTGACATACAAATCCAGTGATGTGTGCCAGCAGACATTTTAAGTTGAGTGTTTTCTCCTCTATGCCCTTTGTCATGAAATGGTGGCACCATGATGAGAACACTAGTGTAAGCAAAACACTGAAATATGCTTTAATAATGTTTTAAACATGTAGCATCACTAGTCTAGTTTTCTAATGAATTTTTAATTTTCTTCTTATAAGGACATAATGTGCTATTGCTGATGCATACTAAATCATATACAGGAGTAATTTTCTCACTAAATTTGCATAAAATGGCTAAATGTTAATGCACCAAATGGTGCTTACTATACCTAGTACAGTAAATATGCCCTTGCATGTTTTCTACAGTCAATCTTCTCTATTTCATTAGCAGCCAGATAAAGGTCTCTTCTGAAAAGGGGAAATAAAAACTATTATGTGTACACTGAGATCGGATGATGCCTGTGATGATTTCTACATGGTGATTAGAATCTGATCGAGAATTAAAATTTAGATGAGACTGAAAATAAAGTTCCTTTGCAAGTATAGCTAAATGGTACCCCTGAGAACCGCCTGGTGCTTCTAATAACCACCTGGCAGCTTATTAAGGCTTTACATGTTTACTACTGAATAGTGGCTTGAAAACACATGTAACCCATTGTTTTAATTTTGCAATTACTGGTATATCTCTAACACTCCCTGTTAAATCTACAGCCACTAAAATCTTGCCATCTCTTCACTCCTCCTCAGAGCAACTTAAAACTGCTGTTCTTCTCTTACTGTTACATACACTCACCTTTCACCCATATTAACTCCTCCCCTCTAATCTTCCTACTAATAGAAATTCTATCTATTGGCCAAATTATATTATATAGCAAGTTCACAGTAAGAATGGCACCATTGTTGAAATATTATTAATCCAAATGAACTCCTTACATTTAATGATGGAAACATTTTTCTCTCCCTCCGTTTTTTGTTTTTGTTATATGGAACATTTTTTGACCTGGTGAAAAAGAAGGTGGTATTTTAAAATAAATGTATGCTTTGCCCTACAGTTATTTTGAATTAGTCTTGATAAATAATTAAGTAATGTACAATATATTATTTAGATGCAATGGTCTTATGAATTTCAGTAGTGTTTCAACTACAATTATAGTAATTTATTTATCAGCCAAAAATTTACATAATCGCACTTCAAAATCCAGTGGACTGGACAGATATCAGAAGGACATCCAGGAATGTTCATGATGACTCTGGGCATTAGATTAACTTAATAATATAGTGCTGCGCAAGCTGTTATAATATATTACATAGCTGTATATGATGAATCATTTTTAAAAAGATGAAAACAAATAATTTTTTTCTCTTTTCAGTTTTATTTTAAGAGAAAGACAGTATTTGAACACAGACTAGGAATTAAACCATTCTATATGAAATTAATATTATTCCTCCAAGACAGGAGAAAATTTAAGTATCAGTTCCAATATAATCCCAGAGTCTCCCTCCTTCAACTATTGTGGGAAGTGTTGTTTTAATTACCATACCATTAAGTGGTTACCTGTTGTGTATTTTGGTCTATCCCATTGATCACCAGCGGTAAAGGACAAAGCAGGGAAAAAATGGAAGTTTTCTGTATTGTTGATATTCACACACTGGGGACAGATGCAACTCATTCCTGGTGACAGGGTTATGTATTTATATTATGGAACTGTGTTAACTATGGATCTTCCTTCAACACTTGACGTCACAGAATCAGAGAATCACCAAATGAACTAGGTTGGAACAGACCTTTGGGAGACAAATGAGGTAGAACTTATGGATACAATGGAACACAGTAAACTCACTTCAAGGCAATGCAAATGCTGATATAGGTCATAGGTTTCCAGATTCAAAGTTACAAGTTTGCATGTGCCAATTGTGTCCACGTACATAAAAGATGATCTACATAGCCGTTACATGAGCCCAGCCATATGAGAATTATGGACATTTAGAGAAAGATATAAAATTAATTTTTGTAAATTTCCCAAAAATATATGTATGTCCACTGGTAAAATATTGGTAATTCATAAATTCCCCAGTACTCAGCTGAACAGGAATCTATACAATGTATGTTTACACCAATTACAGCCATAGAGGAGAATGTTTAAATAGTCTATTTTGAAACAACTTTCTAATATGGAAAAATAAGTGAAGAATTATCTCTGGCTCTGTTTCAGCCTGTACCACCACCAGCCTGCACTTTCCTACACACTAACAGTGAATTTTGTGATGCTACTGCAGCAATTGTTTTCTGTGACAGAAAATAGCTAAAGACAGTAATTCATATATATATATATACATATATATATACATAAATACAAAAGAAAGCTAATTTTACCTATTCTGGTGTACCATAACTGCTGCTGAATTAAACAGGTGAGAGGAGACTACATATGTGTGATACCAGCCTTGCTGTGCCGGTCTTTTGTCACCGACGCAAGTTTTCTCATACAAGATTATTGTATGTTAGATTCCAATTGTATTAAACTAGTACTGTTATTCCAATGATAATTATAATGTTTTATTATACCCAAAAATCTTGTTTCTTAAAGATAGTGTTCTACATGACAATGATACTAGAGTATTTTTATGTTAATATCCTTTTCAGACAACTGACATTATTAACAGAATAAATGTAACTGAAGAGACACTGTTTTATAAAATCTTAGCTAAAAAACTATTATATGCCCTTTTTCATTTACAGAGGGTTTATTCTGAAGACAAAATTATCCCATTCAGATGATACAGGTTCTTATATAAAAGATGAAATGTTGCTCCTATTTGAGTCAAAGATAGACCTACCGAGTTTTTACCCAAAGCACAGGATATTAATTTTTCCCGACAAACTCTTCTAAGGCTCTTCTAAAGAAGACAAACTACTGATTGTCTCTCATAGTCATTTACTTACAAAGTTCATTTTGACCCGGCTTCTACTTTCCCCATGCTGAGGTACAAATTGGAGGTCAAAGGCTAAGCAGAAGGTGATTCCTTATGATGATCTCCTGTGCATTTGACAGATTCCTTACTTTTTTTATTATGTGAGCGTGCTGATCTTACTCCCTTTTGCAACCGTGCTCACCTACCTCACCACACCATCAAAGTCATAATAGTCATTAAGCAAATAAATAAGATTGGGGTTCTTATCACACACTGCACTTCAGCACAGATCACCATCATTAAATCATCAGCATTTAGGACGAGTGAATACCCATTCACTATTACTCATGGTGTGAATCTTCAGCCTGTCCTGGGTATTGCCGGGGGCTGAACTTCAATGATCCCTCTGGGTCCCTTTCAACTAAGGACATTTAATGATTCTACATGTCAGATTTCAGTAAGAGCTGAAGGAACTGAAAAATATGGCAACAAAGGCCCTACAGTTCGATGAGCTAGATCAGTTTCACCCTGAACTCTATGCATCCCAGGATTGCTCCTACATTAAATATGAGTGTTTGCCATTCTAGCACAAACCACTTTTAAAATGTGTTCTTACGGTGTAGGCCAGGCACAGAAATTTCAAATGCAGATGGTTACAGATTTTAAAATGGACAGGAAAGCACCTTGGGTATGAGGTGACAGCAGTACCCTCCAAAGAGCCTTTTGCAGTGAGGGGTGCAGGGCAGTCACCATTGTGGGCAGGTTGAGCTACACCTGACACTGCCGTGGAGCCAAGATGGCATCATTAGCCCCATGCAGCGTGATTTCTCCTTAATCTTTTCTGCAACTTACAACAAGATTTAATGTCCATGGATGATGACATTAACTGGCTTTAGTAACTGCTTAAGGTCTGAACCTTTTTTTTCTTCTTTGAACCTCCCTCGTCGGAGAAGCACACCAATGCGGTGGATCAGTCGCGATAATAACTCAATTACTTGGCAACGAGGGGAAGAGGGCGCTGGCTGCCACCAGAGACGGCTCCTCGGCGGGCAGTGCTATAATTAGAGGTTACCACTTAGGACAATTAACAGCGGCAACGCAGCTCCGCGGCCGGAGGGAGGGCACGGGCGATGAGGCCGGGCAGGGGCTCATCGGCTAGGTCCTAGCGGGAAGAGGAGAGGCACGGAGCTCCGGACCGGCACATCCCGCCGCATCCCATGCACGCCGACAGCGTCTCCCGGGAAACTCCAATCAGAACTGCCGCCGCGCGGCGGGGGCGGAGCCAGCGGCTGGGCCGCGGGCGCGGGGGATGCCCTCGGCGGGTGCGCTGCCGCCGCGGATCCGTGCCCGTGGCTTGGGCTTCGAACCAGCAGGATCGGCTTGAGGAGCCGTGGAGAGACGTGCGGCCTGGCAGCGACCTGGCGGGCTCAGCGGATCCTCCTCGTTAACCAGGGGAATTCCCATCCCCTCTCCTCTACCTTCTGACACTCCACAGCCCACTCCCGCCCCCCCCACCCCCCACTCCACAAGCATGGATTAGCATTAGTTAGTTGTATGGAATTAGTGGGAAAAGAGGTTTGTGAGCATTAGATTTAAAGACACTGACTGAACACCACATTTCCTTTCCACTGCATTACATATGTATTCCTAAAATCAAGTTGGATAGCTTGGAGTCAGACTCGATCCTGTTCCCTACAAAGTTGATGGCACAAGTTCATCCATGTCAGACTCTGACCGTGACAGGGTAGCATCAGCTTTACACCATGCACTACGGATATGCACTATGCACACATACAAAATGTACAATTACAGACAAATGTATGTTTGTATGTTTATACACAAGTGAGAATTTCAGGAAGAACAAAACAGGTTACTGTTGACAGGCAAGAGCACAGTCAAAGGGCTTTTTTCTACTCCTTTCCCACTCCCAGAAAGGGCAATAAGAAATGTCCTAATATTTACCTCATGCACTTGCCATTTAAATAGGGAATCTAATTGTCAACATCTGACATTTTCTTTCTTCTAAATTAAAATAATGGAGGATGTAAGGGGTAATAAATGTGCTCACTCCAGGGTAAGCAATCTGTGCAACTGGTGTACGCTTTAAAAATTTTAATGAACTTTTTCCATCGTGTCTTTGTGGGATGGCTATGCACATACACCCCTCCTTCTAGCCAAGCGAAATCAGAAAACAATTTTTAATTCACATGGAAAGGGAGGGATCTGAGCTAATAGACAGTGTGTCCTTGGCTTCTCTATAAAATGAAATCCACCCTATGCTATTACATATTAAAGGCAACTTCAGGAAAGGGGAGATGTGCACATGAGTATGTCCATTTGTACAAACAACCCTTCTTGGATAGGTGAAAGGAGCTCCCTCCTCCAACAGTTGTCAGGTTTTGTATGGCAAGCAGGGTACTGGTGAAGGCCTGGCTTCTCTTTAAACCTCCATTTCACCTGCCTGTGCTGCCCTGTTTCTATTCCAGATCCAGATAGTCCCAGCTGCCCCTCACTCATGAGTGGTTGCATAATAAAGTCAGAAAATAATTTATCTAGCACCAACGCCTGCCTAGTCACCCCACCAGTCTTCAGCCTGCACATGCACCAGCATTTCCGGTGTACAGGGCAGGTGATGGAACTGCTGAGAAAGGAAACAAGTGTTGCTGAAGAGGGGTGTTATTGAGCACAAGGGTAGTTGTTCATAATTTTAAGTTTTTATGCCAGGAATTGTACCGTGCTTTATGCAGCACAGGCAGAATCATGGTAACTTAGGTTTAAAACACAGACATTCTAACAAAGCACACACAACTAACTCCTCATCATGCGTTTGAACTGTTTCATAGTCTGCACTGTGCATGAATGCTAACCAGTGGACTGATATGAGCAGCACTCATACCAGAAACCATTATAAAGTGGGGATAAAAAAGCAGTAGTTAAAAATTTAGACGACTGTAGAACTGTCCTTCTGGTACCTGTGTCAGCACTGAGATGCCCTGGTGGATTTCCTCCAGCACCTGGAAAAATATATTTCCCATTGTTTTGCTTGTGTAATTTCTGCTAAACATTCAAGATGAAATCATCCTCTAGATTCAGAAGTGATCTGTGTACTGCAAAGTGCATCTACTAATATTTTTTCAGTCCTAAGCTGGAGGGTTAAAATAGCTGCTGAATAGAAGTTAATAGAATTTTATTTTTTAAATTTCATAAGAAGCAGTTTGGGATCTTGAACTTTTCAGAAACTGATTAGCCAACTCTATGTGCTGAACTCCTTTTAAGAAAGTCAAAGTGTTTGCCTGGCTGAAATAACTTGTAAATGAATGCATTTTTTTCCTGTCTTTTCTTGTTGTATTTCATGCATTGTAGACACTAGTAATGATATTAGTTCTAGTGTGGGAAAATATTATAATTGAGATCTGGTAAGTTATTTGCAGACATCAAGTTTTTCTTTACACTGTGCTGACATTTAGTACAGCCCCGGTGAGGAAAACAATGCTGCCATTCATAGCTCTAGACGTAGATTTCAATCGACTTAAGCGGGCATAATGAAACATGGTCATTCACTGGTTACCCATATTGTGTTCTCAAATTTTCTCTCAGCAAAAGTATAATGATTCAGTATTGTATGGAAGCATAGACAAGGGCTCAGAACAAGAGACACTAGTTTTGTCTGACGGTGTGAGAAAGTCGTGAAGGGATCTTTTCTTCCAGATGGTGTTAAATACAGCTGCCTTTTTAACATTGGCCTTGCACAGCAATCTGCTGCTCCCTTTTCACAAAGAATAAGCCCTGGTCCCTGCTAGTTAACATGCATACTCACAGAACCTGTAACTACCCTCCAACTGTTTTACAATGCATTGGTATGCTAAATAAACTCGATCCAGTCTCCACCATTTCTTGGAGAGAACTGCCCACTGATATTTCAACTTTTTGGGTTTGGGTTTGTTTTCTCTTCCTTTTACAGAGATCCTTTTGTTTGTTTGATAGGCTGACTGTTTTTCGCCACAAGTTTTGAGGAAACACCACCTAACAGGTAGATAATCCTAGGGAAGGATTACCTTTCCTAGTTACTTGCTGCATGAGTCTTTTAAAGCCTTAATTTGAGGGCCTGCTACCACAGCCTCTCTTTCCCAAAGTCAGAAGTTAGCTATGTAGGAGAAAAGCTGCAGAGAAATGGATCTCTGCTCTTAAAGAAGTGAAGGTGTAAAAGTAGCAATAGTAATAATAGCCGATCGTATTTTATTGATTGATAGTCACATAACATTAATAAGGTACAAAACAATTTACGATTACAATGGCCAGTACGCGATTATAATGCTGAGGTTTTTCTGTTTTTTCCTTCACAAATTTTCACCGAAGACCAAGACTCAAGCAACAGCTTAAGTAAATTGACCCCATTCATGCCTAAGTAAACAACGGGTTTCCCCAGAAAACAACTTATCGCCTTAATTGAAGCTCGTTGAGAAAGAAAACTGCCCACTTTGTCATGTAAATGTTAATAGTTGTAGACAATGGCTCTAGGTAAATAGCACCCCTAGACAGGCAGTAAATGAGAGGCGGGCACTCTGCGGTGAAAGGCTGGTGGCTCAAACACGGTTCCGATGTAAATAAACACAGCTCCCCTCGCCGGACGCTGCAGCAGTAAAACTTTGGGCACGCGTAGCGCAGCCAAACGGAGGTATAACCTCAAAACAGCCTGGCCGGCAGCCACTGGACGGGACCCTCCGGCCGAAACTAAGGTTATTTTAACAGCTGCAGAGAGGATGGAGTAACTTTTGAGGCAAAATTCTTTGGTTTAGCTAGACAGTACGCCTGCTGCTTCCGGGACACACTGGCTGGCTACCTGTTCCGTCCTTCTCACAGTGCAGTGTGTGGCGTGAAGGTGAATATTCCCACTATAAGCCCCCAAACAATGTTTTTCAAAAGCAGTTCAAGAACAAAGTGAAAATACAAAAGAAAATTAAATAACAATAAAAAGCGGCGCACAGAGGGTTTGCTCCAGAAGGATGGAGACTGCTGAGCCCCTTTCCTTATCTGTGATCTTATTTTAATCTGCCGTGGAGAACGTTCGGTTACTAACACCGTATCCCATTCCAGCGTGCCTCTGGGAAGACGGTTAGGTCAAATCCAAAGGAAATGCGTTACCTTGAACAATTAATCCTCCTCGATTTCACTGCGAGAGGCGCCTAAGCCACCGTAATTATAAAGACAATATTTGTTAAAAACACAAGGATGTTTGCAGGGCATCCCGACACGCCTACCCTGCCTTTCCCTTCCTCCATCGGGACAAAAATCTGCGTCCCCCCGCGCCCTGCAAGTTCCGCCCCTCTGCCGCGGAGGGCACGGCGGGAGGCGGCGGCGCGGGGAAAGCGAGCGTGTTCCGCAGCGCCGTCCTCTCGTCTAGCATTTCTGGGATGGCAGGATGGCAGAGGGTGAGAAATGCTCTCGCGGGTGCCGGCGGTGGGCTCCCCCCGCCGTGGCCCCGGCCCCCCCCGGGCTGTCTGTCACCGGCCGCCGGGGCACGGCACTGCCACTCGCCCCGAGCGTGGGAATGAGAGCGTCCAGCCGTTCACATCTCCCGCACGCCGTTTAACGGAATCAATTAGGCAAGACAGACCCTCCACTTCTCCACCCCCGCCCCCTCCCCCCCTTCCAGTTTTTTTTTTGTCAGGTCTCTATACGTCCTAATTATTTCAGTATGGGATGCCAGAGCTGTTTCCTAGATAGATCTGATCATCCTTAAACAAAAAGAGAGGAGGCGCACACGTGGGTTTTGGAGTAAATGTCACTTTCATTTCCAATGCTAGGCGCAGAGCAAGGCATAGAACATTTTTTAACACTTTGACAGGGGGGAGGCGATCTCGTCTCCATCACGTCTTTCTGCTTCAGTAGCTTCCTCAAGGAAACCCTCTCGGAACAGAGAAGCATCTGTGCTCACGTTTTGAATAGAGGAATAAAACTCGGCCATTACTGGTTTTTTTTTCCTTCCCTCCCCCCATCTTTGTGCAGCTCCACCGAATTCTAAGTAGATACAAATTATTAAGCTTGCCTGTACTTCGATGTAAACTTTTTCTGAAAGCCTGCTTTCATATGATTTGAAATTAACTTCCATGCTTTGTCTCAGATGCAGAGGTTTTGTGAAAATATTCTAAGTTCCCTTTTTGGTGTTTTAGTGGTTTTTTTCCTCAGTTCAGTAGTCAGCTCCGTATCCTTAGCACCACTGTCTTCATTGTCAGTAAACAGCACCTTAATTTTTAAGGCCATTTCATTGCAGTGAATCACTTTGCGAAGTGAAACTCAGTATTAGGTTTCTAATAGAAAAAAGTCATATAGATCCTCTTAGCCCGGTTTAACATTGACTGTTCCGGGTTTCTCTTTATTTATTTATTCAACAGCAGTAGTTGCACACACATTGTTTACTATCAGTACCATGTTCTCTGTGCAGCAGGTGGATATACATTCTGTGTCATGTGACAACTTCATATTTTGGAATAAGTATGCCATTTAATTTCCTCCAGTCTCACCTTCAGCTGAAGGTGAGACCTGGAGGAGAAAATTAAATGGCATACTTACCTTCCCAATTTTACTGCAGCAGTCTTTCATTTTTCACATGCTGTACGATGATTTTGAAGGAGTTTTTACTTTCGGTTATCTAGCTTTATGAAGACCAAAACACTCATACAGCTAGATAACCAAAGATAACAACTCGCTTCCCTCAAAGCTTTTTAAATTTTTTTAAATTATTATTATTTTAGTTTTTGCTACAAACCAGATTCTTTCTGGCAAGCAGGCATGTTATTTCCTCCAAGAGCACTACTGCTGCTTTAAAAGGTCCATCCTTTTATGGCAGTATGTCTGTACAGATGTGCAGCTAATAATATCCAAAAGCGATCTCTTGCCTTCAAAGTTTATTCCAAACTTTTTCTTTCAGCCGGTAATTTCCGACAGGGATAGCCAACAATTCTTCTGTTAATATGAGAAAATAAAACCAGCTATTGAGGTGCGTCAAGCTGTGTCAAGTGAGAGTAGCATCCATCCTTTTACAGGCCTCTATTTTGCATTGTAAATTGCTTCGTTTTCAAGAAAGACTCCTTAGCCTCTATGAAGACGTAAAGCCTTCGGCATTTCCCAGCACAGTGTAAGGAGGAAGAAGAAGGGGAAAAAATCCATTTCGGTAGGAAGTAAAAAGATGATTGGAGGATGAGGCTCCTGATCCCCTTAGATAATGCACGGCTCTTGCCAAATGGTGGCAGCTTTATTGCAAATACCTTGCCTGGATGTGTATTTTAGGGGGGTAAGATTCTCGCTTTCTCGGGCTCCTAGAGCTGGGGAGAAAAAGACGGTGGTCTTGCATGTTGCTGCTGTAATGATGATGTTGTGAGAAACCTCAAGTACACACTGCTATTGACATGCATGAGCCACCTGCGGTCGGCGCCGGGACCGAGTCCAGTCTCGCCTCCAGCATCGCCGCCTCAGCCGCCCTGGCACGGGGGATTCGCCCGCCGCCGTTACCCTCCTCCTCCTCCGCAGCGCAGACCTCTCGAACGTCCAGACGCCGGGAGGAAGGACGCTCTCCCGGGACGGGAAGCAGCCTGTCCGACCCCAGGGAGCGCTGCTGCGCTCCTCTTCGGGCAGCCCCCGCTGTGCGGAGAGATGCCGCGGCGGGGAGCGGGGCCTGGCGCTTGGAGGCCGGGAGGGGGGCTGTGCTACGCAGTGAGTCGATGTGTAATTATATTGACAATTTGCTCTGTCGTTGTTTATCTATGAGGGGCTTTTTTTGGTTGGGTAGTTGCTTTGGGAGGAGAGGTGGGGTCTGGATTTTTATTTATTTTTACTCCTCATCTCTGTCGCGCTTCCCTCCTATCGTGATTCGCAGGTATTTATGGCGGGACGGTCATGCAAGGCGTTTTCGTCTGCCTGTCTGTGGGGGAAGCTGCGCACAGCAGGCTTAGCGTATTCTGTAGTATCTATACTCTCTCTCCGCCCTTCTTCCCACCCCCACTCCCTCCCAGCCTGTGTGTGTCTCTGTGTCTGTGTAAGAATGCAATACAGGTGAACTGTGCAGCGACATTTATCTAAGACCATGCATCATCTGATGAAACGTCTTAATAAAAACGCTGATTTATCTTTTTTTTTATTGACCTCATACTCTGAGAGAAGAAATGCACGCTGGTGTTACTCATGGAACCAATGGAGGAAAGTCTTTCTAAACTGTAAGGATGCATTTGTGCAGTTTTAGAATTTAGGTCTCTCAGCTCTCCCTCCCCCGCCTCTGCCTGCTAAAAGAACATTATACTTTTAGATATTTAGCAATATAATTTGTATAGAATTTTCTTGTCTAAAGTGCAAACATTAAAGATCTATTGAGTATA
Organism: Acanthiza pusilla; assembly: GCA_036630365.1. Classification (NCBI taxonomy): domain Eukaryota; kingdom Metazoa; phylum Chordata; class Aves; order Passeriformes; family Acanthizidae; genus Acanthiza; species Acanthiza pusilla. Next base: position 8,886,283 of record JAXCHO010000145.1, read on the forward strand.
TGTGATGAAATTGTCCTTCTCACTGAGATCTACAATATTTGCTGTTGAAATTAATAAATGTGCTTCAACAGCTCTTGTGTGCTGCGTTTGGTATAAGATACACACCAAAAAATTCAGCACGGACAGACAATGGACCACTCAGAACTCCTAAAGAAGTAACAAGTTAAAATTCATGCTGCCACTCTTCTTCTAAGGTGCAAAATAAAATGTGACATGTGTCCATGTACAATCACAGTCCATAGGCCACATTGCATTTAAGTACATTTGTTTGTAAATTGAGCTGCACTTGCATATGTTGCTATTTTTAGGTGGATTTTTTTAAATGCATGGAGTTAAACTGATGTTGTTGTTGCTCTATATTGGCTATAGAGCTTGTTGGTATGACAAAGCTTATCTACCCTTGTGAGTACACAGTGGGGCCATACATACATGTGTCAGTCTAGGTGCATGCGTCTATGCATTTATGCTAAAATATATATGCAGGTGTATGTAGTTACACTGTAAAATAACAACTGTATCAACCAGCCCATTTTTATTGCGATTATGAAAGCATGAAAATGGGTGAGCAATCACATTTGTCAGACATGGCCTAAAATTAGTATTGCCACCAAGAAGCAGCACACAGACATTGCTAACTGTCTACTAACAGTTAGCTAATCTGCTAAATGCTACATCTGAATCCAGCAGGGATATTACAAATTTATTTGTGTTTTTAGATTTTTAGAATTTGAAGCTGAGCACTTCAGTTTTAAAAAGATATTATATATCCTGAAATAGATTGCTTTTTTTGCCAATGCTTTTTACCTGAAAGACATAAGATCTAATTGTGCCAGTGTTCTTTGTAGAAAATTTAGAGCCTGGCACTAAATGGTTAGAATTTTTCTAGTGTTGCGTTATGATTTACTGAGTTTCTTCATTACCCTTCAGGCTGTTTAGGCACAACAGGGGCAACTCAATCGGATATCTGATGCAACCAGAGGCATATGATCACTTTAATATTATATAAAGTTCTAATGATCTTTTCTGAATTGGCAGATAGGCAGAAAAGTTTTTTTATGGCAACGGCTATTGGCAGCAGTGTTGGTAATCAAGCATGTGTTGCACAGGACAGGCTTGTGAGCTTACGCATTAAATTTTTTCAGTGAGAGGTGTGAAATTACAAGTGATCCTCGTGTATGTGTGTGTGTGTGTGTGTGTGTGTGTGCATCTATGCTTATACAGGTGCATATGTAGATATACAAGTGCATATGTACATATGTGTATATAAAATTGATATTAACACAGATGCATATGTACATGTTAAATGTATGTATGTCACCAGATGCCACGCCACTAGATTTAGAGTTAAATGCAAGCTACATTATTGCAAATTGGCATTTTTCAAAGACACAAGCATATCTCTAAAACACCATGCCCTCTTCTCACAGCCACCTCTCTTACACACTGACTTGGGAAGTAACTGCAATACACCAGTAATATTTTGTCGATTGATCATTGGGGCCAAAGCACATCAAAAGAGGTAATATGTTGGTTATGACCTAGCTGTTCTTTAGCCCTTTTATCAATTGCCAGCTTTCAGACATCTAGGGCCTCAAAATCATTGTGAATTGATTGTTTTCTTATTCTGAATACAAAAATATATGCAGCAGTTGTAAAGCACATTTCCAGAATAGCAGTGTTGCCTAGCTTGTGGAAAGTTTAAGCAATGCACGGTTCTGAAAATTCTTCCCAAAACATCACCTGAATTATCAAAAGCAGCTCTTAACACTGCCTGCTCACTTCAAGTTTACATAATTGTAAAAAACTTAGTTACTCCAAAGTCACTGTAGAAATGTCTGCCTATTGGAAGACACCGAATACAAACACCAACCTTTTCCTCCTAGCTCCCTAATAAATTCCTGCTAATGGCCTGTAGATTGCCATGCTTGTTTTCTAATCTTTTTATAAGTCTCCAGATGGCTGTGTCCTAAAGAAGAAATATTCTGCATGGATTTCTTAAGAGTAAACCGTCCCTGTTGTCTTTAAAGACGAATGCTTATGATCCTCTAATTACTGCAACCAGAATCCCATCCTACCTCCAGGATCCCCACCTTCTGTGGAAAGACACACAGGAACCCCAGTTAAGCTGCTGTGAAGTACGTAAGAGGGGTGTAGTGCTACATAAATTCCCTTTTTGTACTAAATTATGACAAAATTAATGTAGAGTTAAACACCATGGTATGCCAATACAGCCTAGGCGATTTTCCCCTGCAGAGGAAATCCCTTTTCTCCCATCCAGGTAAATCACTTGACTGTCTTGCGTTCCAAAGAAGGTGCCCTATTATTTCTTTTGTGACCACAATTTCATTTTACAGGCAAGTGAAGATTATGTTTCTGTTACATTGAACGTAGAGTATGCAAAGGGATCTCTACTACAAATCCAAATTCCAAAATAAGTGTATCAAGAATATGAAGTCACAGAAAAAAAATCAAACCTGCAAATTGTTAGTGATTACACATGGAAACCACGTGCCGTTACAGAATGTGTATTCTGTAGGTAGTATGTATAATATTGTCTGACTTTTATGAAGCAACCAAAAAATTGCCATTTCTTGTTGTGCTTGTTACTACCTGTGGTCTGTCAGTGTTGTTTAAATCTGAAAAACAGCCCCCCAAAAAGCAAAGGATCATAATTTAAACACTTTCAGTGTTTGATTCTTGTTCCAGAAATATATGTGAATGTATAAATCTATGTGTTTAGAAGGTACTGAATATATTGATTTTGGGATTATTAGATAAATCACTAAAATGCTTGATCCTAGATTAAATGGGGAAAAAATTTGCCTTATTTCCTGCATATGATTTTATATGACACAAAACAGATATAAGTTTCGATACTCTTGCATCTGCAGGGTTAAAACTGGTAACAAATATTTACAGGAAATAATGTGAATAATATAACATATCTTTTTTTAAATGGCATCATTATTTCTGGAGAATTGCACTTAAAAATAAAGGGTTAAAAAAATTATTTGGGGCTGCTGAACAGAAGTGATGAAAATTATAGAGGCATATCTGGGATTTGCATACTATAAGCTGCCAGTTACTTAATAAAGGATGGAGGTTCCATCTAGCCTTCAGTTCAAAACATACAAAACATACTAAGCCAGTCTTTCCCCACCAGATTTCTCATCTGTTCCTGACTGATGATGTCCTGAAACTGGAATTACCAGGAAAGCATAGTCTCTATTTACAGCTCTGTGAGCTTACCAAGGGCAGCAGGGGTTAAAAAATACAATGTTAGTTGTGGGTTTTCATTGCATTACATTGATCACAACAGCCTCGGCTAAAAAAAAGAATCTGATTATTATTTCCCAGGCAGCAACAGTGTTTTTAGATGTTACGATGAAGAAGTTTCACCCATTCAACGGTCATGAGTGGTTGTTGAAGGATGACATTGTTTTGGTGGAAGGGATAGAGGGATGCAGGGGGGCACCCCCGGGCCAGGGTGAGCGGCCAGGCTGCCCTTCACTGGCCCTGTCCCAACTGTATCGGAGCTGTCTATCGGACGACCCCTTGCCAGGTGCACTCCTGGGCTGAGCAGAGCCATTTTGGCAGGGATGCATTTTAGAGAACCTGAGAAGTGGTGGTTGCTTGCTCAGAGAGATTCACTATGTGGAAGGCAATGGATGGACTAAGTGCTGTTAGCCATCCCTTGCACCCTGAGCAGCTGCAAGATATGCCACCAACTTTTCTTCTCTCTCCTCCTTGTTTTTTTGGTTGTTTTTTTTTTTTTTTCTTTTTGCCTACCCCCCGCCACTTTGTAGTGTTTTTTGTTTGTTTGTTTTTGTGGTTTGTTTTGTTTGGTTATGCTTTTGGGTTTTCCTCCCCCCAAGCTTGACTTTGTAAAGGCCACAAGAATTAGCTGCTATACTTCAACCCTGTGAGTTTTTGTCCCTGTGACTGCACACCTTCTGAAGGCACCCAGGCATTGCAAAAGAAACTCCCTAAGAACCCATAGCTCAGCATCCGCTGGCCATCTGCTGGATAATTAACATTCCCCCCTAAATACAGCCCCACGACCAACAGGTTTATCATCAGACACACAAAATTGGCTCACCAGCATAAGCCGCTGTGTCCAGTCATAAGCCCTGCCTTGTTAATCAAATGTCCCTCACTGGGAACGAGAGGAAGCAGCCAGAGATCTGTCAAGTGACCCGCCCCAGCTACCCAGGGAGAGCTGGCCTCATCGCGGGCTCACAGAGACCCAGGAAACCTCCAACTACCTGGGGTTCACCATCCCAAATTTTGCAGGGAATTCAGGACACCCACGCACATACACAAACACTGTGGTACTTACATTTCTTAGCCTTTAGCAGAGAAAGATTTTATCCCACATGTAGGGCATGAGTTGAGCCTCCAGTGACAAAGATTCCAAAGGCCAAGCCCCCTTGGAAGAGAAAAAGCTCTTTCAGGTCTCCAGAAATTCACATCTTTCCCTTCACCACCCCCATTTAAAAGTGCCGCTTAGATCCGTGGTGTTGTTCTTGCTCCAATGACTCTAAAATAGTTAGAAATCTTCCATCCATGAAAACAGGAGAGAAACAGAGAAAGTTGGCTTGGGCTTGCCATAATTTTTTTTCTTTTTCCACATTGTTTTGTAGGCCTCAGGGTAGAAAGTGAACAGTTGTATGTGAGGCTCTACAAGTTTTTTGGGGGGGGCGGTGGCCAAGGTCTAGTCCAGCCCTCTCTGCTGAGGAGGACGTGCTCTGAAATTCAACCAATTTCCCCAACGCTTTTGTTGCTGATGAACTGAAGCCCTATTGTCCATCCATTGCCACAGTCTTTTTCAGTTCTTACTATATGTTACGCATTACCAGAGATAATGAATTTGCACCAAGACCTCTCATAGTCCCATTTTGACAGATGGAACAAATTAGAAATGTCTAATATAAAGAAGAGCGATGGCTACTTTTTTCTGCAGAAGAAGGGAAGCTTGCATTTCTTTGGAAACTTAAAAAAAAAAAGAAGTGAAGCAAATGGTCTAGTTTCTTAAGGTGTTTTCCTCCAGTTAACTCCTGAAGAACAGATTTATCCCAGTCTTGTTTTTAGGAGGCACTGATATTTTGTGTAACTTTTGTCCAAAGCAAGCAGGCAGTCAACAGCAGGCTAAAAAAAAATCAAAAAGAGGAAAAAAAAATAGGAAAAATCATAGTATTAACAAAAAGCACTCTTTCCATTCCTCCTGTCTTGCGAAATTGTAGTGTGACCTCTCGCCGCTGGAAAGAAGATGCCCTAAAGGGCTGGCGGGTCCTTCTGTCCCCTCTCATCCATCTCTCCGAGTTTGAAAATAGCATGAAAACACCTGCAAAAGCCCTAGCTAGGTTTTAGGGCGCGGGGGCCGGCGGGGAGAAGTTTGGGTTAACGCAGGAATGGGAGGTGTGCAGGGAGGGAGGGGTGGAGGGAGGGATGGAGGAGGGAGAGAGGGAGGTGTGCAGGGAGAGTGGGCATCAGAACGGCTCGCCCCTACTCCAGCCCCTGTCGGGGGAGCGTGTGGGGTGTGACCGAGGGGGCCGATGTCGTGTTGCCCCTCCACTCTGGCTCGGCTATACACAACGCCCCGCGTGGGTAGCTGTCAAGGAGTGAGAGTATGTGTGAGGGGAGGGGGCTGAGAAGGGTGGGGGCGGGCGGGGGGAGGGGCAACGCTCAAGAAAGAATAAATATATACGCTTACACATATATACATCGTCCAGATGCCCCAACACATGTATTCATATGTGTGCATCCATCCATATATATATATATATGTATATAATAACAGACGTGTGTCCCGCCCGGAGCTTGGCTCCAGGGAGAGGGAAAGCGCTCCGCCGGTCCCAGGCGCTGGGACTGTTTCCGCTGGGAGAGCCCTCCAGCAGCCCCGAGCAGACGGGCATCCCCTGCCAGCACAGCGCCTGGAGACCCGGCGGACAAAGAAAGCTCTGTGAGGATCGAAACGCCAGCTCCGAGCGAACCGAGGGAATTCAGCACGAGACCTCGGCTGTACGCAAAAGGAAAAAAAAAAAAAAAAAAAAAGAAAGGGGAGAAGAAGGATTTAAAAGAGTCGACACCGCTCCCCCAGTCAAAAACACACTCACGTTTCCGCTTCCTGGAGAGGGCATTTAAGTTTAGTTGAGATGCTTGCAGGGAAAAGCGGTGAGTGAGTACGGGGTGTACAACCCTAGGAACGGCTCTGCCTAGGTCCACAAAGACACTCTGGAACAGCTCCTAGCAGGCTGACAAAAGTGTTAATAATGCCAGCAGAAAAGGAAAGAAGCTCTGGTCGTAGCACAGAACATCCCTCGCTTATAAGCCACGGGCTGCATCTCGTCCTGCCGTCTCGCCGTCTGAAGTTCCCCGGGATGTGAAAGTTCTCCCAAATATCAGAACACACCGCAAAGTCTCCAAAAGAGGAGGGGAAAGAGAAAGAGGAGGCCAATACTCTCTAATCTACTCCACGCTAGCACGGTATCTATCGATCACCGAATCCCCGCTTACAACGCGTTTCCTCCCGGCGGAGGGTGGGGGCATCATTGCAAAGCTGCGAGAGCGGTTTGGACTTCCAGATCAGACTCGAGATAAGGGTCACCCTCCCCTCCCCTTCCCTCCCCTCCCCTCCCCTCCCCTCCCCTCCCCTCCCCTCCCCTCCCCTCCCCTCCCCTCCCCTCCCCTCCCCTCCCCTCCCCTCCCCTCCCCTCCCCTCCCCTCCCCTCCCCTCCCCTCCCCTCGGCCCGTACCCGCGCCCGCGCCCGCGCCCGGATGGATGCTGCGCCCTCACCGGCTCAAAGCTCCCCTGTCATGCAGTGTTTTGGGGAGGGAGGAGGGAAATTTTCTTATAATCTTTTAAAATTGGTTGGAAGTTTCTATTTTCCGCTCGTCTCCTGATCAAAAGAAGCAGCAAATAACGTCCAAATAATTATATATATCTATATAAAGGAACAAAAATGGAAAGAAAAAAGATAGAAAAGGCTGGACAGACTCGGCGGTGCTCCGGTGAGGTGTGCTTTCTTTTGTGTCCGAGCACTGGGGAGGGCAGTGCGCTGCTGCTGCCAGAGCTTATTTCATGGGGCAGAGCGTGGCCGGGAGCCTGCGCCCGCATAACAGCACGGAACATCTCTGCAGCTGCACCCTGGCCCCGCGTCCCCCCATGCCCGCTTCATGTTCAAGTTTTAGCGGACGGGTCATGTCTATTGACGTCAGCTGAAGGTGTACTGTACGTCCGTCTACATTTACATACATTAAGGAAATTGGGGCATAAAAGAAAAAAAAAAAAAAAAGAAGAAGAAAAGAACAAGCAAATCCTCCTTGTCGGAGAAGAGACCGCGGGTTCTGGGAGCGATCGTCCCTATTTGCAGAAGATCCTAATTAGCGGGGAAAAAACAGGGTGTCCTCCTTTCTTCCAAATATCATCATCGTCACTATTAACAAAACAAATATCCCCGAAATGAGCTGTCGGGGCCGGGCTGCGGCGCGGGGAAGAGCCCGTCTGGGCGCGGGCGGCCGCGGTGTGTGAGCCGGGATCCACCGTTGCGCCATTCTCTTCTCCTCCTCCTGCTCCCGTTGGCTTCAGCGTGTGTTACTTTTAATACTGATGCATATGTAAAGATACATTTGCATTGTTTTTAATTTACTGAAAGTTGCAGCCTATCGCTTTTCCTTCGCTCTCTCCTTTCTATCTCTTCAAATATCCTTCCCTACCCCCCCCCCCCCATTCCCCTGGGTTTTGGTGAGACTCTGCAGTGTATGTGTTTTTATATCCAGTTTCCTCCAGTTGCTTCTATTTGTATAAGATTGCAGAATATGTACGGTGCTAGTACTATAAATTCAGGTGCACAAGAGGTTTATTGGACATTAAAAAGACAGGAGGGTCTTATTGCTCTGCTCAGTTATCACACTGCTAGCTGGAAACTCGAAGTCTGATTGTCTAATTAACTTCATATTAAGAAAATAAAATTTTAGAAATCGCCAACACACCCCTCCCCTTCCACCCTGTTTTAAGGTATAAGGCAATATAGATAATGCTTGTAATGGGGACTACTTAAATGAATTTAAAATATTTCATTGAGGTTTTACAGCCTATAAATGCACTTGTATCTGCCTTTATTTCCGGAATAGCTTATTTCAAAATCCTTTCTTAAAATGTGCATAGCCAGGTATGGAGAGCTTTTTCTGCGGAAGACATTTTGTAATTTCTGTTTTAGGTGCTGCATTATTAAATGTGTTACATCTCGTTTTTAACACGTGCATATTTAAAACTGTATTTAATCCAGTACCTAATTATTTTCAGAAGAAGAATGATTTTAGATTTAAAAAAAAAAATACTGCTTGTAGCCTTAAGTTTGCTTTTCCATAGGCCTTGAATTATATGACAATCACAGTTAGGACATTTCAGTTTACCTTAGCTGATAATGATAAGAAAGAAGAGTAGTTTAAATATTAAAACCTGAAGATTACTCTGCTTTTATAGTCCAGGAATGCTATGTTTCTAAACGGACAACATTATTGCACAAAAAAAAAAAAAACCCAACCAAACAAAACCAAAACCCAACCAACCAACCAACCAAAAAAAAGAAAAAAAAAAAAAAAAAAAAAGGCAACCCCCCCCAAACAACCAAAAAAGCCCGTGCGTAATATTTTTTTTCTTTTTAAAAAGCTCCAGTGCATGCGTAGATAATTACACTATGAATGACTCAACTGAACGGACGTATGGGGAAAAAGTTAGCCCTCCCCAAAGACTGTCATGCATATTTTTTTTTTAATAAAGTGTGGAGTGTCTGCTACTCAGTGCCCATTTCACCACAAGTATATTTTAATTCTTTGTCGTTTCTTACATTATTTCCAGTGCTACTTCTTGCTCCAGTTTTACAAGCCCTATGCTGATACCTCACCCAGTAAAAAGTAGTCAGGTGCCTACATGTAAAACTTGTAAAAAAAAAATACCCTCCCAAAACGGAATTCAACACGGTCATCCATTAGGTTAGCTCTTACCTTACCACATATAGCAGCAATCCATTAGGAAAGTACCATTTCTACACATTTTTACCAATAGCGGGTAGCTGGAACTCCCGGCCTGGGGACGCAACCCGCCCCCCGCCCACCTCCTTCTTTTAATGAACACACGGGCAGCTGTCGCTCCCTTGCGGACCCGCATTAGGGTGTGCGGGTAGGCAGGGAGAGGTGAGCGTGGGTCTGTCCGTCTTTCCGTCCCCGCAGGGCATTCCGCATCATCTCTCACCCCCCCCACGGTGGCTTACCCCGCGCCTCGCTGCAGCCCCGACGGGACGGGAGTAGCCGCCACCTCCGCCCCCTGAGCATCCCACCCGCGTGATTCCGGGGGTCCGCCTCGCAACATCCCTACCCCTCCCCTTCCCTCCTCGCCCTGCGTTACTGCGCGGCGGCCCCGCGAATCACAGCGGCCGCTTTTGATAAGCACCGGGGGTGGAGGGGCTCACTCCTCCCCGCTGTGCCTGCGCTGCTGCCTGTGCCACGGGCAGCGTGGGGAGAGCTACGTGTCACCCACATCCCAGACACTTGACACTTGAGCATGACGGGTGGAATAGAAATAATAAATCCAGCCCCCGCCCCCCCTAAACACCCCCACACCCATTACCTACTATCTGCTTAATATCGGAGTGACTGCTAAAAACAGGGGCACATATGTTCCGCTAAGCATCTGCGCGGCTCATCCAAGGTGATCAAAATGCCACTGAAGTTGGGGATTTCTTGTATTCTCGTCCAAAGATAGATATAGAAATGAAGATGTAACAGCACTAATAATGCTCAGATCTGGGGTGGCCGCTGCGGCCACGGAGATTGAGACAGCGTGCTGGGTTCTAAATAATTTTCATCTTCTCATTTATTTTTCCCCATACTCGCTTTTCCCCCCCACCAAAGCTTTTAATACCTATCCTCCTCTAAACCCGGTATTCAGCATTTTGCACTTAAATTTTATCCCTTCTCTCTTCATCCCTGTCTTCTGTAAATAACCTGAACTGCATATTGCTCTACATGTAAACATTATTTTTCAGAAAACTAGAGGTCCAGGTACTGTTGCTACAGTGGAAGATCTTTTTTTCTTTTTCTTCTCCATCTTTTCTTTTGTCGTCCCCCCCTCCCCCCGCCAAGACTTATATATTGAAATGGAAAAAAAAGTAGAATGTCAAACAGATACTAATAGATGAAATAATGGAAACGTGGCATGACAAAAACTAATTTTTTTCTCTAAGAGAAAAACTGAATTTATAGTTTTCTCTCTGCATACGTGAAAAAAAGGATAAAAAAAAATCTAATTCCTTACACAAAAGCTTCCTGTGTGGATACACCCACACTGTATACCTCCTTTGGAAATAATAATAATAAAAAAGCCAATGCCCATTTTTTTTTCGGTTAAGAACATCTTTTCTTATTAGAAGTACAAAGGCAGAAATCAAGAGGAGCAGCAGAAGAGGGGGTGAAAACCGCGATTCTATCATCCGGACTTCATTTAATCACTGAATGTTGAGGTTTCCAGAAGCTGAAGTCCAGCAAACTTTATTTTTACAGGTGTTTTGGCGAGCATGCAGAATGCCCGCTTCAGCTCCAGCCCGGGATGACCGGCCAGGGCAGCCGAGTCTCCGTGAACGGCATACTTTTCACTTTCAGCACGGGCTGAAGGGGAATGAACCAAATACTCGCGATGTCGTTTCTGCTCTTTTATTTTAGTATCCAGTTTATACTTATGCGTAAAAGAACTCATCGGGAAGACAAGGTTTGAAATGCACAGTTATCTTGCTGTTTCCCACGAATACAGTCTCTTGCAGCAGAGTGAACTTGATTTTCTTTTTTTTTTTTTTTTTTTAATGGGTTTTTAAAAATTTGCCCGTTTCATTGTCCTATTATGTTTTGATTTGATTTTAAATTCAGTCTGCAGGTGCGCAGTTTATGTTTAACTCCCTCTCCCCGCCCCGTTTGCAACGCCTGGGCAGGCCGGACCCCACTTCTGAGCGACGAGAGAAGGCGGGAAGGAGGCGGGAGGACATGCAGTTACTCCGTGGGGTCGGTCCCGCCCAGTGCCCGCGGCTGCCCGGCCCGGCCGCGCCGAGCCCGCGCCGCATCCGCCCTGGCAGCGGGGGAACGGCGCCACCTCCCGGTGGCCGCCCCGCCCGCGGGCAGGACCCGCGCGGAGAGCGGACCCCGCCGTCTCACGTTTCCTCCCAGTGCTTTTCTAATGATACCCCTCGCTGCCGCTTATGGACTCTGGTCCACCAGAAGAAAAATTACAATGGCAGGGAAAAAAATAGTAGAGAGAGGCCTAGTGCGAAGAAGGATGCTCTGCAGGTAGAGCATTCCTAGGGTGACAGGCAGCACTCTCGGCTCTCCGCTCCGTCTCTACTCCTTGCTCTCGTCACCACTAGGGGTAGGGTGTAGTAATTGTCGCCCCCTTCCCCTCCCCACACCGCGCTTTGCGTGTTACTTGCCGAGATCAAAATACGTCGGTCTATGGGTGCCTGTTTGAAGAGAAGTCGGGCTTACGAAACGCAGGAGGGCGGGGGGAGGCTGCAATACCGCACTGAACAGCAATATTGTAATATTTTTCCCTGCAGAATGGCCCTCCGTAGCGGTGCACGGAAAGACCTTTTTCTCGGAAGCTCTTGTTAGCTTAGGAGGCTTTTACCCTCCCTCGATTCTCTTTTCCTCTTTTAAGTAAAAGTAATGAAAACGAAAGGTTTGATGCTACGGAAATGTATTTTTTTTATGCGAGGTGGTGAAGAGCTCTAAACGCAGTAGGCTGACAGGAAGAAGACGCACTCCCGAAAAGTTGAAGGCTATGTTTGATTGGATTAACCTTCCCTTCTTTTTTAGGATGTTCTTGTTTTGTTCTTGTTTGTTGTTTTGTTGGGGTTTTTTTGTTTGTTTGCTTTGTTTTTTGTTTTGTTTTTTCAATTTTGGTAACTCATGAGCCAAACTGTCTCCAAGTCTGTGTGCTTCTATAATTGTTTTCCAACATCTCCTTCTAGGAATTTGGGGTTGTCTCATATCTCAACAGGCTGTGGACAGATAGAAGAGTAACCCCTCTGTCTCTTGTAGGATGTTTCTTCTGAACCTTCGCGAGATTATTCTTCTTCGACAAAAAGAGAAAAAAATAAAGTTTGTTGTTTTTTTTTTTTTTAATTTTTTTTAAGGGACGCTGTGGGCGCACGTACATCAAATATTTAAATTTAAAAGCAGCGTAGCTGCTAAACCATGCCCAATGTGCCTTCCCCTCGTGTGTTTTAGCTGCCGTGCTGCACGTACCGACGGGTACCAGCGACGCTCATGCAGGGAAACAAAATTTGGCTGCATCTCCCACGTAGTAAAACCAGAAAGCAAATTTCTCCTCCCCTCCACAGGATAACAATTTCGAGCTGCTGCTCTTCTCAGCATAGGCATCTAAACCAAAGGACCGAGTGTATTATCTGAACGCTGCTGTCTCTTGGTGCGGCGGAAAAACAAGGATTAAAAGCAACCACAGAAGCCCGTCGGGCTGAGGAGCTTCTCGGGAAGACGTGGTGGCGGCCTTAGTCCGTTTGTCCTTCTGGGAAGGGTGTTTTTCTTCCCTTTTAGTAACACCCGGAACTGCGATGACTATTTTGACACTAAAATGACGGTTCTCACTCATTTTTGCCCTGTACAACACGCCGCCGTCGTCGTCCCTTTCTGTTGGCACCGCATCTCCCCATTGCGCAGCACCGTGCAGGTGGATGGACGGACAGAGGGACGGAGCTGCTGGCGCCAGTTCCCACGCTGCTGGACACCCACCCCCTGAGCCGGGACAGCAGCATTCTCATTAAAACCTCGAAGTCTGGATGTTTATATGCCTGTTGACAAAAAGTTGCAGAGCTCTCCCAGAGCATCCCCCGAAATCAGTATCGGGAGGAGGGCTTGTCGGGCAACCCATCCCACCCCCGAGACATCGACTAGGGCAGACGAGCAGAGCCCTCCTGCCCTGACAACCCGATCCCGCTCCTGTTTTCTTCTCCATCTTTTCAGTAGCAACAAAGGAATCTAGAAACAGAGCTAGGTTGATTCCGGACCACTGCTCAGCCGCCACACTGCAGGACCTGGGGAAGTCTAGCAGGGAGCACGGTTTTAAAGCGGGATGGAGGGCCGTCACCCACCTCCTTCTACCGTTATAGGACCTCAGATATCCCCCTCTTTCACACCCCCGAGAGGACGCTGTGGGGTAGAAGACAGACCTATACCGCGGGCTCTGGCGCAGGCTGTGCCCCATCCTTTTCCAGTACAGACCATCATACCCCGAACAATCACCGGAATGCGCCCACCACCTCGTTCTCACACCACTGATTTTGATTTCATCCCGAGAGGCACTTGACGGCTTGTCCCCGCTCCCTAACCCTCCACAGCGCAGTGCGGGTATGCCACGGCCTCCCACATGTGTGTTAAAAGAGCCCATGGGTGAACCCACACCAGCTGATCAGGGTTGAAATCCAATAGCTTCCCTTCACGTGAATAAGATTTGTCACTGACGGTAAGAAAATAGGGGGCAGGAGGAGGTTAAGGGTGCGGCGGAGGAATTCCTCCGCCCGGCAGGGACGCTTTTCTGGATCACCCCCCTCTTTCCGTTCGGCCCGGACCCTAATTCTCTCCCTCGCCGGCGTATTTCGGGAGGCAGAGACATGAAGGTCGGAGAGGGGAACTAGGGCGGGGGGGAGTTTCTCCCCTCACCCCCAACCCCGGACACACTTTTCCCGGTTCCTGGTGAGACGGCACTGTCGGACTGCTCCGATCTCCCCCCACGTTCCTCCCCGGGGACTCCCCATGCCGGTACTCACCGTGCTCCCTCCACTTCGCAGCCGCCCGCCGAGCACCGTTACTCGTAGAGACGCCGGGAGAGGCTTCTCCAGTCCAACCACGCTCGGACGGGCGGGAAGAAGGGAAGAAGCGACAGGGGCGGGGAGGGAGGGACAGGCTGCTGTTGGAGAGAGGGGGGCGGCCACGGGTGCTGCCCCACACCGGACTGCGACATGGCTCACTCCTCCCTTTCGCGCCGGTATTGCCCACCCACTTACCTCCCCTGCTCCCGCCCCAAGAGACCCTAGCCATCGGGAAGGGGATATATCTTTCCGTGGGCGCCTTCCTTCAGAATCCCCGCCAGACAGGGAGAGGAGTCGGGGCTTAGCCTGTGGGCCCCAGGGGTACTCGAAACTGGGGCCAAGAATGGGAGAAGGGGCTCGGGGGCTGCTCGCGTCCCACGCCGAAAGTCAGGCTGCCGGGGCTCGGCTGCGCTGACGGCTGCGGTGCGCACAGATCTCCCCGCACCAGGCATCGCCCCCGCGTCGCCCCTGGTTTTTGTTTTTAACAGTACTATTCCTACTGATGCTGATGGTTAATTTAAGAGGCCTCTGTGACCGGAGGCCGGGGCGGAGCTGGAGGGGACAGAGGGCACAGGGAAGAGTCTTCTTGGTGAAGGTGGGCTCTGCCGGCGGAGGGCAGTGGGGCCGGGAAGAAGACTGCTGCGCGTCGCTGCTGAAGCGCCGGCAGTGCCCGGCCCTCGAAGGCACCGGGTGTCAATCAGCGGCAGCTCCCTCTCTCCGCCACGTCGGTGTCCGAGGGTCTGGGGCCGGGGGATCTCGACACGGACCCCCTCGAAACTTTAATTGCTGGAGATATACCGACGGCTCCTGTAATTCCTTGGCTGGACGTTTACTTGGCCATATTCTCCCAAAGGTTTACTGAAAATTGTTGGCATCAGTACCAGGCGGGTATATCCCCACGGTTGTGACTGCGACATCCGTCACGACTTGCGCGTGGTTTGTATGCCAGGATGGGACCATTCTAAGCCTTCTTCCCTCTGCAATGCAAATGACGACACAATATAATTTGCCATACAGCTATTTGGAGAAGAGTGCATCAAACAGGCTGTGGTTTCTGCGAGGTTATGAAAGTTTTGTTAAACAGAGTGAAAATACACCAACGGTGATATTTGTCAACACATTGCTGCATGTTTATACCTTATGTATACTATATCCCAAAAACCAAATAATGTAATGAGAAGTTATGTTAATGATACCAAATTAAACTAATAAGGATTACAATATATTTAAAACTAGATTCTACTAAAATGAAAATATATATAACATTAACAGGGAAAAAGCATTTAAAACATCCTATAAAATGTTCACAAATTGTCTTTAGTTTCTACCAATTTTGGTTTTATACAAAACTGTTCATATAATAGAAACAGCTAAGCCAGACCACGCTGGAATTCCTATTATTTAAATTACCGAAGTAAAATCCTTCGAATAATGCTATTCATTCCAATGAATGTGGAAACATTTTCCTTTTAATTTACTTATTTTCAAAACAAAAAGTAAAACGTATTAGAGCTTCATTTCACAATGAGGAGAGTTCACATTACCCTTGCTGTAATGTGCCAGTACCTGAAGCACATAAAAATGAAGAAGGAAGCTCCTGAATTTAATTTGCATTTATCCCCCACCCCCGTTTATAGCTACTGCATTTGATTAGATGTACTCACTTTCTCCTATAGACCACTGATTTTCGTGTGTCTGCATCTTTCTGGACACATTCGCACTCAGGTTTACTCCTCTTCTTTAGCAGGTCTTTTTTTTTTTTTTTTTTTTTTTTTTTTTTTTTTTTTTTTTTTTTTTTTTCCCCCGGTAGGGACACATGAAAATTGCTTTCGGCTTCAGAAATCAGCTCTGGGTCAGCTCCAGGCATCACCTGGTATTGAATTTTAAGAATTCAGGTGGGATAAAAAGTGGATTGTTACACTTGGGATCATCATCAAATTGGTTCTAAAGCCGATTGAAGTCAGTGCAACTGATTTTTAAAGAGTGATAATTTGGCGCAGTTGTTCAAGTTGCAAGGGTGTGTGGCTGCTTGTTTTAAAATGTAGCTCTCAAATTTATCTCTTGCTAACTTCCTTGTTAAGTATAAATATATGGCAGGTAAAGGCAAGGTATTCAGCTTTGTCAAAGAAATTTAAAGGGATGGGGAATCTGCTGAAGTTAAACTTGTTCACTTCCAAATTTATTAGTGTTCCAGACATGCAGCTGTATGCAACATAATTATCAGATAAAAAAAGTCTTGCCAAGAGCCTGAAGCCATACAATAGGGGATGAGGCACTTAAAATCCTGCTTAATTATTCTGGCCAAGGGAAATGCTCAGTTCTATTTCCGTCTTTCCTCTAACGGTTTTATCTCCTCAAAACTCTCATCGCACATAGCACACCTGAATTTCTAACCAGAGGAATAGGACATCCTGAAAACTGTCTGTTCTGGCAACAGGAGCCAGAATCGGGATGCTCTGTGTGTGGTACTCCCTGAAGAGAGTTCGACTTTCAACAGGACACACTCGTGCTCTTCTTCACCAGACGCAAACGCATCAAGTGCATCGTAAGTATTAAATGTAATGTTTTTGCTCTAATTATTTGAACAACTCAGGGGAGACTCCAATCCTGCAGCTGCTACGCAGCCAAAACTTCCATGGAGGAAGGGGAGACAAACTTTTGCAGGTGGAGAACTGAACTTTTCTCAAAAATGAGGATAGAAACTTTTCTGTGTTCTTTGGAAATGGAGTTATTTGTTTGCTTGGAGTTTTGTTTGTTCGGTTTTGTTGTTTTTATTTTCTTTTAAATTTTTAAACTCTGAGTGGACTGATATTATAAAAATGTGCCTAAGATATAAAACGTGAACTTCTAAACATGCTTTGGCTTGGCATGTTTTACTTGAAGTCTTTAAAACAGAGTAAGAGCCCACTCCCACTGCAGTCCAACCCGAACCATCCTATGATCCTGTTATTCCGTTATTCTAAGATTCTGTGATTCTACAATCGGTAAGTCTGGCGTGTGCATGGAGCCACACGGGACGCTCACGGCGGGACGGACACAGTGATAGCTCCCTGGTTTCTGTGTGGGTGGGGAAGAAGACCTATGAGCCTGCCCGACCCCAAAAACGACGTGGGAGTTTCCCTGCTTGGAAGGTACCAAAAGGCTCATCCCAATGAGCTATGTGAGGAACACGACACAGTTCTTCCTGGAGCTCCACTGGCTCATTTCAGCTGGGATCATTATTCCCATTAGACGAAAACGAAAAATTATATGAATTGCTTCAGTTACCTTTTGTTTTAGGTGTGTTTTCCAGACATGTTTAAAGGGGATAATTTTCCCTAAGAAGTGTAGAAACAACAGGATGAGTTTTAACATAATTTTTTAAAACCTCTATATGAACAACTACACTCGCTAAAGACCAAGGGGTTGGAAATTAAGGACTGGTTCAACCCACAGTGATCATGGACCTGTGGCCCGGGATCCAGCTGGAGGAGCGAATCAACTGTGTTTAGGAGCAAGCCTGAAACCCTCACTTAGGCATCACACCCCACAGCACGAATTAGGTGTCCCTATGTTCCTGCAGGCACCCCTGTAACCTGCGGTACACCAAGCTCTCCAGCTGTGTGTCGTTAAAAGTAGCTGCTAGTGAGAAGGGAGCGCTTTGGTCACCAAACGCAAAGCGGCTTTGAGGAAGGGTTCCCAGGCAAAGTCCCTGACAGGTGAGAAAGCACACTCGTCCTTCACGGACAGCTTCTCCCCAGACACAGACTGCACGGTGCTTCTTTCCTCCTACTTCCAGAAACTCACGGGGAGGTTGCCCAAAACTGGTATGGGAAGGAGAGCAGGACTCACCTCCCAGAGCAGAGAAAACTCTCTTTGCTTGTTTTGGCGGTACGCAGCGCCATGCATTGCAGACACCCGTACAGGATGATGAGGACGCCCCCCTCTTCCTAGCTGTCGTCGGGACCCCCTAGCCCGCTCCACCACCGAACTTCACCAAATAAAACCTCCAGAGTTCGGAGAAACAGCTACAAAAACCGTATTTCTCCGCCCCAACCCCCTCCGGCTGGATAAATAATTGGTTTTCATCACGATATAATAGTTTTTGCCTGGTTTTCACGCTGCCCTCAGCGGATCGGTGCCTGCGCCTTACCCATCTTGGGGGACGGAGATAATACGCTCCCCCAAACAACCAATCTCCAAATGGTATATTACACTGTACCTATTTTTATTACCACTATAAATATGATCACTAATAATCATCGTTAGCTTTGCTACTGAAAGAAAGGTCGAAGAAACCAACCTGCGGAGCAGAGCAGTGCACTTTCCCCAGAACGGTCGGTAAGACGGACAGACAGGGAGAGAGGGGCAGACCCCTCCCTGCTCAGGGAGAGTCACCGCTCGCCGCCGGTGGGAGCGGCAGGGAGGGGCAGCGGCGATCCCGAGGGAGCGGCGGGCGCGGCGCGGAGCCACCGGGCGGGACGCGGGCGGCGGGCGCGGCGGGGCGCTACCCCCCCCGGAGGCCTCGCGCGGGAGCGCCCCACGCGGCTCGCCCGCATCCCACATTCCTCATCCTCCGGCTTCCTCCGGGATCCCGCACTACCAACCCCGCCGCCTCGGGGGGTCGAGAAACGGGAAAACACCAGAACAGGCAGGAAAAACAACGACAGTAAGGATAAGGCACACGGCGGCGACACGGGACAGAGGAAGCGCACGCCTGCCCATGCCCGTGTCCGTGCTTTGCAAGGCAAAAAATGTATCGGAAAAAGTCTAAAAATAAAGACTTTCTGCTTTTTAAAAGACACTCTAAACTTCGGAAAATTACTGGGAAGTGCGGCCGTGTGTCCGCCAAGGATGCCTCTGGAGCACCCGGAGGCCAAAGCAAAAAGTAGGGTAAAAAGGTGAAAATTTGGACAGGATGAGGGGAAAATGCAAGGGAAAGGGGAAGGAAATTTGAGGAAAACACGGCGGAACGAGGTCAAATAGAGGGATCGCACTGAGAATGGGTGCTGAGAAAGGAGGGCTGCTGAAAACGATGTGACAAAAAAAGATGAGACCTGAAAAACCACCTGCAGCAGGGAAAAGAATAATTGTGGTTTTAAGTTAGTTTTCCTTTTTATTTTTTTGTAATGTATATGGTCAGTGGGGTTTTTATTGTGTTTATTTGGTTTAGGTTTTTTGTTTGGTTTTATCCATCTATTTATGTATTGAAACTGTATTTTAATGATTTTATTTTATCCTCTGTTAGGGGCACGCAGTGGTTCTGTCAGCCGAAGCAGATGGTCTCTGGTCCTCCCTACCCTGAACTGCACATCTCTGAGGAGGTTTTGCTGCTGTCCACAGAAAGAGGTGAGAGTTTGTAGGTTTGAGTCTCTGTATGGGAAAACTTCCTCAGGGAAGCACAACTTGAGGAGCAAGCTCCCAGCAGCCATGCCTTTTGTTACTGGTCACCAACTCTCACCTTCATCAGAAAGCATGAAAATTAACCCTTGAAGGGAAATACATGTCTGTTAATGAATATTATCTTCCTTGAGCTTAACAGACTGTTCCCACTGACAGAGTTTTGTTGCTACTGAGAGTAAAACAAAAATGTTGGGAGATTGGCAGAAAACTGCTATTTAAGGTGTCAGCTGACTCATTCTAAACTGTTTTCATTGGGGCTGTGATGAAGAATTAGCCTTATTTTTGTTGGCAGACCCTGCTTCTCACACTGCCCTTTTGCTTTGCTAGTGATTATTCATCACAAAATGTGAAATAAATAGGTTTTCTTCCTAAAATATTATGGGGCTTTGTTTTGTTTTGTGTGTATTTTCAGACAAACCTATAAACATGAAAAACATTCTATCCTGGTGTTCAGCAACTGACATTCAAAAGGCAAATGCAATGACAATAAAGCTCTAATTGCCTGCAAACCAAATCATCTGGCATTGCCCTAAGCATTGCTGTAATCAAGAGTATTTCCTGGGCTAAGCTTTTATTTGTTCACAGGGATATATACAATAGCCTTCCTCCGTGACTTCATGTTTGACAGTTGTTAAACACAATAGTTAGATACTCAGTTACTTCTCTATCTAAATGCCTATCATATAATATTCACAAACAGAAAAGAGACAATTAATAAAATGAAATTAAAAATCTGTTCTCTATTGGACACTTTCAAAAGGGCAAGATCAACATGGATAGAAGTAACATGCCCTTTTTCCCCCGTTGTGCCCAGAGCAATAGAGGTAGGTGTTAGGTCTTAGATATCAAAAGGCATTATTAAGGCTTGGAGCTGGCTTCTCCTCCCTCCATTCTTAGATCTAGTTTTGAGGATCCCCAGGTTTTTCATATAACTAAAGTTTCCTTATAAAACAAACTCTAGACTCCCATATAGACATCCAGAGTCACTGCAGCACATAACAACACCAGTGCTATTTTTGTAACCCATTAGTCACTAATCAAATAAATTGATATATTACAGGGTTACAAATATGAAATATGAAAATTAAATTTATCCTTCATTTTCTTTCCACTCACTTCATTGCACTTGCTTTGGACTACATATCTTTTAAAACATTGAGCAATATGGAGATTATGTATTTTTGAAATTAAAATGTGGAGCCCAAAGGTATTCAGGTTTGTTGCCCTATACAGATGTAATGTTAGAACTCCTATGGCATATTGTCACCCTGAGAGCTAAACTTTTTGATTTAGAGGTGATAAGATCAGTTCTTCTCTTAATGAAGCCTCTTGACTTGTGGCATAAAAAGTTACAAGACTTCCACTCAATTTCCCAAAAGCAAGAGAGGAGCTCCATTCCTAGTAGTACAATCCACAACACTGGACTAGAATTGAGAACCACAGACAGACTGTAATTGTAATGATTTCAAAGCTAATACATGCACTTTGCAAACATTTGCAAGATTAAAAAATTTATTAAGCACACATTTAAAAATTCAGGTAAAGTATTTTGTGATTTTGTGCAGTGGATGAAGACAAGTTTCTCTCTCAGTTGATCTCAATGGGAGAGTGAGAGTCTGTCAGAGACTTATAGTGCTTTTTCAGCAGTGAAGAGATGAATATTTTTGTTGATGAAATTAGTGTTCCTGGGATAAGGAATTATTTTGAACACAAGCAAAATTATGCTGTCTTTTCTACTCCCTGATCCTCGATACAGTTCATATTGACAATTATTTGGTAGGCCAGAAAGCAGCAGGTATTCACTCATTGTAGTATAGCTGAGTATTTCAATAAATATTACTTTTTTGGGTACATTGGATACATAATATCTTTCAATTTCCGGAAGAGATTAACAAAAACAGGCACCTGCCTTTTCTAAAATAGTTTTTTTTTTTCTTTTAAAACCCATTTTTGACAACAAAAAAACCTTCTGATTTCCTAACAGTGACAACTTATCTCCCTCACTTGCCCCTAAAAACAATCACCTTTTCAAACTGGAAGAATGTGATTAAGAAAACAATAGTGAGTAAAACATAGAACTGTACTTGCAGTTTGTGGTCTCAAATGGGAAAGAACAGATAGTCAAATAGTAATGATATTATTAGCAATTTTTCCCAAAGGAGTAATTAAAGCATTGCAGTGTAGACAGCACTACTGAAAGGCAGTGCTGTGTTAAAGGGTTGTTTTGTTAATAATTTAATAAAAAGAAAAATGAAGAATACCTACCCTTTGTACAGATAGGCATCTTTTCACAATCATACACATTTCCTGCCACACACTGTGTCCTTATAGCCTGAGCTCATTGTTTTAAAATGAGACTAATGTGAAGAACTGAGCTGTTCAGGAAACCCTGAAGAGTCTTTAATTTCTATTTTGAATGATTTCATTCTTGGCAACAGAACAGTGATCTCCCTTCACTCCTGAAATTTAGTATTGTTAGACGATACGTCTGGGTGTATGATTTGGAGGGACTGAATGACAGGGTCCGGTCTGTCCCTGACATTTTTGGGGATTCCAGAAATGTTAGCAATTAGAAGGAGGGGTGGCTCAGAGACTCCACAGACTGAGTTTTGGATACTGATTCCCTTCAGCAACAGAAATAAATGATTCATTCAAGTATGTATCACACACTTTTCCCTAATACCTCACCATTACTGCTCTGTGTGTGACAAGCAACTCCAGGTGATATCTTGGTTTGTTTGCAAACCCCCTCCACTGTGCTGCCAGAATAGGGATGCGGTGTATTGCCAAACCTTGTTTCCTCCCAATGTCTGTTTGCATTTTCCATTCTTTTCAGATGGTACCACTGGTTGTGTTTTTGGATCAACACTAACTGTTGAAATTTTCCTGCAAAACTTTTCTTCCCTCAGTTTATTGTACTGGTGACAAAGGCAGCCTAACATGGGGTGGTGGTGGGGTGAGATTGATCTGCTGTGTGCTCCAAAAGTGTCTCGATACCTCAGACACTTCTGGCTGATGCTTCCGACACCATGCAAGCAGAACCTTTTCTCCCACCCGTGCCAATGGGGTGCACAGTCACACACACAGCCCAGAGCCTTCTTAGCTCAATGAGTTTACCCAGAGACAAAGAACTCAGAGGGCCCAGTCACTTGGAGATTCTGAGGATTTATTCTTCGAAGGGATCCAGCAGCGAAAGAGGAAGAAGCACTCTCTGTGACCATGGATATAGGGATCTAGGTCCAACAGGGTTAGGGAGGAGGCGGGGAAATACAATGACATCCAATGGGAAGAAGGGAGGGGTGGAACAAGTGATACACTGAGAGCCAATGGGGAGAAGGGAAGGGAGGAGTTGGGGGGGGGGTAAAACAATAACCAATCAACATTGGAGGATTAGCATAACTAGAACGAGACCATCCAATAAACACTCAGGGGGCATTTCACACCTCAGCAGTTTGCTGCTGCTGTGGGAACCTCTCGGTTTCTCTGAGGTGGTTTCAGCCACCGCAACAGCAGCTTCCCACCATTCTGTAGCCACACAATAGCAAGAGCAGTAACCCACTCTGCTGAATTCTCCAGTGATTCTCACATTTGCTACTGCTAGGTTATTATTACACATTTAGCATTCAGCATGGGATTTCCTTCCTGTTGCCCACAGCTTGTCCAGAAGGCAGAGGTAATGCAGATGGTGTGTCTAAAACAGATGACAAGCATCTGTGCTTTGATCACCTTCTGTCCTCTTACATGAAGTATTGTTTCTCTAGTGAACTGTTCACAGTTCATCACTTTTACCCATCCCATCTAATTAAGTATGCATTCATCTTGTCTGCTCTGCTTTTAAGACCATATTTATTTTCTACTGTGTTTGTGGGAGGTCCAACCCTGGTCGCTGCTGAAGAAAGGCGCGTCCAGAGCCTTGGACCAACCCCATCTTCCCAAAAGTTCTGTTATGTTTGAAGTTTCGTTGGTTCCGAGCTGTTGTACCCCTCCCTCAAATGTTTTTATTGGACCCCTGACCCTTGTACCTTCCCCTGTCTTCTACCCCATTGGTTGTTACCCCCCCTTAAAACCGGCTGCACGGGGACATTTCCCTGGTGTTCTCCTCCACGACTCTCCCTCCCGGATCCCCTCGCCCTACCCCTAATAAAGGATAGTTCGGGGGAGACCCCTCCCGCAACCCTTTGCCTCTTTCGCCTTATTCCATCGGCACCTCGCCGGATCCTTGCTGGGGGCAGCCCCGCCTCTGCGTGATACAGCCACGCCAGGCTTGGAGCGGCGCGGTGAGCTGCCGAGCATTTAGGGGCTGGCATCTTGGTCGAGGGCGGCCAGGAAAAGCCAGGCGTTATACAACAAGCGGCGCCTGACAGGGACCTGAAGGACTCTGGACCTTGGGTTCTTGGATGCCTGGAATTGGCAATTTTGGTGCCGCTGCTTCCCTCGCGTGTGCCTCGCTCCGTTTTAGAGAACGGTGCCCCCGAGGATGGATCGGAGGGACGTCGACCAGGAGGAAGAAGAGACCCAGCGGCGTGACTCAGCAAAAACCGATCCCCAGGAAAAGAGGACCCAGCGCCGAAGCCTTTGTTGGGGAAGCAGCGTCGAGGAGCCCGGAAAGGGTAAGATTTTGAAAGAAGGGATATTTTTGCTGCTTCCTCCCCATTTTTCTTAAGTTTTCCTTCTCAGGCACTGTGGGTGGGTCTAGCTCTGCAGAGACGAGCTGTTTGCAGAGCAGCAGGAGTTTTATTTCCTAGTTTGAAACTCCCTTTTAGAAAATAAGTTTCTGTTTAGCCCAGTTAATCCCCCTTATTCTAGGTTGTTGTGTAATTTTATGTTTGAGTCCTGATATTAACAGGGCGCATTCTTTTTGTATCCCATCCTTGGTTTAAATAATTGATTTGGTGTATATTTTAAGTTAGAATCTTGCACTAGCAAGATGCATTTTGTTTGTAATGATTAGTTTAATCATTACAAACTAGTTAATCCCCCAGTTTGTGCTTTCCCGTCCCCCCAAGTTCCTAACCCTTCCAACCTTTTTAGAGGGGATTGGGGAGCTGATCCTTTTAGATTGGGGAGCTGCATCCTGTCAGACTACGTCGGGTTGCCACCTGTTCCCGGGCGCTCCTCCAACCCTTTCTTCCCCTTGCTTGGGCGGGACTCGCCCTGCTCGGAGAGGACCTGATCAACCCTCTCCAGGCACGACCCCGTTCGGGCTTCTTCCCTAAAACCTTTTTTCCTCACCCTCGTCCCCAATTGTGTCCCCATTCAGCTTAATGGGACAAGATGGCGCCGAGGCAGGACATCGCCCCACCATCTTGTCCCCTCCGAGGCACGATTTTCCCGCCCTCTGTCCACATAATGGCGGCTTGCTTCATCAACCCGCCAAAATGACTGCTCCTCCCACGGGTCTCCCTCGGGCATCGTGTTCTGCATCGGGCCCCTCCCAGGCGTCGTGAGGCGTGTCCGCGTTGGGCCCTTCCCCTTGCGTCGGGTCTGCCCCTCACGTCCTGCCTTACCCCTACCTCACCGGGAGTCCCACCCACTCTATCCCGGCTCCCAGTTCCCATGGTCCCCCTTCCAGTTACCACGGTCCCCCTTCCAGTTCCCACGGGGGGAGGCGAGGGGGGAACGCCATCTTGGACCCGGATCCGGCCAAGCATTCAACATCGCTACCCAGCACCATGAGCGAGGCGCCAGAGACCAGCACTGCCAGCCCTGCGCCCGCTGCATTGTCTGTCCTGGCCACGGCTCCCGCGTGGCCCGCACCTGCCCCTCCGGACACCGGTCCTAAGAGCCCCGTCATCGCCACCGTGCTGGATGAGGCTGCTGCCGAGGTGGCCCCCTGTGCTGCCGGCGCTGCCACAACCACGGCGGCTGAGTTGGAGAAGAAAGCTCAAGGCAGAGAGGATCAGTCAAACAGAAGGAAGTGATGCCAGCGATGCTGGTTTCCCATACCCAGTCTCCCCTTGTCGTGTCCCTACCCCTTATCCAAATCACGTTTGTATTATGTTGGACTCGCGGTTCTTGTTTTGTTCCTTTTTTCACTTATGTTCTTTGTTTTGAAATGCCCTATTTATAATCATTTATTACAATTAATAAATAAAAACAGCAGAGGTGTGGGAGGTCCAACCCTGGTTGCTGCTGAAGAAAGGCGCATCCAGAGCCTTGGACCAACCCCATCTTCCCAAAAGTTCTGTTATGTTTGAAGTTTCATTGGTTCCGAGCTGTTGTACCCCTCCCTCAAATGTTTTTATTGGACCCCTGACCCTTGTACCTTCCCCTTGTCTTCTACCCCATTGGTTGTTACCCCCCCTTAAAACCGGCTGCACGGGGACATTTCCCTGGTGTTCTCCTCCACGACTCTCCCTCCCGGATCCCCTCGCCCTCCTAATAAAGAGAGTTCGGGGGAGACTCCTCCCGCAACCCTTTGCCTATTTCACCTCCTTTCATCAGCACCTCGTTGATCCCTCACTGTGAGCAGCCCCGCCTCTGCGTGATACAGCCACGCCAGGCTTGGAGCAGCGCGGTGAGCTGCTGAGCATTTAGGGGTTGGCGCCTTGGTCGAGGACAGCCAGGAAAAGCCAGGCGTTATACAACATATGTTGATAAAAACACATAAAAAAATCTCACTCATGATACATTTTGAAATGAGTAATTTTCTAGTACAGTGTCATAATCCATGTGACCAAAAATTGATGCCTTGCTCGGAAAACTATTGGAATTTATACGTAGATTCTTGGAGCTTTTCAGTCTTAGAAAAAGGATGACACTAACTGCAAATAGAAGAAGAGTGAATATTGCAAAACTCAGTGCTTTTCCTATGATAATTTAAAAAAGCATATTAAATGCATAACTGACACTACTCAGTTACTTGAGTGGCTGTGGATGACAATTACTTTACGTTTCTTAAGGTGCATATTACTGCCAGTAACAACCCTTTTTCTACTTAGCAAAAGTACCAAGAACAGTCCTGAGTCACTCATGATAAGGTTTCTACCTCTATGTATAGCCCCAAATTTTTTTATGACATTGTGTTACACACGAAAAATTAAATAATTAATGATTAGTCTGACAAATCACAGGGAAGAGGCTGACGTATGATTAATTAAGAAGAAACTGCAGGATGGCAGCACAAATAGTGCCAAGTAACACTTTTATGGAAAATGATTTTAATCAAAATAGTATGACTTTTTAATAAGATATCTGGATTGACTGATAAGAGTAACTGTGTAGTTCTGCACAGGGCAGCTTGATTTAGCAACGCACGACAGTCTGATTGAAGGCTACCAGGTTATCAATACAACACATGTTGTAATGACTTAGAAACTGGTCAACCAGTAGACCTCAAAAATTGGAGTCAATGGAAAAACTCTCAAATGAAGTGTTTTCCTGACAGAAGTCTTAATGCTTAACTGATAGCTCTGTCCTTTCCAGTATTTTATTAACTAATTGAAACTTACAACTGGCAACTGCAGATTGTTTGGACAAGAGAGAAACAACGTTAGTTATATGGCTGTCATAGACTGCAGTCTAGTTTTAACTTGTGTCAGTCAAAGCATTTTCTAGTACATGCAAGCCAAATGCAAAGTCATGCATCATGGGTCAATGATGGCTCCCACTTGCACAGTGGAGCTTCTTTTGAAAAGCAATAACCTTGCTGAGCATCTACAGTAATTCTCATCTTGAGACTGCCGGAAAAAAAAACTCCAAAACCCCTTGTTCTCAAAAGGTGATGTGCAGAAAGATTATTTTGCATTTTTGTACAACTCAGGAATAGTGTGTCACATGACGATATTCCCTCATGAGTACATTCCCCCATGTTCACACATTCTCAGATCCACCTTTGAAAACAGAAGCTGAAAAATTTGAAACCGCACCTAAAAGCCATTTGAATGCTGGGGAAAACAAAAGCCTGACAGGTTTATAAGTGTATATTAAAAACCAGCACCAACAAGAACAACAAGAAGATTTGTTTACATAATGTAAGTAGCTTTATGGGGTGAAAAACACTGAAGGGGTCCTCCTTGCAGAGGTAAAAAATGTAGATAAAAAACGTGTCAGGAGTATTTGTATTTGTCAAGAGTAGGCACAAATCTTTAATGGACAGAGGATGCCACAAGTACAAGAGAAGTGAAGCATTTAAGCCTTGTAATCCTGCATCAAAGATGTATTTTGGCACATCAGTAAGCTCAGTGCAGGGTAACATGAGAAAATCTACTTCTCACAAGTCACAAGTCAGCTGAGATATTTCAGATTCAGTCTGTTTTTTTAATCTGAAGAGGATCACTTAAACCATCTAACTTAAAAAAAATTAGGAGGCTATTCCTTGCGGGTACTTAATAGTCACTGGAGGGAGACAAAGTCCTCTGTGAAAGTGTTTAGGGGCTGTTTTCAGAAGGAGCATATTTTGTTACAGCTGTACAGGGTGTCCAGAAAGACACCTATTTCCTGATGTGGATAGTAAGGCAGGGGTGACATGGTGCTGGAGGTGTGTATGTTGTTTCTTACAGCTGGAGGCACCTAAAAAGTGTCTATGCAGGCATGGAGTGGGACAGAGTAGCCCAAAAGTGTTTTCCCAAGTGTCCCAGGAAGCAGTCCCTAGGAAGAGGAGGTATTTCAGGTGCTGTGTCTGCACAGAAACAAATCAAGATAATGTAATTGAAAGACTAAACTTTGCTCTAGAACAGATGTCAGTATGGATACCATGGCTGGTTGTTTGGATGTCAGCTCCAAAACACCATTTTCTGAGACAGGAGTGTCAGACAGGTAGAATGTGAAGGTTCAGTTTCATGTGTATCTGTTATTTGGGAGAAGTGGTTTTCTGCTGCAGGCAATGGGAGACAAAGGGGAGACAAAAGCCGGCAGCACAATAAGAATCCAGTTTCTCTTCATGTGAAACCAAGAAGTAAAACTCTGTTCCTGAGAAAGCAAAAATTTCAGCTGCCAAACCACATGCTCCTCTATACAGCAAAGAAAATCAAAACATGCATACATTCACTGAAAAAAATTCCTGTGTTTCCAGGGTATAGGCAGTCCACAGTTTAACCCTCATTTTGGGCGGCCTGATGACCCCTCCAGTGCCAACAATGGGACCACTGGAGGTACTGTCCATGGCCAGACTTGGTAAGCCACATGGTAAATAAGCGAGCTGGCAACACCTGCTCCCATCCTACTCTAACTGAAGATGTTAAAAGATGATGGTAGTACAAAAAAAGTCACCTTTTCTGATTTTCACTAGATCTCCTCCCTCAAGACCACTCTTCTTTCTGTAGTTACTGTTTTCTGAAATTTGACGTATTTGAATGGGAGAGTCTTGTCATCTTTTAGACCTTCCTCACTCTCTTTTCTTTATTGACATTTCTGTGATACACACTTCCCAACTTGAATTTATTTTTTAGTGTCATCTCTGTCTAAGGCTTTTTGGTACAGAAACTCATCAGATCACGCCACCTCTCCCTGCATATCAGAAGACATAGGTAAATGCCACTGCAGTGCCTGTAACTCAAAATAGCTCTTCAGTGTCTCCTAGCTTTGCCCTGAGGAAATACATACAGCAATATGCTCTCAGGTTTGGATTACAGAAATGGTAATTCTAATTGTTAGTTGACTGGTATATTTCACGACCTAAAGGAATACAAGCTGGTGAACATACTCATAGTTTTTTCCCTGTGGTCAGCTTTTTTTGATATGGATTGTCTGGTGACTTAAAAACATGTCCTCACAAACACTATGGAGGTCAAAGAACAGAAAATGATGATAAATTTTCATCTGCTACTCATTTTGCACAAAAGTAGCGTTTTTTATTAAGCTCATAAAGTCTTTTAAAGATTTATACTTAAGTTCCATTACTGTGTATCATAAATGATAAATTTAACAATAACACAACTATATACTTAAGCATAACTGCACACTTAATTTCTCTTACTAAAGCTTAGTAAATTATGGAAAATATTGACCATGTGGTGTTTAATTGCAAACCCAGATAAAATTATGAGTGATTCTTAAAGTCTCTTTATATATACCACAAATTTTTTTGAAGACAGAAGGTAATGTCAACCCGCCAAAAAACCCAAACCAAAACAGCAGTTTCCATCTCTACATTCAGAGATTTAACAGCAAAAAGAACCATTTGTATTGCATAGTCAGATGTCTTTGTTTCCAAGATGTAGAAGTCCACACAGGAAGATAATGTGGACTATATTTTTACCAAAATCTTGTGAGCTGATACCAGCAAAGCAGCAGCACTAGCAGTTTCTATAGCTACTCTTTGTGATGGGAACTGCTGTCACGTGGCTATCAAAACACAGATTAACACAACCACAGACAGAAAGAAGAGTGCTTGATTGATCACAAAAACAGTGGATTTGTGTCTCAAGACCTGTCCTCATCTCCCCCGCTTCGATATGTACCTTCTCCTGTAGAAGAAAAGGAGCTCCTGCTGCTCACCCACGAACTGGGAAGGGGAGCACTAAGGAGGGATTCAGGTTTAAGTTCTCACTAGGGGAAGAGCACTTGAAAATCACTCGTTAACTGCTTTGCCCTTTTTTACTTTGTGAAACCCATGCATAAGGAACAGGGATTAGCAGACAAAAGGACAGATCCTATGTTCAGGGCATAGCTTGGACTAATGGGGTCTGCGCAGCAGAACTAGCGGGTGCATAAGGGAGATGCCTGGGTGCTGCTAGGCAAAGCACATTTTGTCTGCCCACAGCTGTAGCATTGGGGAACAAGGAAACAGCCTCCCCGGACGGTTTGTAGAAAATCTCTTTATTGCGAGAAACCAAGCTTTTTAATACCCTCCATTTAGGCGGACTGACTGATTGGCTGTGCACATTGCCAATCACATGCCTTCCCATCCAATCACTTCTTGGCTCAGGCAGTGTCCACGCGTCTTGCTAACCAATCACCGCCTCACGTATGAGGTGTCCTCAAACTGGTTTTTTGGGAGCAAGGGTGAGCAGAAGCAAGCAGGATCCAGCATGAAGGCTTTTCTATATCTCCCACACACAACAGTGATCAGGCAGCTCCTGATGTCACTGATGAACCTTAGGGAAGTACCTTTGAACATACAAGTCCTACTCAAAAACCCATTGAAAGCAACTGGAGACCTTCCTACACTTTCCATGAGCTTCATCTTGAAACATGCACTGCAGATCCATCTGGACAGTTTAAGAAAACTGTTTATAAGGCTGTGCAGGGGTGTCTTGATGAAATGCTTTGATCAGGCTTGAATTTCACCTTTCTTTGTCTAAACGGCTGGATTGACAAGTGGTGCCAGGTCACCAGTCTCTGTGCTTCTTCACAGAGATTGAACAAACTAATTCCACCAGCAGAGGGGTTCCTTCATCTCAGCATGCAAGCTGTGGTAAGCCTTTCATCCTCCCTCACGAAGAACACAGTGTGTATATTGCCATTTATCTTTTGTTAACTTAGAGATTTGCAGTTGAAAAGGTCTTGAATTGATCAGGAGTATCTTTGGCACAGGAGAAAAGTGAGATGCAGAAAGAATAGCTCACCTGTCAAGATTTGTAGAATTTGTATTCCTTTAAATTTAAATGGTAATTAAGGTGAAAAGATCGCCTAGAAAAATTTCCAGGTATCTAACATATAGTTAATAATAATATCAAGACCTCTGCTCTGAAATATCTTAGTCTTAGTTACAGAACTAAGACTATTTGTTGCAGTCCTGCATTGCTTCAGGAAGACTTTCCATTGCTCTCCAAAGAGTCATTAATGAACAGATGTCTTTTGCAATATGCCCAGAAGAGTGACAGGCCCAAATCAGACATGTTACACAACAGAGAGGAGCTTAAGGGTAGTTGTGCAACCTTAACTTCAGTGCGACACCTGTGAGCTGTGGTCTGGCATGCCTTTACAGACTCACAGCCTTTTAACAAACACTTTTAAAAGTATTTCTGTCTTGTTGTCATCTATTCACTAATTCTGTTACTAAAAATATAATTTTAGTCTCCTTGTATTCATAAAAAGTTACTTTGGAATTAAAAGAGGACAGGGTGTCTGAATGCTACCTGCACCTCCATTACCTCAGTACCCAACAGAGCAAAGCAAGTTGCTTTTTCTGCTTTGGGCAATGTGAGGGCCGCATATTGTAGCCACAGAGAAGAGTATTATACTATAAACTCAGTCCTGCTTAGCCTGTACTCTAGTAAAAACAGCATTAACCTCAGGGAAATTAAGTTGCCCATGAGTGAGGCTGAGCCAAGGTTCTGCTGTGCAAGGGCTGTGTGTCCCTCCCTGGCTGACTATTTGCATTTACCAGCTAAACCTGGTACACCAAGCAAAGGAGTGGGACCACATACTGATGGAGAGCGTGGTTGGACCTCTTCTCCAAAAATCGGGAATTTCAGGGAGGCAGTGATGAAGTATGACGTTTCTTTAAAGTAACTGGATGTAGTCCAGTGAGTAGAAGAGGCTTTTAAAATTTTTAATTTTTTAGAAAAGAAATTAAAAATAAAGAATAAGGCAATAATTTGGGGTCACTGACTGACAAAGAGCAAGATCAGGGGAAATCCAAATGCCCAGGAGGTGAAAAGGAAAGGGTCTTCCTGAAACCTAATACCCTGTGACTCTGAAAAACCAGGATATAGGTGAGACAGATACTTCTCCATCCTAGCAAACTTACCTTCCTTATAATGTAGTAGGCGGGAGAAATCTGTTGCCATGCAGAATGAGCAAAGAGAAAGGTCTGGCTAATGCCTGTCTCTTCAGCAGCTATTGATAGATTATTTAAAGGAAGACTGATGTTAACATTAGCTGAAAAACTATCCAAGCTTAGCTACCAGGCTTAAATCCAGCTGCCAGCATGGCTATAGAAGTTTCTCAGAAACAGCAGTTGGTCTGTTTGGCTTTGTCAGAAGAAATAAATGCAAGTGGACAGCTAACACTCTCACAGCTATAAAAAACTTTCATGATAAGAGACTATATTGGATAAAAATTATCTGGAGTGTTGTAGTGCCTACTGAAAAATTTCCCGCAGATTAAGGAAGCTTTAACTCTCTTTTACATAGCCTTATGTGTCCATGTTTGGCAAACAGAACAAATAATTATGCCTCTTCAGTAAACTGCCTCTTCATTGGATAAATACATTTTATATTGTTCTTTCTTCCAGCTTCAGACTGGGGAAAAGTAATTTTTCAGTTAGCAAGAAATCACAGGGTGATTTTACAATTTAATAGAGAACAAATGTTTTGGCTCAGCCTAACTGATACTTTTTTTCTTTTTGTACAGCCATAGTAACCCAGAAGCTGAGTCTTGGTATCCTCAAAGAGGTGTATGAAGAGAGCCTTGGCTGAGCTGAACTTTCTGGTGGCACTGTATGAATTTGTCTTATTGCACATTCTTATTAGTGCTATCACTCAAGCAAGGTTTTCTTAAAAACTGAATTCCTAAACCAAGAAAACTTTAAATAACAGAATATCAGGAAGCGATACTAAATGGGAATAGGTGAACTCCCTTTTCCCTCGGTGCTTTGTAATCTTGTAATATTATTACTGGTCTTGTGCTTCATTCCAGTAGGAACTGATGGTATCTTGCACTGTACAATCTTCACACAATTCCCATTTATCTCTTAGGAGATGTTCCTTTTCCGTATTTTCTGGGTGGGTTATTTCTTTTGGATACAGGATCAATATCCCACTGCTGCTAAGACTGGAGTTATACATCACTCCATAAACTCTGCTCATCTTCTCCCAGGGGAGGCTCCATTTCCCTGTTTTTCCAGAGGACTTTGACTGCCTAAAATAGTAAGAGGCACGGTAAAGCAAACTGTTGGTTTCTCACAGTCCTTCAAACAAAACATGCAGTAAACTGCAAGCAGAAAGCACCTCTGTGGGTATGTGATGCTGCAGCAGAAGGGAGAACCCAGTCAATGAAATCATCATATTCTAGAAAATTACTTCATTATTAAAAAAACCAAACTCCTTTAAAAGCCTTAGAATTATAAGCAGTTGATTATAGTTTCTGTGTTTGTTCCTTCAATACTCTCATTCAGATATTACTCAGCCTGGGAGTAAACAACAACACATCCAAACAGCAACATGTAGACTGACAACCAATTTTCAGATAAAATTTTCTGTTTTAAATTATATCTCTCTATAGAAAGACACAACAAATTCTCTTTCTAATAACATTCTTCCCTAAGTTCTGATAAATTATATAGAAATATTACCAGGAAAAATTAGAAAGAAGCAAACTGATACCTTGTATAACTGGCATATTAAAAAAAAAAAAATTATGACAAATGAGGAGAAATTTGGGACATCACTTTGCATGAGGAAATATTCTGAAAAATTAACAGAAATGCTATTACATTAAATCTTGTCTCTTTTCTGTCCTCCATCTTAAGATGTGTTAGAAGGCAGAAAGCAACCCCTGGAGTCCAGCATTAAAAAAATGTGTTTCAGAGTCAAGGCTCAGTGCCAGGCTCTGTCCTTGGGTCACAACAATCCCCTGCAGTGCTATAGGCTGGGGCAGTGACTGTAAAGCTGCTGGTGGGAGAGGACCTGGGGGTGCTAGTTGACAGTGGCTGAACATGAGCCAGCATGGGCCCAGGTGGCCAGGAAGGCCAATGGCATCCTGGCTTGGGTCAGCAATAGTGTGGCCAACAGAACCAGGATAGTGGCTGTCGCCTTGTACTCAGAAATGGTGAGGCCACACCTTGAATCCTGGGTTTCTTACTGCAGGAAAGACATTGAAGTGCTGAAGTGGGTCCAGAGAAGGGAAATGGAGCTGGGGAAGGGCCTGGAGCACAAGTCTGGTGAGGCTGGGGAGGGACGCTGAGCCCGAAGAAAAGGACACTCGGAACCTCATCACTCTGTACAAATGCCTTAAAGGAGCTTGTAGCTGGGAGGGGTCAGTCTCTTCTCCCAGACAACCAGTGATGGGACAAGAAGAAAGGGCCTCATGTTGTGCCGGAGGAGGTTTTGATTGAATATTAGGAAAATTTTTCTCACCAAAAGGTGTCTTAGGTTACATGGAAGGTGTAACCAAAAGTATGTGTTCTATTACCATCTCCATAAGCTGTTAAAACAAGTGGAGCAGTGTTCTCTGTGTTCAGCATGACCCAGCCCGGATAACACCATTGGGGTGCTATCCCTGCTAATGGGCCATCAAGGTCTCCGGGAGTGACTCATAGGAGTCCATCAGCCCATTGTGAGATGCCCCACCCAGGGGGGAGGAACTGAACATTCCTACCTGCTTATAAACTGAGACCCTAGAACATCAGGGTACCTTTTTCCACTGGATTGCCAGAGGAGAAGAGCTCAAGAGCCACCACTGGACCTCTGGAGACCGATGAGACCTTTTCTACAAGATCACCACTTCAACAAGACCACATCAGTCACTCCAACGGGACTGCAGCCATCATTTAACTGGACTGCTACTAGCATCCTTACAGGGTGCAGGTTGTATTCTGAGTTTGTCTATTTAAACTTCGTCTATTAAACATTGTTTCTGTATTATTGCCTTGCTCTAACTATTAGTTAAGAACTGTTATTCCTTTTCCCATATCTTTGCCTGAAAGCCCTTGATTCCAAAGTTATAATAATTCAGAGGGAGGGAGGTTCACATTCTCTATCTAAGGAAGGTTCCCACCTTCCTTAGCAGACACCTGTCTTTCAAACCAAGACAAAAGGGTTGTCAAGCCTGTAACAGGCTGCCCAGGGCAGTTGTGGACCCACCATCCCTGGAGGGATTTAAAATATGTGGATGTGGTACTTGGGAACATGGTTTCATAATAGACTTGACAATGTTGGATTGAGGGTTGGACTTGGTAACCTTAGAAGGCTTTTCCAGGTTAAATGATTTTAGGATTCCAGCCAGGGCACAGCTACCGTACAGCAGAGACTGTCTGGGCTGGGTGAAGGAAGAGATTTTTCTCCTTTTCCCCCATCAGGGAAGCAGAGAGAGGGACAGCTGAAAGTTTGTTATGGCACTGCCTTCACTGGCTATGCAGGTTTCTGGTGCACCTACTTTTCTGCAGCTTTACTTTAACTGCCTTTCCCTAAAACAACAGTTCAGTTATTTCAAAAGCTACTGTTTGTCTCATGGATTTCTGAGGCAGAAAGATTTTTACTTTCTCTGAACCATACTGGTATAGTGATGTATTTTGTCTGTATTTTTCAATGTCTTGAAAAGTTCTTAGATAAAAAGAATTAGAGGAAGTATTAGATATTTAATACATTGACTCTGGAATTTAATTGCAATATTCATCTGTTATTTAATAGGTGTGAGGCTCAGAAAGGCCAGCAGTAGAAAAAAATTTCTATGAAAATATCTGAATATAAATTTTCTATGAAAATTTCTATGAAAATATGATAGGGATTTGTTCCATGTTGGAAGAAGAAAAGACCTGCAAATTGTACCAAACCATAATAGATTTGAAGTATCTCCACATGTAAGCCACTGTCCTTCTTCTGTTCAAGGTCCTTTAACCATTTAAAAGGGTTTAGAAGTCATTGCACTGGTAACTTTCATTGCTTTATCTGCCAGACCTGCAGTTCTGCAAACTCCCAACCAATTGCTATTTACACTTGTCAGGGATACCCACAAAGACACGTGAAAAGCTCAGTCAAGACTAATTTTACCACTATTTAAATGTAACTTATTTTTTTGACCATTCAAATTTAGAGCAGCAGCAGATTTCAGGAGGACGGCACTGGAATGATGTTTGCAAGCTATTTGCATTTCCTGTGTGCTTTTCATTTGTCCAGTTGTCTTTTTCTGTGTGGGACACAGGCTGTTTTTCTACAAGAATTGAACAACCTGATAGACTGAATTGTCCAGTTAATATTCAAGGCGTATAAATAGAAAAGAAGTCATTTCAGGAGGCTGTGTTTGGCTCAGCTTCTGCCTCTGCATGCTAAAGTAATACAAAAGAGATATTAAAAAATGACTGTTTATGCTGCATCTGTCATGAACATTTCTCATGAATTGCTATATTACCCTCACTAACTGATTTCATGGTTAGACTCTTAACAAACTTGACTATTTCACTGTCTCAGAGATACAAAACCATTTTAGGAAACTCTGAAAATATCCCCATCTACATGCAGATATATTAGATGCAGTAGAAAACATCATCCAACAGCTTTTTAGTTTGATGCATGTCATATATCTGTGGAATTTTGCTCAGAAGTTTCTGCACTTAGCCCTCTAATTCTGATTAAACTATAACATATGCTTTGTTAAGCTGGTCAGTCTGTAAACAAAGTCTGTACTGGATAGCTAATTTAGCATATCCATTTGCATGCTGGTCTGATGGGTTGCTTTGAAAAGCAATTTTAAGCTCTGACATGAGTACACAGAATATATTTCCTGGTAATATTTTGTGAAGTTTTCTGTGTAGCTGGGTACTCTAACAGTGAACAAATACTTCATTATTTATTGCCTATGTATATGTGTTTTATTAATTATAGTTTGAGGACTAATATTGGCATATTTACACATGCAAGCAATTTCTTTTTATGGTGGGAGTAGTCTTGTTGTATTAGCTGGCACTTTGCAGACAGCTCCAAATTCGTCTTTTGAGTGAAGTTCTGGTGTGTGGTTGAAGAGTAGGTATGTGAAATTACAGACCCATGTTTGCATTCATGTCATCCCTCTGTTTTCACTCCCTGTCTCTATACTTACTGATATTTTCTCGTTCCTGCATGTGCACATTAATTCTATCAATTATGCATCCTTAACTGTAACTCTGTCTATAATTTATGCAGTTATTAATTTTTCCCTGGCTGTTGTGGAATAAATAAACAGTTGCATGTTTACACTTTAGTCGTCTGGGTGTACCTCACAATACTGGAAAAGCACAGTTACAGAATCATTTAGGTTTGAAAAGACCACCAAGATCATTGAATCAAACCTTTGTCTGATTACCACCTTGCCAAAAAAACTGTAGCACTAAGTTCAGTCATTTCTTGAACACCTTTAGGGATTGTAACTCCACCATCTGCCAGTGCAGCCTGTTCCTATGTTCAACAACTCTTTTCATGAATGTATTCTTCCTGATGTCCAACTTGAATTTCCCTGACACAGCTTGAGGCCATTGCCTCTTGTCCTGTCTCTGGTTGCCTGGGAGAGGAGACTGACCCCCACCTAGCTACAACCTCCTTTCAGGCATCTGTAGAGTGATATGGTCACTCCTGAGTCTCCTTATCTCCAGGCTGAACAACCCCAGCTCCTTTAGCTGCTCTTCATATGACTTACCCTTCAGACCCTTCTCCAGCTCCATTACCCTTCTCTGGATTCACTCCAGCACCTCAATGACTTAATTGAAGTGAAGGATCCAGAACTGGACATGGCATTTGAAGTGTGGCCTCACCAGTGTTGAGTACAGGGGAGCAGTCACTGCCCTGGTCCTGCTGGCCACACTGTTGCTGACCCAGGCTAGGATGCCATCAGCCTTCTTGGCCCCCTGGGTACAACTGACTGTCCTGCTGGCTGTTGGCTAGGCATCCACAGGTCCTTTTCCATCAGGCAGCTTCCCAGTCACTCTTTCCCTAGCCTATAGTGTTGCATGGGGTTATTGTAGCCAAAGTGGAGGACTTGTCACTTGGCCTTGTTGAAGCTCATATCATTGGCCTCAGGCCATCAGTTGAGCCTGTCCAAATCCATCTACAGAGGCTTCTTACCCTCCAACAGATCAACACTCCCACCCAATTTAGTGTCGTATTTCTGAGGGCGCACTCAATCCCCTTGTCAAGATCATCAGTAAAGATATTGAACAGGACTGGCCCCAATATTGAGACTTGGGGAACACCTCTGGTGACCAGCAGCCAGCTGGATGCAGCACCATTCACCACCAGTCTCTGGGTGTGGCCATCCGGCCAGTTCTTAACCCAGCCAAGACTGCACCTGTCTAAGCCATAGGCCGCCAGCTTTTCAAGGAGAATGCCATGGGAGACAGTTCAAAGACTTTGCTACGTCCATGTAGACAACATCCATAGCCTTCCTTTCATCCACCAGGCAGGTGACCTGGTAATTAAAGGAGATCAGGTTGGTCAGCCAGGGTCTGCCTTTCCTACACCCCTGCTGATCCCCTGGTTGTCCTGCAGGTACCATGCGATCACACTCAAGGTGACCTGCTCCATAACCCTGCTAGACACAGAGGTCAGGCTGACAGGCCTGTAGTTCCCAGATCTTTTCGGCCCTTCACATTGGCCAACAGTTATCGAGGACCTCCCCAGTTAACCAGGACTGATGAAAAATGATGAGGCTTGGTGAGGCTCTTCCACCAGCTCCCTCTCAACCCTTGGATGAATCCTATCCAGTCCCGTAGACTTATGAGTGTTTAAATGGCTCAGCAAGTCACTAACTACTTGGATTACAGAACTCCCTGTCTAGCAGCTCAGGGGGCTGGTTTCCCTAAGAATAAATGGTCTTCCTGTTTAAGATCGAGGCACAAAGGGCATTAAATACCTCAGCCTCAGCCTTTTCCTTGTCCTTGCCAACATGTTCCCCCCATGGGTCCAATAAAGCATGGAGATTTTCTTCAGCTCTCCTTTTGTTGCTGATGTATTATAAAAACATTTTTTAATTTCTTTCACACCAGTGATTGACCAGATTGAATTCTAATTGAACTTTTGCCTTTCTAATTTTCACTCTACATGACCTAATGACATCCTTGTATTCTTCTTGAGTTGCCTGCCCCTTCTTCCAACGGTCATGAACTCTCTATTTTTTTACCAGAGTTCCTGCAGAAGCAAAGCCATGCTAGGTAACAGGTTTAGCTCTTGGCTGATTATGTGTGCTGAATGCATCATCTGTACTGTATTAATTTCCAACACTGTAAAATCAATACACATAATCTGAAAAAAAAAAAAAAAGGGTTTGCAGGGAAAACTAGGATGGTTATATTACGTGATGTCTAGACACAAGAACTGTCATATGGGATCAGATCAAAAATCCATCTATCTCATTATCTTCTCCCTGAGAGTAGTCTGTAGGGGATTTTCAGGGAGAAGACAACTATTAAAAAAAGCATACATGAATTGTTCCCTAGAATGCTTCTGATTTTCCAAAAATAAGCTGTGGAAAATCTTCCTTTGCCCTAGCTGGATACTGTATCATCATGCTTAACAAGACAAATGGAATTATGCCCTTTTAACTTATCCAACCAACTTACCCGGGCTATTTGTTTTCACAATCCTTTATGGCCAAAACCCCACTATTTAATAACACAACATGGTCATCATATGCCCTTGTGAACCTGCTGTCTGATGGTTTCTTTATATATATCCTGTGCTTCCAATGTTTTTGAGAGAGAGCACACAATATAAGGATATACTCTGTCATTCATGTATTTTCCAAGTTGAAAACCCGTATTTATGTGGTTTCTCCTTTCAACCAAATTTGTCTCCTGCTCATCTTGTTCTGTATTCTTTTTGAGGCACAGTAATAT
Organism: Acanthiza pusilla; assembly: GCA_036630365.1. Classification (NCBI taxonomy): domain Eukaryota; kingdom Metazoa; phylum Chordata; class Aves; order Passeriformes; family Acanthizidae; genus Acanthiza; species Acanthiza pusilla. The sequence goes on from JAXCHO010000145.1 coordinate 8,925,943, forward strand.
GTATCAGATCATGGTTTCCCACTGTAAAAATGCAACTGTAAAGGACGTCATAATAGTATTTTCTAACTCTCACGTCCTTAAAAAATGCTACTGTAGTGTAAAAAGTTGCAAAAAAGTGACAGCAGGATGCCGCACATTCACTGTGAGACTGAAAATGCTATACTGAGCAACTCTCCTAAATACAGAAAATAATTATCTATGCAGTGTGTTGTCAACAACGTAATGATTTCCACATGATTTAATAATGATTATGTTTATCATGCAAACACACTACCTTAAAGTTTTATCACTTCTAAGTTTTTCCTGCACAGTTAAGTCTTCTATTATGTAATTTCATATCTTTGATCAGAGAAGTAAAACCTGCACAGCTAACTGTGATCAACCCCTGCCCCCAAAAGAAGGCAATATATTTTGTAACCTAACAGAACTTATAGATCATTGTCTGGATAAATACAGACAGGTACCTGAAATTGAAAACTTTGGGCAGACTATGAGTGAACCCCAGACAGAAGCACAAAGACAGAATAGGGTAGAAAGGACAATTAGAACAGCACACTTTGCATCTTTCAGAAGCAATGTACTCAGTTCAAATTCAGCACTCACACAAGCATCCTCACGTTAGGCTTCAAGTACCTTTAGCAGTCAAGGGGATGCAGAATGGAACCAAAGCATGCTACAATACCTGCTGGAAGAGAAGGAAGAAGTATCTTCAACAGTAGAAAAACTACTATTAATCAAAATGCCTGCTCACAACAGAGTTGTCTTGGATATGTCTACATGGACTGCAGAGAATGCAGTATAGATTTACCTGTTGCAGGTGCTCTGAATACTTAGTGTAAAGTATTAAGTACAATACATGACTACAAAATAAATGGAGCCCTATAGCAGTCCAAATGCCCCAAAATCAGGGACTCCAGACAACTGGAGTTCATATGGAACAGGTAAAACCTTTCTGCACTGGTAAATTTCCACTGAATTAATGAGGAATAGCCTATGCCAATGGAGACATGAACAATACCTTTTTGCTGCTTATAGACTTAATGATCTGATTGTTTTAGAATCATTCTTCCTTGCTTCCTTGGATTCTCTCTCTCCCAGTATTTTACCTCTGGAAATGTAGAAATTGTGTTTGAGAAAGTGTTAGGTATGAATGAACCACATTGCTGTCTGTGCCCTCCTTAATATGACATATGCAGCAACTGTCTCAGCATAGTTTCCCAGTTCTACAGAGATGCTGTGTTGATTCTTGCTAAAGAAAAGAAGAAAGAGATTTTCAGGGAAAGCAAACAATCTGGATGGAGAAGGTATGCAGCTTAGTTATTGTCTCATACTGTACACTTCACAATTGCTATTTAGGATGACATATGTGAACACAGAATGAGAAACCTTATTTAAAGAATTGTTGACCTCCCTGCTTCCATTTCAACATGATTTTCAAAATTATTAATAAATATAATTAATAGAATTTAAGGCACAGTAATCAGTATGTTTATGCTTATTTTTTTCTGGAGTAATGAATAACAGAACAAAGTATATAACAGACTATTTTCTAAGTAATTCCTTTTCCAATGCAGGTATAGCATTATTAGTATTAATCACACAGATGACTGATTGCAGGAGAGAGGACTCCCAGATAAATTTTCTAAGACAATTTCATTTTCAGAAATACTTTGTTTGTCCTAGCCAGTGATGAGAAAAAGCGATTTACTTGAGAAAAATATATTATGTAGTAAAACCAATGATATTTAATTGTAGATTTAGTGTCTCATTGCTAGGCTGTGTCCAACACTGAAACATCAATATTTCTCTTAAAAGAAATTGTCCTGAAAAGGAACACCAAGGCACAGCTATTTTCTTTCATAAACATATTTAGAAACTAGGCCTTGTGATGTTATTTTTTTAAATTGTCACATTCACCAAACACCTTGTCACATTCACCAAGCACCTAAGAGCTTGTTTGCTTCTGGCATAAAAACACATATTTCTGAAAGAAAATTACTATTTTATTCTCTGACTATGAAACTATAAATATTAGTTGGAACCATAACCCCCCCAAACAAACAAATAAACAAACAACTCCCAGAAAAAAAATATAGAAAGTTGAATAGATTAATTCTGACACAGTCCCTATGCAGGCTTACTAGAGAATATAGTCAGAGCATAGAACCAATGATACATGATTTTGACACAAAACATGCATTTTTTGTAGGGTTTTTTTCATGTTTGTCCCCATGAGTAGAATTCACAGAACATGGATATATGGGAGTTTAGATTCCCTATCAGTGACTAATCACCAGAAAGCCAGGCATAATTTCATCCAGCTCCTCTTCTAGCCAGACAGCAGGGACAGAGTCAGATAGCCTCATTCTAAATGACACTGTCTCCAGACCAGTGATGGAGTTTCCCTGAATCGGTGGGGTGATGTGTGCCAGAAAACACTGTTTAGCCTTCAAAGCAAGCACAAATAATCAGTAAGGGACCTCGAGGCAGCTGCTGGTAGTTAAAGTGCTGATTCTTTCATGTGTTACAGTGCAAAACAGTGAAAACTGAACACTATTTAAATTAATAAAAAAATGCACAACAGACACCGTATCACTAAGAAAGCCAGTAACTTTACTGATTTGTCTGCAAAATACAAATTATACCTTATTTCCAGCAGGAGAATCTTTTGAAATTTTCCCATTTTTGTTCACTACAGACAGCTGAATTAAGTCCCTTGAGATACACAGATGTGGTTTAACTTAGTTATAACATCTTGTCATCTAGTGGCGACAAAGTCCAGCTTATGCCGCTGTGAGCCTCTACTTTAATATTTGTTGCAAATGCTTGTATGCTCCCATTTACAAGCTATTTTGTTATCACCATTGTTTTATGGAAGCAAATCCCCATGAAAGAGAAGAAAAAAGAAAAAAAAAAGGATACAACAAACCATCTGAAGCAATCCAAGTGTAATGCCTGCAGTAAGCAAGGTCTGATATTAGTTAATACACAAAAGACACTGCGTTTTTCTTTTTTTTTTTTTTTAAAATTACTTATTTAACTGACCTTTTTTCAAATCAAACTGAGGTATGGATCAGTCTGAGGTATGAGAAGGGAAGGTAGAAATGCAACACCTGATTATGAAAATAATCAAACACATATTTTCGATGCAGAAAGTCTGTGGCTCAAAGCTTGGATTGCTCCACATCTTTGGTTAAAATATATTAACAAAAGCCTTTTATTACATCTACAGTCTGAAGCATTCTAACAGACACCAAATGTTCCATCAGTCCTTCAAGAGATCTGTAGTGGCAGGAAATTAATGCCATATAACTGACGACATCACAGCAGATGGCACAAACAGGAACAGATGAAGTATGCCATGTTTAGGCAACAGCCTTTATTGAGGTTTCAAGTGGCTTTAAAAAAATTACAAAGCATTTACCTTCAAGGTGAAGGAAGAAGGAAAACAAAACAGCTGTTAGACTACAGATAAAAGAGGGTATACAGGATAACACATACTATACAAAAGAGTTGACATCCTTGAAAACAGCCTATTAGTTCTTCCATTCTTACGCTAACTTTACCTGAAAAAGATCTGAGGACAACAGATAGTTTTTATATTAGTCATTAGAAATTGCTAAATTCCTCTTCTGGGAAAAATATAAGCCATTTGTTATAAAACACAGCTTTTGAAAGACACTGAAATGACCAAAGCTTTACTGTGAATGGCTCAATGCATACAATATACATGTTGTGCAGATAGGGTGTATCATACAATTGTTACCAGCAGTTAAACACTAACTGACAACACCTTTTAATAGAGATTAGCTTAGCTATAACAATACTTGCAGGTGTTTAGAATGCCACTTCAGGTGTTTGAACTTACAATTAAGAATGTTGCCTAAAACATCATGTAGCATGGGTTAAGGTAAAGGTAAATGTTAATACTCTTTCAGGGCTCTGCCCCAAACTCCTTAAATACAAAGGAATCACAAATAAACCCAAATTAGCTTTGCAAATACAATAAATGGTACAGATAAAGGAACAAGAAAGGTAGACAGTTATATTTTACAGAAAGTGACTTCACAATCAAAGTTGTGCTTCTTATCATTAGATCAGTTTGCAAATATGCATTATCCCCCACAATTTTGCCAGTATAAGTTAGTTGACCTCTGCAGCAGGAACAAGAGGGCTGACTGGCATTTATTTTCATGTGATTCTGTTCTACTCATGTTTATACAAAAATCACTGTCAGAGTTAATATAAATTGCCCAGGCAATACTTTTCACACTACTTTCTGCTTAGTTACTTGCAGTAATATATTACACTGCATCTTCATTAAATATGATATCTTTAAATTTTTTTCATGCGTTGCTGAGGCAAATCGCAAGGTAAACTATTAATATGGCTATTCTTCATATATCAATAGACCAAATCCCCTTCCCCACTGACAAGTTTCTACTACAATACCAATAAAATAGTATTTTTTCTTGAAATGAGAAAGTACATTTGTGGTATATTTGCATATTTTTGACACACCAAAGTTTAAAATTCTCAGAAGAGAAAATGGGTATAGATTAACCTGAAGGTGATGAAAATGGTTTCAAACACAGGTTTTTTGTGTTTTAAAATTAATCATGGGCCCCATTTAGCCTTTTTTTTTTTTCCTGGGTTTGTTTTGTTTTGGGGTTTTTTGTTTGTTTTTGTTTTTTTTTTTAAACATGCGTATCATTGTTTACCCTGCAGTTTGCTACACAAGATAAGGTGGATGCATTAGTAGCACAGTATTCTGCTTAAACAGTTTCCAGATTATGCACTAGCCCCTGCATGGCTGAAAGTGCCTGTAAGGCAGGCTTCTGTAAAGTCATGGTAAGTGAAGAGCCTATGTCCTAATGCACACTGTAGTCTGATCACCATTCTCTACTACAGAGAGATACATTCTGTCACTGAGCAGTGCACAGCAACTGCATGTATGCGTGGAAAAAAGAGTGTGGATTTCACTTCAAAGTATTTCATGTTGACATATTGCTGTCACAGCTATATTCTTCATCATAATATCAATGTATGTAGATGAGACCTAGAAGGACTCTTGAAAAAAGGAAATAGTATGGTTTTACTATGGCACTAACATTTTGCTTAAACATTTTTCCCTCCAACAGAAAGATTAAAGTGAAACACTTGAATATACCATGTTTTTCTAATTTACAAGAGGGACAAAGACGAACTTGAAGAAAATGACACATGCCCTCTGGTCAAGCTATCTTAGTCAAAGGAACAATATGAGGCTGGAGAAAATGTGGATGCCATGTGCTGAAGCAAGTCCTGCTCTGGTGTAAACACACGGGGAACGTTGCTCAGCAATATGCCCACTGTGAGATGATATGACTGCAGAGGTCCATGAGAGCCAAGGACCTGATAGCCAGTATTGGCTGTGTAAAATCAATTGATGTCAAACAACCCTTTAACTGATGATCTCTTTAAGAGTTTTATGTCTGTGAGAGAGGGGAGGAATCTATATAACAGGCACATTTGTGCTGATCACTCCCTTTCCCTCTCCCTTCTGCTTCGGCACATATTCACCTGCACTCACGTGGCTGACGGCCGTTAGAGCTACACACTCAATTCTGACAGGCAGAATACCAGCTTCAGTAATGAGAAAGGGCCAAGTTATGCCACTTTGTCATTTTACCCATGGAAAACTACAAGATACGCAGGACGTTAAGTAATAGAAGGGCCTTTGTCTTGTTACAATGCACAAAACAGCATGAAAGAACTTGTCAGTATATACAATGGATCGCAGTTTACCCAATTGATTGTAAAATGCTGTATTAAAATGATTTGAGTTGTTACACCATGGGTAAAGTCTAATTGTTTACAGATCAGTCTTCCAACAGCTGACTTTGATCTGTAAAATGTATACCCAGTAAAATAAAACCAAAAGAAAATAGTTAAATGTGCAACTGCACAAATATAATTCCCCACTATTAAGAAAACAAAAACTTTTGCTATTACCATAATTATTATATATATTAGAAAGCTATACACAAGCATGTTAATTTCACAGATTTTTTTAAAAGATTCTTAATATTTTATATAATTAGAAATACACATTTCAAAAAGAAAACTTCTGCAAAGAGAAAACAGTTATCTTGGTTAGCAAAGCATGGAGTTCCTCAAGGCTTAAGGTAGTGCTTTCTATACAAAAAATCCTTTTTGTTTGTTTCTTCAGGACTGTTTAAAAGATTAGCAAAGCTATCAAGGAAAAAAGAACACATTTTGGCTTAAGGAAACTACAAAAGCCACAAATGCTTTGCAAACTCTGTCTTACTTTTTAATATGAAAATAAGCAAAATTTAATGTACATATTTTTATAATTTTTTTATTTAGTAAGTGATAAAGACCCAGAATTTTTAAAATGAAATATATCAGCCCTCGAACTCAACATTTTTAGAAGTATGGTCCTCTTGAACTGTTTTTATGCTTTTTAATTTAGTGCCATACTCTAAAAATATGCCTGCATGTTTGTGAGCATTTTCAGTATGTTAGGTGACCCAGCCTTGTTCTAGCATGAATTCATGGCCACCCAACCGCTGGGTCTGTCAAAACATCTGTACATTTTTTCTAAGTTGCATAACAGCTGCTTTCTCTCTCAGTAAAAACCTGCCATTCCTGGCAAATGTTTTCATTTTGTCTATTTACATGTAAATAACGTTGAACCTGCAACATGACACTATCTATTGTAACATACATTTTGCAAGGGAGCACAACAGTGAAAAGAAGTTAGCCTTAAAATCTATTGTGTACAAGTGATCTGTTGTACAACTCAAGTGCTAAGCTTATCTCAGCATTTCTGTTTATCCTTATACTGCATCACTGAGGCAATTTAAAAGTACTTTTACAAAACAGAGTACCTGACTTTTTTTTCACACACGGCACATATAATGCATATCGACCCTTCCCCCCTCCCCCCTCCCATTAAGGTATAGCACACACACACTGCAAGAAAAAAACCCAACTAATAGGTAATAATGTTATCATGTTGCCCATCCTTCAGAGAGCCGCATGCGCTTGACAGAGGGGCTTTCCCTTTCGTCCGGCGAAGGTCTGGTGAGTCCAATGGGGGAGTGGAATTCGTTCCGGTGATCTTCTCGGTCACTTCCATCATAGGAACTGCTACAGCTGCTCAAACTGTCAACAGGAGATCTCCCCGCCTCATGGCGCGTGTGCTGTTGGTATCTCGATGGTGTGGTGGTACGATCTCTAGGAGGAGAAACAGGTTCTGACTTGATGTTGAGGCTTTGAGTAGAAGGCAGGGAGAGATTTGTACTCTGAGATAAATGAGTGCTAGTGCAAGCTCTGTAGGAGGAAAGGAAACCCAGTTACAGACGGAGGAGGCATGGAGCCCCCAGATATGCACAAACACTCACACAAAACACCAGTGTAAAGGCTCGCGCAGGACCAGTGCATGCAGAGAGTGTGGGGATGGTTGTCTGGGCAGAATTCGCAAATTCCAGGAGATGAAAGTACCACAACAGATGTGGTCAGCTTTAGGGGACAAGCCCTCAGTTTGGAAAGAAGTCTTGCTTTCAGTCTCTCTCTCTCCTTTTTTGAAAATCAAGAGTCATCACAAATTTGGGGAGGTGAGCCTTTGCACTGTTGGAACCACCTGCAGGTTTCTGTAAAACTAATATTTGTGTGTGTGTATGTACCAGCTGAGACGGGGAAGCATGGACATTCCACTGGATTTAATCCAATCAATTTAAATAGACCCAACTATTTTTATTATTGTTTGTTTTGACATGTGACTTCAGATGCAAATCAGAAACAAAAAAATCTGGTATGGTAATTTTTATACCTTTCAGAATAGAGTTGAAATTACTGGTCCTAGGACTGACATTAACAAAACAGCACAGGCAGGCAAGGATTTAGATAAGATTTTATGGTTTAAATCTGTGAATCCATAATTCAATCCAGAACACATTTGGATTAACTACAAAAGGGAAATGGAGGAACAGTAGATGTCAGAGGACTACACTGTTTGCCCATAGGTGAGCCAAGCTCAAAGGATGCTACAAGCAGACAGACTGCTATGGTGAAACTTTTTCAATGGTAAGCTATATAACTATTCTAAGCTTTTCATTTTTTTCTCTTTCTCTGTGCATTTTCGTGGGCAGGTAATGGCAGAAGAAAGATGAAACAGGCAGGGAGAACATGCTTTATGTCTATGGGAGGAATGAGATTACTTGCATCTGCACAATATTTTGTACAAAAGCACCACCTCCTGGCAAAACCTGAGTTTCGTTGTTAAACCAGAATTCTCAACATGCAGTACCCATTAAGTTTGACTTCAGGGACAATTTGCTAAGATGAAGTTAGTGTCTTACCCCAGAGACAGTATTTCAAGGTTTCTATTTGTGAGTATTTATTTACACAGGGGTAGGAAGGCAGTAGTGGCAAGTAGGGCCTTCACAAGGTTTTAAACCTAAAGGGATATGCAGGCATTTTTAATACAGGAAGATGAAATACTGAGATTTGGAAGGAATTTCTAAGTATGTCTAAGAAGACACTGGTAAGTTTAGGTGTGGTCTTTTCATTTATTGAAATACTCCGCTTTCCCCGGTATCTCATTGACTGACAGCTGAGTGTTACTTAAGCAACATTTATTATTACTGTCCTGAGTTTCTTTTTTTTCTGACAGATTTAACATAAAATTATATGGTTTCAATATTGAATTATATAATCTGCTTTTTTCAGGAATAACTGCAGTGTTTAATAATAAATGCATCACAAGTAAACAAAGAAAACAGGATCTTCTATCTCAAATTTTTTTATCAACCCTTCATTCCTATACAGAGGAACTTGTCAAATTTGCAAGGAGCCCTTCCCTAAGTGACAGATTTCACATGTAATAGCCTTCATAGGAAAAAAATTAACTTTTTTTTTCCCAAAGAGGATATTTTCTTTTTATTGCTTTTGTAAATATTAACAACACATATGAGAAAATGTACATATAAGACTTTGCCATTCCAACTTAGTGAAATACTCCACTCTTCCTCAAAACTTGTTAAAAACAATCCAACAAGAATGAAATACATGTATTTCTGTCTTTTTTTCTTTTTTCTTTTAATTTCCAGTGACTTTATTTTTCTGTTGCTTAGGAGATCCTAGGACTTCCCCTGAGTAAGCAGGCTGTCAGTTGAATATGATAAGATTACATATGATTTTATATGCCAAACTTATAGCTAAACCTGAAAGTCCTACAATAAAAGATGGTGGAGCCTTGGGATTTGATTTAGAACTGTTTGATTTAAGCAAATGACATGTCACTTTGCAAAGCTGGAGATAAGTAAAAAACCCATGCTAGATTAAAAAAACCATATTCAGTCAAATTTGGAATATACTTGCATCCCATTGTGTGACAGCATCCAAAGGAACAAATCTATAGGGATAAACTGAGTTTCAGTGAAGCAAAGCTGGTATTGCTGTACTGGAATATTGTTTTTTCAATAGTGCATCAGAAGTGAATATGAGAGTGCATCTCTGTAGACTTTTTTACAGATTCCTTATGAATCAGCAACAGTGTTACATAATTACCTGCCACACAAATTAGAGGCAGTTTTGTAAATACTTCAGGTTGACTTGCATTTTGACTTGCATTTCGAACCCCTGCCCTTTTTTTTTAACACTTAAAAAAGGCTAAGAAGTCATTTTGGCTGGTCAAGACTGAATTTTTTAGGTTTAAAACGATATAAATAAATTGCAGCACTTTTTTTGATTCACATTTTTTTCTTTTTAAACATAGTGTTTTTCTGCTGAAAGTATTTCTGAAATTTGACTATATTTGACTATAATTTGACTATATTTGACTATAATTTCCAATATTTCATTAATATTTTCTGAAACATTTTTCTTAGAATCTCATTTAAGCTAAAATGGTCACTTGCATGGGAAACCTACTGTTACACATACACGTGAATGGTGAAATAATAGGTACTTAGGTGCAGTCTTTAGATATGTATTCTAAACTGATGATTGACCTCTATTTAGAGTGCAAGGTGCACAATAAGAAATGAGAATTCTGTCTGCTGCAAAATGATTTAATTTCCTGTATACCTATGTGTGAGCGTAGAAACAGCTGTTTGCTCTTACATGTATCAATGCATATTTTATACTGTTGCTTCATATAATTACATGATTTTGGCCCAAGTATGCCCTATTTTAATCATGTGAAACCTTCACTAAATTCCCTGGTAAACAAATAGACTTTGAATATGGAAAAACTACTGAGAATCTAAAGAAAATTATTTCAAATGTTCGTGTATAATTATGTGCACTGAACAGGTGCCGGGCAGTCCACTTATGCTGACATCATCACTTTTTTTTCACAGATTGTATGAAAACATTTCATTTTATGGGGACAGTGAAGAAAATTAATGTTTTAACTTGTTACAGCAGTTCCTGTTGAGACAAGTGTAGGTAAAATGTTGTATTTATTTCGATTATGATGGCCACATGGAGCAATTCTGGTTCCTATCTGGGTTTCACATGGAGCAACTATACAGCTCTGCTGTGTGAGAAGCAGGGAGCAAGGGGTGCCATGAGCCTGGGAGGAGCTTTGGTCCTCACTGATGCCAGCTCTGTGTGTGTCTCCTTCTGTCTGAATCTCCAGCTGGTATTGAAGTTCAGCATGAAGAAGTGCAGGTCTGAATAAGTGATGAGTGAGGACATGAACATGGACCGGGTAGGCTTTTCCAGAGGGAGAAAGTGGTCTGTTGAAGGAAGTCTCATGCACCTTTTCTTTAATACCCGCACTTGCTTGTCTAGATCAGTTTACTTCCTCACTTCGTATAATTTTTCCCCATAAACACATGTGAAGGACCATTGAAAATGCATGGCTAAATTTATTTATGTAGTTTTAGTTAAGCACTAATTTGTATCTAGGAGAAGATATTTTTGACTTACTAGCAATTCAGCTTCTTCCCTCCTCTCTCTTTTTATTTTAGGTAAAAGCTAAGTTTTTTCATTGGCTTTGTTGGTTGTTTTTAAAATATTTTTCTGATTCATGTAAAAGTAGAATAAGAATTTCTGTGTCAAGACATTTTGTTTAGCTCTCACATGTTAAGGTTTACACTTAAAAAGGAATTTTTAAACAAAGAATAACATGAAACTGAATTACTAGATCATCTCATTTACAATAGTGGCAGAAGAAAAAAGGCTCAATCTGAAATATATAAGGTTTTTATTCAAAACAAGGAGATGGGCAGAACTGATACAAATTCATTAAACATGATGTCACTGTTTCTAAATTTTTCAGTAAAAATAGTTCAATGGAGAATATTTTCCTGTAACTGGCTATGGTTGTTTTCTAATAAAAAATAATTGTTGCTAAATAATAATCTTGCTATAAAAGGGTTGCAGAACAAGTCAACATTATGCATGAATTTGGACAACGTTTTGTTTATGTGGGTAGAATCATGGAGAAACTTCTCTTACATAAATAATTATCTATGCTGAACCATCTTCAGATGAAATATTGTTTCTATGTTTGCATTCTTATTTTAGGGAAGCCATAACTTCACCTGGATGTTACTTTTAGACAAAAAGGCTTAGGCTTAGGCTTAGGCCTAAGGAAGGCCTAAAAAACCTTAGGTTGGGAAATGTGGATGCAAGAGAACATATTCCATACTATGGATTTGTGCATAAAAATTTTGATAATTTATAAGAAAGTTTGGAAAGGACTTCGCTTCTGGTTATCAGCAGTTAACTTCTATTAATCTCTCTGGTATATGTTAAATAAGCAGTAAGAAACATTGATGTACTATTCATGCCAAATCCCAAAGCTTTGGGAGGAAATGATTTTCAGTAGAATTTGTGTGTGTATTTTTTCCAGAGGTAGATGCAGTTAAAAAACTATGAAAATACAATATTGGTTTTTAACCCAAAAATTTGAAAAGTTTGGCTTGTTTTAATGTCCCAGTCATGTCTCAACAGGCTCTACATTGTGATGCTGTTCACCAGGCTTGGCAGAAGGCCAAAAGCTGCAGAGTGAACTACTCCCATGTCCCCACATATTCGCCCTCTTGTCCACCAGCGCTAGCGTGTCTCCCAATTGCACAGTCAACATGAAGAACTAAGAGCTGGGCTGCAGAGATCTCTGATTACCTTCAAGATCGTTCTGACAGTGCTACTGAAATTGAGGACTTATCCGGAGCAAGATAATACCTATCCTCTTCTACTACTAGCCACATTTTTCTGTCATGCTTTGAGGAAGTAGAGTTGATTTTCACCTTTAGACTTTGGTGAAAAACAACCTGATGGAGAGCTGGAATGTCTCTTCCACTAACTCTGTTTTCTCATAGGTTTTTATAGCCTACTATTAACAATAAATATCTCACAGTTGACAAATCTTTTCTGTATATGACCTTACTCAGCAGAGATCTGTGTTGTTAAAACCTTTTTAGATGTATTTTCGCAAATACGTGAAGATGACTAATTTTGTTTCATTTTTTAAATCTTTCTGCAAATTCTAGATCAGGTTGACATGGACTGAATATGTTTCACAAGAATTCAAGTTTTTCAAGTAATCCAAAAGTTAACACAGGCACTTTTGCACGCAGAACTCAGTGACTAAAATAAAGGCTTGTGATTTTCTGCAGTGATAGAAGACTTCTCCAGAACTGTCTATGAAGCAGCTTTCATAGCTGATTTCATTTACAAATCACTGAAAGAATAATAATGAGTAGCAACTCAGAATGTATTCCACAGCCACAGCCATTACACTTTGACATTCTGCAATATGAATCAGAAACAGATTATGATGTGTGACGTATCTGAAAAGGCATGTAGTTAGTTTAGGAGTTAATTTATACTTTTTTTAGCTAACCAAATGGCCTTATTGCATTCCTTGGTGCACTGAAGAAAATAATCAGCTTATTCTATGTTTATACAGTGACATCTAAGGTGAACTTTCAATTTATTTGAGACTTTATGACTTTAGTTGTACAGTTAGTCTGAATGCTGCCCCAGAAATAGTGCAAACTCAGAAAGAAAAGTGTAAGAGAAAGATATTAAGACTTTTTTTTTCTAGCACAGCAAGTATTTCAGTTTTAGGTTTTCATGTCATTAGTATCTACATATTTATATCTATCTATATATATATCTATATATATCTAAATATCTACATATTTATAGAGAAATGAGGTTTACAAAATTTGTTTCCTTTGAAACACGTGTATAGCTGTCCCTAAAAATCCATATTGTCTGTACATGGTAAAGACATTAAAATAAATTACAAAAAATGGTCAGATAAATTAGAAGGAGAATTTTTAATTTTAAGCCACATTTAAATAGTTCCACACTATGGCAACTATCTTGAAAAAAAAGTGTGTATGTGCAAAACCTTTCTGAAAAAATGGTTTTCTTTTCAAATGTGTATGAATGAAATTTTTTGTCATAAATATACTCCAGCTGTTTTCAGCTTTTATTTTTATAACTAAACTTTTAAAAATTCTAACATGTCTAACCATACGTTAGGCAACTGTGGCACAGTGGTGCATGCCTGTGGTCTTACTCAATAGAAGCTGCAGATATCAGAATATTTGAAAATCATACACCCATTCACTTCAATGAACCAAGAGGTTGCCTCTTCAGGTAGTTTCCCTGTATGAACTTTCACACATCTAAGGATGCTGAAATGATCGAGCACTGTGCTTCTCCATAACTGGAATAAATATCTTAACATTATCCACTAGAAGGCAGGAATACCTGTCCTCCCCAGCACAGGCACATCATAATGAGCTTTGTGGGCCCACAGTTCTTTGGCCTAATCATGCTAATTTCTCATAGAAATCATCTCCAAAGGAATGAAACTTGAATTTCAGAATTGAACAGAAGGGAGTATGTGATTATTATATAAGGCTAAGGCTTAATCTCAGGTCAAATAATTATGTAAGTCTTACTTTATTAAAATTTCTAGAAAAATTTCGAGTTTACTGTAAATGTGCTACAGTAACTGGAAATAAAAAACATAAATAGTAAATATAGTACAATACAGGTGTTTACCTTGGTTTTAGTAGTGACATAAAATGCTATTTAAAAAATAAAAACTAAAACATAAACAACACACTACTGAGAAGATGTCATGGACACAGAATATTTCATTGTAGCTACCTAGCAAACTTTCCATGGAAAAAATTGTTCCAGTTTTGCAAAATCGAGTTTGTACACACAGAAAATATGTGTTGATATGCTATCTTGACATATTTCTCATCTGGAATTACTGGGGAGACTGAAGTCACTGTAGGCCAGTAAAATAAAGAAAATACTGCTTACCCCAATTGACTGAGGGCAGATGGTGGCATGTTATGTAGGTGTTGCTGTTGCCAGCCAGTCACAGAACCAAGATGAAGAGCACTGGCTGTATTAAACCCAGAGAGAGATGATATATCTGCACTACTCAGAGAATATTCTAGATTTGAAAACAGAAAGACAATAATTTAGAGAGAATTAAAGAGGAAGCAATCAAACAACAACTAGCACAGTAATTGTCACATGTCACTTTGTAAGCCTTCTAATTTTAATTACACCAATCACATTCAGTTGGAGCAGAAAAAGTAAACCTTCCTCTTCCCTCAACTCATTAACTTGGGAGCAAATAATGCACTAATAATTCTGCTGTAATTTAGCAGGGCCTTACTGAGTCTGGAAGATCTAAAGCATTCTTAGCCTGTAAATTCACTGTAACTACAAATGCACTGTCACAAAGACTGGAAAACCAGAACATTTTGGTTACAGTTTACCTTGCAGAACCCAGTCTGTTTCTAAAGAACACGTGCGTTCTCTAAGAGCTCTGGATCTGTGTGTCACTGTGTACACTCTGTAGAGTAGCAATACTCAACTGGAGCTGTAAAAATGCCTTGGGGCTTCATTTCTGCACCCTCCCAGGTCGGGAGGTGTGATAGCCAACAGAATGACTGAACTCTGTCGTGGAGACAGTGAAGCTGCTTATTCCCACTACCCTCATGGCTTTAGGATAGTGCACTCAACTGCATGAAATTATTTCCAAGGAAGACACTAAGAACTGTCTTTTATGTTTCCTTTTTTAAAAATTAAAGGCAATGAATGAAAGCTACCAAATCAGCTCTCCTTCAAACCAGACAGCTAACTTTAAAATAGATATATCTGAATTTAGTGACAGGTACAGAATAAGCAAATGTAGTGCAAAGAGTGACAGCTCTGAATTTTTCAGTTTCTCCCAAGGAACATTAGCTAATACATTAATACTGATACAGACATTTGTCAGCACCTTGCTCCCTTCCCCATCCTTTGCATCCTGCACCCATACTTACCAGTACCATATGTTGTTGAGATGGCTGATGGGTATCCTCCCATCCCTTGCCCTGGTAGAGTAGGAGTTGCTACGGAAACCACTGGAGTAGCCAATGACTGAGCAGACTGGGAGTTATTTATCCTTTGATTCTTTTAAAGTAAGTAAAATACACATATTATTGACCAGTTTTAAGTCAGTTGAGTGTATTTGCTTTCTGGGAATGTTTTGTGCATGAGAAATACAGGCTGTTACAAATTTCTAGAAATTAACCATTTAACATGTGGCTTTGATGAACTCTGCCAACCCTATCATTTACAAGCTTTCAAGAGACCAGTTGTCACCATAGTAACCCATTACATCAGTATCTCCTAGGTAACTGAACTAGTAAGATTGCTTTTATTGTGGGTAGAAGAACAGATCGTGTGAAAAATTAATGAAATATATAAGCTCTGTTCCCATTGTTTTCCTTTGCACTCATATAGAAAAAAAAACCACAAACAACAATAAAATCCACAAAGCAAAACAAAACAAAAAGGCAAAAGAAAACCCCCCAAACCCAGCTCTACTGTATTTTGAAAGTGAGGAGCACCTCTAGACTGCTGAACACTGAACTCTTACCAGAAGATGGTGCTCTGACTACTTTGTTTTTGTTCAATTAAGAAAACCTTCAAGACTGTTAGATTGCACAGTAGTTATGCACTTATCTTTAACTCCAGGGCACTAGATATTGCACTGTAAAAATTACACTAGAGAACTGTAATTATGTAAGTGGCAGGATAAAATGACCAGAGAGCCACCAAAAAGTCATAAGGCTGTACCATCTTCAACAGCATAAGATTACATGCTCTCAAAGCACCACCAAAAAGAAAGCTTAATTCTAGTATGCAGAATTTGAATATGTGCAACAACTGCACCTGGCCTGTTATTGCTACATTTAAAAAATTCCCATGGCTTTTTGTTTGCCACAATTATTATTGTAGCATTTTCCATTTTATTTCAACCAACATTTCACCTACATCGTGAAAAATACTGGTTTTTTTTTCCTCGTTATTAGGAAAAACATCATTACCACTTACCAGAAGCAGGTCAACATCCTCAGACTGATTGCATAGGAAAGGAGTGTTAAGAATTAGTGAATATAAATATTTACCAAGATGGAGATTTTTAGCTTAGGGAAGAGTTTCATCTCATAGGGGCAGCAAATTAAACACCTGAATATAGCTTGGAAAGAATAACATCTCATAGATCTCTTATTTGTCCTTCTAATGGAATGTTTGTCCCAATTGTAGGAGATGCCTATCCAGTTTTCAGCACAAGACTTTCTCTAAGAATTCATTATTTTTTCCATTTCTCCATTGGTTGCAGAGTGTCTTGCTATACCTGACCACTCACAGAGTCTCTTTGAAAATATTAGTTTTAAGGGGCTTGGAATAAACCATTTCATGTGATAGCTTGTCACTGCCTTGGTCAACTTTGAGTATTGCCCTGTAGTACTGTTTGTCACTTTTTCACTTAGGAGTCAGCAGCATCAAGCTGAAGCAGCCAGCTTGGAAGTCGTTTTAATAATGTTTGTTACAAAATGGAAAACTGTGTCACTTCAAATCTTTTTCAATTATGTTCACTTTTAATGTTCAGTCACTCAGAAATTATTTACTTGGAAACACTAATGGACTTTTGGAAAGGAACTACAAGACATGGACACGATGCCTTCCAAATTCAACTTTCTAGCATAGTATATTGCCTAAATTTCACTAGTCCTGGCAGGAGATACCGAAATTTCATGCTCCTTTTTCTTTTGGTTTATTTACTACCTCTTATCATTACAAAATTTGGAAGTCACAGTGATAGGGTTCAAATTAATTTATTACTGTTAATATGCCATCTGCTAAGAGTTTGTGTGGCTAAATATTTAAGAAAAACATTATAGGTTAGGACTAATCAGGGTTAAATTCAGCCTTTATAACAAATTCAGGAAAGACTCAGCTACTAGGAAAGAGACTGCAGAACTTTAGACAGTGCAGGACACAGTTTCTATTCTGTAGACTCAACAGACAAAAAGGAGGAAGTAAATATGACTTCAAAAAGCAATAAAAGAGGCTCAGCCTACATCCTCAACTAGTCAAGCCCTAGTCAGAAAAACCAAACAGTCAAGAATTTAGTTGCCTGAGCTAGCATTGAAATTCCTAAGTATCTTGTCTGAAGCAGATAAAAAGAAGAGCTTTGAAAATACATTACCACTGATGGCATGGTATTCTTGCTGCCAGGTGGAATAAGCACACGGAGGTCTGGTTTGCGGTTGTTCATTCCCAAATTCATTGGAGGAGGAGATTTTGCTTGCATATTCTTGTTCAAGTTGCCAGGTGAGACCAGCAGACCTGGTGAGTTGCGGGGGTTGCCATATCCATTTCCTATTTAGGTAAAAAGAAGAGGAAAAAAAAGAAAAAAAAGAGAGAGAGAGAAGTTTGATAAAGTCCACTGTATTTTTTAAGCCTCTCTAAAATGGTGAAATAAAAAACTCATGGTAAATATCTATGTCACATATTTTTACAGGAAAATACAACATGCCATGTTTGGAACAAGTGATTTTCAAATGCATTCTCTCATGGCTGCTGACATCTTCATGATGTGCTGAAATTAACTTAATGGTACAACTCTGTTTACAGCACTGTGGTATATAGCACAATATACTGTGCCCTTATAGCAGCCAGCATCTGATGTTTGCCATACAAGAGAATCAGGAAAGTCGGATAATTCAAGAGCATAAAAGATGTCTAAGCTATTCCATGTTTTCTTGACAACTACAGAAGATTGTGCCTTTCTTGACTCAGCCCTTTGCAGGTCATGATTTTGTTTTGCTTTTAAGCAAGGCTATAATTTCCACAAAGTGTGGGGTGAGGACTAGAATGATTCATAAATGCTTTTGGCTCTTTTTCACTGCACTTTTTGGACCTGGTTCTGTCAACACTAAAGTCAATGGGAGCAAGATCATAACCTTATTTGGAAAACACCACCATATCTTTCATCTGCATCTCTCTTCTGAAGGACCCAGGAGCAATTCTGAAAAGAAAATGCTTCCTCTGCCTTTTTCAGAAAAGGGTTTCCTTCTCTCACCATGTCGTATTGACGACTATGTGTCCATAAGGTTACTGACCTACCATTCCACCGAAAATGAGACCTTCCTATTTCATCCACATGATTTCACCTCTTACCACATAAAGTCTAGGGAAAAAGAGGACTTCTTAGTGTAAACTTGAAATTCTGTCTACATAGTCTCAAGAAGGGCACAGAAGCTGCCCAGTCAGAGAGGGAATAGAAAATTAGTATGGAAAGAGAAAATCTTCATGGGTAAATACCAAAGAAATAAATGTTAGGGAAGACTTTCTGTTCTGTGTTCAGCCTTTGTTCACAAGCTGCAACGCACAACCTAGAATTTGTGAGATGAGATAGTCAGTGTGGCAGAGACCTCTGGGTCAAAAACCCTGGACCTTCAAATTTCCTTTGTAGTCCCAAATTGCTGAAGTATCTCATTTTTTTCCCCCCAGATGTGAAATGGGGTTTACAGCCCTAAAGAGCATAAATGGATTATGGAACTAAATTTGGTAATGTCTATGAGGTTGGCATAAAAATGACAGTACACAATAGCGATTTGCTCTTCTGGTTAGTATAACGAAATGTGTCCAAGCATGACTAAGATTTTCAGGTTTTTAATCCTCAAGCTCATCAGATCAGCAAATTCTTGGAAACTAAATTTGTTGAAGGCTATTAAATACAAAAACATCCCTTCAGGCTCTGGAAGACCCTGATCTGTGAACACTAGGAATAGGGCACAGAAAAATTATCAAAAGGCTTGAGTTCTGTATTTCTGAGGTACCTTTAGTAAGTGGTCTGGCCTGGCTTGTTTTTTCTCACACTTTTGATTATCATGACCTCCCAAGCCTTTGCAAAAAGATGAAAACTTAGGAGCATTCAGACCACTTCTAACATTTTCCATTAAAATGCCTTAGGAGATTTTGCACTAAAATATTTTTCATAATTGATCTTGATGTTTATTTCTTTAATAATATCACACAATTAGTAAGATAAAATGAGTTAATGAAGTGTATTTTAGACTTAGCAAGCAAACTGAGCAGAACACTATCACAAATTTTCTATTTTGTGTCAGTAGGCTTTTTTTTCTAAATGAACAATTGGTCTCAATGTAAATTAGCTCCCTATTATACTCTAATTAATGCTATGTGTTACTAATGACAGTGAAATTAGAAGGGATATTTTGAATATACAACAATATTTTCTTCCAAAAACCACACTGCCTTTTAAAAAGTTCGTCTTTTACAAACTGAATACTGAAAATCAATATATGAAAGAAACAACAGAACAAACTGAAGCAAAAGTAGGATTTCTCTGGTGTTGGTTACATAAAGGAGTTATTTTACCAGTAGGATGTAACACTGCCTGTGAAATCTGTCGTATGACAAGGGTTTGTTCAGAGTGACAATGAAACTGTTTGAAGAGCAGAGGTTTTTTTTTTTTCAGTTGTACAATACAGAACCTAAGATATATAGCAAAACAGATTGTACTGTAGTCTATATGTTCATTTCTAATTGTGATTTTATAGGAATAAAGCACTTTACAAGAAAGAACTCCCATTTCTTACATAAGATTTACTTAATATAATTTACTATTAGACATTAATGGAAAGAATGCTTCTGTATAAAGCTTTACTCCTCAGAAACTTTCACCTGACCTTTACTGATGTAAAATTGTTTGGACAGTGATTAAATTTCTTACAACTATATTTTAAAAATATAAAAAATAAAATTTTAAGAACTACTACAATCTTTTCTTTGCCAGCTGATTTCTGCTGTTTGTGGCATATTATGCCAGCTAGCATTTTGGAGCCATATAATAACAGTTCCTCTTTTCAGTCACCAAATTGTTATTCTTTTGGTATCATGAAGATTCAGGAATGTAAGACCGTGGACCTTAAACCAATGATACAGAAACCTATCATTTGGAAATCAGTGATGAATGCATGCATGTGGTTTACAGTTAAGAAAAGTCTGCATTTAAACCAGCTCTTTAAACTGTATCCTTTTAACTCAAGCGGGATGTGGCCTGCTCTGGGGCAGCTCTCCCACCTTCAGATAAATTCACTGAACAGAATGGCCTCATTTACATTCAGTGGCAAAAAAAATGTATAAGACTTCTAATGTACAAATTAAACCTTCCTTCATGGTATACTTTAAAATTACACTCTGCCTGGACAATTATCAATTTAGATGTGACCATATGCAGAATATCTCATTCCACTATCCACTTGAAAGCACAAAAATTATATGTCGTATGTGAATGGATTTCCTGATTATAGATTGTAAAAAAATGAACACCAGATGGATTTTAGAGCAAGTTGGCTTTACATTTTTATTTGGTTAAAAGCCATGTTTTTGATGGAATAGAACATTTTTGAACATTACAAATACATTCTGTAATGAATAATGAAAATAAAAACAGTGGATGCACAAGTTTTAAAGGGCATATGTCAGAATTTGTAAATTTACAGCATTTTCAATTCAGTAAGTTTTCAGAAAAAAAAAATTTCCTTGTATGGTTTGTTATACTGACTTGTAAAAGCAAAAATATTTTATACAGAAAAGAGCTTGTTTTTAGACAGAGCTAGTGGAGCAGCATGAAATACAGTGCCAGACTTTGTATTTGGACTAATGGCAGAATATAAATACAAATGCTTTCTGAGCACAGAACACTTCTCTTGAGCATGTTTCCACATTTTGCATTTAGGCACAAGTGCCACTGACTTTGGAATGAATTCTGTTCAAGTACAAACTGCATGATTGATCCCTGTAATATCACTTTTCAAAAAACTTGGAAAAGTTATTTTTGTGCACTGGTAGTTATTAAATCAGGAAGAATTATTTTTTAAAAAATCCATTTACTCATAGAAAACTACAAGTTTAACTATGTTACAAATCCGTGTAATACTATCTTAAATAGTCACTTCCATATTTTATGAATTTAAGGATACCAGAAGGACACAAGTTTACTCAGGACAGGATAGAGAGCGAAGTTTACATCTTTCGTTTCATCCCCCACTAGTAACACCTGTACCTTTTAAGGAGTTTTGGTCACTGGTGTTACAGGGGTTCCAAAATGGCTGCAATTCTTAATATTCTCAGAGTTAGGACAGTACTTCCGTACTGAGCATTTAAGCCAGGAAACTTTCCACATGTTGTGGTAACACAAACGAGAAAAGAATAACTTTTTTCTTATCTCTTAACATTCTTGAACACAATTTTCATAGTTCAAAGTCTTTAAGTCTCGAAATTTTTGAAAATTTTATTACTTTGCTTTCTTGAACTTTTGAAACAACAGTCATGCTCCCACTTTTTTTTCTTTTTTTAATTTTTTTTTTGTGATTTCAAAGATATAAAGATGGACCGAAAGAAAAATCCTCTATGGTAGTCTGAAGACCTAGAGTGGGAGAATGAAGAACAAGACACAAATTTATATGTCCTTTATTTGTTCTCTCTTTTGTTTACTCTAGTGTTATTCACTGATCATATGGGTTGAGAATTTACAAGAACCTTAGGAACCTGGGATTAATTGTAACAGGAAATGAACTTTCACATTCTTGAAGGAGTTTTAATAAATAATAATGCTCATTTCAAGTTTCCAAAAAGCGTATGCTCTTACTTGTGAAAATTTTCATATTTTTTCTGAGATGGATATGTACATTGAATTTCATGGAGGATTTCTGCTTCTTACTTGGTTATATTAAATGCATATCACATATATATGGCATTTTGACTGATCCCCAAGCCTCTTAAAAAGAATGTTTCTTTAAAATTTTCTTATTTTCTGGAGGAATGGTAATTGTTCTTTATAGTAATTAGAAGGAAATGAAAGGTTTCCTTTCCTCTCTTATGTCTTAAGTGTCTTTTTATAAAAACAATGCATACACCCTGTTGGAACAGACTATGGTTTGCCACCTAAAATAAAAAGATTTTTTTATTTGTTCTACTGATGCTGGTGATTTTTGTATTTTCTTTTTATACCCTTTTTATATTTTTTATACCCTTTCCCTTCCCTGTTACCCTCTATACATACTCCTTGTACCCTGCACAAACACTCCTTGTACTTTAGTCCCACATGTTTACAACCCTGGTAGTCTGATATTTAGCTTAGTTTGAGGTCCTGCAAAGCAAGGAAGACCAAACATTCATATTATCTCAGAACTAGAGGCTCCACCCTGTTCTCTCTTGGAACATGTTTTTGTAAACTAAGCTGTAGTCTGAATTGGGGGAGAGTTCATTAGAATAGGGGGCAATTATTCATTTATTAAGTTTCTTATTGGAGGATTTTGAGTAGATATGCTAATTTTGTGAAATCCATAAAAATCTGGTACGCGTTGTACGGGGGTCCCGACTCGTCGTTCGCTCCATGGCGTGTTTTCCACCTTTGATTAGTCTAGGCACCTAGGATCCTATTAAACCAAAGTAAATTCCCTTTTCCCTGTACTACTGTGTCTGCTTCATATTTTTACCAGCCTGTTCAAGGCATCACTACCAACAACAAAGAACTAATGCTAGGAAGCTGTACTGGTGTTCACCTAAAAATAATCTTAAAAAGAGGTAATTGAAAGTTCTTACTCATATGTCACATGCTTGTCACATTTCATAGCACACAATGTTTACTAACTGCATATGGGAGAAGAAAAGCAACCTGTTGCTTCCTTCATCTAGAGAAAAAGGAAATACGTTAAAATAGCTGCCCGTTCTCACTACACTGAACTAACGGACCTTCTTTACTGAATTATGGGGAGCCAACTGAGACAGACGTAGGTATAAAAAAACCTATTGACTTTGAGTGGAAGAATTCTCAAACATTCTGGGAAAGTATCAGCTGCATCCCTGGCTGAAATGGGATGACAGTTCAGAGAACACACACACATTTGGATGAATGGGAGGAGAATGAGGAGAAAATGATCTCAGCAACTCTTTGTTAGTTTTAGAACTAAACACTTAGAAATGATGCAAATAAATGGCAGAAATTTCTACATCAACTGAAGACTAAGCCATCTCCCTCTCTAACTCACCCATTTTTGCCATGCAGGTTCTATAACTGTCAATGGCAACTTGCTCTTTAAGTCTAAAGAGATGAAAAGGGCTCTGATGGCACTACAGTTATCCTTTGTGGGAAATAAGATGATATTTGGGAACCACTAAAATACTCACAATACTGTAGGCAATTTATGTGTATATGCCACCTGTACTGGGACTGCACAAAGCTATAGGTCACACTGTGCATCCCATTTAATTATTCTGGGTGAGTTCTCATTTTGGAAATCAGGCAATTCTCCACCGCTTTCATTGCAGTGGAGGTAAATTGTCCCTTCAGTTTACCCAAGGAAAACTCACTGTATTATCTCCCCATATTTGAAGTATATTATGACGAAGGTTACTTCTCTGTTCCATGACTTACAGGGCCAGGAATTGGACTCCATGATCCTTGTGGATCCTTTCCAACACCGCTTATTCTGTGATTCTGTGCAATTACTCAGTTTTGCTTTGTCCCTGTGCTGGTTCAGGTACTTAGGTTTAGATGCTACGTATTGTGACAGCATGTGCCTTACTGCTGACAGTCATGTTTAGTGCCCCCAATTGTCCTCTAAACAGTGTAATGGTTTGCTTCATCAGATACCCATCCACAGACTGACATTCTGGTCCATCTCCATCCCCACTGAGGTTCCTGATGCCTGGGCCTGGTTCTGCCCTGGCATCTGGGTCTGTTTGTCCTGTACTCTCACTGGCCCTGCTCTTTGGCTGGGGCAGTAGGATCAGTCCTGGCTGCAAAGCCCAGGAACCTTTGCTGTTCTAGGCGTCCAGCTGCTCCTTGAACCCGGTGTGTTCGGGTAGCAGATTCCTCCTGTAGGAATTAAAACCCAACTCACCTTATCAACTTCATACTGAGCACTGCCAGCTACCTTACTGAACTGCTTATAGGGATGAGATAGTCAAATTATTTCTAACCCATGGGCTAGTACATATGAGAATTGGAACATCCCTACAATCTACTGTGTGCGGAGAACTTGCTGGTGCACATAACTATTGCTGTAAAAGGGCACATTTATCCCATAATGCAGCCACTGGGCTCAGATTTCCTTCAGGACCATGATGATGCTTCTCAGGCAGGGGTTCAAAGTAAAGAAGTGGCTCTTTGGTCACTTGACAATGCAAAACATATTGTAAGATAAATTTCTGAAAATCTAAGGACAAGCCATGAATCTAGGAGACTAGAAATCTCATGATTTTATGGTTGAATGGAGAAATAGATGAGCTTACTTAGATGTCAGATGAAAGACCATGAGAACAGAAACCTGACCTGTGCATCACAACTCATGCAAATACCTCACTGCTGAGTCAAGTACATGGCAAGCTAACCTGATCACCAACCCTGCGGTTATGTTTTATTGCTATAATAAGGGCTGTATTTAATTGTTTCTAAATTAGTTCTTGCAGTAAGTATTCTCCCACTTTAGAAGTTCACACCTTAATAAAATAAATGTAAAGGTGGCATCTGACTGTCTTGAATTAGCCTGTGGCTACCCGCACAAAAAACTGTGAGAAACCCTTCAAAACAATTCTCATTGCAATTAGTCTTCCCAAGTGGCAGGTCCATATTTGAGCCCACACTCCTTGCAACCTTTGGAATAGGGGTGTATATAATAGGCAATGAGGGTCTGCGGTAAATTATACATCGAGAGAAGGAGGAATGCACTTTTTTCTTCAAGCATGATCATTCTTATTCCTCTCTCTCCCTCTCTCTTTTTTTTTTTTTTTTTTAAACTCAGCAAAGAAACAGTGCAATAGATGATCCAAGTCCAGGTCCCATTTGTGTTTTTTTTTAAATCTTGCACTACAATTACTATTGCCAGTATGCTTTTCATATAATATCTGATCATAGCATCTGCTTTCATAGGTCTTTAATGACATCTCATTTCAGGAATCTCAGATGACACAGCTTTCATGCAGAAACATTCGTTTTCTGATATCATTATTTCTGATTATATTGATTTATTTTCATTTCTACTATTTTGTTCTAACACATTTATCAATAGCTATGCTTATCTCAGAACCCATATATTTAACATTATCCTGTTTTGCTTGAAGCTTCAGCTAATCAACACAGTAACTAAATTGCAATTATTGAGAAAAATTGCATAATTATATAGTGGTTGTCAGTTTCACACTTCATAAATATTACATGTTTGTAGTTTAAACACGTAGGCACTCCACAATGAGCAACAGGAATATATTCTTGTGTCACAGTTTTGTAAGGTCCAAACAAAATGTCAGGGATCAGAGAGTGTCTTACCATGGTAAAACTGCACTCCTGCCCCTACCACCAGTGTTGTACCTGCTACCAAGAGGAGCTGGCACAGTGCAATGTCCTTGACCTCGTGTAGTGCTCCCTCCTCGTTCACACTTGACATTTGCAAATGTTAGTCCACACTCTGCACTAGGAATGCACTGGACTTCCACATTGAGGTGTAGTCTAGTAGGTGAGGTCAATTCCAAGTGTTGAGGGTGGTTATCTGAAACTTATCTTGCATCACAGCTTTTCCAAAAATCTTGCAGTTACTTGCATAGCCTTATCTCTTAACATGAACAATTCATATGTGGCCTTCACCTGAGGTCTGAGATAACCACCTACCCTAAATTTGTTTTCAGGACTTAACTGTGTTCTTACAAGTACACTAGCTGAAAAGATGTTCCTTTCTAGCCCTGTTTATGCAAAAAAGAAACAGTATTTTATTTTTTTTTTATTACGTGCTGTTTCAGCATTGCAGTAATTGAGAAAAAACGCACCAGAATGTGACTTATGTCAGAGAGAAAACTATATTATTGAAAAATATACTACTTTCTGAAGGCATACAGGAGAAAGATACATCCCTGGGAAGAAGGGAGGACTTACCTAGTTTGACTGCCAGCAAGAAACTTTTGACAAATCATGTGACAGAATCACAAAATTGTTTGAGTTGGAAAGAATCTTAAAGATACCCAATTCGTAACCCCTGCTATGGGCAGGGAGGCTTTTCACTAGGAGTTACTCAAAACCCCATCCAAGATGGCCTTGAGCATGTCTGGGGATGGAGCATCCACAGCTTCTCTAGGCAGCCTGGGCCAGAGCGTCACAGTCCTCAGTCAGTAATTTCTTCCTTACACCTAATCTAAATCTGCCCTCTTTCAGTCTGAAGCCATGACCCCTTTGTCAATTTGTCAATCGTTTGCTTTTTACAAATTATTTGCTGATGAAAAATAATTTTTATTTTTGGGCTGTTTGAAATGAGTTATCATATTGAAGAAACTGCTTGCTCAATGAAAAATATTTCAAGACAAGAATAATTCCAGTTATAAACAGAACACCTTATTTCCAAATGTACCTTCTCTACTTTCCCAAGTAAAATTTAGAGATAATTGTTAATATTTTTTCTTTTCCTAAACATTTAGCTAAAGCTAAAATGTTGATTTTTTTGATGAATGTGCAATTACTGAGAAATGAAAGATGCATAATTTAAAATTCAATGCCAGGGAAGCTTCTGGACTATACATATTAAACAAAAAATACATATACTTATATTTTTAACTTACCAAGATATTAAAACAGGTGTGCAGCCAAGAGTAAGGTGTTTTGAACATACATAATACTAGTCTTTTGTTTGAAATTTAAGCAGATGCAAAGAAAAGATTAGTAACTAACCCATCCCTGTCTCCTTTGGCCTCTGTTTCTGGGAGACTGCTCCAACTGTTAGCACAGGAAAAATCAGAGTGTAAGAGATTTGGCAAACAAATGGAACTTATGGATTCACTATCTTAATTAGTTAATCATGTTAAAAGTTAAAGGGCAGGGGTCATGTTAATACTGTCAGGAACTTCCATGTGTGGCTGCAGTCACAGCTTCAAGAGGTTAGAAGCATTTCTTGTTTTCTTTCTCACAGCAAAGTCATTGCTGCATTCCAGATCCAAGAAACATCAGCTGTCCCTTTCAGGATTCTGGACAGGCATGAAATCCAGACATTTACTAATTTGCAATGCCTTCTTCTATTACCTCAATTTGAACAAGAATATGTACTGCAGTATGTAACAGAAGACACCGTGGTGTCTTAGTGAGCAAGAATGCACATACAGAAAAAACAATGAAATCCCTGTTTCATTTAAAGGAAGCATAAAATTCCCCCAGACTTCACTACAAAAGGGATTTTATCTAAAGAACTCAAATTAGTCTTGAAGAACATTTGAAACTTCTTATAATAAAGGAAGTCACTCATGCCTGTCTTTAAAATTCCACTTACAAAGAACAATTGGTATGACTCACTTAATTGTTCATTACATATGAACTTATGGCTTTCTCCTTTTCAATCCTTTCAAGCTGCCTTTTTATAAATACAAATATTAAGACACTGTTGATTAGAGAGATGAAGAGACAGAGAATAACTAAATAAATTGCTAAGTCAACACTTACTCAACTGGTAGAAACCTAATAAAACACACATTTTTACAGATTTTCATTGGTGTCTATGAGAATAGGCTTGCATAGATCTCTTCTTTGGTAAGAGGTCACAGGGGTTAGCTGAAGATACTCACATCCAACCTTTGCATATGACCCACTACAAGGTTTTAAAGAATTTTTATATGGAGAGCAGCACTTATCCTTTCAGATTTATTCTCAAAGATTCACTGGTGTGACTTTCACATATTGTTACATGGAATTAGAGTTGGAAAGGCCTGTATTGACTGCTTATGAAGATATGAAATTCAGCAGATAGACTATTTCCTTCATACTATGTATTAGATCTGTCAAACAAGTCCTAGAGTTCCTCCTGCTATCTCTAATATATCTATATCTATCTATATCTATATCTATATCTCTATATCTATATCTAATCTATATCTATATATCTATATCTAATCTATCTATATCTATATCTATATCTATATCTATATCTATCTATCTATATCTATATATCTGTATCGATTTCTATCTATACCATCTATATGCATATTTCTATTAATATATCTATCTATAAATAGATATATAATTTAGTATGGAAGAGGTTACTTAAAGGCATAATACAAGTGGAAAAAGAGAAAAACAGAGATGTTAAGTTTTTCATTTCTTATCCCCTTCCATGGTTTAAAGTCAGCCTGCCAATTTATGAATTCTTATTGTTTGCATTTGGCACTATTGCATCACAAACTCTGTTATGAATGACTGAGCGTCCTTTCTTTCGTACTGTGCGATTCCTTGGACAGGAACTATTGTTTACTATGCCTCTGTACCACATTTTGCCCAGTTTTTGGATTAGAAATTTGTGGGCTATTATTGCACTCATCAACAATGAGGAATGGGCAACAACTTATCATGCTTGGCAAACGCGGCTACTGTCTTACTAACGGGTTGTCCATACACTGTGGTTTGAGAGACATTTTTCCAAGTTCACTTTTTTTATTTAACATATTCCACACTTGTAGCCTAATAATTATCATCACTTGACTACACCAAGCGTGATTTCTGGGCAGAGTGAGGAATAGTTATGTAACATTTTAATTTATTTTTTTAAAATAAAATTTAGCTTTTTAAATTTATATTTGTAGTTACAAAAGTCTTTAATGCAGCTAGATGCCTTTGAAATCCTTGCTTATTTTGATACTGCTGTTTGGCTTATTTGGGTAGGTTGCAGATCTTTTTACTAAACCATTCTTTGAGGATATACCATCCTGATTTCCTCTACCCTGAGGGCATATAAATTAAAAACTGCTATTATTACACATATGCCCATGTGGCTTGAAATACTAGTAGAATATATAATGCCTTCACCCACAGTCACTATACTTTCTGTGAAAAGAAAAAAGAAAACAAAAGTATTAGAAAATTATGATACTGGCTGGCACTTCAGGACTTTGGCCTTCAGAAGATGAGAAGGCAATTATTGGCCTGTGGCTAATTTCTAGAAGGAAATGACTAGCTGCTGATTTATAGGTAAAAACATGACTTGGTTATTAAAAAATATGGGATGAATTTTTCAAAATGCAGTGCTGAGCTTTTCAGTTTCTAGTGCTTTTAAAGAACAGGTTTAAAGGTAGTTTGAAGTTGTAATATTAAAATAAAGCAAGTGCTTAGTTCCTCTGACAGCACTAGCACCTTTGTGCTTTTGAATAACTTTCACCTTTAGTTTAATATGAATGTCAAGATGGGGGCAGTACAGAAATCAAATAGAGAAACAAAAAAATTACAGAAATAAACAGCTGAAGCAAGTATCTTTTACTATACCCATCACAGCTTAAAACCTGAGATGGAAATTTTCCTTTGATTTTATTATTTATAGTCAGTTTAAGCCTATAGAAATCCTGCTGGTTTAAATGGACTCATTCCATTCAAAGGAAACCTAACTACCAAATACAAAATGTCTTACTCTGAAAACCATAAAAAATAAAAAATAGAACTCAGTCTAAAAGTAGAACTCACTTTGAAAATTGAAAGTTCAAAGTACAGATGCAAAGAAAGACATCCCCCAACACTGTTCTATTTTAAAACTTCCATTTTAAAAGTTTTAATCTTCTATCAAACTTTCAACATAAACAGTAAGCCACTGAATAAAAATTGAGTTCAGCCAATTTACAGGACGAAAACTTCACAGTCATTATTTATTTCTGTTCAAGTTACTGTTAAGTGGTTTTGTTAAAGACTACAGCCTCTTAAAAGAACTTCACACAGTCTACTATGTAAACAGGTAAACATATCACTTAGCCTTTATATTAGTTATGGAGTAAACTGGAATGGATTTGGAACATGCCTATTTGGGTCCAAAAAGTTCTTGTTCTGTCTTTCAATCAAAAGTCTCCGTTTTGACAGATTACTGCCAAAGACATTTCTGTGTTTATAAT
Source organism: Acanthiza pusilla (assembly GCA_036630365.1). Lineage (NCBI taxonomy): Eukaryota > Metazoa > Chordata > Aves > Passeriformes > Acanthizidae > Acanthiza > Acanthiza pusilla. Next base: position 8,956,213 of record JAXCHO010000145.1, read on the forward strand.
TTAGCAATGATACTAAATGTGAAGTTCACTCCAATTTTGTTGGCAGTTGCTGCAATCACATGATAGAAATGATTCAACCAGTGTTTGGCTAAGAACAAATTTACTCTAACAAACCTGAGATAACCTTGGTTTAACTTAAAAATACCATGGATGGTAAATAGTTGTGTAATATAATAAAAAAAATAGTCAGCTTTTCAAATTCTATTTATGTCTTGGGTTGACTCCCAAGGTAAATTGTGAATGATTCCAGGGTTATTGCTTGAAATAATCCAAACCAATGAAATAGCATACTTCTTTAAAACACAGGCTTAAATAATCTTTTTCCGTTTCTGATATTGCAGTTATAATGCAATTTATTTTAATGTATTTTGTTGAAGTACGGCAGCAACTGATGTCTGGTGTTAGCAACAAAAAGTGGTGTCATTATATAATGGCAGAAATGAAATTGTTTAGACTCTTCTTGTTGGAGTATATTATTTTCAATATATGCTATTTTTGACATTGTGGAAAAATGCACATTCAGAAGGTTCTAATTTGGCCAGAAATATGAACCCAAACATGACCGTGCTACCAGCTTCTAAGCTGCCAAATAGGAGAAAACACAGAGGTCTTTTGTTTCTTGTTAAAAATGATGAACAAAACAAACATTTGATGTCTATTCTTCTGCACCCTAAAGAAAGATGACTGTCCAAAATAGTGCCATTGTGGAATGATGCAACTAAGACAGAGGATTCAACCTTACAGTGACCTTTTCATCTTCCTTTAGCCCTTTATCAAATTCTTCCTGCTGTTCTGCATTAAAGAGATTTAGAAAACAGTTCTTTAATGGTGTTTAAAGCTCTTATTGCTCAATAAAGAACAAAGACTATTCCTGCAATTAAATATTTATGATGCATTCCTAGCAATGTCCCTCATATATATGGCCCCCAAATCAATTGCCTACTCCAAAGTTACACTGCTTGAGAGCTTAATGCAAATCTTTAATTTGTGAGTAAATAATGAAACCATCTGTCTTCCTATGCTTATATATGTTTTTAATATGTTTCCAAGAAAAAAAAAATTTAGAAAGAACATGAATTTTCAACTGGTGTAGTGATACACAGATTTTATTAAGCACAAGGATTATTATGAGAAATGCACATGCAGATGAATTTTAATTTTAGTATGCCCATTCTAAAAGAAAACATTGCCTTCTTTACTAATTGCTTTTCAGTATCTATTTAAAGGAATGGGAGACCAGTAATGAAGTGATGATATTTCTAAATGAGCCAGGAGAGGGAGCCCCTTAATAGGACGATCAATTCCTATGCCAGCTCCTCTGCCACTGTTCCTGAAGTTCTACTCAGGCTTAAAAGTAAGATGAAATGCAAACACTGAGGAATGAATCTTTCTTTAGCTCTGTTTTGCTGGTTAACAAGAGATAATGAACAGAACGTCTTTTTTTTTTTTTTTTTTTTTTTTTTTTTTTTTTTTTTTTTGTGAGAACAAAGGAGGTTGGCAGTGAAGCTTCCATGGTCTGCCTTCCCTACTTCTAAATTAATACAAAATGACCCCTCAGAGCTTTAACATGAGTTTAAAGTGCCTTCCTGGTACAGCACTGTGCAGCTCCAATTGTTTCATGAACATATCACACAACCATCTGTGACTCATCTATGTGTGCAGGTATAATGGGGGGTGGAGGTTCCTAATTCAGGCTGAGGATAGACAAGGGAGGAAAAAAAACCCCATTATATAAAAAATTTCTTTGTAAGTAATTTTAAGAAACAATATTGGAATTGCCACTTATATCAGCCTTGATTTATCATGCACAAAATGGATCTTCTAAGTATTTTTCCAAACAAGAGAACAGGTAACCCAGCAAAATACCATGTTTTACCACTCTGTTTTCTTCGAACACACATTTACTTCTCCAACTGCAAAAGTAATTTTTCCATTGTATTTTGTAATCTGTATTTGTCATAATGCAACATTGCTTATATTGCTAACAAACCACTGAGGTCACTGAGCAAAGGGACAACATTGCTTTGGTAACACAGACCTTAGCAAGCACAGTTTTCATTAGTTCTAATGAAGCAGGACTAAATGGCTAATCTTTTTCTCTGCCTGGGTATTTTGAAAATCCTTTCCCTGTTGCGTATCAAAGCACTTAAGCAAATACATAAAACTAAGCTTAATTAATGATTATTTAAGAAAATGCTAGCAGATTTTGCTGACTAACAATGGTCTTAGAGCAGGGGTTTGAAATAAAATGCACACACTATATTGAAGTTAATGAGCAACTCAATATTGAAATCTTTACTCAAGTTAAGTAAAATGAACCCCAGTTCCACTGAAGTCAATGGCAAACCTTCCCATGATTCAAAAAGGATTAGGGTTTCTGACACTGACTCCACTAGGAGTTTTCCTTGAACAAGGCAAAGAAATGTACCCAGAAGTTTATATGGAAAGGCTAATGTGAAGGAAACCAAACATTTGTTTCTGTGGAATTTGTTGAGGTGCAAAACCCAAGCCACTTTCTACTAATAAGAGAAACTCAAACATCAACTAACTCTCCACAACCCAGATGAGCAAATGAAACTAATGCCGATCAAGTTTTAATATACCACCTCTGAAATGGTGCTATTTTAGGACTCAGCTTTTGAAGTAAGTTATTCACTTGGAAAAATAAATATAAATTCTCTTCTCTTTACCTGCACTGGTGCCTGCACCAGTTGTGAGGTCGCCACCCATCAGGCCACCTATGGGGTTGAAATGAAATAGTATAAATGAGCACAGTAAATTACAACACCCAAACATTCAAAACATTTTCTCTACCTTCAATCAGCCTACTGCAGTACCCTCCACTTCTACCATCTGACTTCAACAGGCATTTGAATCAGACCCACAATTATAAAATCGTAATGCTTAATGTTACCTGTATGAGACACTTGCCTTTCAAGGACAAACAAAATATGGAATACCCATAATTTCATTATTTTAGTTTCACACTTCCACAGCATATGAAAAATTATGTTTCAAAGTTATGTATAGTAGTCCTTCATTTGAAAGCTATCTTTAGTTGAGTGCTAGTCAGAAAAACAAAGGACTGGGAGGAAGAGGCTGAAAGTTCCTGGAGAAGAATGTAACTAAGAAGATATGTATATTTACACAGGTTTTAATTTCCTCAACCTTTCACAGACATTCACACTAAGGATTTTTAAAATTTCTCTTTGCACTTGGAGACCTCAAATGAGTCTTAGAACCTGGTGTACTTAAGCGTCTTGATGTTGCTGTAGCCAGACAGATTGAAACAATCTAACCCGCACTTATCCTATTCAGAGATGAGCCCTCATCATCAACAGAACAAAGCACGACCCCTTGCTATGTAAGGCACTAAAGCACAGAACTCAATTACATTAACCCATCAAGGAACTTGTGAATGAATCAATAAAAATAAATTCTGCATTTAGCCTGTAGACTGATTAAGTAATGAGTGTTCTAATTTACTTGCTTCAATTTGTTTGCATTGGCTACATTTTCTCCCCTGCCCCCTTAAGCTTCATGGTAGAGTGAGTTCTTGCATGAATTTAGTAGATAAGCTGCCTATTTATGAAAGAACACGTTGTCTGTCCTTTTATCCTTTATTGACTTCATTGATTTCCTTCAATCTTGGTCAATATTCAGCTTTTTCTAGAACTTTTTTTTTGGTCTCCTTTTGATGTTTCGACACAGCAATTTTGGCCAAACTGTTACGACTGTTAAAAATAGAGTTCTTTTTTCTTGGAGTACAGTTTAAAAGTGCCCCAAGGTATGCGAGAGCATTTGAAGGGATAGGATTGAACAGAGCCTACCTGTGTTACCTGCACTTGGAGGCCGATGTGTCACGCCAGGAGACATGCTATTTCTTTGCAAAGAAGGATGAGCCAATGGCAAAAGGTTGGGGTTTCCCAGTGAGCTGACTTGGTTACTGTATACCAAGCTGTTGTGGTTGGACACTGGGATAGAAACTGGCATCTCAAAATTTGGTGGTGGAACAGCCTGTACAAGCAAAAAAGGAAAACAAAGACGAGAATAGTACAGAAGTAAAACAGCCTTCAAGTACAGTCCCTCTATATTTAGTTCGAATATTTTGTACTTTGTGGTTAAATATTTATGCTTGCCCCTTTCCCCCAACACTCAAGAGAAGAGCTTCAAAGAAGTTAACAAGGTCTTTAAATATGATTTTTCAAATCATGATTCCATCTTCATTTATGCAGCTTGCAAAATTACTTTGTAAGAGCTGGAGAGATATTTTTTCTTTTTTTTTATTGTTTAAAACAAACCTCTGCTTAATGCAGCTAAATTTGCTATTTCTTTCATTCTGTGAAGTCAAAATTGTTCTCTTCTAATACCATAATCTAGTGTCATAGATGACTGCAAGATCAAAGGTACATGACAGTGGTGACTTCATTGCATGGAAAAAAATTAGAAGGGGCAGAGTGCAAAAGGGAAAGCTGTAATTTCAGCTTGTATTACTTCAGCAACCAGAATTATCCCAAAGCATGTAAAAGACACCAAAACAGTAAATCACTTTTTTCCAACTTTCCATCTTAGCTTGGAAGGGCTTAAAAGAAATAAAGCTCTACTCCGGAACAGCTAACAAATACAAGAAATTTAGACACACACAAGTCTTTGTGGCTTTTTTTTTTTTTTTTTTTTTTTTTGGGGGGGGGAGGTGGTGTTTAGTGAAGCCTTTTCAATATACTGTTTTCATACTCATAGGCAAGATCCCCTGAGCCACTTCTCTTTGTGAGAATGCTTTTCAGAAAAAGAACCAAATAATATACCACACTGACAGAGGGTGTGAGGAGACACAGTATCTCATTATGCTCTTAAGAAGCTCAATTCAGGTGTCCTTGAGTGAGTTTGTTGGTTGGGGTTTTCTTGGGTAACAGTTGCTTGAATTTCTATAAAAGTTATGATTACATTAGAAATCCATATATAATTTACTTGTTTTTAAAATAATTAATTTCTTGCATTTTTGATCAGAAAACCTTTTCAGAATTACCTGACAGCATTTTAAATATTCAAGACCTGAATGCAAACTAACTACCCCTCAATTTGCAATTTAGAAATCTTACAAACTTCAAGAGCTTGAACACATCAAAAAAATTGTTTAAAGTAGCCTGGTAACCTATTCCAAGAGAGGAAACCACAGGTTTAAATTTTTTGTTGGGAGCTGTACCAACTGGTATGTCTTCAAGGATCTAAAGGGAGTACATGGAAAGCTGGACATATCACTTGCTTGTCAGGCAACTGAGGCACCCTCACCTTGTGCCACCCATGTCTGTTCTCTGTCTGGAGCTGTTGGCTATGCCCTGTGTATTACAGCACTATCCATCAAATTACAGTTATCTCTTAAACTGTTGTTTTTCTTTCTTGGTCCCCTCTAGGGAAAGAGAAAATTTTGCTCTAAATGTAGAGGAATTATTTTGCCTAACCATTGAAACACAGAGCAAGATTTTCAGGGTATGGTGTTAAGGATACATTACATAAATGTTATGGGAATAATTTCAAAATAATAATTTAGCTGTGATAGCCTCTTCATAGCCTGTGGCCTGCTTTTTGTGAGAGATGGCCATAACAACAGTAGTTGAGTGGATGGACCTGCTGGCATTGCTCCCCAGCCTGGGGGCTGCACATGGGAATTTGTTTCCCTTTGTTGAGAAGCTGAAGTGCATTCCAAGGGCTATATTTTTTGTTGAGCTGATTGATTTTAGTAAAGGTGGGAAAAGAAGGTGAGGTATTTTTGGAATCTTCATGTTCTAAATAGTCTAATCTACAGATGTTAAGAATTTACATGTAATCTGCATCCTTATGATTGAGGTCTAGGCTCCTTAGAAGTAGGTTCATATAGCATAATCTGGATCCTTTTATCAGCTTGTAGTATGTTTTGAAGTAATTCTTTTCTCTGGCCACAGAAGGACCCAAGAGGTTCCTAAATCCCATGTTAGAAGTACATGACTGTTCCTGGAGATCAAAGTCAGCTGCTGCTGCTGGTTCCTTCCTTTTCAAAAGGTTTTAGCCAGTGAATTCACAGGAGGATGTGAACAGCTCCTCATGATTCAGTCCCAACTCCAGCCTGATGTGAGACATGAATAAGCCAACATGAAATTTCTGGTTATGGCAACATTTGGGACTGTGATGGAGTTCTCTCCACCTGAAGGCTTTGAGCCCATGGTCGTGACTGCATGAGTGACAGTCCATGTTACATTGACTGTCACCCACAGGAGAGCACTTTGCACAATATCTTCTTTACCTGTGTTACAAAATCTATGACGTGCCCTCTGAGTCTGGGTAGAGACTATTATTGCCCCTATTTTCTTAACACCTTTTCCTAATCCGAATTTCTGTTATCAAAACTAAAATACTGGTACAAATGCAGAACTGAAGGTCTTGCCAGAATTCAACAACCTTGTCTGGTTTCACCACTACGCTCTTTCTTCCGTTTACAGCCCAGACTGTCCAAGAGCCAGATTCTTCTTTTTCTACATTAGCACAAAAGAGCTCCAATCTTGGCTGCTCTTGGGGGTCCCAATTTCCCTAGTTGTCTGAAACAGTTACTTGGCTTTCATTTTGTTGTTTGAAAAAGTATATATGTTTAAACTAGTTGAATTATTTGTTTGATTTCTGTTTTAATGGTCTAATTTTAACCATTCTACCTACTGTATGGATCTACCTACAGCTACTTAGAAAGTACTTCATAGGCAGTTTTATCAGGGCAAAATCAGTTTACTCACTGCTTTTCAGCACATATATACTTGTCCTGGGCTGATTTTATGATGATTAGTCTATTTCCTGATCTTCTGCTTTATGCCCCAGAATGGTTGCTGTATCTTTAAGGTGAGTCTGGTGTAAGGGGGGAGCATTGAGGCTCTTCTTCGAGCTTTTTCAGAGTCTCACTCCTCAGGCGTCTGGGGTTGTCGTGTGGTCTGGGTTTTTGCTTGGCTAGCTTGGTGTTTTGGTTTTTTGTTAGCCCAGGCAGAAGTTTTTTTTCCTTTCCCTGGCCTTGGAGAGGCTGCAGCAGTAATCCTTCTGTTGGAAAATACACCAGTTTAAAAAAGTTTTATAACTTTAGCCCAAGGCTTTGTTTGTCTTTATCCTGGGAAAAGGAATTCTAAGCTTCTTTCCAGGGCATTGCTCTACCAGGTGAGGTCTGATGAACTCAACATATCATCAGACTGGGAGTAGCCCAAAAGATGAAGGCCATCAGTGGCCATTAATGGAACATCAGCTCCAAACCTCACCCCTGGCTGTTCAGAGACACCTGGTTTGGGAAAAGACAGATAAGAAAGAAGACCTAATTAACATCGGACACGAGGAGATATGATCCAGTGGGAAACTGAACATTGGACAAATGAACTTTGAAACAGTGCATCTCTATGGGTTTTGGCTGTATAAAATTTGGGGGAAAATCCTGTAAAATTCATGTGTCATGGAATGACTTTCTCTGCACACCTGGGCTATGTGTGGATGAGATTATTTCTGTGGTACATCCAGGCCAGAACAGCATCCTGGCCAGATAATAAAGTAATGCCTTGACTGTCTAACATTAAAAATGTTGCAGGTTTTTGTTTTTCCCACAGTTTCAGTGACACTTTGGTGGCTTTTCAAAGTGACCTGGACGGTTTGGTTTTGGTCCAAGATAGGAGACTGGCAGGAGAGCGGTTGGCCGGGATTGGTGGGAAGGGCGACAGTCTGCTCTGTTTCATCCCCACTGCTCAGAAAAAGCCAAGATGGTGAGAGAAGGCACACCAAATCCACCTGCTTCATCTGCTGTGAAGAGTGGACTGACACCAGAGAGTCACCAGGTGCTCATCTGTTTGCCCGAACTGCTGCAGGAACCTTTTGGTCTTTTTTCCCCTGAGACAGGAGCCGGCCATCTTTGTCCCCACCACGTGGCAGGCCACTGTGTTTTTTTTCTTTCTCTAGCATTGTTCTGGTGGGGGTGGAGGGGGGTGTGTAAGATCTGACAGTTCAATATCTATTATGTACCATTTCCCGTGCTGTTTGTCAATAAACGGTTGGTTTTTTTTCACTTTAATCCACTAGTGTTCATTTCTAATTGGTGGAAAGGGACTGTTGGACCCTTTTTTTTCAAGAGGAAACACTCATTCCAGAGTGTTTTTCTCCTAGACTTGTCTCTAAATTGAGACAAAACTATATCTGAAATACAGTAGTTTTTACTTCTTCTCCACAGTCAAAAGTTAAAAAAGTTTGACTAGATAAAAATCAGTATTAAACACTAAGTCTCTAGCTACAGTTCGCTTTGTCTAACTTTATTACAGTCTAACACATCCCTCACCAAGAACTGCAACCTCCTGCAGATTCCCTAATCTTTCCTGGTGGTGAGATATGGGTCATATCGATTCCATCTAGGCCTGATGGACATTAAAGTTTCTGATGCACTTGTGTAATATCTATATTAATAGGCACTAGGGAGGAGCTGAGGCCGTCTGAGGCCACGGAGCAGTCCATGTCCATACCATTAAGCTTTGCAACCTCAAAAAAATCTTGACTACATATAGACTGACATTTGGGAATTGTTCCTGGCCTGGACTAACAACCAAACTAAGCTAAGAAATTGTCTGGGAGAATGTTATTTGGTGTCAAAAGGTGTCAAAAGCCTGCCAGGGACTGTTCAAAGAATTCACCCCAGAGATAAGCACACCTCCCACTGCCTCAGTTTGTTTACTGTTTTGCTAATTCTGACATAGACAAAGCTTTACTTTAATGTGTATAAAGTTTACCACATTTTGCCTTTTTTCCTCCCTTTGTGTTTTCTCTTTTGGACACTGCTGCCAAAGAGGGCAGGTGGCTCACCAGAGATGATACTGCCAGTGTACAGCACACACTGTGTTAGATGTGCACTCCACAAGTTGTGATATGTGATGCAAAATGGTGTTGGTTTTTGCTTGGCCCAGTTTTTGCTAGTGAGTAGGGTAGGGTACAAAGATGGCTCCTGTGTGAAGGTTCTGGAAGTTTTTCACCATGTCCAGCAGAGCCAATCTCTGATGGCTCTGAAGATGACGAACATGCTGCTGGCCAAGCCTGGGCCAATTAGAGATGTTAGTTATGCCTCTGGGAAAACATATTTAAGAAGAAATCAAAACAATGTGAGCACACACTTCTTTTTAGCTGGAGGAGGTGGACAAAGTAAAAACATGTGAGGGAAAACAACACGGAGGCATCAAGGTCAGTGGAGAAGGTGGGGGAGGAGGTGCTCCAGGTGCCGGAGCTGAAAACCCTCTGCCGGCTGTGATGAAGACCGTGGGGGAGCAGGTGGTCCCCCTGCAGCCCATGGGGTCCATGGGGGTGCAGAGAGCCCCCCACAGCCTGTGGGGAGGTGCCCATGCCAGAGGAGCAGGTGATGCCTGCAGGAAGCTGTGATCCAGTGGGAGTCCCAGAGACTGAGAGTTGCAAAAGCCTTGCAGGAGAGAGAAAGGCCTTGCTCCCGGGATGGAAACAGCCTGGCCTCGGCTTGGGAGTCTACACCCTATGGACAAGAACTTGTGCTGCAGCAAATTCGGGCGGTTTTGCTGCTCGTGAGATTGGACCCACGCCAAAGAAGTTTGCAGAGGACTTTTTCTTGTGGGAGGGACTCCATGGCTAAGTAGAGGACTCTTCTCCCTGGTGGACTGACCCTGACCAAAGAAAACCCACATACCCTGCCCCCCGGAGCTGTTGGTTGGAAGGAAGGAGGGAGGTGAGCAGAGAAACAGTGCCTTAAGAGGGAAGGGGGATGAGAGAAGAACTGGTGTCTTAAGAGCTTCTTCATACCTCTGATTTATCCTCCAACTCTGTTAGGTTAATAAATCACTTTGCAACTTTAAGTTGCCATGCCTGTTTTTTGTCCTTTTTCAGTGTGTCCTCCCCCCAGTGGTTTATCTCAATTAATGATTCCAGTGTGTTTGTGTTAGTTTTTTTCCCTCTCCTCTGCACAGCTGTGGCAGGAGAGAGCATAGAGAGCAGATGTCGTAGGTACCTGGCATTTAGCCAGGGTCAAACCTCGACAAAAACAAAATGTTGGACACTGAACACACTTGGTAATCAATGGATCAAATATTCTGTGTTAAATATTGTTTTTTTCCCTCCCTTCTCAACCAGGTCTTCATTTATTTAGGGACAGAGATACCTACAGCTCCCTTCTAGTGTGCTATTTCTGTCTCCTCTGCTTTCATCACTCTTATGAAAATTACAAATAAATGTCTAAATATTATCAGATAGTTTAGAACAATATCAATACTTATCCCCAGAAAATTATCTGAGGAAACATTATTGGGCTTAGCTGTTAGGGGCAAAAGCCAATGTTGTTTTCATTGGCAGCAGCTCTATCACATTACAAGACCAAGCACAGGCAATGCATTGGTTTATATATTCTGTAAGTAGCGATTTAGAGACTTGGTGACTTTTCGATCAATTTTGCTTTCTTCTTCCCCAGTTTTCTTGGCTACCTTCGATGATCACAAGTAAATGAATATATCTTCCCTGACTTAGTTATTCTGATTTGTCAAGTTAAGGATATTATTGTATACAATGTATAATATTTATGTATAAAACCAGATAATTATCAATTTCCATTATGTATTATTGTGAGTGCTATCTTGCCCATGATGTCTCGGCTTATGCCAAGAGGAGGAGCTCCTGTTGCATTAGGGGAGAATATCTACTGTTTCTTTCTTTTGTGGTAAGCAGCAGGGACACAGACCCTGAGCTCTGCATGTGAAGTATTCAGTGAAGGGCTATTCTTACATGCTAAAATGTAAGATGAAAAAATGCTAATGTTTTGCAGTTCTGTATCTCTAATGTATCTCTGAAGTAATTTCACAAAAACAAATTTTTGTGCACCTCATAACATTCCAGAAAAGTAGGAAGTTACACCTTAAATCACCAATTAATTGCTGAAGTACGGCTATATTTGATGTAAAAAAATTACATGTAATGAAAGCAGCCATAGAGAAATTCCATTAATTTTGGGAGAAAAAAACTGATCTACCACGCTCAGATTAACTGTGTTCTTTCTAAATCTTATAAATCTCCTGGTTTTATTAAAAAGAAAATTTTCCCAAATGCTTACAGAGATAAAGTGATAGAACTCACTAATACAGGAACAAAGGTTTTTCCGTGGTTTTTTTTTAATGTCTTAAGGTTGCAAATGATTATATCATGACCTGTTCTGTTAGGAAAGAAACAGGTGGCATGAGATAAACAAAGGCTCTGAAGGATCATCCCAAATACATTTTTAAGGCAGAAAAGCAGCTTGGTGAAAATTCTGTGAGTTTTATTTGAAAAAGCCAAAAGTCATCCTTGAAAGTGGAAAGGAATGGAAGAATGCCATTTGTTGAGATTTTGACATGAAAAAGGGTTAAGCATTCCAGCTCATAAAAGCTTCCCTAAAAACTGCAGTCATCATTTGTCTGAGTTCCATCCTGAGAAACCAAATTCATGGTGACAGCTTTAGAGCTTTTTGTTCTGAGAAAAACAGCTTTCCAAAAGAAGCAAATAAAAATGGATGTAAAAAAGTTGGTATATATCTGTATTCCTCCCTGATATTCTACCTACACGTTGGGCATTCTTAACCAGCCATTAAAAATACTACTTTATTCAAATTTGGTGCCATTCTAGTCTCTGGGAAAGTATTACTTAGTCTTCTTATTTTTTTCCAAAATATTTTTGGCATTACGTGTGAACTTCTTCAAATTTTAATTACTGAAAAATCCTTCTGCTGAGAATTAATGGAAAGAACACTTTGAGTGCTTGAGACAGAATCTGAGTGTCCTTAAGAACTATCCTCATCTTATGCATCAGATTTTGTACGTGCCATTGATTAACACTACAGAAGAAACTGCTCATTCTGGGCATACAGACAACCTTTTTTGGTAGGTAACCATGCAACCTTCATATGGGAATGATGAATGAACACATTCAAGTAATCTCTTGTCTACTAGAAACAAACAGTTACTATGCAAATTCAAATGCTTCTTTGGATCTGAGCAAATAAAGGTTTCCTATTTTATCTTCTGCAGACATTTGGAAGATTAACCACATATAACCTCCAAACCTCCATATTCTTTTTGTTGGCTTTATAAATGTTATATCAAACATAACAACAAAGTATTCACCCTTTGTATGTCTTGTGCAAACCAAAGAGCACATGCAGAGTTATTTCTCTTAGATATCTGGCAAGGCATATGATTGATTGTTAGAAATTTTGACTTGGTTAAGACAAAATTTAGCTCATGTTAAAGCATTAAATAAATGCTGATGAGGTCAAAGCAAATTCTCTGATAAAGCTGTAAAATCAGCCCAACACACAAACATGTCTGAATCCTGCCATTAGGCTCTCATGCAGTCTGTTTCTCTGCAGTGAGCAAGTAGCTGTAACCCTTCAGTGCTGCAACTGAGTTTGGCAGAGACAACTGGGAACTGAAGTTACATGCACAAAACACGCTAATTACTGTATATAAAGGAATTTCAGTTCTACGAAGCTTTTTCTGTATCACCACAGAAATTGTTCTGTGGATTTATTAGCCTGTCCACAAAGAATTTGTTATTGAAATGTTATTTTTTTAGGTATAATTTGGGCAAGTGGTGTGGTAAAACAGTTCTGTAAATCAAGTGAATAAAGTGCATATATGTATATTTCACTTTCATTTGTAGGTTTCACCCATGATAGGCTTTGTCTGTGTGTCAGAGTTAGAGAGTTGAAAGAAAAATATGCCGTGGGAAATTTTCTGACCACGGTGTTTACTTATAGATTTGGCTATTAAAGCCTCTTTCTAGCTGAAATTATTCCCTTAAGAAGCCAGAACTGAAAGGGTTATGATTTGTTACTGCAGCAGTTATCAGCAGACAGCCATCTAACCTTTGGTACTTACAGGTATTTTATGGCTCTTGATCATATTATCAAATTCTTCATTAATTTTTTTATATTTTTCTTCAGTGCGTGGGGTGAGAGCGTAAGAGGAGTCAGGATCAGGGCTTTCACAACCTTTGTTTTCTTTCTTGTGCAATGCCTGCCAGGTTCAGAGAAATATCAGAAAGTAAAAAAATTGAAAAGGAGCTGAGAGTACTTACACATAATCTTTGCCTGCTGATCATTAGATCAATATCTTCATTAATTTTTCTGTACTTGTCCTCAGACTCAGGGCTGTGACCTACTGAATCATCTGCATCAGGGTCTGGACTGTCACAACCATTAAGTCCTTTCTTTCTCAATGTCTGAAATACATAATTTGGAAAGTTCAATCCTTGACACAGGCTGCAAGAAAGACTCAGCAGTGTTAAAAAAACACAAACTGCTCATCATAGAAAAGTTTTACATTACTCTTTAAGGAGAGGAAGTAACTAGTGATCCACCACACTAATGCTGTAGGTCTCCAATTTGGAGTGCCGTGTAAGGACCATACAGACCTTTTTCTCCTGAAGCTGGAACCAGTCAATAAAGAATGAATCTGTCAACTACCAAAGTGCCTGTGCTAGTATCTCTGCTGCTACCCCATGCTCCCCGTATCCCACCTCATTGAAGGCTTAAGCTAAACACACAGAATACAATTTACTTTAACACAGAACAGACTTAACATATTTATCCATAGTGTTTACAGTGGAATACACTGTGGTTTTTTTTTTTTTTTTTAAAGACAGATACAGGAGGAAGAAATGGAAAGAAAAACATCAAACCTGCAACAATTTTAGGGATAAATTTCTCCACAGAAGAATAATTTCCTAAAATGAATTAAAGGAATGACTTTAGCAATGTCATTCCTAAGCATATGCTTTTGATAGGACAAGAGGAAGTACAGAGTTGATAATATGGTGATAAAATAGCAATTAAAAGCTTCTAGACATAGTGTTTACTTTTTATTGACTACACTTACAGTGCTACAAATGCACAGGGATGAAGCTTTAATGTATAGGAAAAAGCACTGCTAAAACACATGCATAGTGAAAAGTCAAAATGAAAGAATTTCAGGTTCAGCTACTCAAATAGACCTTCACAACCATGATTATCATCACTAAGATAACAGAATTGAAAAATCTTAAAAACAGGATGGAATCACTAGCTTGCAATTCAGAAGAGTTGCCTGGCTTCAGATAGTTTTTAACTGATCTACCTTTACAGAACGCCAAAAAACAGCCACAGGCTGTATTAAAGTGAAAGAATATGAGAAGAAAGTGTGGATTCCTCAAGTACAAACAATAGTACATAAAGCCAATATTTTCATGATTTTTCATATTTAGCCTCAAGAATGTCTCGCTTAAAAACTGTTCAAAGTCCTCTTGGCTGTCTACAAACTTTTAAAGTCAGCTTCCAGTCCATTCTGTTTTGAAACCTGGCTAAGCAATCGCAGTTACAACAAAAAGATCACATAATACCTAATGTGTGTTAATAAGTAGCTATACTTGTGCTGTCTGTCAGTGTGGGATACTCTGGTTTCTTTTTGCCTTCTCACAGCAGTAGCATATCATCTGAGCTTTTTGTTCTTTCAGCAGTAGTACATTTCATAATTATTTACTTTATGGCAATGTCCAGCTTAGTGCTGTTAATACCCTTAAGTATTATTATGTCATACATTGCTTCCATACTATGGAAAAACCCTTGAACCTTCTTCAGCTAAGCAAAGTGATGGTTATCTGCCCTAAGCGGTGTGAGCCTTCCAATCTCACATTGTAGACCTCTGAAACAGACACAGGCATTTGTGGAAGGCTGGCTCAATGTAGACCTTTCTTTTCAAACTTCGTATCTGTAGAGACTTCAGGCCAATTCCATGAGCTACTTCTGACACACCAACAATATTATAATCCATTGGGAATAAAAATTTAAGATGCTAAAACAACCTGAATGATTCCCTTCACCTTTATCCATTCCCTCTTATCTCTTTTATCATTTAAATGTTAAATGTTCCATTAGCAGAACAGACATAATCATGCACCGTATCCAGTGCCAGTAGTTTGGAACAAGCCAATTAGAAAGAGGGTTTTGTGATCAGCTGCTGTTTGATAGATTTAATAGATACAACATGATATAGTAAAAGCAAAAAGTCTCATTATAATCTCAACTAACATTCTTTTCATGTAAGTACAAAACAGTTGTCCTCCAAATATATCAAATATTCTGTTTCAAGATTAGATCAAGCTGTCCAGACATGAAACCAAGATCACCACACTTGAGACCATTTCCTGAGCTCATCTGATACACTGATGGAGTCCTGCTGATTTCCATGGAGTCCCTGAGGACTGATGTGGATGTGAGTTTGACTGAATGGCACCTTCAACTTCAGGCTTTGAGATGACAGACAAAAAAAAATATGAAAAGACAAGAGCAGGAGGAATGTTTTGTAGCCTCTTTGAATCTTTCCCTCCTCCTTGTCTGCTGCATTCACAAGACTGTGTCTGGATAAAAGGAGATGCATCATGTCCACAGCATACTCACAATTCCCTAATGCTCTGCAGATGATTACTTAGCATTCACATGGAACATTCGTTACTGTGGTCTCTAGAGGTTCAGAGGTGTACCTTTCAGATGTTCAGAAGAGGAGAGGCAGTGTGAGCCCACATATGTCATGCAACTGTCTCCATAGAGATTGGATTCCCTCCCATCATAGAAGTGTTTTTATTTCCATATGTCTTTATTTTTACATTATTTTCATACCATTAAAAAGCTGGTTGCTTGCCACACCATGAAAAGAAGCAATCTCTATTTTCACCAGAAAAGCCAAGGACTAAATTTAATAAAATCATGTTGATATTCCACCAAAATTAACTTTAGCCTTAAAGAGTAGAGGCAAACCTTTCCCTTGAAAAATCATCAGTCTAGCGTGTTCAGCAGGTACATTGGCAGATGGGGCAAATCAAGTTCAGTAATGCAGCTCACTTACTCCCTGCCCACCACACCTCAAAAAAAAAAAAACAAAACCCAAAAAAACCCAAACAAACAAAAAAACCCACAAAAAAAACCCCAAAACAAACCAACCAAACAGAAACAGACACAAAAACCCCAACCATCACCACCAAACCACTACACAAATCCACACAAAAATCAAGAGCATATTTCATTCAGATGGGTTAAGGCTAAGTAACAGAAATTTCCACATGCATGCTGAACTCAGAGGCACAGCTTTATGAGTGCTGGAACTAATGCCTTGTTCCCTGTGAATGGCATGTTGGGGTAAGGTGCAATATGCATCTCCTGTGGCAGGGGCTCTGGGAACTTCTCCCTACGCCTCCTTTTGCTGATCCTTTGCTGCTTCAGCTTGTAAAGGACTCAGGCTGCAATGCTGCCTTCAGCTGGGGGGTCTTCCTGGAAGTAATTTGTCTCTCCCCCCCCCCCCCCCCCCACCAAGGAACACGTAATTTTCATGAAACCTGTTGGAATTTCACTGTCTTTGAGACCCTTCCATTTGCACTAGATTTGCTTGGCATTGAATAAAAACTGAAGTTGTAAGGGAAAAGACAGGAGAACAGTCTGATAGACTACACACGGACAGGAAAACACATACATCACAGTCCTCCTCTGGAGAGGAGTGCAGGCTGGAAGTGACATCCTTAAATTCTGCACTAAGGTAATGCGTCGCATTCAGGACAGAAATGATGACTGAACATCTTAGTATTCTCTCTGGCTTCTCAACATGCAGGCTACAGTCTTCCCTTTTTACCTTGTTTGTTATTTTACTCTTCTCCATGCCATTAACTACCACATTAAACCTCTCATTTTTTCAATTTTTTTTCCATTATTTGTGTGCTTCAACACAACACAAGTTTATACACACAAGTAAAACTGGCACTGACCAATATCAAATGGATTAATCCTTTTTCACAAGCTCTCTGAACTGTGTGTTAATTTTTTTCCTCTGCTCTATTCTGTGTCACCTCTTGAAAGCAGAGGTTGGTTCTGGAGTCTTTGACCCAGTCTTGCAGTGATTCAGAAAAAAAATTTTCTTATGATGTTAAGCTGTCATAGCCTCTTGCAAATCCTGGAAAATAGCCAGACCTATCACATCCTCCTGGAGATTAGCTAGTTTCCAAAGATTTAATGACTATTCAGGGAATTTTTAAAAGAATAAAATAACACAATTGTATAGTGCACTGCATTCTAGAGAGCCCCAAGCCAGATTTCAGTTATTTAAAAAAAAAAAAAAGCCATTTTGCAACTAAGGAAGCCCCACTTCTTCCAAGCAATTAAACAACTAATTATGTTGGACTCCAATAATCTAAAATCAGCCAAGGCATATGAAAAGCAAAATGGCTGAAGGAAAACAACCCATGGCTGAAATCTCCTGTGCCAGCAATTTACCCTAACTCCTACTCTGTAAATCTTAGAGGAGAAGAGCTAACTTAGTGACATGCTGACTGCTGTAAAATGAAGTATAAACAACTATTTCCTTTCATTTCATGCAAAACTTATCACTGTGGAAGCTCAAAAGAAAATATGGTAGTAACACCCAGGTCTGATTTTATCAAGACAATGAAAATCAGTGTAATTTTGAAGGTTTTTGAGGAGGAAAAGCCTTTCATTTTCCGAATCTAGTCACTGATTCTGAATTTTTATCTTCTTTTATTTTTTAACATTTCTTTAACAGAATGAGTGAAGAAGGTTAAAAATTATTTTCTTTTTTTTATCTTATCATTCAGTTTGTTCATCTTCTTTTTTAATAGGTTTATCTGCTGTGGAACTGCTTCTCACAGCACACCAGGGTTTGGAAGTGCTCACAGTATAGCTGCCAAATTAAAAAGACCAGGTCCGTTGATGAGAGTCCCAAAAGGTTCAGACCAGCTCACTGTGTTCCTTTTTGATATCCTCTGCAACAAAGACCTAACAATTGTAAGGTTAATCACTATCTTCATTTGTGTAATGAAAAGCGTGATCTCACTGGATCTTCATCTGTAATCAAAATTTATGGTATAGAAAAATTCAGAATTACATGTCTAATTCTGCAAATTCCCATATTCTTTATGTTGTCTAGAAGCCACCACAATGATCTTCAACTGACAGACCCACTAGTGACAGTCCAGAGCTGCAATTTGGTAAATTGTATTCCACTGTCAGAAAAAAAAATCTTCAAGTGCCCTCCATTTTTGCTATCACTTTCTTTCCTATATCTGGGTGGAATAAATTTTTAGCCACAAATTAAAAAATATTTTTTCTCTTTTCACTGGAGCCACATATTTAAATGGTAAGGCAGACAACAGCCAATTACAAAGGAACTGTATGCTGTTGTGTTCAACTCCTTCATTATTTATAGTCATTCTAAGATTCCAAAGAACTCAGCCAAATTTATGGAGGTCCCCCAAAAGAGCAGAAAATAGTTAGACATAGGCCTGATTAATTTAGGCATCAGTTTGCTTTCTATGCAACAGAAATATTAAAGTTAGAAAGTGTTGAGTGCAGACAAGCTCCACTCTCTTCTCAGTTATATAATGTTGAAATTTTATAATGAAATTGCATGATACAACGTATGGTGCAATCAAATAGTGACAGGTTCTACTGAAATGAAAAACACAGAGGAAGAGATAGGTTGCTATGGGAACCATCCATTTGAATTTCCTAACTTATGTATAACTGAAGTCTCGAATTTTATGTACCATTAAGAGAGTTCTTCAATTTTTACACTTAATATGCTGGTACTAATGTATTTTAATTGTATGTTTAGGAGGATCATATAAAACATTATTACACTTATGTTATCTAACAAACTATGCACACACAAAAATGTTTACCAGTAACACAGAAAAATGGAACATTTCTTACCTCTTTTTTATAAATCATAAAATGCTTTTGTGGTTTGTACTCCTTTTGAAACAAGCTACAGGGTTTATATAAAACTGATGTTCTATAACCCCATGCTAATCTTTTTGTTGCTACTTTATTTTTACTGAAGTTTCAAAGAAAAAAAGATTCCATTGTCTGGTCCTATACATCTGTCTTCTTCAAATGAACACACATAAATGTGCTCTTCATAACAATACACGAAACCCTCTGCTTGGATTTGCCTTTCATTTTTACATGCTAAGTGATTATTCTCTCCTCCTTCAAGTACCTTCTCTAATCACACCTCTTGTGAAACCAAACAGCACTGACACCCTTTGCCAGTAACACCTGCTTCTCTCTGCTTACGAATGGTTGACCAGTGCATTAACAGTATTAGTACATGTGTGCTGCAAGTTCATCAGGGCATGAGATCTCTAGCTGATTACAGAGTTCAGTCTGTCCTCTTCCACTCATGCTCTTGTTGTGTGCCAAGTCATCTCTACAGTATTTTGCAGTGTTGGTACAAACAAAATCTGTGTTTTTTCAAAAGGGCATTGGTATAGTGGGATTTTTGCTTCTTTGTTACCTACAGCTGTGCTACCTAACTTGGATATGGGGGAGCTTTGGAAGGCAGTGCACCTGGTACAGCCCCAAAGCCCCCAGGAGTTTTGCCTGTTTGTGCTGACCTTGCAGCCTGAAGCAGACGGGTCAGCACCACCACATCTCCTTCTGCCTGTCTGCAGTGCCTCTCCCACATCTGTATGAGAGAGCACACCTTGCTGTCTGGCTGCTGTGCCTATGTCTCCCCTATGGAGAGAGAGTGAGGCTGGGGATGGAAAGATGGCAGAGGTTTGTTCTCTCTAAAAGAGATCATGCACAATCCCTTTCTTTAATGTTCAATCTTACCATCTTGCCAGTGCTTTTCAGTTTAATATTGACTTGAATTACACAGAGAAACTTGGCTTTTTAAATGTAAGAATGGTATGTCAGATTCAGAGATCTCACAGCAGCTAAACTAAACCATGTATATTTTGGGATTTTCTCTGAAAGAAACAAAAGCAAATCACATGAGGACTCCAGCATTAAATCTTTATATTAAAATTTCTGCTAACGCATAGTCACTTCGTCTGTTCAGCCTGGGGAAGAGGAGCCTGAGGGGAGACCTAACTGCAGCCTACATCTTCCTTGTGAGAGAAGAGAAGGGCAACGTACTTGATCTCTTCTCTGTGGTGCCCAAGACTTGAGTAAATGGCCTGAAGTCGAGTCAGGAGAAGTGTGGGTTGGATATTAGAAAAAAGTTCTTCACCCAGAGGGGGGCTGTGTGGAACAGACTCCCCAGACCACAGCACCAAGCCTAGAGTTCTAGAAGTGTTTGGACAACACTCTGGGGCATATGGTGTGACTCTTTGCACTGTGCTGTACAGGGCCAGCAATTGGACTTGACTCTTCTCGGTCCCCTCCAACTCAGCTTATGCTGTGATTCTGCGTTAACTTACACCCCTTTATGTTCACAATTATATCATGGGACATGTAAAGGACTTCTGTCCATCGCTTGTAAACTGTTATTAAAAGAAGAATTTAGATCTGAATAATTCCTGAGGTTCTAATTAAGAATATTTCCTCATCCTTCAGCTTATTCACATCCATCATCATGGTGCAAAAGGTCTGAAAACCCCACAAATCCCCCAGGCCAGCTGACGCAGGATTCCTATGCCAACCTTCAATGGAGAGGATCGCATTTCCCAGGCCCTGAAAGAGGAGACGGCAGCACCACCCACTGATTGCAGCCACCCAGGAATGTGTGGGGGGAGAGGAGCATCAAGTGACTGACGGTGCTGGCTGGCATGATGTGGCTGCAGCCAGCAGGGAGCGGGTCCCCAGCAATGTCACGCACCTCTGCCATTTGCACCTGTCAGTGCCACCACCTGCTGCCCTGTGGCCGTAGATGGCTGTTCCCAGGGCTGAGGTGCTGACTGGGGACACTTTACTCCTGGCTACTTGGTTTTTTATGTATTTTCTTCACCCATGATGTGGTCACAATTCTCAGCTTTCATGTGGTTGCTGCTACAGGAGCACAGTATTTGTGCCTTACAGAGATATGCACATAAATGTGTATATTTATACATATACATTTAGATACATAAATATATATGCATACATATCCTCTACGAAATCACATTTCAGCACCTTTTTGTACAAATCTATATGGAATTTTTAGAAGTTTTCACACTTGTATGACCAGCCTCCATTTGCTACGATGCAGTATAATATTAGCTTAATAATGTTGGTGTGCTGGATTAGCTGAGTTAGAAAAAGGGATGTGCTTCTGCAGACAAGATTGGCATTTTCTAAATAATATATTCATATGTGAGATTAATTGAAGGTGTTAAGATTAGTGACATAAATGCAATGCTGACCTACTTGTGATTACAGCTTCTGATAAAAAAGCACACTACAGATACCTGAGGCTTAAAAAGAAAAAAAGGAAGAGAATGAACAGAATTCCTCATAAATGTTAGTAAAAATTTACTGTAAGATGCACTCTTTACACCCAAAGACTGTATTAAAATGAAACTTCTGTGCAGGCATCTTTTAAACCTGTATTTGAAAAGGAAGCCAAATTCTGCTCTGTTGTATTAAAAACACCTGACAACAGTCCAGGGACTGGCTGTCAGTGTGTCATGTACAGAATTAACTGATTATTTACCTTAGAGATATTCTCAGCTTATTTTTCTTTAGTGATGGAATAGTTACCAGTGCCTTTTGAGTACCCCAGTGGTTCTAACTCCTTACTGAGGGCTCAAAGGCCCAGGCACTGCTTTTGGGTTATGGAAACACAGAAGATACAGGTAAAGGCAAAAACCATCAGGTTATTCTCCTGTGTTTCCCACCATTCTTTCTGCATGCTGTTGTCCCATGAATGTATGCCTTCTGGAGAATGAAGGCTAGCATCACAGCCTAGTGGCAAATATCTCATTTTGCATCCCCTCTTTTTTTACAGAAAATAGACTCCTACTATTTTTTGACATAGTGTCTGTGGAATGACTAACTCCATGAACACAAAGCTTCTATATTTTGGCTACTTCCACTTGTTCACTGGCAGAAGCACCCCCATTTTGTAGCCAGACCCGGACAGCTGAGAGGTGCAAAGATAACCTAAGGCCAGAATAGTTGCATCTGTGATTTACCTTTTGCCTTTTGGCCACAGCAAAATATCAGTCCACTGTAAGCTGTACTGATTTTTCAAAACCATTGAAATGTATGAAGTATTTAAATGGCCAGGTTTTCTCTAATCTTTATTGAGCATCTTTGAAAGAGAAGAAGATATTGGTGAGATATGGTTTATCTGGTTTTCACCAGGTTTTACTGTCAAACACATAAAGTGTATGAATGGAAAAATAAACTTCACGATAGTGGAAAAAAATAATTTCAGCTTCTTTAGGGAATATGAAGCCCCTTAAAAATAAACACTATAGTCTTCAACAGGTTGCTGTTTCACTTTTTCTTTTTATGTTCATCTATCTATAATTCTCCACTGGCTTCAGTCCTTCCAGATGGAGCACGATCCTCAGCATTTTCATTTGTGTCTAATTTAGTCAGACACGTACACAAATACAAGGCTGAAGTCAGATCTGACACCAGTGTAAATTTGTAGCTGGATTTGGAACAGCTGTAAAGATACTAGTCAAGATATTCTAGATGTACAGTGGCGTTACCAAATCTGTTACATCTGTGTTGCTATCTCTTGAAATATACAGTATTTGAAATATGCAGGGCTTAATATAAATGAATGCAGAAAAAATTAACTATTTCAAAGGCCAATGGTGTTTTTCCATTATATAAATAGGAATCTTTAATACTAAATTCCTTATTCAAAATACTTTAGAAGTGTGAAATGCAGAACTTGAGAAATGTGACATACAGAAGAACACATATATTGTACAGAATCTTTTGTCACAAAAACCTATTGTGAGAAAGACTGGCAGATGATAGGAATTATTCTTTGCATATATTTTGAGCATTATTTATGCTCTAAAAGATCCACAAGAGATTCTGAAGTTATATCTTTAGGGCCTGCTTCATACATTATTAAAATGCAACTGTCCTGGGGAGAATACATTGGCAACCTGTGTAGCTACGCTAGCCACTGAGGTTTTCAGGAGCAGGAATGGTGGGTCCCTCAGACAAATAAAAGTGTAACATACAAGTTACTTTGGATGCAATTTTTCCTAGACTATCAGGCAAACACTTTCACCCTCAGACATAGGGCCAAGGAATCTCTGATGACTGCCACATTTTTCTTTTCTATTTCATCTATAACAGAACATTTCAGTAGCACTGAACTCTGCAGTGTTGACTCAGCAGTGAAAATGCCACCCCCTGAGCCAAGAACACCACTTCCTTCAGCACCTGGATTTTCTTTGGAGGTCTCCCATACAAATGTTGAATGTGTCAATGTTCTGAACAGGTTTGTTTTCCCTCTCAGAACTTGAACATTTATTTTATAGCAGGTCAAATGACAGAGTATTAAAAAAAAAAAAAAAAAGTATCAGAATGACAATGAGCAAATCTTCCTTCTCTAGGAAAAGGAACATTTCCTTTTATTTTTGTAGTAGCATAATTGCTTATCCATTGGTAAAAACGCTCAAATCAATGTACTTTTCAAAAATTGAATTACAATAGAGGCTAGATCTCTGAAACTTTAGCCTCCTGATTCTCTGCTGCAGGAAGGGCTTAAATAGCACAAAGCAACAACCATCGACTGAGTATTCTGCTGAGAGAGTCAAGTTGTCACCAAGGAGAAAGAGAAGGAACTCTCTTCGCTAAGTTTAGAGTAAGCAAGCAGTATTTGACAATCGAAATTGGCCATGATTTTGACTACGAAAAGAGATAACTCACATGATGCAGAATTTAATATTTAAGGTGGCTTCTATCCTATATGTAAATTCTGTTATTTACCAGAAACATCAGTGCAAATTGTATGTCTTTTTAAACAGCTGCTAAAATCTCTAGGCTATGATATGCCTTTGTGAACTTGCCAAAGTGTCATTGGCTTAGAAACAAACAACTGGATTTTGTTTTCCCATGGAAAATCCTACAGGAGTGGTAAGATGCAGTCAGAAAATTTATAAGCTGAAATCTGCAGATAAATCAACTAAACACTAGCCAAAAGAGGAGTGAAAAGTGCAGTCAGGAGTATAGAGAAACTCAATGAAACTGCAGAACTGGTTGATTATCATTGAAAGCTGGTTCTTCAAACAACTGTTTTCCTCAAGCATAACTTCTTTAAAAGTCTTATTGCTCTTATCATTCTGCTCTTCCCTTGAAAGAAGCAAGCACTTTTCTTAAAAGAAGAGAATCAGAAATGGCAGAATTAGCAAAAAGCTGTCTGATTTTGAACAGCTTTCTGATAATTTCCAGTCAACGGAATTCTAAATTTCTTTTGTGGCAAACTGTACCATCATGGAGGCGGAAGCCCCTTTACAAAGGATTATCCAAGGGTTAAGCTGCTACTATGTAGCCCAAGAAGACCCACTTCTGGTACTGGTTTCCAGCAAGGTCTTTGTTAATTCGTTTTTCTATGGTTCTCCCTCTATAAAAAGCTGAATGACAGTAACCACCACTCCAATTGGGGTGCTATAAGAAGGAAAACCCAAGCAAGTGGTAACATACTCAGTCAGGAGTCTAAATTTGGTGGAGACAGACAGACCGTCATATACACCTGCAAAAGCTGTCTTTATGTATTTCCCACTGAAGCTGGTAAATTAACAACATGATGGTCCATTTCAGTGCTCTGATTGGGAAAGAAGAAAATATTAGAAACACAGCAGCTTCTAGTCTTACCACTGCTTGAGAAAACAGGAGTGTCAGAGGCAGACTCAGGATGGAGTCAAAAATTTTGGCCAGTACACAGATTGCAGACATACTAGAAAAATCATGGCTGAGAAGATAGAATAGAAAAGGGGGAAAAATTCTTATTTCAGAAATGAAATATCTTGTTTGAAAACTTTGGCATCTTCTGGAAGCCGCTAAATCGTTTTAAATGTTAGGGTTTTCATTGTAAAACTGGATTTCTTTTTCTGGACAAAATTATAGGTTTGTAAGACGAATTGGTATATTGGCCTGCCAAAGTCTTACTAAGATCTTAAAATCTTAATCATATGGTATTTACAGAGAGAGAATTCCATGCACTATAAAAGATGTCTCCGTCTGGGTCCCCTAATTCCTCAGGAGAGCCGGACAAATGGAACAAGATTTCAGCCTGTTTAATTTTTCTAAGACTGGATAGAAATAGGCATGAAGGAGTATGTAAACATGGGTATAAACAATACTGTTTTACTTGATGAAGACCAAGTAAAGGTGTGGGCTCTTGATCAGTTTTTGTGTCTCTTGCTGCTGCAGCATAACTCACTGTGCAGGGCTGCCAGCTCTGCCCTGCCATCTGAAACTACTCACCCCATACCAGAGCTGCGGAGGTGGAGCAGTCAAGGGGCGTGCATGCATTCCCTTCCTCTGACTCTGCTGTCAAGATGGCAACCTCCAACACAGGAAAGGAAATAAATAGCCTAGGGTACTCACATCTCTAGATAACACAGCTGTTTTCTCAGAGCCTCAGAGAATCATCACATATAAGAAAGGGAACTTTTCTAATTAAGAATCCCAAATCAGAGCCATCTGGTGGACTGCATTTGTTTTAATCAATTGACCTAGGTGTTATTCTACTTCACAATGTTTTGCAGCATGGATATGGGTAGTATTTTGGGGACTGTGTTCCTGAGAAAAAGGCTAATCTTTATTGACTTCTGGCTATCTGAGGAAAATATTCAGAATTATTCTGATTTTTCTTCTAACATGCCCTGACTGTGCATAAGGAAAAACCATACAGCATCCTTACCCTACAAGGAGTTGAAATCCACAGGTGCAGAAGGACTGTTCCCAGTCTTCCTGTGCTGGAGGCAACGACAGACCAAACTTGAAACCATTATGATGATGGAACAACTGTATTTCCTATTGATATTATTGCAGCAAGAAAACTGAGCTCATTTACCCATTCCATTTTCTTGGCTATGCTGTCTGCTATATGCAGCCATTCACCTGCTGCCACAGAAGCCAGAGCTCTTACCTAAGCTGTGGAGACCATTTACAGGGCAATAAAACAACCTACAGTGAAGGTAGAGAGTATTACATAGAATGATAAAGGAATACTTCAGGTTCTCTAAGATTTATTCTATATCTGAATATAAAAAATCTATTTTAAAATCAATCAGAAGCTAACTGTGCCAACGAAAGCAAAAACTTGGTAAGGTTGACTGGGATTACCTCAAAATAGATATGGCTTTGCCTCTTATTATATTAAAATTAAAGATCTGGCAGGGAGTTCCTGACTGATTTTGGTGGGCTCAGGCTTTAACATAGCAATTGCAGTAGTGAAAAGGACCAGCAATGTCCTAAATAACTAAAGTTTTAGTTCAGTAATACTAGAAAACCCTTTTCATGAAGGGGCATATAAGCCATGAGAATACAAGAATTTCTTCAGTTCAGAAGTGCATAATTTTGGTCCTAGAATCACTAGAGAGGTTCACAGTCCTGAGGTTTCTCCAGAATTTCTCAACAATGTGAAACTTTCAGATAAACTGCAGCAAAGTTTACTTACATTGACTGCAAAATTGGCAAGATTCCTATTTTTCCCTGGGTAGGGTAGATCACAAGACCCCCAAAAAATAGTGGTCGTAGGAGTACTTTTTTTTATTCCTGCCACTCAGTTGGTCATGGAGATCAGTAGGAAGCATACTTAACTGCAGAATGTTTAGGTTTAGCCAGATATTTAACTCTGTTACCCTTTGTGAAGAAGTAAGTGGACTTATGAACTTTCTCCCATGAAAAAGGCTGTACCAGGAGTAGGCAGATTTCTCAGACTCCTTAATGGGAAAGGAATGAAAAAGTTAATATGTGAGACAGACAAAAGAAATTTCTATAACCCTTGGGATCCAGTGTCTCACCTCAAGTCCAACCCCAGAAGCATCTCCCCAGTTCAGGCAACAGTTGTGAATCTCTCTACGAGATAAACTCTTTATTATTGATACAGGTAATCTCACAATTTTTGTATTATATTTACATATATGTAGCTATCTAAAGGGCTCCTAACCGTTCAATGGTTCTTTTAACATAGGCAGTTGAGAAGAACTACCCCCTCTACCTGCCCCCAACTTGAAAGCTATAAATGAAGATGCCTCTGGGACAGTGAAATGACAACATGTCTTTCTAAGCATCCTTTGGAACAGAAGCAATTTTTCAAGTGTCAGGGTAGGAAAATGGCCAATGAGGAGCGTTCCTTCTTCCTCTGAGTTTACACTGAAACAGTAAAGAACAGTCCACACCCTGCTGCAATTGCCTTGCTGCAAAGAAGGGCCTTGTGAAGGAAAGGGCTATGGAATAGATCTAATAAAGGGTTTAGGGACACAGAAAGCTCAGTTTGGCAATACTTACTATTTAGGCACCTGGTCTTCACAGTGGAATTCACACTGTGTTGGATCTGAGGCACCGGAAGAGTTTGGAGCTACAGAACAGGATCCAAACCTAGCAGCATGTGATGAAGTTGTGAGTGACCCAGACCAAGCAAACGGGTTTTCAGAAATCCTATCCCTCATCAGAAGCATCAGATGCTTAGCCAGAGTGGGCTGCAGAGATGCAAAGATGCCTTCACCCACATTCCTACTGGGTGTTCAGGTATTGACTGAAGCATACTATCCCCTCCTACAGGCAACCTTTCAAAAACTCGGGGAAGACTCCCTCTTCCCTTTTAAGAAAAGGTTGCTGTTCCTGATTTTTTTCCTATGAAACAGCTAGGGGTTAGAAACATGTTAACTAGAAACACAGGTTCTGTTTCTTCTGCAATCCAAATGTGCTCAAACCTATTGCCTCCCATATTCCCAGAAGGGATAGGATTTACTCAACTTCATATGCTCTAGACAGTTCTGGATAGTTAAACCGATATATATTTCACTGTAATACTTTGGTTCTGAGCATTTACAAATGCACCATTTGTTTGGTCAGAGAGACAGAACTTGACAGGGGACAGAGTTCTTCGACTTGTAACAGCATTTTTGTTTGAGGAAAGCCTGTTGAAATCCTTTGGGTCTTAAAATGGGACTGCGAAAGACTGTCAATTTTGGCCCAGACTGGGTCAATACTTATTAAGCCCAGTACAGACCCCTAGTAATCTTCAAGTAGATCCTTCACAAACTTCATGTACCTTCAGAGGAGGTTTTTGGATAAATGATCAGGTTGTCATATTTTAAGGTTATTGTTTAGTCACTTCTGCAAAACATTTGCAGATATAGGATGGAAAGTACTGAGCATAATTATGAGCTTTTATTCATGAGTTAAACAATATATGCAGGTCATGTGCAAACTTATATCTAGAGTGGCAAGCTTCTTTTCAGACAGGTTACAGAAATATATCTCAGATGCTAAGGCACATATTGGTGCCTGTGGGAGGGAATCCAGAAAGCTTCCATTTTACTGATATATATTTGAACATGCTAGAAGTACGCAATAGCCAAGACTTGGTTTATAAAAATGAAAGGAAGATTCTTATGTTTTTTATGTTTTTCATGTTACAGCCATGGTTATATTGTAGTAAACTAAATATACTTTAAATAGGACATTCCTGCTTCTTTGCAACTGCTTTTTTGTCAAGATTTTTATCTCTTTTGAACCAATCTCTAGCAGCTGTGTGTTGTTTAAAGTACTCTTTTTGATTGTTCTATAATTTGCTTTCTTTGAACAGCCTGTGTGCTATAACATTTGATCAAAGAAATAAAGATTTACTTGAACAACTCAAAATAAAGTGCATGATCATTTTTATAACTCTGCACTATAATTGTCTATAGATCACACAGGATGACATAAATGTGTTTGAGATTTTTTTTTAATGCAAGCATATCCAATGTATCACAGATTTTTGCCTTTGACATCACTATCTACCTCACAAAAAATTGATTGTTTAGAACACAGATGATGCAACTTCTTTTAAGAGTTTTTACTTCTTCATTAATGGTAGCCATATATAGAAACATTTGTGGCAAAGTTAAGTAAGGAAAGCAACTACATAAAGTTTTGGATTTATAATTGCTTCGTAAATAAAATGTTGGTTGAAGCTCTGTTTTAATGGCTCTTTTCTAATGAAATGAACATGGTCATTTAAGATTTAACAACATTTCACAGCTCTGGACTATAGACATTGATTCCCAGCTGACTATAGACTTGTGATGATTAAAAATGTAGAACAGCAAAGCATATGTGTTTGAGGTTTTATAGCCCTCCAAATCTGGTAACTTACATTAATTTCAATTGTCTTATATAAAAACACAGGGCAAATGGAGTCTAATCCATATGAAGTACATAATATGTAGCATTTTGGATGTTATTTTTTAGTACACAAATAATTAATTTATACCTTCTTACTGTAACAATGAGGAGAAGTCAGCATATTTTGAAGTTTATCAGAACTTTTGCTGGAGCGATAAAAACTGGAAAGGCATCTCAAAAAGATAGTGTTATCTGTGTGCAGTCTCAGGAAGGAGATGTATACAGGTATTTTGCTTCATGCAAATCAAATAGGTAAGGTGTTCCAGCCTGAGCAGAATATTTAAGATGCTGGCTCCCTAGCAGGAGAGTGAAGTAGGCAAAAAGCCAGGACTACACTGACTTTCATCCCTATCCTCTTTGGTGATGAAGTTCCCCTTGCAGAGTGCCTTTCTTAGGGAATTCACAGCTCTTCAGCCCGGAATTTTATTTCTCAGTAGAGATACATAAATGCTACTGATAGTATGAATTCTTTAGGTCCCAACTCTTTCAACTGTACTGCGTCAGAAAAAGAGCCATGATTCTGCAGAGATTTTCAGGAGCATTGTCAGAAGCATTTCGTCTTGTCAGAAGTTTCAGTGTCTGAAATGTGACTTCTACAAATCTTTTTAGAAATAAGACCTGTTCTAGTATTGTTTACTACAAAAGATGACGGAATCTGTAGAAAATAGTGTTTTTGCTGGGAACTGTAACAAGGCAGATTTGGATTTACTCTGAAGGCTTCCACTGACCACTCCACGCTTTAACTGGGATCTAATAAAAGCTGAATGGTGGACTTTGCATAGCAGAAGTTTTGGCTTTTGATACCATAGGGCTCTTTTAACCTAATACAACTATGAGTGGTGGCTAAGGGCCCACATCTGGAAACGCTTATACATCAAAAAAACCCCCTAGCTCATGTGTACGCATATGAAGAACTGTGCATCACATACCTGATTTTCCTAGAAACTCAGTTTTGCATAATCTTCAACATTGCTTTAACAAAGAACAGTTGAGAGCTTATGGGAATCCAACAAAACAAAAAATCCTTAGGGAAAAGAGGGCAAGGTCAGTAGTTTACATTAAAGATAGTTGTGAAGTATGATAGTATGTGCTATTTTTACACTTGTCATTATCACTACTGCATTTGAATCTGGGTAAATAACCACATTTTGTATTTGCCTTACAAAGCAGGGATAATTCAATGATGAAAATTAAAAATGGGCCCGCTCACAAAAGCCTTTGTGTCTGGAACACAGCTATAAGTAGCTCACTATCTAGGTTGAAAATGGTAATGCAGGGTAGCATGTCCTATTTTTCTGTGCTTGCACTGAAGATACAATAGTAGAATTCAGCCTTGGTAGTTACTAATACACCACACAGATACAATAACACCCTGTGTACTGCATAAAGGAATCACTTGTGGCCTGCTTCTGTTACAAAGAGCAGCAGGGGGCCAACATGCAAGAAGACAGAATACTTTACAATTAGGAAGGAGACCAGAGGAGTTGATGTACCCAAATACAAGGACCTTGATTCTTTTTGGAGTGATTTAAATCCCTTTCCATCAATTATCGTCCTTTGTCTCCAGAGTCTTATCGCAAGCAGCATTACAGGAACTGAACAAAACAATACTCAGCTCAAATAACCCTGTGAACTGTGCTGACATTTCCACACCCTGTTGCTGTGTTTGACCAGGTTACTCAGATTAGAAAAAAAAAACCCAAAAACCACAAAACAAAGAACTCCATACAGAACAACACCACACATACTTGTTTTAAATAATGTGCTCAACCCTTCCTGGTGTTTTTTCTGCCATGTAGTATTACTGATACCTTACACTGCAATACCACAACGGTCATATAGAAAACTGCAGTACAGAACCAGATTGACTTTCTCTAATATGATGACTTCTCAAATGGAAAGTTCCAGCTTTTCAAGGTTCTCAACAGGTTTATTTTTAAGTAAATTAGATGATCTTTTCCAATCTTCTGTACTCTCTGGGTGAAATATGAGTTTCAGAACAATTACAAATTAAAAGCTTGCATTTCTATGCAGCTAAAGTTTGATTTTTTCAGTGAATAATGTCTACTCATTTAATTTACTGCTCTGAATCAGAGTAATAAAATTTTTCTTTTTTACTGACATGTGAAGTTTTGAGGGCAGATGAAATTATTGAAAAGAATCTTTTTTTTTTTTTTCATTCATTCATGCTAAGTAAGTGACATTTCATGGTAATTTCTTGACAGAACACTGCAGTCATTGCTTATCTTAAAATAAATTTAAAAACATGTGGAAAGTAAAAAAAAAAGACCTTAGGAAAGTCAGCTATTTTTGAGAGTAAGCTAGCTTCTATGAAACAAAGCTTTGTCTTTAGAAAATGCTTACGATCTTTGAGGGGAAAAAATATATCCTTGGGCTAGAATGTTTATTGGCACCTAGAAGTCTGAAGAGAGCAAGTCAGGCCTGTGGTTTTTTGAGGGCACTTTGTCATCGCTTGCATTCTCAAAGGGATCAGTGAATGAATAGAGCTGGATTACACAGCCTTCTATTCCACGCCCATTCCTCTCCATTTTCCTTGGCAGAACTGAATATCAAGCTATTTTTAGCTAGACAGTGTTCTATTTTTAGACAAATATCAGTTAAGAGACATTGTTAGGAAAAATTTAAAAAAATAAAAACACAAGGAGGAGGAATGAGGCTTCCCACCTCACATTGTGAAACAAGCCCTTCAACCTGTAATTTCAGGCATTTCAGCTGCTTCCAATATTGGAAAAATAAAGAAAATTCAGAGTTCAGGGATTTAAAAATAAACCTACCCTCTGGCAAGCAGACCAAAATACAACAAGCTGTTTCTATGTGAAAGAGTGATTACAAAAACAAAGAACATTCTC
The DNA here is from genome assembly GCA_036630365.1 of Acanthiza pusilla. NCBI lineage: Eukaryota > Metazoa > Chordata > Aves > Passeriformes > Acanthizidae > Acanthiza > Acanthiza pusilla. The sequence goes on from JAXCHO010000145.1 coordinate 8,988,220, forward strand.
CAATGACTAGACTGGGATAAAACTTTGGAACTATTAAGCTGTAAGAATGTTACACAGACATGTAAGATTTTTCCAACTCTGTAGCCAGATATATCGTGTTTTGGGGAAAGAAAGAGTGATCTATGAAATAGACCTTGCTCTAAGAAATACAGATTTAAGATCCCAGTTTGAAAAAAGAAGAAAGCATGAACAATTTGAAACATATTTATATTCTGCACATGTTTTTCACCTTTGTCATTTCAGAATTTTTGCAACAATCCATCCAAAATATTTACCAAGTTACTAAAATATTTTAAAAACTATTACAAAAGAACAAACGAATAAATAAAAAATAGAACGACATAATTCTCCATAAGGTTAAAACAAGAGGTCCAGACCACCCCACAAATATACTCAAAAGAAGCTTCTGCTGTACCATGTGCTTCAGAATAAATAATTTTGGATCCATTTTAGTTTTTCCTGTTCCTACTCTCTTCTTCTACTTGTGGAAAAGTACATCTCAGGTGAGTGGGTTTGCTTTCATTTGAGATACATGAGGATTATAAACTATATTTCATGTTAACCAAATCCTCGCTGAAATAGATCATAATGTAAATGTTTTTTTAAAAAATTTTTTAGACAAGGCAAACTTGCCCTTAGCTGCATTTTTCACATACTGAATTGATTTGAAATACAAGAAAAAAACCCCCGACCCTCTACTTATCCTCCTCTAGACTGCAAAGCAACCAAAGTCTAAGTCTTATTAAATGCCCAGTAACAGAAAGCTGCAGAATTATCAAGGAAAGCTTGAAAATATCCTGGGAAGATAAAGAGTCAAAAATCTCCTGAGGATAAGTGGGAGGAAGGGAATAAATTGCTACCTAATCGGTACAGTAGAAGGACTAATTTGGACACTCTCACTGGCTGGAACAGCAGTTCCACTGAGGGACTATTTTGGACAGAATAGAGTTGCCATACACAATTTTCCAGCTTTGAAATCTTTCTTGTGGTCTTGTAGTAGCTACTATTTATATGTAGGCCAGACTGAGGGAATAATAAGATTATGTAAGAATGTCAATTTTTGCTTAGAAAAGATGTAACTAAAGCAATTGCTTTAAAAAATGAAATCAAGATTGATAAAATGGACAGCTTTTTAGCACTTTTGAAACCAAGATATTTTTACTTCTGAGATTTTTTTTTTTTTTTTTTAACCAGTCATGGCTAGGAAAAAGAAAAAACTCACATGAGGATATTAAGTTTCAAACACATTTTTCCAAGGTTCAATACTCAGATGGCAAACAAAGACCAAAGGAATATTGCAAAAATGCTGAGGATCTTGAAGCCAATCCCATTGTTTTGTCTTACATGATGTTGGCAATAATAGTTTGGCTTGTGTTTTCTGAAACTGGAAAAAGACAAAGGCATTAAAAAAGCCCAAATAATCATCCAAAGGAAATTTTTTGGCCAGTTGACACTTTCCAAGTACCTGGCCTGTGTAACTGGTAATAGTAGCTGTTTTTTGAGCAACTGGTCTTCAACCACTTTATAAAGGAAATCAATAATGCTATTGCCATTTTAGAGGTGGGGAAACCAAAGCATTAGGAGGAAATGTGTCTTATCCAAGGTCACACAACAGTGTTTGACAAAGCTATAAAAAAAATCCAAGTCTCATGAGTTCTAGTCCAGGGCAGTATCCTAAAGACACTGTACTGTCTTTAGAGCAACCTGAATAACCTTTCTTACATACAGGCTTACTTTCCATACTGTCCCAGATCTTCAGTCCATTGTAGTTGAAAGAAATCTCATGATTTCAACAGCTCAGGTTGATATTTCTCAGCTTGTTTATATGCAGTATTATGTTATGATGACAAGAGAAGAAAATACACTTTTTACGTTAAACAAGCTGTAACAGTCACTTTACTTTTCCTAAAAAGAGAACATTTGGAGAGTTATATGGGCTTGTTTAATACAAATATACAGATAAGAGTCTTAATTGATATGAAGAGGCTTTCAGAATCTAATTAACCTCCTAGCTAGTCATTAGCTCTGTGACCTTTAGAAATAATTGACACAAGAAATTTTCTTTTCATCTCATTCAGAACTTCCACATCAAGTGACTAATCCTACATGTGCTGTAGGACCCACAGCACATCTGTAAGGGTTGAGGGCATAACATGCAGTAAGACCATGAGCAAAACAGGACTGTGGCATTACTCTCAGGCACAAATACTGCCCATGGCCACCAGAGTGCCATTCTCATCAACTGCAGCCTTCTACTGTGCTAAAGCTGTACTAAGTTTTAACCGTCAAGTCCCTCAAGGAGATTTAAAAGCCAATTAATATGTTGTTGCTGGCCATACTAAAAACAACTGGATTTTCAGTTCAAAGTAGTTTTTTCTACAAATCCATGGAAGAATGAATCGCTATCTATCACTAGTTGCATGTTTTCATTAGAAGTATGTTTTTCAGAGCAAAAATAATTTTTTAACAAGAAAAAACAAACAAACAAACAAACAAACAAACAAACAAACAAACAAAAAACCAGTTCAGAATTCCACCAACCCATAGGGCTGGTATTACTTGGTTCTTTCCTATCTTAATATTGAAGTCTGTGAAGATTTCTATATGTGTTGTAAAACATGGAGGATGAGCACTCTGCAGGGAGAATTTCACATGTTCCTCACTTCTTCCTCTTAGGGGAAAATGCAGCTGTGAATGGCATACATTTCTTTTGCTATGTTCAGACTGTTCTCCCTCACAGTATATACAAGTCCACTGGAAAAGGGAAAATACTCTGTAAAAGATCAATTCACCAGCAGTTGCTAGAGAATGAGCATGTGTGACCCTATGCAAAACAAGTAAAAAGGACAATGCTAGCTACTCATTATCCATGAAAAAGAATCTATAATGTGTAAATTATTTAGAAATGTGACATGTTATTGTAAATTAGAACTACTTTTTGGATTTTTTTTTCACAATAACCTGCAACCCCTTCACGATGTCCCCAAAATAATTAATCTCCTAGAATAGTTCAGAATAATTCTTGATGAAGTCTTCATTATCACTAAAAGCAAGAGTTCAACCAATTAATGTTTTCCAAACTTACCTAATTTCCATGAGGAAGGAGAGGCAAAAGAGGATGGAGGACCATCAAGTGTAATGGAAAATCAATGCCTAACAGACTAAGACAATGTATAGATGAGAAGCCAGATGAGGTTAAGGTTTTATTGAAGCAGAAAGATATGACAGCATATTGTAGGAACTGACATCTTCCTATATGTAAAAACCTATGTTGAAGACCATGAAATCCTTCTAAGACTTAAGGAAAAAAGAGAGAGAGAGAAATAAAGGAGCAGTTGAAGACAGGTGGCAGAAGAAGATAGATCAAAATGCAGGTAACAAAAGAGATATTTCAGAAAAGACACTGAACTCGTGGGAGAATTTTTTGTAAGGTAACAGAGAGTTGCAAAGATCAGACATATGTGTGTGCATGCATGCAAATTAGCATTTTTATACAGCGAACTTCGCAAAATTAAAATATTTGGTGGATGATCAGCATTAATGACATAGAACCTCAGTTAACAACGAGAACCATGAATGAAGTCTGTGTTCTATTTTTTTCTCTTCTAGAGATTAGTGGTATGGCAAAGGGAAACTGAGGAGATGGATGGATGTTTGCCTGAACATAGAAGATATGTTTAATGTGATGAATTTGAAACGGCTGACCTAGTAGGAGAACTTGAACTAAAGGGAGCGACCACTGAATCAGCAGATGAATAGAAGTCAGCTGGAGAAGGAGGGACAATAATAGCAGGGTCAAAGAAATTGATCGATTGGGTGTTTAAAAAGAGCTGAAAGATAAAGTAGTGAGTGATTTGTGGAGGAATTATTTTTGTGCACAGAGCAAGGATCAGCGTATTAAACTCAGTACACCAGAAACTCAGTATACCAGAATCAAAACCAGGACTTAACAAAAACTTGCTAGAGGTCTTCTAAAGCTGAGGTAGTAGCTGATGCTTTGACATGAAAGAAATGACAAGGAAAAAGGAACAGTGAGAAAGAAAACAGACAGGAGGTTTCACTTTAAATCAGCAAAGGCTTGATGGCTTAGCTGAAGAATCACAGCAGGTTTCTGTAACATGATTAGACCTTTAATTACATTTGCAGCCAAGATGCAAACATTTCCCCACATTCCTGCTCTGAAATCTGTCCCTTTCAATTTAAAGGTGAGGTACTAAGTGGTGGGCTTTCAATGCTTCAGCAATGGATTCTTGTTAATCACAGCAGTGTGGCAGTGAGGTATCACTAAAATAAGTTGTGTTACATCCACTTCTGTTTTACAGAGACACCAAAAGGATCTGGCCTTATTTCTAATAATTCCAAAGAATGCATAATGCATGTACTTGACTGTTGTAAAATGCTGACATTTTTTCTTCCCCATTTCCTTATTGCCATAAGAAGGTTATTGCCTAGTCCTACACAATTATGATGAATATATTCTTGTTGTAATTTACGTACACACTTGGACCTTATCATAAAGATGAAATACTATATTTTTCCTCCATGTTGAAGGATCTCTCCAGAGTTTCTTCTGTTCCTTAAATCACTATATCCAGCAACTAATGCTCACTTTTTAACTGAAGGAAAATTGAATGAATGACTGTGGTTTGGTGGGTGAGGACATGAAGGCTTCAGTTTTAAGAATCCAGTTCTAAACAGAAATTTCAGAATGTACCTTTTTTGTTTGGTTGGGTTTTTTTTTTGGTTGGCTTTGTCTGTTTGTTTGTTTCCCAGAATTTATACATATCTCCATACATACATACAATTTACACAAAATGTCCATAAAGATTTTGGTAAGAATCACAATAATTATCACTGTAGCTTGAAATGGATAAACGTGAGTGTAGAATGGATATATTTTCCTCTTCATGTGTACACATTGACTTTTATTTACCTGTGTATATTGTCAGTATATTTACTGGGTGTTAACTGAAACACATTCAGCTGGTTGGCAATTTTTGTGATCTGAAAACCTCAGATTTCCAAATTGCATGTTAATCAAGTCCATTTTGAATGAAGCAACTGGAAAACACCATCTCAATAAATAAAATTGCTACATATGTAAAGAAAGCATAAGCTATTTGCTTAAATCATTAAACCAAAAGAGCTCAAAGAAGAGCAGTAACTGGCCTTTACAATTCTCCTAATATTAGCATTCCAATTTTCATCAAGATAGATTTATTGAGATCATATACCTCTAAGCTGGGTCGAAACAATTTTCCATTAAAAAAACAGTGTGATGTTTGTTAGATATATGACCTTGTTTTCTTTAAATAACAAGTTACGGCCTAAAGACTCACTTCTTCAGAAATGTTAAATATAATTAATTCCAGTAATTAAACTTAAAAAACCCACCTTAATAAAATTAACAGCTTCAGCCACATCTACATGAAAAGTTATGTAATTCTTCTATTTTAATAGCAGTTGTTTAACTTAAAAGTAATTAACTACATATTAGAGAGCTGCTCTTTTAATTTTCTTTGAATATAGATTGTTCAAAGAAGTTACACCACATTTTAATGACTGATAACACAGTTCTACTACAACTGAAAAGTAACTAAATAGTTAATATTATGCTGAATGTGAACAGAAATTGGATTCCAAATGAACGACTTTTATGCAGTTGACAGTTATATTTCAAATTTTCATCACTCTGCCTTAAAAAGTTTTCTTTCTCTAATACTGTGCAGAAATCTATGAGGACAGCTGTGCCCTTTTCTTCTGCTGAAATATAGTTATCGAACAGACATTTAGTTGACAATGATCGGATTTAATAATACTGTCTGATTCTCAGCTGCTTTTGATTGCTCTAGAAGAACAAATTTAAAAATTGTTAGTGTGAAATCTAGCCGTCTGAAAGTGAAAAGAAGATGGGCTTCTTATAAGGAAAATATGTGTCATGTAGTCAGTTTAATGGCTCAACTAAAATCTTTAAATGTGGGGCAGATTAATATCCTGTACCTAAAAATATACCCAAACTACACTAAGAGTCAAGCCATTTATCAGATTGCATGTTTTCATGGGCTCTATCCTCTGCTGTATTCATAACTGTGATGTTCATTATCCAGTAAAGCCATGATAATATGGAATTAATATCTAAAACCTACACTCTACAGAAGCACTCCTTGGATACTGAAACTGTACCAGTATTGATATAGTTTTTCATGTTACAGGCAGAACATAGAAAATTGTAACAGAAAAACAAAACTCAGAGCTGATAGAACATTCAGTTCATTTGGCCTTTTATGCCTATTGTTCAATTTAATAATTGAAATAATAAATATATCTTAATTACCTACTTTTATTTTGTTCCTTTTAGAGAATTGAAAAGAGTTGCCCACAAACATGGGGTATAGGCAGAAGATTACACATCTGCATGCAAAACTGTTGATCAGCCTATCCAAATTGGCCCAGTGTTTATGCAGAAAGGGATTTTGCTGGTGCAGTGAGTGCTCTTTCTGAAAATCTCAACATTATTTGAAATTTTAAGTTTTCATTCAAGTTCCTTGAAAAATCATAGTCCTCATGATCAAAAGTATTCATTGATTGTAAAGCAAGTAATAAATCCCTAACTGGATTAGTCACCTATTTGCACAAGAAAGCTTCCAGAAAGAAGTAAAGATATTACAGGAAACTCTTCTGCTAAGAATATTCTGGCTTTTTGCCACTAAGAGGGGGCAGGACATTATTTTGGGCATAGAATTTGAATTCTGTTGGACAGGACATGGCTTCCCAGGTCTAGGTGACAGGAAAGGCTTCATGTCTATACAAAAGATTTGAAGTAAGAGAGGAAAAGAAATGATGGAGAGGAGGAAGAAATTATGCACTTTCCACCTAGTCTTAACTAACATAAATTTCTGTCCTGCTGTCAGGACCTCACCCTTTTCTAATGAGGGGGAGAATCTGGGGGGAAATCACGAGGGAAGCAAAAGAGTAATTTCATAGATGTTGACATAAGAATAGACAGAAAAGTGATATATATTCCCATGTGCAGTCTTTGTCCATCTAAGGTGGTGTGACTGTGACTCTTTGTAACAAGTTTAACAATCTTAATTTTGCAAAATTTCTAATCTTTTAAAAACACTTTATATATAAATAACTCACTTACTTTCTTACATTGCTAGCCTCAAAAACATGACTTACCCTGGCAGAGATACCAAAAGCATCAAAGTCTCGTTTCAGACAATATCTAGATAATTCAAAAATCTGAAACTAACTTTATAAAGATCTGATGTAAACTATGTGTATTCACCAATGTATTCAGGAATAAATTTTCACTGACCCTTAAGATAGGTTGTCATTCTTCCACTGTGTTTTCATTTGATACCATTAGATCCCTAATCAGTCATGTGTTTTAAAAACAGAAGTTTTATAGGTCATGTAACCCAAGTTTTAGGTACCTGTCTAAGATACGAGTACTTTGTTAATAACAAAATCACTGAAGGCTTCATGTATTTTGCATGGTTTGAATCCAAATGTGTTCACAAAGTAAACTGACTTTTCTGCAAATATTAGAAGATTAAATTTTAAAATTTTAAATTTAAATAAATTATTTTCAATAACTGTAAAAAAATTTGCACTTCATAATATAAAAAAAAATAAAAAGAGTTTCTAGCATTCTGACACTATTGCTTTGATACTGTTGCAATTATATTATGGTTACAATATTCTGTATGAGGTAGCTGAAACATTTTTACTGTGCAAATTTTAAGTCAGCTCTTCTTGCGTTTTAATAGACAACCTCTGTAAACAATAAAAAAACTAAAAAAGACAATCAAATGCCTCCAGGCAGTGGTTCTAAATCTTATTCCACATCATTTACACTGTATTCTTAACTCCTCCTGGACAGGCAACATTACAACTTTCAGATTGTGGAGACACAGTATTCAATGTTTTCCAGAGAGCATGTCCCCGGAAGAGACTAGGAGACAAGCAGGAGATTCAGCTGGTATGTAGTGGTCAAGGCATGGAGAGGATTAATAGGACAAAGCAGGACAGCAAGCTGGACAATAGGGAGCCAGAGATCCTTTTGCAGGAGTTTTTGCAAGACTCAGAAGGATAAAACAGCTCACAAATATATGGATTTCCTGCAGCCTTGGCCTTGTTACCTCCAATGCCCAAACCAATACACCATTGTCCTGTTCTGCTCTCCTGCTGCTATGTCACCCGAGTGTATTGTTCTACTCACTTGGAGCACCTCCATCTCAGAGCAAAACATGAAGTCTTACCTCGACAATATCTGAATTCGTTCGGCTTTCATGCGGCTCATTATACTCGGTATATTTCAGCAACACTTTGTCCATATCGGTGCTGGCATACTGGAACAGTTTGTTGGTGCTGTTGAAGATGATCAGAGCAATCTCACAGTCACACAGAACACTAAGCTCATATGCCTTCTTCATTAACCCAAATTTCCTCTTTGTAAAAGTCACCTGGCAAAAAAAGCACAAAAGTCCATCAGAAATACACAAGCTGCACTCCGTAGTCCTTCTCCTTCTTGTTGAAATACAATGTGTGACTGCAGTAGTCTTTAACATGCTCAGAAAACGAATGCATAAACACAGATATGGTTCTCAAATAGAATATATATGTGTCATATATGTGTGTGCATGTATTACACAAGGGAGAAAAAATACCTAATTATCACTGCATGGTATTTGTGTTTAGTGGTGCTATTTAGTGGTGCCGTTAAATAACCCCAACTTGTACTAGCTTTGAAGCAAAGAAATTCTTTCATAAGCATTAAGTAGTGCCAAAGAGACACATTTCTCATATAAACGCACAGTAGTTTTGAAGAAATATTTAGAGTTAAAAATTCAGACACTCGTGAGAAATGAGAATTATAAAGCGTGAATGAAGAAAAAACAATAGCTGGTCAGCAGCCTTTAAAACAAAGTCCTTTCTGAACACATACATAGCATATTTTATTTCATTTCAAGCTATATGCTTAGGAATATGAACTGGCATTTTTAGTACAAAAGGCTTTAGGTCATATTATATAAGAAAGAAATAGAGATGTGCTTACAAGTTCTCAGTAGGCCAGCTAATGCCCTGACATCATACAAAACCCAGGCAGTATGAAAATTATAATAAGTAATTCTGTACAAAATCATAATTTTCCATAGGGACTGTTTTGACAATGACCTGCATGTCAAACAATGTTTTTCCCTCTTCTTTTCTGTACTAGCTTACAAGTTCCAGTAAGACATGTGACTCGAAATATGAAACCGCAAAGAGCTGTTTAAGCTAATTGTATGGTTGAATTTTTCTCTTCTGTTTCTTCATATGTGCAATTTCTATTAAATAATTTTCACTGACAGGGATTTTTAAGACAAAAAATGGCTTTTCTAAGCCTACAATTAATCAAACAACTCACAGTCAAGGTACTTGGTATGTCAAAGACAGGCACAAAACCAAGTTTATTGGTCTGCCTGATTCTGCATTTGTTGTTACCATCCCTCATATACCCATAAACAGTGGCACCTCTGCACTTTAATGCTGAGGCAAGAAGATTTGTCTGTATGTGGTTGTCATAGATTCTGTTTTAACTTGTCACTTTCTAATGCAAGTTAATGCTAACTGCAACCCCAGACCACCTTAAAATCCCAGCATGTCAGGCCAAGGAAAATGTGACTTTTAAGTATTGTTAATCCCTATTTGTTAGACTGTCTCAGAAAGATGAGGCTCTGTGCCAATACTATGAACACTTATTCTCCCAAATACATACTGAATGTTATTCCCCTTATTGTAATTTTAGCCTCTGTCAACATACTGTTAAGAAAAGAGGGATTGCCATTAAATACAATTATTCGAACATTAAAAAAACCCACTTTCTACAGCACTGGTCTCAAGTATTCATAATTGATAATTCTTCCTAAATTTGTATATCATGGCTTTTGTTATTTGGAATACATATATGTATATACATATATAAAAGCTTGTTTTAAAAATAACTAAATATATAGAAACTCAAATGTACTAATTCAACATATTTTTTGCGTGCCTTTCAATAAACTTTTTGACCACAGTGCTGTAGGTGGAATATCTCTGTACAATATGGTTTCTGTTGCATCTCTGCATTTCTAGTATGCTTTTCACCATTAAAGTACACCCCAGTACAAAATTATCCTTAAAGCCACTGTTTGTGTTTACTGTTAGGTAAAACTCCTGACATTTTGAAAAACCACCTGGCTGTACTGCACAGCAGATACTTAATTCATAATACTTATCACCAGAATTACACTGGTTAGAGTTCCTTTTTATGGACAGTGAAAAAACCCGCACAAACCAGAACAACAAATCGTCTAGGTCTTCCTTTTCTCTTTCTTTATTATATAATAATCCTAATTGCTCTGAATTTGACTTGGTTTTAATTTCTTGATCTTTCTCATATTTTCAAAACATACCAGAGAATGCTTTCTGTAACTGCTGATTAATGAATTAAAGGCAATTGTATCTACTACTGTTTCACTACTTGTGATTTGGAATATTAATTTCTAAATATGTAATTCATAGTGGTTTATCTTTACATATACACATGCCATATACATAGATGTAACTGTGCTTTTTCTATAGTTTCTAATAGAGAACTTGTATTTTCAAATGTGTCATGAAAAGTCATGTCAGTAACTTCAGAAAAGATTATGAATACTCCTCAAGCCATTTAAAAAACATAATTATATTTTTGGATACATTCTTCTTTGAGGCTACATAAGAAGGTGAATATGCCATATGTTAAAATATTCTTGTAAGCAATACAAATAAACAGAATATCTATTACTTAACTTTTTTTGTTGATACATTTGTTCACCATTTACTATGTTAACCATACTCACCCACATAAAAAGTGTCTAATAAATATTGCCTAAGGTAGAAAATAATATTCTAGTATTGAACAATTTTTGTTGAGTGGTAAAAATTAACATAAATTATTTAAAAGATTTGTTCTCTTTTGCCTAGTTGGAGGGCAGTGTGCAACCTACACATAAGAAGCACTGATTACACTTGAATGGACTTAGTTCTGAGAATGAACAAGACACTCACATCGTCATGAACACAAGCTGTAGCTTGTATCAAAAAACTCAGATGTTCACACAGTCTTCTTATTATATACTGTGTTCAAAGTATTCAGTCTTGATAGTGCCATATAACAATTAACAATATTATTTTGTCATTTGACATAAATAACACTAGTAACACTGAAGGAAAACACACACAGAGTGAGGAAATTTATCAACATATTTCAAATAAGACACCCCCCAAAAACGCATACATTTCAATATCCCTTTAATATTTAATTCTTTTCAGCAGCAAGAATCAAACCACTACATGTTACTTCCTGACAGTATTAGTCAACATATGCTTAACTATCCCTGGTATCTAAATCACTGCTAATTTGTAGGTTTTTCAGTTAACAAATTTACTTCTCTTTAGGAGAAGGATAAGCAATTTAGAAGGTCCTTTTGAGACAGAATATTTTATAATGACAGTATGAAAATTATGAAAAATTAAAGTGGAGTGGAAAGTGGAACAGATAGGAGGCCAGCATTCAATGGTCTTTCAAAGCTTTTCAAGTATGTGTACATAAAACACAAGGTTTTAAACAGTGATACAATTTCTAAATACTTGTCTGAGATGCTTTTATGTATTTGTTTATATGTATTGGAAAAAGAGTAGGGTGTGGAGAGCACCACAATTATTTCTAAATTCTACCAAAAATAACCTAATTCTATCCCTTTGTATTAGCTCAAAACCCACTAGTCTTTTATATTTGTCTTAGAACTAGGTTTATTCTACTTCTTTAATTTTTATTTATTTATTTTAAATTTAATTGTCCTCTGAATAAGATTGCGGGGCCAAGAAGGTAGATTACCAAAGTCTGAAGCATTTTTGTATATGAATAAGCATTAATGCTGATGACTTTGTATGGCACTACTTGATTATAAGATGTTACTTGATTATAAAATACAATGAAGTAGCCAACTTTCAATTTCCTTGATATAAATCAAGGTGAGCTTTTTACGCATTTCAGATCAAGTTCTAAATAAAGGTGAAACCCATGTGCTAAAAGAAAGGCATTAACAAAAGCGAATTTTTAAAAGAGTGTTTTTCTACTTAAACTCTGGCTCTTCTTCAATTCCATGGAAACACCCCTCAAATGGCTATCTCTGCAAGTGAAGCTGTAAACAGCCTGAATTCAAGTGTGCATCACACACTGATATGTCCATTTAGAGGGTAATTTGGTGCAGAGCAGACTTTCTTGTTTAATCACTAGTAGGTTAAACTTAGGCTATATAAATTCGAAGGCACTGTTACTTGGTTGCAATTACAAATTCTTTCATCTGCTGATAATTTTAATTTAGCTGGGTGGGATTGTAAACGGGGAAACTGGCCACTGGAAACAGTCTTTAAATTTCTAATGACAATTTTATACTTCTTGCAGATTTTAATGTTTCAGTGAAGAAACAGAAGCATCCATAAATATTTTCATGTGATTAATACAGCCTTCGGGATACATTATCTATCTTGGTTGCCATGTAGTCATTGTTTCTTTCTTTTGGTGGAAATTGGTCTGGGATTAGTGTAGCTCAATTTAGTTTAGTTTTAGTTTTAATTCAGGTAATTTTTCTGAAATCACGCAAACTACAAGAGGCTGAACCATAACATCACTCTGTATTTGCCCCTAACAGTCTCAGCATTTGTGCTAACACTTTATGTTTACAAAATAGCCGTCCTGTGATGTTTCAAGTAATTCATTCCAGCTAGTGTCAGAATATCAGTGTTCTTCTTGCTTCTTTCTATTCTGACTATAAAGATATATAGCTGCTGGCATAGGAAAAAGAGAGAAACGGAATTTTCACATAATCCTTCCCAAATACATTTCCTGCCATTAAACAGATGAAGAACAGGGATCACTGATGCACAGAAGCATCTGACAGTGGCACTGTTTTGTCAAAAAGAAATGTTGTCTGTTTGTCCTTATTTCATTTGGGGTGTCTGAATTTCTGATACGGGCACTAGAGAAGCATGGTAGATAAGATGTATGTGATAAATAGGAGGTACTGCATGAGCAGTCCACCCAACTTCAAACATAAGCCCAAGTTGGCCATGTGTGATCAGAGGGGTTCTTCACTAAAACGTCACTGCCAGGCACCTACACCTATCGTATTGAAACCCCAAATAACTACTGGAGAGGCAACAGCTGTTGTTGTATTCTCTCTTCCCTTTTTCCTCTTCTTTTTCTCTGATTTTTGTTTAGGTTTGTTTGTCATGTGAAGTGGTCTGGCTGAAACAATCTTTGCAGTGACCTTCAAAAGGGACTGGGAAACAGCACCAGTGCAGAATTTGATCTAGACAAACCTTCCTTTTTGCGATTGTTGAGCATACCGTAATAAATGAAAGACTTGCAGCAGACTGCTTCCATGTTCTTATAACCCTCCCGTTATATAAGTTACAGGGATGAGACAACATTGATTTATGCTGATAAATGAGCTATTGTCCCAGAAAGCCTCAAGAATATTGAATTATAGCTTGCTGAATAGTCCAGATAAAACAGAGTTCTAAGAGGATGCCCTAAAATTATAGCCATAACAAATAAAAGGTTCATGATAAACATGAATAAAAAAGATTTTGTATGTTACATTACAATTTTAGAAACTTTGTGCATAAACAACAGATCAAATACTCAAAGTAGTGATACTATTCAGTCTGCCCAAATCCAGCACATGATGGTTAATCTCATAAGCTTTTCCTTTGTAAAAAAAGAAAGGAGGGATAAAATTGAAAGATATATTAGTTAACAGATGATACAGCAACCTCAGAAATTAGGAGGTCAGCCAGTATCAATATGCTTCCCATTTTAACTTATAAATTCAGGTCTGAAACCAAACAGGGATGAAAGAATAATAATGGCTAATCTCTGACACTTCATTTTCTTTGGTAAATCAGAAAGATAAGATTGAATCCTTTACAGACAAATCTACAGATACGTACATATTTTAGGTAAAAAAAACATGTTTACTAGTTCTGTGCTGCTAAAATGTTCATGAGGTAAAGGTCAAAGAATATTTCATTGCCTGCTGAGTAAATGCTCAGGAAGCACATTTGTCTGCATTTCCTGTCATAACAGGAAGAGTGTAACTTCTTCCTCTCCACAATGGCTTCAGTTCTGCTTCCCACCTTCAGCTCTTTCTCCCTCAGGGCTTTCTAAACCATTCCTTGCAAGACAGCAAGGCTGTGCCTGTGTCTGCACTGTTTTTCAGCTCTTCTGTGTTTGCAGATGCCACATTCACTACTGCACACTTTACTTAGGCTTCTTGCTCACACTTAAAAGTAATTTGACCTAAATATTTACCTTATGATAATTCACTCTAAATTATGCTCAGAACACCAATTCATAATATAAGTGCATTAACCTTAAAGTATTGCATTCTAGAAATTCACAGTTCAATTCAGTAGCTCTCGTAATATTTTACTTCTCAGGTAGTCTGGCATGACATGAAAAGTGTTGCGAGGGTTGTACAGATCACTACAAAGTAGTAGTCTTGAAAACTTGGGGTGTAATTCATTGCTTGCAGAAACCTAGCTTTACCTCTGAAAAACCATGGACAATGCCTAACTTTAATGCAATATTTCAAGTATATATATGTGTGCGATTTAATATAAGCAATGAATTAAAACATGTAAAAGATAAAACATGATGTTTAAGACAAAGGTTCATTGAACAAAATTATGCTTGGTTGCATATTCAAGCAGTTACATTTTCATGTGAAAACACTTCCCAAGGGCAGGTGGAGAAGCCTCTTATCTTGGATAAAAAGAAGATGCTCCGTGAGAGAATACTGAAAATATAGGGAAATAGGAGGAAAAAATGTTTTTATCTATCTTGTGCTCAGGTTAGTATTGATATTCAAGGTTCTTCATTCTTTCTAGAGGGAAGCTTCTAATTCAGACAATAATCTCTTACCTTTTCCTTTCAAATAGGGCTGAAACACAGATGGAAATAGATACATGAGGCTGAAATTAATTTTGAAACTAGCAGCATTAGGTATTGAAGTCAGTAGAACAAATCTAGGTCTTCCTGCAAATGGTAATTTCCCTCCGGGATATTCTTTCTCTGCCCATAATCTCACTTTACTCATCTGCTTTGATTTGCTCTCTATTGAGTTAATAACACAGTAATTCTCCTTTTATAGCTTCACAGATTTTTTGAAATTAAAGAATGGTAAAAAGTCTAGGCATGAAAAAGTTAAACAGCAAATGTTTGTTACTGTTATACCCAAAGAATTACACAGACATGACACTTTAGAAAGGGTGTCTCACTGTTTAATCCCCTTAATATTGAAGTGGACACTTACTACGGTGTTTAATAACAGTTAAGGCCCCAGCAGCTCATTACAAAATGAAAGAAGTGTTTTGAATACTGTGAAAAATCATTAGATAAGATAAGCTCAGTTTTAATTGCAAATCTTCAGAAGGAGGAAAATAATTCAAAACTAATGAGCAAGACAATCATAGGGACAAAAAATGGTGCATCACCCATAAGACTTTGTATTTCTTAATATTAATTAGAAAAAAAAGGGGGATTAAATGCAAGGGAGTTGTTCTAGATCCAACACCAGAAAATCATTGGGTCAATATGTCCTCATTCTTGGGTCAACATATCTTTGGATTTGCCTCAGAAACCATGGATTTAATGAGATAGTTTGTGAGAGGCCTTGTATAAACTGTAAGACAATATCATTTATGTCATTACAGCTATTTGTTTTAGGCTTGGACAGCCCTGTCTGGATGGCTGCAAAGAGAGTTTCAGATGATGCCTGTCAAAAGTCTCTCAACAAAACAAACAAATAATTTCAAACTTATAAAAAACAGAAAAAATACAAGGATTTTTCTGAGACAGGTGAATGCCATTTTTCCTTCATCATAAAAATGGTACCTGAACTATTTCTTTCAATTAAGAAACACAGGAAAATTAGTTCACACATTTTCTTTCCAAATGACCTTCCTCTTTTTTTTTTTTTTAAACCAACCTAGAAGTGTTCACAGAAGCCTTTTCCAATCTGCTTAATTGAAATTTCTGCAGAAAGAACTTGTAGCAGTCAGGAACTTCTAGCATGAGATGTCAATGCTTATATTTTTGGCTATTGATCCTGCTGATGGTGCAACTAATATCATGTAAGCAGTCACAGCCTACTTGAATAGTCTGTTGACAAGGTTAATACAACCTCAGGAACCTGAACAATACTACCAGCAATTAATTCCCCATTTATTAAGACTATATTATTCAAGAATTATCACAAGAATGAAAAATAAATATTTACTCACATTGACTGCTTATAACAGGATTCTCTTGAGGGTTTTTATTTCCATTTAATGTTATGGTAGCAACCAAACAAAATAAATACACATTTACTCTAGGCCTGGCAGTTATTCATGCTCCTTCTATAAGAGGCAAAAAGTGGACTGAAAGGGTATTTTTCAGATAGGCTTCTTTGAAACATTCACAACCAAACAGAATTTATGATCATTTATAGAATTAAACATTCTTGCCACCTTTGTCACCACATTGTAACAAAGAGGACTAGATAACTTCAGCCAATTTGCAGCTCACATGAAACGACATTAATGGCTCCTCCTAGTTAAAAGCCTGAATTCTGCACTCACTAGATTCAATATGAGAACAGTTAAGCAGATTGGGGTAAAAGGACTGGGCCTCTAATGACTATGTTGCAGAAGTTTTCCTTAAAATTATCCCCAAAAATCAGATTTCAAATAGTTTTTGGAAAAGCACAAGCTGTATTCTCGTATCGCACATTTCTGTGAGACTTGCAGCCAGAAATCTGACTCTAGGTATTTTGAACTTACATTTATTGCCAGTATGGTCACTAAAGTACACAAATCCAATCAACTTGACTTGCTCAGAAGAAATTTTCTTGAAGGGACATCAGCACTAATTTTGTCCCTCCCAATCCACTCATACAAGTACTTTGAAGAGTAGGGGAGTCTCCTACTACAGCAGGTAGTAGTGTGGAAGAGAACAGCTGTTTCACTGACAGAACAAGTATGCCATTCAACAGTTGACATAGATAGTTATTCAGGAGGTTGGGAAAGTGAGGGGAAAAGCAATGACAGGAATTTTGTTCCCCAGGCCTTTTAACTACTTGAAGCCTTTTGCAAATATTCTGCTTTCCAAATAGGTTTGCACTGGGAGAGGAGACAGAATAATTAAACTACTGCTATAACTTCTCATTTGATATGTGTTCCACATATTTTTACCGGCATGTGCAGTACTGCAGAGGATTTATGTGCTTGAGAATAGCTGAGGATGCACCATACAGGTAAGTAATACACCTTATCTAACATACCCTGTATTGTGAAACCACACTGTGATATAAGCAACAATAAGGCAGTTTCCAGCCAGCTGATTTGCTGCCATTTTTGCAAACACTTTTTTGTGAAATAGAAAGAAAATGTCTCCATCTATAAATGGAGTTACAAGTAAGCTTTGTGGAACTGTGCTAGAGCTGGCATCTTAGCTTCAGTTAGCAAACACTTTTAACCTTTCTTTCTTTTCTGGTCCAATGTTTTAATTTTTTTTTTTTTGGTATATATTTATGCAATCAAATAAGAAGACAATATAGGAATATAAACAAGCTAGCATTTTAAGATTACTGGAAATGTGCAAGTTAGAAAACAAATAAACTGATGCTGCTATGCTGAAGCAGCAATACCTCATGATATTTTTAGAAGCAGTTAGGTTTATGAAAGAGTACATCTCATATAAATGATAAAAGCATCAATCAGCTATTACTGAAAATCCAGTTGTATTTAATCACATATAATCATGACAATTAAAAAGTCTGATCCTGCAGTCCTATGAAACAATGAAAATCATTTCATTGGCTTAATTGAGCTTTAAATCAGGGCACTAAATGCAAGGTAAAACCAGTAGGAATACTTTAAAACTATCATTAGTATATTAGTAGAAATAAGAAGCAGAATCAGGCCAGTTTTACTATGCAGAAGGTAAAATAATGTAAATCTATACCTCCAGCCTCACAGTGGCTAATCAACATTAGCGAATATTGAATTGGGATTGTTCAGCCTGGAAAAGACAAGGCTTGGGGTGACTTAACTACAGCCTTTCAGTACCTGAAGGGAGCCTACAAGAAAGACGGAGACAGATTTTTTGCAAGGGCATGTAGTGACAGGACAGGAGGAGAATGTATTCAAGCTGAAAGAGAGTAGGTTTAGATTAGACATTAGGAAAAAATTCTTTACTGTGAGCATGGCGAAGCACTGGAACAGGTTGCCCAGAGAAGTTGTGGCTGCCACGTCCCTTAAATGTGTTTGAAGTCAGGCTGGATGTGGCTTTGAGCAACCTGGTCTTTTTGAAGGTGTCCCTGCCCATGGCAGAGGAGTTGGACCTAGATGGTCTTTAAGCTTTCTTCTGACCCAAACCATTTTGTAATTCTATAAGTCTAAGAAATGTTAGCAAGAGAAACACTTCCTGCACTAACACTACAGTTGTTAGTATTCTAGTGTTACAGTTCTATTCATAATTATTAGCTCTGAAAGCTGGTGCTGGAATTCTTGAAAATAAACTGTGCATGATTTGAAAGACTAGCTCTCTTTTGTTTTAAAAGTAAATTTAACCCCTTGAAAGATTTTTTTTTTACAAAAGTGGGGCTAAATTCTCTATAAATCCTATACTTGAGTAAGCAAGTTGGGATTGAAGCTGCTGTATGAACTAATGTTACTAATGGCAAAATTTTGAGGTATCATTTACAAAATAATTCAGGTTTCCTTCAAAAAGAAATCACTGTAGCATGGGCTAATTTCAAACAACTACTGACTTAATATTTAATGACAAATTCAATTCAATATTAAATCCAATTTCAACTCCAAGCTCTAAGATGATCAAAATAAATATGATGATAGTTTTATATTATTAGAATTATTGCTTTTTAGCTCGTCCTCCAAGAACAGGTAAACTTTAGGGAGAACATAAAATGTATCCATCATAAGGAACATTTTGCTTTTAGACATGATTTTCTGCTGTGGAGATAACAAGTTACTACTAACACTACAAAATTTAAAAACTCTTGGAAAGCATATTTAAGGACTATAATTTGTTGTTATTGTGAGGCTGCATTTTTTATGGCTTTATAAAATCCTCCAAGACTAACAGCTTCTTGCAAAAAAATCCCTGAATATACAAAGAAATTTATAGATCAAATCAGTAGAACTACTATATTAATAGCAATTCAGTATTAAGCTCTTAAAAATCAACTACTGAAGATTATTCCTAAATTGCAGCCAGGTATATGAAGAACATTAATCATAGTATTAAATAATTACATGGAGAGATTCTCACAATTGTGAATCTCCAGTTTCAACAAAGCATCCATTCATTTACATCAAATGTAAACAGCAGCAACTTCCACTCATTTTATTTGAAGATGTCAGTCATTGAATTTTATTTTTGTGAAAACAGAGAAGCAAATTCTTGGATTAATGACCATATTTTACGTAGCAGAGACAGTGCTGATAATATGTGACAGCGTCCTAGCCATTTTATTTAAAGCAGAGGTAAAAATTAGTTTACCAGCCCTGTTGGATCTATTTAGCCTTAGCGTCAGTGATAGTCACTTGGTTTCATAGCTACAACATGCTAATATTATTGTATGAGGGTTTTAGAATGTGTTATGGTACTCCAATTCTTTTTAAAATTCAGACAGGAAAAGATGACATTTTTTATGAAGCAGTGTCATTTTTATATGAAAGAAGTAAAAATAAAGATGCTGCAAATGTGAAGAAGCATAAATAATTGGGATATCTGAATTTAAATGCCATAGTGAATGAATTTAAATATTATAGTAACTCATAATAGTTCACAGAATACAGAACTAAAAGTCTGCATCCTGCAACAACTCACAGAAGTGCTTAACCATGTATATTCCAGACTGAAGTCAAAGCAAGTGTGGAGTAGAGCACACAGATCAGTCTTTGTGAAATCAAGCCTTCAAGTAATAACTTCCTAATTGTGCTTGTTACTAAACATAACATGCTATGTGTCACATTTCAGGTTGTTTACAAAAGTATTTTTAATTTGATAGCCTAACATACATTGTGCATATGTATACAATATATGTCGGCATATGCTTAGGTACACAAAGTCATCAACTTTTAAATAATTTTTGATAATAAGTCACCTCACAAATATAATATGATGTTCAAGTCAGGTATTTTTGCAACTCACCTGTCTGTTACGTTCATCCATAATCCTTGTAATCTGAATCTTTTTTCTCCCCATAGTCCCCGTTTTTTTTCCTCTCCTTCTTCCTTAAAATTACGTATTTTTCCCTTCTCTTTTCTTCCTCTTTCCTGTTTCCTCAAAACAAACCTCCTTCTTCAGCACTTGCACTACTCAGTTCACAGTCCCCTGCATCCGTTCCTGCTAAACACAGAAAGGAAATCAAATGTTATTTTGAAATTGATAGCCAGATGAAACTTATTATGTGGAGCTGGCCAAACATCCTCATTATAATTTAGTGTAGAATTTATAATAAAAATTTACTGTGCCCATAAAATAAGTAATGTATGGAGAAAAAATAATTTTATTCAAAGGGTTATTTTTATGAAAGAAAACCCTAAATATGAATATATCAAGAAATGAAGAGACACATTATGAAAACGTTAACAGAATTTGGTGTCTCTAATTTTAAATATTACTCACAGCTCTAATAAGAAAAATTACTTAAATCGGAGAGTTAATGAACCATTCTGTAACTATGTATGCTAAACAGGCCAGCTAATTCATTTCTGAAGGGAACACAATTTTGTTTTTTGACAGCAGAGGTGATAATGTCCCTCATTATGCAAATACAGTGGACCTTTATTAAAGTGTTACTTGATATATAAGAGATGTGAACTATTTTAAATCCAAAATGTTTAACTTAATTCTTTAAGAATATAGATTAGTGAAAGTATTTCTGAAGATACTTAAGAAAACACTAGTGCATTTTTCCCTCATTTTAGTGTAAACTCTAAAACCTTCTGACAAAGATTTATAACCTGAAAACACATCTTTTCCTATAAAAAACAGAATAATAGAGGCAGAAGACAATTTAAGAATGTTTTGGAAAATATTTTCACTGTTTTAGTAATGCACTGAGCTTTACAATGTCACAGAGCTAAGGAAAGATACGTACAGTATATAAGAGCACACAATGCAGGAAACATTCCATTTTCATAAAGTGTTATAAATCATGTAATTCATTTCCATAATGTCAAAAGTATTTTTAACAATTAAAGAGTTGATGGAAATAGAAAAAAAATTAGTTAGTCTATTATAAGGTAAAAGACACAAGTTTTTTTCCCTTTATAATCTTAGTTTACTGTGTTTTTATATTTATATGTTTTTGCTAGAATAGCACGAAATTTTTTGAAACACAGAAGAGGAAAGAACATCTGAGCAATATGAATTTAAATATTCTTTTAAAGTTTGTATGTTAGCTCCATAGTGTAGTAAAAACATTGCCTTGGAAATAAAAAATTAGTAATTTTAAAAGAGAGGCTGGTATTTCCTTATTTATTCAAAACTTACAGTCTCTCAGCCAAACTGAAAAATTCACACAAGATGTTACATAACATTAAGCTGATGTCCTGGTCATTTAATCCATTATTTGGCTCAAATTCAAAGCTACTGAGGTAGAAAAGCTACATCTCACTCCTTCTGATCTGCAATTCTCTTTTTATGTTCTTCACATGCATTAAACTTTAAGCTGCTCACATGTTTTATCAAAGATTTTTTTTTGAACTTTTCTTAACTTTATTTTAGTTAACTAATAAGCAGTCAGTCTGAATTTTCTAATTAGCCATTATGATGCAATTAATTTGTTGGGCAAAACAAATGTTCAAGCATAATACTTACTGCATTTCTGTACATGAATGCCTTTTTATATTATTTTCTAGGCATATTTATGTATCATTACCGTAATGCCGAACACAGAACATTAAACAGTTTCTATTAAAAATACAATAAAATGCAGACTGCAAAAATTCTTTGCTGCTTTTTATACTTGAAAACAGTAACTTCTCACTGCTTAGAAAGATACAAAAGTCATTGGTCATATTTGCAACAATGTTAAAAAATAACAAAACTTTGAAATAAACTTGTTTTGTAAACATATATTTAAAAGTCTTTTTCCAAACAAGGTTAAGAGCCAGTCTTATCTGATTTTCAGTGTTGGCAAACAAACACAGTCTATTTTTTTCAGTTTTAAATTTCCTTGGATTTGGTTTCTTTCCTGTTTTTCCTATAGTCTTACCTCCAATACAAAGCACAAATTAGAACGGTGTTTCCCATGCACATGCAAGACTCAAAGGAACCTAACAGGCTTTCTCTGTAGCAGCAAACCCATATGCTAGTCCACAGCAAATGCATATGGAACAACTTCCTTGCCTTTCATTTAGCTGAGGCCAGTGGCATCATCACCCTGTCTGCCTAAGCTTCTATTCACAGCAGGGTGGAAGGTCAGGGTGGACAGATCAGAGCAGTTGTGACTGGTTAGTGGGGATGAGCTGCTATGCCGAACAAGATGTTGATACTGAGCGAGTTCACAAAAAAATCACTTAATACTGAGAAAACTCTGTCAAGAAGGACAAAAATCATTGTGGAGGAGCAGTATGTTGAGTTCCTCCCACACACTCATCAGTTCCACATTTAAGACCAGTCATCAAACAACAAAAGCTTTTACAGACAGTTTAAAGTCACAACCTTAAAATTCCTGTGATCTACACAAAATTATTCATGCAAGATTTGATAAGCATAATTTTATATAAAACATATCATTAGGTCATATGTATAAAACATATAATTTACAAAGAAATAAACATTTGCTTCAGCAGGCAGTAAGTTAAGTTTTCTTGCATAGATTAGAAAAACTAATCTTCCTTCAGATCCCAGTCTACTAGTCTAATTTAAAATAAAAGTTTGTCAATTTTTGTAGCAAACATATTTCCTTAAAAAACCCCAAATTTCTGCTATTCTTACTAGTACTACAAACCATTTGGGAAGCCTGTGGTGCTCCCTATATCTCTCTTAACTGTTTTACACACACACACACACACACACACACGCACATGCACACGCACATGCGCGCGCACACACACACACACACACCCCCCCCCCCATAAACACATAGTGCTTTAAGTGCTATTTTTACCATGTGTTTGCACATAGTTCTACATATATCATTAGTACATACATAAAAAAGACAGCTGGGTTGATTCCCAATCAATGAAATTCAGATAAGATAAGTAAATCAAGTCATCTCATGCAAGGGCTATTAACCTTCAAAGGCTGGTAATTTCCAAGTAAAACAGAATGTAAGAGAGAGAGAGTCTTCCTCTGGAGACCAACAAATCCCCATGGCTTCACGGACTTCACCAGTGTTCTCAACACCTTTTGAAAGTTCTTGCAGGATCAAGGATTGCAGTATTAAGTATTTGAATTTCCTGTTAACTGGTAAATTGTTATTTCACAATACTAAGAAAGCACACTGACTAGAAAAGTTGAATGTACTACAAAAGTCAAATAGTACTGCAGGCTTCAATTAACCAAGAGAATCTTAAAAGGAACTTTGTTGAAGTAACTCCACATAAGAGAAACCTTTCAACTTAATGATATGGTCATGTGCAAACAAATTGCATTTAAAGAAACACAGAGATAGATTATTACGTAATTGTTTTCTACTTTTTTTTTTTTTTGCAAAGCCAAACATTAAGAAAAAAACCCCCAAAAAACCAAAATCAAAACAAACCAGACTGCTTACAAAAAGAGGAACTTCATTTTTGGTGGGCTTCTGTTCACTGTATGATTTGGCAGAGGCAGTGGTAGCTGACAGAAAATTGATCTGAGCCTTGAGAAGGGAAAAGAGCTAAAGGAAAAACACAGCAGATCACTTGACCACTCCTGCCTCTCTTTTGAACACTCACAGAGAGATATATGCGCACACACATACACACACATGCACTCCCGCTATCCCTTCTCTGCAACACAGAAGAATCTTGACAGAATGGCAGGAAGCACGCACAGAGCAGTCAGGGAAGGATATTATGTCAGCAACCACGAACAATAAAAGGTGTAAAGGTGCTTCCTTCCCTAAACTGTTCCAGAAGTGCAAAATGGGAACCAAAACTCTCCACTTCCTTCTCCGAGCAGAACTGTCTGAATCTGCTCTGCTGCAACACCCCAGACAGAGAGTTCTTTGAGCTCTTACACCAGGAGCAACAAGGAGTATTAAAACAAGACAGTAAAAATATTTAATTTATAAACAAGAAGGCAGTCAGAGAAAAACCAAGTTAAAATGTGCTAGAGTTTCGCGTTTTCATGATTGCTTTACAAAAGTAACGAACTTGTCATAAAGATGTCCTTGTTCCATTAAGCAGCTTGCATTCTGAGTGGATTAATTAGGTTAAAACTGAAGGACAAAACAATTTTTTAAAAAATTATGCTGATACTAGGAAGTAGACAAAAAAGTGCTGTCCCCTTTTTCTTACCATTCTTATATTGATATATAAAAGTAACTTAAAAGTCTATGAAATCTTTTAATCTAAACCTGTTTTTTCAAAAGTTTTGAATCAGTGTCTAAATAAAAATGTGAATGTACTGAGTAAGAACACATCCTCTACTTTTCCGATGAAAAATTAGCTGCAAAAGATGCAGTGTAACATTGACACTGAGGGACACATATTAAATAAAATGGTAACTCAAATGTTTTCTGTAAAAACCCTGACTGACTATGTTCCACAGACAAACAAAGACAGCTACACAGTGAAGAAACAGCTGGGCATATGGCATCAATTGAAGACATCACTCATTTTGGGTCTGTCACTTTGAGCTGGATATCATTTAAAGAAATGCAGAGAAAGGTGAAAATAATTATCATCTATCATGTTATCTGACTTAGATCAGCTAACATTAAAGATAGGAGTGGCTCTTCATATTTGCATGGCAGTTTGGTTACATGGTCATTACAAAAGACATAGTTTGGGCAATAAACAGAAGGTCATGATATTATATATGTTATCACCATGGCAATATACCACTAAAGCAGCAATTGTATGATCTATGGTATGGTTTTCCAGGCAGAAAGCCATGCAAAAATGAATCTGAGTCATAAGCTTCCAAACATCTGTCCACAACACTCTGATTTAGAAATTAAACATAACCTACACTTCTGTGTTTTGATCTTATGGGCAGGCTGCCACATGAAAAGATTGGAAAAGAGCTCATTTTAATCTACTCAATTTAACTCTCAAGATATCATGCATTTTGCTACAGGGAATATAAAACAAACATTTAAGCCATAATGGGCATATTATAATAGATGAAGTACTAGAGACTACTAGAGAGACAGTAAGTCAAACCAAAGAAGTCTGTACATAAAGAAAACTGTAACTACCAGGGCTCATAATCTTTTCAGTTATCTAACCTGACTTCTGGCTTATGACATGAGCTTAATATATAATGGAGAATAATTCAAGTTGTGAACCAAGGCAGGAGTAAAATGTTTATAAAGTTACAAATGACAAAATAAATCCCTATATGCAAGTTGTTACTTAGAAGTTTAAGAGAAAACTTAAATAATTTGATTTGAATTCATACAATACCAAATCATAGTCTGAACTTGAGTACAAGTGCTTAGTAATGCCAATAACAGCAACAGGCAAGTTTAGATTTCCTCTGTTGAAGAAACTGTGGATTAATTCTCAAAAGGACTATTTCCTAATGGATTTTTGATTACTTTCTGCTTATCATTTGCTGAATTGCAGAAATGTAAGGAAGGTAGATACATGCACTTAGACGGTGTCCGAACTATGGTCAATGATGAGTCTGGTAGCAATTAATGGAGTAGATGGAGAAGGGAATTAAATTTTGGATAAAACAGATGGATATAATGAGATATACACTGACCTGGTGTCCTTTGTCTCCACCCAACAAGAACCAGAGAAATTTTATACACCCTGACTCAGGACCCTCTTCTCACTCAAAAAATCCTCCTTTAGAATCCTCCAAAGGGATCCTCCCTTTTCTCACTTTAATCATGTATATCTATGATTATGTAACATGATGTAATCATAAATAGCAAGCATAACAACACGACTGAGTTCTGCTGTTCCAGGTTTGTGTTGCACTACCACTTTGTCTCTGTGAGGAGGAATAAAGTTTTGGATTGCAGAAAACTCATGATCATATTTTGGAAAGCAATGTCTTACACATTTGCAAATTAATTGTTTCAGGAAGTTTTAGAGAAAAGAGAAGGCTTTAAGAAACAGTATTTTTGTGGCATAAATAAATGGAATAAACCATGATAAGAACCCCAAATGTCTTTAAATTACCAAGCAAATAAATGAGTGAGCACTGTAGTTGGTTCAAAGACTAAGCTGAAAATTAGGAAGGATTGCCTAAAGAGATAGAGCAGAGGAAAAAACTGTGGATGAAAATACCATAAAACTACGAACATGAATGTAGAAATTAAGAGAAAAAAACTTGATATGTAAGTTCCTGTTTATAGGAAAATGTGTACTTCTACCAGAGAACAGACTCTGTAGAAACATTATCAAGTGGTTAATAAAAGGAATCCTTTCCAACATAACTAAAGTAAGTGACAAAAATTGTCAAGGTAGAGCTTGAATGAAAGTAAACTGTTTCAGGTTCATGATGGCAAATATCTTGATGGGAAAACTGTATAAATTTGTTGGAGTGGCATAACTTTTTTTCTGGATTGGAAATGTGGCTTATGGTGTTGCCATTTTAAGAGTAATTTGAGTCATGCCTGGAAGATGAAAGAGATAGAAGGAATTGGATTATTGCTGACAAGCATAACTTCTGTTATCTTATAGTCCTGAATCCTGAAAAAATATAGTAAAGAACTCTATTAGGTATTATTTTACAGAGGTTTGTAATTTGTGACGATAAGGAGAAGCTGAAAATGTAGAGACATTGGGAAAAATCTCAGCTGATGGGATAGGGAACTCAAATATTAATACCTGATAATGGACATCTCTCAAGGCTTACTGCATTTAGAGATATAATAAATCTTTCCCTGTCCTAATGCCAACAACCCTTATAATACCCTGAATTTGGCTAGCTACTCAAGCCAAAACCGGACAACCGACTCTTAAGCATATCCCTTAACATGGTTCAGTTTCCTATCAGACAAATGAAGGTTCAAACAAAATGAAAGGTTTCACAGGTGCCCTGAGCCACTGAAATTCCTCAAAATCTCTACAAAGCTTGGGACTCCAAAGGAATTTGTGCATGCCAGACTCTCAAGTTAATAAATAGTAATTTGATGTATGGTAACACCTACTCAGGCTTGAAAATTTTAATTATAATCGCTTAGATTTTCAAAATTTTTGTTTTGCTACTAGATCTTGCATAATGCAACCAGCCACCCAGGTCTATCTCTGACCCTACAAAGATGGAATGAGTCCTAGACAGGCATGACTTTAAATTTCGAGAGTTACTGATTTCTATTTCTACTCCTTTTAACTCATACACACATGAGAACAGATCCACCACTAGTACTGAAAAAAGAAATCAGACAAATGTTTTAAGCAGTTAGTACCTAAAATAGACTAACAATTTTGTAAAAAATCAATTACCTTTATGTTACACAATACTTTGGCTCCTCAGTGTACCCCAAACTAATCTTTTTTTTTCCAGCTACAGAAGCTGGAAGATGAGATATATTATCTCTATCTAGAAATAATCTCTTGTCTGTGGTGTTAGACCGTTTCAGCTAGAACTATATTATCACAGAAACAAAAAGTTGGTTTTCTGATAGAATAGACCTAAACACATAATTTTAATTTAGGCACTTTTATTAGTTTTCTAACACAACCTCAGTTCAGTATATCCGGCATCTTGTAATTTGATTTTTAAAGGGGAATGATTAGACACAGATATGTTCTGCTTCTCTTTTTTGTATACTCAGTTCTAGAAACCCATTCTTCTTGCTTTAATTCCTGACATTCCCAGAAATGTCAAGAATTAAATATAGTTCTTCTGAAATGTAGACTGCACAACATTGTGGAGAGCTGCTGAGCTGCTAACAGTTCATTCATTTTGTGTGAATGCTAATATGATAAATATGAGTATGAAAACTATGACACTCCCTGAACTCAACGGCTTGTCCAGAGACAGGCAGGCTTAAAATGAGAAGGAATAAGAAGGGGAGGGAAAAAAAAAAAGCAAGGGAAATATATCAATCTTCCCAATGACCATGACAGCTCAAAAGTCTGCATTAATACTTTCAATCCCACTCAGATAATTTTTTTCCCAAGGACAAAAGGAGATGAAATGTATGTCAGGTACATAATAAGGCTAATAATAAACCAACCCCTCCCCCTTCACCTCACTGCAGAGCAGTGAGGAACTACCTCAGTGAAATATGTGTCCTTTCTAATGGCAAAGCTCATAAATTAGAACAGGTAGCTGTTGTTAAACATACAAAATACAGAAAATTTAAGTAGAAACACACAAAATCAGAATGGATTTCTTCTAAAAGAAGGAGAAAAAATACAGTGGTAGTATGGCAAAGAAGCACTTAAAATTACAAAGAATTAACAAGCCACTTGATAGGAAATAAACCTTGCACATATATTGCCTTGCGCCTCACTTCTGCAATTCTGTATGCTCAGGATGAAGCATCTGTTGGAAAGATGGAAGGTTCTGAATACTGAGAAATAATGTATGTGGCCATATCTGTTCTAGCATGACATAAATGATTGGCTGAAGTTATTTGCTTTCTACCTTCAGGCTGCATCTTGAGAAGAAAGATCTCTCTATGCTTGAAGATCCACTGGATTCCCACTGGTTTGGAACTAGAAAAATGCATAAACAGATAAAGCTGCTTATAAGAAAGGAAAGATACCATGGAATTTGCTATGTAAAAAAAGTAAAGAAAAGAAGAAATGTTGTCTGAAACAACTGGCTTAAAATGTCTATTGAGGAGGAAATTATCTCTTGTTCCAGCTTAGTGGGATACTCTATAAATTCTATTTTTGTCCTTAGTGGTTAAATACCAGGCAAACAATAGATATATTTCTGTTAACAACATTCCCATGAAAATAGTAAAAAAGAGAAAACCTAAGATATACAACACACTGAGGAGTTATGTTGTGATATGATAAAGAGCTAAAAGAGCTGCAGCTTTGTATCTGCATTAGTTACAAAGACATAAATAGCCTCATCTAATTTAGTGTGTTGCTCAACCACATCACAGTTCACATACAGTTTTTGAAAACTGTTCTGGGTAACTAATTCTTAGTTTCCACATGAGGATCTGGTCTAATTTTTCACAGAATGGAGTCGAACAGCTCTCACCTTAAGACTCGTACGAGAACAACTTCTACTGAAAGGGATGGTGTTTACCACAAAGGTACACTTGCTACTGTCTGTAACTACAAAAGCCACAAGGGAGCATCACACCCTGCTTACGGAACCTCAGCTGTAACCACTCCATTAGCACATGCAGCTGGATTTATTTATTTCTTACTCATATAAAACACACTTCATTTAGCAGTATCCAATGCAGAAAGTCAACATTCTTGACAAATATCAGAAGAAAACAGATATATAAAATGTTCTTAATTTTCAGAAGAAAAATACAGTGGAATTTGCTTGATTGTCTCCATTCTATGTTCAATAAACACTTTGTTTTTCTAATAGGATCACTGCCAGCATTGCTTATGTTATTATTATCCTAAAAGCATGCTGAAAATGCAAAAACGTAATCAATACAAAGATGTATTAGCTAAATCTTATTGTGTCCATGAATGTACATTACATTTTCTCAGAAATGGCACTTTTTGAGCTCTATTGATATGTGAGATGATTTCTGATAAATACAGCCTTAGAAACAAGCAGGTGTGACAAAAGTAACAGGCAGCGTAGTGCAAAGAATTGGATTCAAGGTTGGGATGTAAACATGTCTGAGATCTTCTCCCTTTTCTGCCAAAAATTTTTCATGTCACCTTCCTTTTTTACTCAGTTTCTTTGTTGGAAATCTGGGGATAAGGAACCTGTGGATTTGCTCATGCGAATGTTCTGAGAACTAACTACAGTGAATGTTTATTATGCAATAGAGAAATTCTGAGGGCTTTGAGTAAGTATCCTATACTTCTCATCTGGCATAATCAGTGAGTATGTAAACAAATAAAGAAGATAATTTAGAATATTTAAATGTATAAAAGCAATGTTAAGGGCAAGATTATGATCATAAGAATATTAATAAATATATTTAAAATCACTCATTTCAGAAAGTTAGAATTATCTTGTACACCTAACACATTTATACATACATGTTCTAGCTCTGTCATCCTTTATGCTAATGTATATCTTCTTGAAATGCAGATATTTGACAGTACTGAAATATGAGGTCCAACATGGTACAGAGCAAATTCATCAGTTTCCTGTTTCCCTTTCTTTCTTATAGCATCCTAATCAACCTAATTAAAGCTTAGTTCATTTGAAATCTCAGATGATGATTTGTTTAACTCTATCCCACTGTGGTCTTTTTATAAAGAGAATTAAATTTGATCTTCTGACAGCAATTATTAAATGATCCCAACTGGCCCCAATTAAGAGACATGGCTCATAGGCCTCAAAATCCAATAAAGTGCCAAGTCCTCTCTTTCACATGTATATCGCCGTTTACCTTGCTTTACGTTCTTAAAGCCAACTAAGCTCATGTCTAGCAAGCAGAACTGAATGTCATTTGCAGACTAATTCAAGATACAATGCTTCACTTTACTTTCACTGACATTCTGAAGTAGGGACAACCCCTTCAAAACCATAATTTTGAAACCTCTCTCCAATTTACCACTCTTTAATGCACTTCACTGGGCTGCATATGACCTACATATGCTCACTTGTAAAATACTGCCTACAACAAGCAGTGACTAGAGAAACATATTAAATACCCATGGTCTGAGTGTTGCGCTGCTTAGAATTCTCCTTATAGTAATACATCTTTTCTGTAAGCATTTCCATTTGGTTTTCCCCTCTCCACTGCAGAAATTCAAAGAAATGTGATGTTCATATAACTTCTGAGGTTAAGCTTTTTTTACCTTTAATTTCTGCTCTAATTTTTCCACACATGTTCAGTGGTATTCTGTGAAGAAATGTTCCCATGATTTCATGTAAAGACAG
Source organism: Acanthiza pusilla (assembly GCA_036630365.1). NCBI lineage: Eukaryota > Metazoa > Chordata > Aves > Passeriformes > Acanthizidae > Acanthiza > Acanthiza pusilla. Next base: position 9,019,487 of record JAXCHO010000145.1, read on the forward strand.
GTAGCCCCAGGAATTCATTGATTGTGTGGTACTCCAGGGAAATAGCTGAATTAAAACCACCCTCATGAGACCGAAGTAGCTTCCATACACATCTGGCTCTTCTTATTCTAACACCTGCTTGGAAATTTAACCCCCATCTTTTCTCTGAATAACAAATTTATCTCATGACATTTGGTTTAGGTTAAACCTGAGCTATGTAGGGTTCTGCTAAATTAATTGCAATGTAATTGATATTGTTTGACACAGTTTTATGACCAGGCTGCTCTCTCCCTGTTTAAATATGTAAGATTTCATATTTCTGCACACTCGCCCTAAGTACAGCTTTGAGGTAAACATTAAAATACAGCACACATTTTTTTTCTCAGTATTTCTAATGAACCACTCTATAAAGTAAGATTATGTGTACAAGTATTCTCAAAAGATTAAGTAACAAATAAAAAATGCAGCATTTTCCATTGAGGTGGTTTTTTTTCTGAATTTCTTTAATTTACATACTGAACAAATGTAAGCAGGATGTTCCTTAAACACAAAAAAGGCAGAAAGACACTAACTTTCACAGCCAAATTTTCTTTACTAACAGGAAGATGTGCAAGTTTATGTTAAACATAATTAGACACATTTCCTGTTGAGTTGGGAAATACATTTTTTTCATAAAAATGTTTAAAAAATTAAAGTGATGCCCACCACTTCTCAAGTAATTTTTTTTTATTTTAAAGAATTTGTAAATGTTACATCTAAGAATTAAAAAAAAATTTACTTTAAAAAGCAGGTAGCATTTTTGCTTCTGGAAATGCTATATGGCACCAGCAAATTTGAATGTAATGAAGCTGAGACAGAATTTCTAATAAGGCATTGAGATTTCTGAATCTTAACAAAGATTGCAGTATACTGCTAATTATTTCTCATTGTATTCCAATAGTCCCACACAAGATATTAATTTTAGCTCTTTTGCTAAAACCAGCAAACACTGCAACAGATTTAGTGCAAGGAGCTGAAAATATCCTGCGGAAAAAATTCGGTATGGAGATCAGATCAACCCAAATCCTGCCATTACTCAGCACTGCAGTGACGTGCAGATGTTTTTAGTGGTTTAAGGAGCCAGCAGGGGCTGGAAACTCTACGTACTCAACTCCAACATGATTGCAATTGAACCTCATCAAAGTAAGAGCTCATAATTTGTCACAGAAAACAGCCAATTAACATATGTTACAAAAAAGCTCCCATAAAGATAATGTATGATTAACGATCTAATGCAGCTGTCATAAATCAAAAGTCTGCATTTTAAAAAGAAGTGTCAGCCTGGATTTCTGAATGTTTACATTGACAATGGAGACCATATTTTAAAATGCTACAAAGAAAAAGACCCTAGTTATAATATTTCCTCCAGTTTGGAACTAAGAATTTAGAGAGATCCAGTGCTATTTGCAGTTCTGGCTGTTGTGCTGCAAATAGTTTAGAGCCTTGTCAAAACACAACAACTATTTTGTTTTAGTTCAGTTTTAAAAGACAAACCTTCACTGTGAGTGTGGTGGCCTTTGCTGAAGTGCTTTGCTGTGAGCACAATCCTCTGAAAACACAGCATCTTCTTATTACCACCAAAAATACACCGTTAAAGATGTGCACTGTAGCCCCAGGGCCAGCATTGTGATACAGGATATTAGAATGCACAACCCTGAGTGAAACTGTACCACAGCCAGTCCTGTTATTTTATATCCGCCACGCTGAAAATAAAATCTGAATGCCGCCTGCAACTGTAATTTATAAATAGAGAAGAATTTAAACGCATATACAGGGGAAGTAAAGCCTGTTGCTTTATTAGGACAGAACATTGACTGTGATGCCTAGTCTGAACAACTATCTTTACTCGTATTTTGAAACGGCAATATTTTAATTACTGAAACATTGCATAAATAAGCCATTATATTTTCTATGAAGCATTATGTATTGATCCCATGTGGCACCCAGTAAACTCTGAAATGACTTGAACAGTAAGGTTTTTGTATGTGTGTGCATATGTAAGCGTACGTATCCTTGTCTTGATATGGCATTGTAAAAGAAATGTTTCCTCTTTTCTGTTCGAAAGAGATTCAAAAAACCCAAGGTTTTGAAACTCAGTAGTCTGACTGGACATTAGTTAATGTGTTTTTAAAAATGTTTAAATCCTATTCAGTCATACATGGTTAAAAACAGGGGCAAATTTTAGTCGCTGCTAACGCTGAGTAATATAAAGGCAATGGTATTCTCCGGAAGTGAAATGTGATGATTTTTAAGGTTCTTTTCTCTCCTTTGTAGTCCTTCAGTGATTCAGAAATGCTGTTTTCATTTATGTTAAAGGCTGGTGCTTGTGTCATCAGCACAAAGTTAATTCTCTTAAACCAGAATTTATTATATTTTTACTGAAGTATGTGGGGACTACAAAGCTATGGATTCACAGCCCCTGAATTGGTGAAGACTTTTGAATATGCTAAAACCTAATATGCTGAGAGGTCAAAACACAAACCTAAGTGTTTAAAGCTACTCATGCGAGCAAGACTGTCTCAAAAAGATCAAAAGCACTGATATTTCTGATCCATTTACATGGAGCAAAAATGGATATTCTTAACATTCCTTACTATGCTACATTATGATGAAAAAATAATCATTATGAATCACTGCCCCTTTTAACAAAACACTGTGAATAATACTAAGGTTATGCTGCTTTTTTTTTTCCCCCTCAGGAGTGTGTTCATTGATTCCCAAGCAATCAGTAACATTTTTGATTAAGATCTCAGAAATAGCTGAAAATCCCAAGGCTTCTCTACTACTGAAAATTCATGACTTTGATTGTCCCCTGCTAATGACAGTAAACTATGCAGCCTCAAGCAAAAGAGATTAATTTCAACTTTGCAATGAACTGACAAAATGACTGGACAAAATACATTCCATATCTACTAAATTGTTATATCTATAACAGAAAATTCACTTTTGGCCCTAGAGACAGTTTGAGATGAGTAATAATAGTCAAGGTGCAAAACAAGCAGTACTTTACAAATGATACAATAAACAAGAGTAAGACGAGAACTGTATATTTTGCTTTTTTAGAATAAAAAATCAGGGTGTTGGATAACACAGATTCCAGTTTAGTATGTCTTCCTGAAAATAAATACGCTTTAAAAACTGCTGATAACAGTAAGAGCACAATAATTAAAAGAAGCTCTTAATTGATGAAAATACTGTGTCAGAGTGATTTCCTAGATTGTAAACCTAAATTTCCTCTCTTTGTAGGTAAGATGAAGATAATTTTACAATTAGAGCATGCATAAATGACCAGTAAGCATCAGTGCACTGCTATTAAACAACTGTTATTTTCCAAGAAAGTTTATCAAATTATTGTTTACTTTTCACAATATCTCTGGGTAAGAAATCTCCAGCATACTCTTTTTCACATCAGATATAACAAATTACGCTTCATGAAATATTGTAAGTACATTCATCCTGCTATCTATCCATGTTGTTCTGCAGAAGGGAAAACTATCTGAGTCAGTAATAGCTTCTACTAAACGGAAATATTGACAGCATGCCATAACCTAATTCAAGATATTTTTACAATTATTTCAAAATTTGGAATGTAAAGCTTGCAAACAGTGTTCATGAACACAATATCCCACTTCCTGATTGCTTCTGTGCATATAGAATTCTGTTGGAATCTCTCTATAGATTTTTACAAACTGAGACTTTGGGAAAAAAGCTGACAATATTAAATGTATTAAATGCCCAAGACCACTTTAGCATCAAGGCTGCAAACTCTAAATGGCCTTAACCCACACATCTCCATGGCATTATTCCATTTGAATAAAAGAAAAATATGCTGATGCTTCTCAGTCTCTCCAGTAAGTCTACTGGTTGGCTCTGGAGCGGAGAGGTGAGTTGCCGTGATGGGGAAGACTAGATCCTCACAGATTACAGCAGTGTTATATGGCAACAAAGCCTCACAAAAATAAAGCACCAAACTTTCATATAGTAATATTCATATTAATCGTTATATTCATCATCATCTTCTTACTCTTTATGAGCCATGTTAATACAGAGGTTCTAGTCCAGTTACTTAGAGATGAACACTGAGGAATCAAAGGCTCCATTTTGCAATTTTGCAGGAAACAACTCTAAAATACTTTGAATATGTTCAAGAATAAAGAAAGAACTTTAACAACTACAGCTTTCGCTGTCGATTACTGGGAATTTTGGGATCAAATTACTGGGATAGTTTGGATCATTTAATGCAATTTTAATCATCCAAGATTTTCCCATACCAGGTTGTGGACTCACTTTTCAACACCAGCACCCTGAGACAAGAACTAGATGATTTATTTCCCATGTCAGAAGATCTTGTTGCTCAGTTGTCTTTTTTTTTCTTCGCTACAATAGATGGAAGTAAATCTCTTGCTGGGTTATAAGTTTAGTGTGGTTTTGGGGCTGTTTTTTCAGGTCAAAATCTTTATTTTTAATTTTTTTGTTGCTATCTGTTATCCTTTGATGTTAGATTCCTAGATAATTTGTTCCAGGTCTCAGAGCAGTTTCTTCAGATGAGGGCCATGCATTAGTAAGTCTGTAGCTCCTGCTGAAACCTCTTGCAGGGATAAATAGAGCTTGCAGTAAATGTACATCAGGTTGTTTCTGGAAACCCCACTGCTACATGATTCTTTAGCACTGACAAGACATATGCAAGAATTTGTGGTATGAATTCAGTTGTGTACAGACTAGTAGTTGTCAGTCTTACCGTACAACACCTTGTCTGCTAAAAAACATAGAGACATGACATTGTGCATTCTTTTGCAAAGCTGCTTAAGCCACTGCATCACTCATTTCCCTTCACTTGTCAAAAATATGCTGATCAAGATGTACAGTGTCATGTCCATAGTAGACTGGTTTTAGACAGATTTAAAGCACAAGATTTTAGTATCACAGCTCATTCTGCTTAGACTGGTTTATCTGATAAAAAGCAGAAGAGCAGCAAGAACAGAGTCTTATGCTACCCAGAACAGACTGTAAGGACTCCTTCAAAATTAAGCAGGTTTGCATCTGCCACAGGCAAAGCATATTCTGCATCAAGACAAATATGCACACAGGAGAGTAGTAATATTTACCTGTTTCCTCAACCCTAAGTCAGAGCCATGCTCTGCTGTTATGTAAGAGGGTGAGATTAGATGTTCATCTTTTTAAGACTTGTCACCCTCAATCAAAGACGTGTCAAATACTCCTATCCTGTATGGTGTACGGTCACCCTGATTAATGAAAAAGACACTTCCCTGAATTGCTACAGTTAAATCATCCTGTGCTGTGATCCTGTTGATTCTTACAAGCTAATCAGGGTCAATCTGGGTCAGATTTATGTATTGCAAATTCTTTAGGACAGGAACAGTATCTCCCTATAAACTCCTATGGCACAAAGAATAACAGGTTAAATAATGTCATAAGACACCAAACCTGGGCAGCTAATAAAGACATTTCAACCAAAGATGTTTGGAGGGCACTGTGCTAACAGAAAAGACTGTGTTACTAATGAATTGCAACCAAGATCCTGATCATTGAGAATGTTAAAGATACCAAATTAATTCTGTAATGATTTTCATATGCCTAACACCTGCCAAACTTTATCTGGGATCATTGTTCTGCCATATAAATTATAATGCAGCTGAAGAAGACAGTCTTTGCTTTTTCATTTACAGAGATTTCATAATGTTTTGTCCTGTTTGAAGTGTTACCGCTTCACCACGACTCTTCTTTCAGAGTCAGGTGAACTAGATTTTCTTTGCTCATATTTTACCAACAGTAAGTTGTGTAGATGCCTATTTCATATGCAATTAGAGACCTTTTTTTATTAATAGGAATGTCAACTTATCTGAAGTGAACAAAGCCTTTCTCTCTTACTTTTCTAGAAAAGTAACACAGAAAAAAATGCCTATAAGAACTTACTTTCAAATTAATGAAGATTAATGAAGACATGAACTTTTTGTATCCACCTACCCCTGACAATGAAATTAATATCTAAGTTCAGGTAAAACTGATTATAACCTGGAATTTTTGGAAATATCAACTTATGGATGACTATAACAATGCCACGAAAGAAAACAATGGACTAAACCTAAAGGAATGATACTACTTCATTCTTGAGCATTGTCTGAACAAACCTAGAATTGTCTTTCCAAGGCTGAGTCTCTGTCCAGTTTTCTCAAATACCAACACTGACTTTGAGTAGATTGTTTAATGTTTGCTACTGGTTGTACTTCTTAAGACTGCAATTATAGCCCGTAATTAACCAAATTAGTCTTCCATTTTCCAAGGTATGGGTGGCAGAATTCACTCATATAAAATAATTCATCATTACATTTTAGATTCTAGTTTGCTGTCAAATCTGTATGAGAATGTAGTGATATATCTGCTTATATTTTTATGGTGTTTTCTCCCTGAATTTTGGCCATCTTTCAAATTTAATGTGTGAAGTTTTCGACCCAACAACGTAAAAATAATTTTGGAATACAGAAAGACCTAAAATTATGTGAAAATAGGTTATATTTTTAGCCTGGTCCCACTGAAAGAAAAGCAACTTGTGAAAAATATGGTACAACATGGTCAGCACATTAAGATCATTAGCAAGTAACTACATACATTTTAGTCAATACCTGTTGTGAGATCGATTTTTATAAGTATTATGAACTTGAATCCTTTGTGAAATTCACTATGAATATTAACATAAATTGTCACATTGGTTTTGACTAGTGATGGACTTTTTACATTTTGCTGCAGAAAGCAGGCTCAGTATCATGGCTGTGGCATTTGTAGCTGTATAGTAAAATTATATGTCATGCACATTATGAAACCAAGAAGTGTGAGAAATAAATATGTGCATTGCATAGAAATGATGAATCATATCAACAGTGCTGTGAATCAGTTGTAGTGTGCAGTGACTTCTTTTAATCATTCCCTGTTCATGGAATAACTATTGGTAATAAATAACTTAGTTTTACATACTTCTTCTCTTCTGTCAGCTAGAAAATAATGAAAAAAATCCTACTTTGCATCTTAAGAGTGATTGTGTAGTCTCCGTAACTGAAAATCTGATAATACTGTAATATAATATTTTGCTCTCGCAGGCTTCTAAGTCTAAGATTTTTAAAGATTTGCTATAGCACAGCCCTTCAGGAAATACATTCTACAACTGGAGTTCATTTTTAATCTCTTGCTGCTTATCAGTTATTTGATCTGAGATTATGAAGCAGGTTACCTTGATCATATTACAGCTTAAAGTCTCTGTTCTGACTTTTTGCCTCCGTGCAGCATACCTTATTTCCCTTTTGGTGTCCTTAAAAGATGAATACATTAGCTACATAAAATGAAAGAGAAAAGGAAAACACTTTGAAAATGTGTAATAATGTTCAAGTTTCTGTATATATTTTAAGAGAAACTGGAGTTTAAATGAACATTATATGCAATGTCCTGATGAGATGAAGCTTCCATTAGAATAAAACACAGAAATTTAAGCAATCAAACAGCTCAGATTGATTCAGTCATCTGGCTTTTGTGGTGTCTTCCATCTTAGTATCTGAACTCATGGCAATGCCCATGGCACCACTTCTTTCATCCTACCTTCTCTGTTTGTAGTAGTGCTTTTCCTTTGATAAAGTGGAAAAGATAATCGTTTCAGTTTTTCTTATGAAAATAGTCTAAAAATATATCCCTTCTGCCACATTGTTAATTCTAATGTGATATTCCAACTTTAGGTCACTAAGCAACACAATCTGAACATGTCAGAATTAATGACAGAAAAACACTTCAGAAGTAGCCTTCACTTATGGACTTTGTCAAGTCCTAGGGTACTACAATAAGGACTAAGATCCAATGAAAAATAGAGAATTTAAATTCCTGTGCAGCTGCTTGTTCAAATACATTTGATCAAGATAAGAAAAAAAAAGCAAATATGCATTCCTTTGTTAAATGAATGGCTTTTTTGTGACTTGTATATTAGAGAAATTGTTAAAGAAGAGTTCATCCTCTCAGGAAGATTACTTGTGCAATGCTGACAAGGTCAGGGTCAGCCTGGGTTATCAGCCATATACTGGTAAGCACCAAACATGCAAGATAAGCTGCCCTTTTCTCCTTAGAAACAGCCAGTTTCTAATTGCATGCTGAAAAACAGGTAATCAAGCAATGGTTTCCCTCAAATTCGAGATAACCGTTGCATTCTGACACACTTCTTTTTCAATTGTATAGATTTATACACATGTAGGGCATAAATCCTGGAAGAAAAGTGATGTAAGTATCCAAACAATAGGGAAAAACAGTACAAAATATTGTCATTCTTCAAGGATAATTTTGAGTCTTCTCAGTGTGACTATTTTTCTAGCACTGAGTTGCAACCAGTACTGAAACACATTATCTATTATCGAGTGTAGTTGTTCTATGCTTTTGATTTTCAACAGTGTTTTGAGAAACATTGAAACAGAAGAATTTAATATTTAGAAATGATCTGAAAAATGCACTGTATATCTTTCCCAGGAATTGATCAAAATTCTTACTGTGAGCATCAGGTTTAACATGACTAAGAACAAGCAGTGTCTTGGTATTGGTTATTCAATCTCTGAACTGTAAGAGAGCTATTTTTGTATTTTGAATAAAAATAGATTAACATATCTCTTTTACCCTTTTGTACCTAGTGAGAATAAATCATAATGCAAAAAAATAAAATTTGCTCATAGGAACCAGTACTATTAAAAACACCCCATTCTGCTGGCATTGTGGTTCAAGGCTTAATGATTAAGTTACCCTGAAGACTATCCAGTAATGAAGATTTGTAAATTCCCAGCTTAATAATATGTAATATTTTTGGATTGTTTCAAGAATTATTTGGGCTAAAATGTTGCTTGGTATTGTCATTGACTGTAATCCACTGGAAGGCTATTAAAAATGACGAGACAAAAAACATGTTAAAAAACTCATCAATTTGCTAATCTTACAAAGCAAGGAGTTTGCACTGAAGTAAAATTTACAAAGATCTAAATATAATGAAGTTAACTTCAGGTATGCATGTCAGCTTCCTCCACTTCCTTTATTTTTTCCCTGAAAATAAGTGATTTGTAAAATTTCATGTAAGAACAAGAAACAACCCAACAACAACTTTTTTTCCAACTTGAGACTAGCTTTCACTTTGTAGTGATACAGTGTAGAAAATATTCTGAATTCTGATCATTTAAATCAGATTATTTAAGTAACTTACACCCATAAGACAGTACAAAATTTAAAGGATTTAAGATAAGTTAAGAGGACCACATCACATCAAACAGTTTCTTAATAGGACAGCATTTTACTTGATGAAAATAATTGTGACATTCATACACTATCCAAAAATAGTAAACATGAACAAATGATTAAGTCTTTGCAGTACTACAGCTTGTAGCCCCAAACCCACAAGCATGAATGTATATGCCTAATTTGAGACATTTGAATAGTTTGCTGAAGGCTTCAGAACTCTTCTTGTACCTAAGATTAATTACATACATAACGGTTAATATGAATTTAATCATAGATTAATAAAATCACAGATGATGTTACTGTATCCCAATGAGTCAAGCAAGCCAATGAGAATCTGCAATCAATGAGTATGTGAGAATGGAAGAAGCAAATCCTTCATGCAGTTCATAAACCTCTGATGGATTCAAGTTTGGTGCATCTAAATATGGCACGGTATTCAGATGAAAGGGGGTACTAGCAGTGCATGGAACAGTATTTAGGCAACTTGGTAAAAAGTGTCCCAAACAATTCCACAACTTAATTCAGGTGCAATTAACTATTAGACTGAAAATTCAGACACGGAACTGAAGAAAATAGTCCTATGTGTTGCACAAAATACTTAATGAATACCCACAAGTGCAGAATCTGTCTGACCTAACTGAAGCCATTTGGCATCTAGTCTGAGCTTCTTCAAACATCCTTATTACTTTATCATCAGTGAAGAAAATTAGGCACCATACAAACATAGCTGTAAACATCTGACCATAATTGCAGGGACAATAATAGAAGTTACAAGACAGACAGCAAGCAGAGAATAGGATTCCTTTCCATCTACGGCTTCGCACAGCTGAAGCCTAGTGACTTACAATGCGTAACAGGAAGCAGAAAGGGATAATTCCTTTTAAAGAAGAGGAATAAAGATCCAAACACAATTTTAAAAAATCATTAGATGTAAAAACAGCCTGTGTATTATTTAACACGCAATTACACTGACATACGGTGTATGCTAACACAAAAGAAGCTCACGGTCTTGCCATGAAACACCATTAGGAAGTCACTATCCGTAGCTACATCAGTAGTATGCTTAGGTTACCCTACAAATAAGGGAGCAAGAAAATTTGAACGAAAACTGCACAAAAAATTACTGACAGGAACTGGAATAAATATGGTCTTAATAGGAATTACATTGAACAATAAAAAAAGAGAAAAAATAAGTAGCCAAGAATGTATATCTAATTTTAATAATTTCTGATAAGGATATATGGTTCAAGACAGATTTCCTGGGGGAGTTCCTTAGCTGAAGGCCTATCACAGCAAAGGACATAACTTGCCATCCTAAGATGTGATGCTGAGATTCTTAAAACGCACTGTGGGGGTGGTGATATCTGTCAAGATGATATTTGTGGAGGAGTTTTTGAAAATAGCCAGGATCTAAACCATTAAGGATTTCAAAACTAAGACAGCAAACTTTAAAATCAAACAGCTACTTCATAGCAGACAAAGTAAATGAGTGAGTGTACAGGGGGGATGATCGTATTTGCTCAAGACAGGACAGGAGTGTGTCACTGCATTCTGAACAGGCTGCAATTGACAGAGCTGATCTGCTGGAAGCCTTTCTAGAAGGGAATTACAATAATCCTCTCCATCAAAAGGGCATGTGCTGCTGCTATGAGGTCATCACAGGATAAGTAAGGGCACTGTCTGCATCAAGCACACCACTAAACAGACATATATTTTTCAATCTCATTCACTGCAGAAATCTCCACAGAAGAGAGGGAAATGAACTGGACATGAAATTTTTACTACAATTTCCTACCGCATTCAAATCCCACAAATCAGACTGTAGTAACATGTAAAAAGAGAGAGCAATCTCCTAAAGAAAACAAATACACACTGGTAAGATTTGTGCTTTTGCTGTGGCCAAGGCAGAGGTAGCTGACAATCCTGCCTATGTGAAAAGAAGAGCTACATTTGTGGAATCCCTTGTGTGAGAGACACACAACTCATCGTTCAAACTGAGACAAAGTCTTTGACATTCAACATTCCTACAATACCCACTGTGAGCACTCACTTCATGACATGATTTTGGTGTCTGCCAAACTAACCTTGAATGTCAGCACTGCTTTGCAGAAGCATAAAATAGTTTATCATTAATCTGATAGCCTGTACCACAAAATAGTTGACTTATCTAAGAATCTCAAAATACTTAGGTTTGGAAGGGACCTCTGGAGATCAGGTAGTTCAACTCCATCATGCACACAAGAGAATTAGCATTTGGAATATAAAGTACTTGATTTCCCCATGCTTGGGCAAACTAAGATTTTCTTGCATTTACACATGTTGAAATGGCCTATGAACTGAAAAATTGATTGTAAATAACAGCACACAAAGCCTCCTTGTGTTTGTAAATCATGAAAAACATCAATATGCATATAATTGAAATGTCAGGGGGTTTGGTTCATCAAACTGAATTGAGGTGATTACATACATTTTAAAAACATTTTTGAAACAGTTACATTTTGAAAGTGTATCAGATTATTCACATAACCCATAAATTAAAAGTATTAAAAATTAGGCACTTATTAGCTCCCAATGAACAGTAAGTAACTTTCTTAAAAGAGAAAGCTTATGTGCTACAGTTAATGAAAATTCTGGTAGCATGATTATTAAAAGTAACAGCTTGTACCCCTGTAGCCTGACTGAATTTGAAAGAAAGTTCATAATGGAGTGGGGGAATTAGCTGATGAACTGTCAACTATAGCAGTAGCCTTCATGAATAATTCAATATCTGCCCCATCCCCTCTAAGTCGCAACAGACTAACAGCTGCAGCTCTCAAATGACAAGTGTTATTTTTTCGGAAGCTTCTGAAAATACTACACTGATTATAAAATAATGTATATAATAAAATTTTCTCTCTCTGCTTTTCACTTATGGCTTACTGACACTGGTGAAGTTTTACAGTAGAAGTAGGGATTTTCAAGTTGAATTTTTGGAGTTAGGCAGCAGGTCTACAGAAAAAGATGGGAAAAGAATTCAAGTGTTCTACTAAAAATTTGGTCTTTTACCTCAGCACAATCACACAATTCACCCAGATCACTGTGTCCCTGAAGGCTTATTTAGAGAAGCTTTGTACATGTACAATTTATACTTTCATAACATGTACCTTTCTTATGGCTTTAGGCAAATGGGAAGAAATTTTAGGGTCTGAGGTTTTAGTACATAATGTTTTCTGTAATGTGCTGACTGGTAATTTTGCACTTAAGGATGCCAGAAGATAGAATATAGCTGGTGTATATTCTGATGTGGAAAAGAGTTTCTCTTGTGCTAGCAGGACTTTGGTGAACAGAAGAAGAAGCTTAAGGAGATAGTAACACAAGTTTCCTTGTGCAACTAACAGCCTGTACCGCTAGTCCAGTTTAGGGAGAGAAATGGCTTTCATAAAATGTCTTCTCACACTTCAACAATTCAGAATAGAAACTGTATGCATCTGCTTTTACATACATATATATATATAAATATATATATATATATTTTTTTAAATTAAGAAAGATAGGTAAAGAAACCAAAACCAGGAAAATTCTACTCAGAAAAACACCTTCCACTGTCAGCAGGTGTTACTGCTTAAAAGAAGAGATCTCTCATTACGTTTGTTTAAACAAGTTGACTATTTTTCAGTTTTGTGAAAAGATTTTTCAGTGTTGTTATGTAACAGTGGATATTTAGGGAAGGAAAATATTAGCTTAACGTAATGCTGAAATACCTACAGTTTCCTGATTTATTGAGAAGTTACTATGTGCAGCAGTTCTGAATGAAAGCTATAGCGGACAAAATCTTTTTGATGATACAAACTTACTACTTTGCCTTGTTTTTTGTAATATATGAATTATATTTTATTATAAAACAATATATATTATTTAAAAATATGTAATATTTCTGTCTGTGATGCAGCTTCTGCTTAAAGGAAGTGTGCTCTATGCAAAAAAGATGAAAAACTCCTTGCCTTGCACGTCCTAGATAGATAAAAATTAAGAAGATATTGATGATTTGAAAGTGATCATATTGCCAAGAGATTATATGTTTCTTAAACATCTGCTTTACGTTCTTTTAATAAACTGTTTCTCTTCTCAACTCCAGAAATGTCATGGCTCTTCTTCAACAAAATGTCAGGATCTTTCAGTGCTTAAATTGCCCAGTGGGTCTGGTACAGGCCTGACTTTAACTGGGGTGCAAATTGTTTAACTGAGCATTTGAATAAGAGCTTTCTTGTCTTAAATTTTTTTCAGAGTCGGAGTTCTATGTCTTACTGCTGACTTCACATAGAAACATAAAGAATGTAGAAATACATAAAGAAATACAATGGATTGCAATTTAAATTGCTATTTCTAACAATATACTCTAGAGAGAGGTTTCATTCTATCACATTAAATGTATATTTTCTACATGATAGAATCTATGGAATCAGAAAGATATTATATACATTACGTTTTTACCTGCTTACATTTCATATTTTCACACTCAAGTTTTCAAACAAATAGAAGTGGAATTATACTGCTTTGAAAACAACAAAGCTGTCAGTCCATTCTCATATTTAGGCTTTCTTAGATAACAGAAATAAAAAACTGGAACAGTTATGGAGATAGTATATTTGAAAGCTTAATGACACTGCCAATCAAAAAAACCCATTAATATGGTATTAGATAGGTTTGTCAATTAAGCTCAATTTAAGATAACCTGGAAGTGTTACCACCAAAGGGCTGCTTTGTCCTCAGTCATATTAACAGTCAACATGCTTAAGTTTTCTGAATAATGAAAAAAGTACACTCAGAATTACAGTATTTTTCTTCAAAATAATTAATTAAGTACAAACGTACTGTCAGTATTTTTGCCAAGGACCAATTGTAACAGAAACAGAAAACAATAATAGAATTGACCAAATAATTGTTTACTAACATTTTTGTATGTGATGGGATTCAAAATTAATAATCTGTAAGGTATATCTTGCACTGCATAGATGCACACAACTTCTGAGATTTAAGTAGGTGAAGCACAACTGTATACCACAGCAAAATCTCTGTGCTGTGTAAAAGTCACAAAAAATAAAAGTGGTCAGGTCTGTCTCCATCCAGACAGTCCCCTTCTCTCATGGACTGTGGATAAGTATAATTTCTCCTAGAGTAATGTGTTTGTCCTGCATCTGGGGGCAAGCAGATTAAAAAATATTATATGTGTATTTTTATAAAGAAAAAAATTCCCCACCAGAGGCAATGTTAGCCCAAGCTACCATTACTGGTGAAGAGCTCTGCTCTATGAATAATACGTTTTCAAGGCCAGTTCATATCACAAAAATAGGTTTTTTCTCCTCATGAAAGGTCCACATCTAGGCTGATATGAGGAAAAAACCTGCTTCATCCAAAGAGAGAGGGTGATTCTCCCACTGGAAATATGCTGCTGGCAAGGCACTGGAAAGTATTTTCAAGGGAAAAGCCCCAACTGTTCGACTTTGTGAACAGCAAGAAAATGTAATCTTACAGTATTAATTTTGTCTTCATTTTCCAGTGCATAATCATACATACAACTGATAACTGTAATGATATCTTCAAGTTATTTATGTCAGTGTTGAAGTGTTAGCATACTCTATATATTGGTTTATCTGAAGATACACAGGTATCTGCATACTATCATTTAAGTATCAATTTTTATTCCTGAAACTTTACTGGGAGACTGAAAATACTAGTCCCTATTCAATAATGATGAAAATAAATGGAATACAAAATTAAGTGGCCCATTGCATGTAAAATAAAATCCTCAACCCTTATGAAAACACAACTCTCAGCCTATTGTTTTTCTGCTAACCATTTGATCAGTTTTCTTATTGCTTGTTCGTTTGTTTTTTCATGGAAAGTTATCAGCTATGTAAAATGAAGAAAAAACTGAAGCATCCTCTTGATTTCATATCTTCTTCCTTGTAAAGTATCTACAGCTAAGATCAGCATTGAAGTCTGAAACAGACTCTGAAACTGCTTAATATAGAATAGAGTTCTATATAGTAAGTCTTCAGCTTTGGCATTTATAATCTGTCCAATACGGATGTCTAAAAATTTAATCTTTTTTACCATATCAGATTCCAAGTAGGATCATAAAATACCAGGGAAATGGTTTTGAGATTCTGATAGATCTAAAAGCATTACATTGCTCTTCTGAGCTGCAGTTCATTTTATAGTTTTTTCTTTTTTATTTTTTTAATTTAACAAAGGAAGTGTAATCAATGTGTTCTTAATTTAAAAACAGAATGCTTTCTAAAAAATCAAGGTTGACAGGTGACATAATGAGAAAGTGTTACATTCATTTGTTCTTTGCTGTCTTTCTTGACACTTTGGAGAAGTATCAGTTCTCGTGATGAATATCAGGATATAAATTCTAGCCTTTTAGAAATATATTAAATTATCCCTTTCACTTCTCACTGCCCAAACAACTAATAGGTGTGTTGTAATGTTGGTCTTAAAAGGGTAATAGCTAAGTGGAAACTATTTCTGGAGCTGAACTGAGCCTAGCAATCAAGGCATAGACGTAGTAATAGAAATAATCTGAGGACCACATTCTCTTTGTCTTCTTTTTATGTTATGTGTAATAACTGTTACAATGATGGTTTTTGTCTCCTAGAAACGCACATACTAACAAATTCCATTCTAAGGTAGTTTTAGGACTAATTAAAAGTTGACATTATTTTCAGAAACCTTGAATGGCTAACTTACAATAGACACACCCCATCCCCCCCAAATACTCCCCCAAAAAACATACGAACAAACAAATTAAAAATATACTAATGAGAAATAGGTGTTACAGTCATCTTCTATTTCAATCTCTCTATAAAATCAAGACAAATTATGTTTGGTATTCCTACATTTATTATTTTGATACTGGCATATACCAATATATATAAAAGCATATGAAGAACCCACTAAAAATACTATATTTTTAACTTGTAATGTATAAAGATTTTAAGTCTAGAGCAACAGAAGAAGGATTTTCTCTTTTTATAGTTACTGTATATATGTGGATAAAGAATACCACATGTTTATGGGCTGATTATTTTTATGAAGTCTAACTGTGAAGAGAGATTTTGACAGTTTTATTTACAGTTAAAGGCATACCCAGCAGCATGCAATCATAGTTTGAAAATCACACATATTTGTATAAAAAACACACACACATGTATACATACATGTGTATAAATATATGTACATGATCATAAGAAACAATTTTACAGAAAAATCACAAGCCTAGCTAACATGTCAGTCTATCACTGTAACATATTTCCAGATAGCCTTTTTAACATAATACCCTATCAATGACAGAAAATCTGCAACTATATGAGGGACAGCAATGTGAATTCAAAGTTTTAAGTATATAAATACACTTCTCAAAATGAAATTATGTTTAAAAATATGTCCAAAAATTACAGATCAAATTTCTTTAAACATATTTATAAATAAATATATTAATGTTAATGTACATCTGTAGATATTTCAAAGGCAGCCAAGACACTAGGCTCACAAAACTGGTTTTAATTTTGGGGAATTAATGGAGATTTTTGCTGTTGGAGATTTTTTTGTTTTAGCTGTAAAATTAAAATAAGAAGCCAGGGCCGTCAACCTGTCTGAACCAAGTACAATTCAAAGAGAAAAACCAGATAATTACGTGTGAAAATAAAAGGATTACAGGCAATATCAGCTTGTAAAAATATTTTTGTTTTTAATAAACATGTTGAGTGTCCACATGTATTTAACATTAGCAGTTTTTTAATGGTTTAGGCTGTATCCTTAGTAGCCCAGTGTGGAAGCTGCTGTTGTCATCCCTGCCTTCATTGAGATAGAGGTAGAAAGCAGCAAGGAAGGAACACAAAATTTGAGCTGTTGATTAACTTTTTCTTTGGTGAAGACAATGGGAACACCCCATCACCTAACAAACAGTATTTTTCTGGTTAGATAGTTCCATAAAGTTTAATTACTTATACCAAGTCTACCTATTGAACACTGAGAAGAATGGCAAGACATTCATAACAGTAAAAAAATCTGAATTTCTTTCTTTCTACCTTCTTTTTTATTATCCTGTTTGTTAATGCTGTTAATGCCTAAGACAGAGCTGTCCATTAATGTGTATTTGCACAGCATCATGCACAATAGGTCCTAATCCCTGTTAGGACCTGTTACCACAGCATCACAAGTAATAACATTAAGGTTTAGAGCTTTTATTGTGTAGGCAACGAAGTAAAAAATTCATTTCTTGATTTGTTTCTACTCAGCTTCTTACTGACTAGAACTTTGCGCAAGAAGGAACATGTATCCCCTTACACAAAATCCTTCTGTATTATTCACATATATTCAGCATATTTAAGAGTCCACATCTTTGAACGATCAGTATTATTTACAGATTGGAAAATTTGCATTTGTACTATAAAATTTAAAAGAAACACTATAATATTTTCTAAAATAGTTGGGAATACTACGTGTATTCCAGAATGGCCAGAATTACTGCCACCACTTAAAAGTGAGGTCTGTCAACATTTTGTGGTGATTTCTATATACATATTATTGGCAAATTTGTATTTTATGAAGTAGGAATTAAAAAAGAGAGCTAAGATATTAAGCAAATACCCTGTTTAACCAAGTGCAAAGTAGCATGGATAAAACCCTATGACTGAACAATACATAAAAAAAAATTAAAAAGAATGAATTTATTACTTAGAAAAGAGAATCCTGTATAAGTGACTACAGCAGCATGTTCTGCCACATTTTTTTCATAAACTGAGCCCTGTCAATGACAGCAAAACAGATTGTGTGCATCTGCTGGGAATGAGCCAGATGACAGTGGAAGAAACACACATGGATACCTTGGCACAACTACTAAAGAAGAAAAATGGACAGAAAGAAACAGAAAGTTCTAAACTTTAATTAAAATGGCTCTCTAGTAAAAGTGAAGTTATCTAAGAGTCTGTTGCTTTGCTTTAGACTGCAACTCTCTAAAAGGCACTACATATTCACAGTCTACATTGCCTTGTTTACTCGCTATGGTACACATATGGACACCATTACCGCAGTGTCTGGGTCCCACAGAATTTGCCTCGGGGAAATACAGACATTCTACGGACAGGGAATTGATACAAGAGCAAAGCAAAATCCTCACCGTCATCTAAAAGAGGTTCTGGAAGAAAGAGTTAAATCCACACTGCCCAAATCGAGGGTGCCATCAGAGATGCTAGAATATCCTTCCTCTGCTTAGTTATGATCTCAGACAAAAATAGCATTATACCTAAAATTGATATTAAACAAATAACCTGCCCATACTCTAACATTGCAGAAGTATTGCTTGTCTTGCATGTATTGCATGACAAGCTGAATTAGCACAAATGCTGATTGAGTCAGTTTGCTATTGCTGCTTGCATTGTCTCAAGTTTCACTCTTGAATATGTTGATTGAGAACCCAAGATGCCTCTAAAAAGAATCACTGAGTTACAGTTGTCAGCACAGAAATGCCACCACAAATAGTGGTAATTGTGTGTTCTCCTATAAAAGGAGAACATGATCTTCACTAATAGTTAAAAAGCACTCTCCAGCTATTGACTCATCATGGGACCAGGACTGCATGCTTATTTTCAGGAAAGAATTCAGGAATTCTGCTGAGTCTGTAAAACCTTTTCTTTCAGCTGTAAAGTAATTTGTATTGTTTCCCTTTTTGTTAACTGAAGATAGAACAAATACTTGAAGGTAGACCAAATAAGCATGGATGCTCCTTCTTTCCTTCCTTCCTGCCTTCCTGCCTTCCTGCCTTCCTACCTTCCTGCCTTCCTGCCTTCCCGCCTTCCTGCCTTCCCACCTTCCCCCCTGCCTTCCCACCTGCCTTCCCACCTGCCTCCCTCCCTTTCATCCTTTTTCTAAAGAAAATGGTGTTCCAAGGACATAAAACCACTTCTGAAATTTGCTCTGTTATTTTACACATTGTATTGTTGTATACATTGGGAATAAGGTGGGACTGCCAGCTGAGTAAAGATCTGTGCAGCACCTAATAGTCTGAGCAGCTCAAGTAATCTGAAGCATCTGGATGTCTCATGAGGCCAGCAGTCTCAGCACATATGTATTCCTTATACAATGCTTATTTGGTATTGTGGCAGTACTTCAGAATCACATTAGAGGAATGGAATGATTTTAGCTTTATAAAAATCATACAGATCATTGCATAATACAATTAACATCTAGCAGAGAGAAGCTGAGGTATACTCTCCTAATCTGAGAACAGCTCTATAACAGCATAAAATATACCTTCACATTCCATCTCATTTCAGGATGTGTGAATGGCAAACACACATGTACAGACTTTAACCCCCAGAGGGACTTAGAAAACTGCTTAAGTCTGCTTATAATGCTCTTGATCAAAGAAGTGGTAGATCTTTATACATTCTTCCCAGGATGGTCTGGAAGAGAAGATAAGGAGATCTTCTTTTGAAATGTTCTATTCAAATGGTACCTTTGTTTCTAATGAGTCTGGAAAGAGAGTTAGAGTGCGCCTGAGAAAAAGAGGTGGATGTTAATTAACAGCATGAATTCTGTATATAAAGCATTTTTAATAGGTCATCAAGTCAGTGAAGTTATGCAAGAATACATGAGCAAAGGACATAGTGTCATCTATTTACTTACATCTTAAATACTCTTAAATAAATATATTATGATATGTGGATGTAAGTTCTCTTCTTATTTCTGAAATCAGAACTTTCAAATTATAGTAGAAGAAAAGGGAAAAGCAGTATGTTTTTAATAACTTATGAGCTGCTTCAAGCTCTTAGATAAATACTAGTCAAGACAGAATATCAGCACAACTTTTTAACCAGAGTTGTTATTCTTCTTCATTAATTCAAGCATCATAATGTGGTCAGGAAACTAGGTTTGGACTCACACCCACATATTTAACAGGCACATTAACTATACAAGAAACTGGCTGAAGAGGCATGCATGCTAGGCCACAAGGTCTTTCCTAAAGGACCACCCAAGCTCTACTGAAGATGAGAGAGAACACCCAAAAAATGGCTATTTTTGAACTATTTGTTCTCAGACAGATTTATTAAACACTCTTAAGTAGGCTGAGAGATATATCATACCCTGAAGCTGTACTTCCTGTCTCAGCCAATGCATAATCAATCCATTGTTCACTTACAGCATGTTCACTGTCCTCTTATTCAAACACCGCTTCATGATTCTAACATCTATCCCAGATTTCAGAGCTTCATTAGGCATTGTATGTCTCTGTTCAAAAACAAACTCAAATGAAATGATGAGGTCACTAAAAATATACTATAAAAGGCTGTCACAGATGTATTTACAATCTAGTTCTGTGTATTTAAATGAATGCACTTGCAAATGTAAAGATAAAATAAAAAGAACTGTTTTCTTATCCATTGTATTTTATAAAGTAAAATCAAACTTTTCAGACAATGCAATAGCAAAGATGGCATGGAATTAGTTGTTGAAACTAGTTTAAAGCTATACTAAAGACTAGAAACACAGAAAAGATTGAGTATTTTTAGTCAGAGGGATAAAAGAGAACAAGATACTAACTCAACAGGTAAGGAACCACGGCATTTCCACGAAACATGACTCAATTACAGTCCTTCATTTGATGACTGTTTCATTACCTATACAAGGATGTAGTGGCCTTACGTTTGAAAACTGAGAATAACTTTCCCCCAGAATATTCTATTATCAACAGAAGACAGAATTTGCCATTAACTGTTCTGTATTAAGGATAGGAAGTCTTTCCAATGCGGTTTCTAAATTCTTGTATTTCTGCTATAAAAATTAAACCAGTGTTTGTATAGAATTTATAGATTTAATCTGGGAATGTAGATTACAGCAGGCAACAGGAGACAGCAAGAGAAAACTTAAATTCCCCTTATAGGTGCTGCCATAAGTCTTTTTAATTTTGTGAACACATCCCAGTACAAATTTTAGGTTTTAGTAAAACTAATAATTTCATTCAACTGAGGCTTTGCATAACAGACTTGCACCAAAAAGAAAATAAGTGTGCAGCTCCTGTTAAGATTTACATTTAGGGGTTCTGAGTCCCTTTCCTTATACTGTATGCGTTAGACTGTTCAGCTTCTGTGCTTTATTAGCAAATTTTTTTTACCTTGCATCTGTTGTCTCAAATAAAGCTCATGTATCTCTTGGGACATGATAATTACTGAATTGTACAATAAGGATTAACATATATTCTTAAATCCTCCCATTATTTTTAGGATTTGGAATGCATATTGAAGGATTCTCCTCCCTGGTCTTCCTGGAAGTTATAACCAATGGGCTGCATGTGGGGCTGGCAATTATTACATTGAAGAATGTTGGGGAGGATGAAATAGGAAAGCCTTATAAAAATTATTGCCTGGCAAAAGATGTGGAGAATATAGAAACTATAAGCTAGATTGAAATGAAGACAAGCTTTGAGATACCAAACCCCAGTTACTAACTAGGAAAACAATGGTATGGCCACTGAAGGTAAATTCCCTCCTTGATTAGACAATAGCCTCTGCTTACAGTCAGGTCCAAGGGTCAGAGCAGACCCTACCAACTTAGCAGAGGGTCCAAAAAGCAGTTTTAAGGGTTTAAAATATAACGTCATATGGTAACGCAATGACTCTCATAGGCTGTATGTAAATGTTATAGGATTTGTAGCTTGTTCTAGATTGGTTAGTGAAAATTAGAATATTCAGCACAGAAGATGATTTTATTGTATTGTAAGCGACAACCACGGTATTCCGTATCCTGTATCCTGTACTTCTCTCTCTCTCTCTCACCTCTCTGACCTGCTCTGAGCTGCGCAGATCTTCTACTCCCATGTTTTATTCTAATAAATCCCATGCTCTAAGACCAAAATCCAGAAGTCTCTCATCTCCGTCCTGGCCGTCTGAAGCAAACCACACCACAGACGGCAATCCTGGAGATCCAAATGCTACAGAAGAAACTTCTTCAAAATGTGGAGCACGTTGTGGAACTGAACATGACATTTGTTCACTTTTTCAGTAGAAAACCCATATTGTAGTTTTAGACATCTACTTTTGATCATGATATATTCAAAATGGTCTTTGTGAACAGACAATAGTAGGTATTTGCTTAACTACTCTGCATATAAGAATAGGATTTAGATCAAAATATGAAAATAGAATGCTGATGACTCTTTCACAAATTATCATCAGCGGAATCTCACAAAACTGTATGTCTTTAGGTTCCTTGTGATTCAAACAGGCTTTTTGGATAGATCTACATTGTATTTTGAATTTATATCTATCAAACATGGAAGCTGTATTTTTAGGATCATGTTTAATTCACAGAGCAATCTTCTGATCCATTAGTGGAACAGCTTCCTCTTTCTGATCACATCCGGAAAACAGAAAACCAAAAGGAACAAACAAACACTTTCTTCCTGACTATTCTCAAAATTACTTTTTATCAAAAATCTATAGAAATGTACAGTGTACTATTGAAGTAGTCAAAGAAGTGATGGTCTCACTACAGGTTTGCTTGTAACCATATACATAAAAATGTGGCAGAACAGAGTGCTACTGTTTTACAGTAATGACTTTTAGAGACTTGTAACAGAAAGCAGCTCCAGAAAATCACCATTTGTCCAGATACATGGCAAGTATTGCTCCTAAAACCAGACCAGAATGTCTTTATTTTTTTTGTCATGACTCTTTGCTGCATCAGGTATTGCTTCATACTGTTATTTAATGACAAAACAAAAACCACACCATCTCCATCGAGAAATCATTGTGCTCTCAGTTATGTATACTATTACATTATTAGAAACATGGAGAAAAAAATCCTAATAAAATTAAAAATAAGACAAAAATATTATTTTTCTATTTTTTGCTTTGTATCTGTCATAAAGATTTGCATTATGCCGATCACCACTGTATCACCCTGACGCAATTTTAAAAAATATGAAATTCCAGAAAAGATAGCATCCATTGAAGATATTTTCTAGATTACTATTTTGCAGGTTATCACTGAATGTAATACCAAGCTGTAACAATATCTACTGGAAACATAACTGAACTAAATGCAAAGTTCTGGATGAGGATTTAAGTACTGGAACATGCACTGAAAATAGATTCTCATTTTGCCTTGTCAATAATAGTTTTTGGAAAACCCACAAAAATATTAGTCCAACTCTAAACTTGTATGTCAACATTACAGGACATGTAGAAGAAAATTCTACTGTTTCTATCTTATGCATAATCTTTACTGCAACAGCAACAATCAAATAGAAACACCCGATCCTGCTGTTTTCCCTTTGAAGATATGCAGATTCCTACCAAGGATACAGGTATAATTATGGGCAGTTCTGCTTTAATTAAGTAGCTTGCCAATCATTTAATCACATTTTAAGAGTAAACTGGAAAAATATTTTCCAATTAATACACATTTTAAATGTAAATTTATATTATTTCCAATTGCCAACTACACATCATATAAACAAGAGTCCTAGTAATCCGAGAAGACTGGGTTATATTTTTTTAAATGTGTCTACTCAAGAGCATGAATGAAAATCGGTTTATTTTTAAATAGTCATACCAGTTCTTAGCATCTTACCAACATTTATGGTCATATTTATAATTTCTGAAATTTGCCTATGTGTGTTTTGGATAAAGCTATACATTTTGTATGCCACTGCAGAGATGCATTTTCTAGCTCAGGATTCTGAAATTAAAAATGTGTAATGTGAAAGTTTAGGAATTATGCAGATTCACACTTCTTTCATGGACTACACTGGGGTTGTAACATGGATTTTTTCTCATTCTTCTATGATATCAATTCCTTGTCTCCATTTTATAAACATACACAAGATGAAAGAAAACTGATTTCTCCATGATTCTGTGGGCAAAACAGGTCCTCATCAAATACTGCTCCAAAAATCAGTTCCTTACAGCTAGACAACATAATTCAACAATCATTAAGACCACTGCCCTATGTCTGCAACAATTAATGATTATTCAAAGTGAGATTAATTACATATACTTCAACAGGAATTTTTAATGAAAAAATTCTGCAAGATTAAGGTTTTAAGTTCAACTACCATGTAGTGTTCACTCTCCTCCATTTGCATCCCATGTTACCGAATAGACCATAGCCTCATTCTTCCTAACCTTCCTAAAAGCCTTCCTCTTATGGTATTCTCCCAGTTATCATACTCAGTGTAGGTAGAAACACATTCAGGACCAGATGGACAGACATGAAGCAGCCCTGAGGCTAAGTCTAGAGAACATACCGTCTCCTGTTTGTTTCACAGAATATCCCCAGACTGTATTAATATCTCTTATAGTAGTTGCTTAGGCATTACCATGGAATATGGCAATCAGAGGGGAGTTCTTGGCAATAAAAGTCTGAGGCTAAAATACCAGGCTCAAGGGCACATGTGGGCCAGCATTACAGGATGGTCATAGAAACATAGTGTCTTGTTATTTCTCTACAATGTCCTCCCCCACTAGCCCCCATCTTTAGGGACAACTTTTCCACCTACCTCCAATGAAATTATTTAAAACTGTATTCATTGAGAAGTCCATATTGAATTTTTAAATGAGAAGTGTTATAGTCTAGCTTCTTACATGGTGAATATGTTCTGAAACATAATTTCTTCAATGATCCAACAATATCTAAACTATCTGGTTAAAATAATGCACAATTACTAAAAATATAATGTCATATCAAAATATATTTGCCACTGGGGGGAAGAATTTATTCAAAATCACATAAATATCACA
The DNA here is from genome assembly GCA_036630365.1 of Acanthiza pusilla. Classification (NCBI taxonomy): domain Eukaryota; kingdom Metazoa; phylum Chordata; class Aves; order Passeriformes; family Acanthizidae; genus Acanthiza; species Acanthiza pusilla. Next base: position 9,044,557 of record JAXCHO010000145.1, read on the forward strand.
TGCTACTAAGTTACTTGGTTTTTTATATTATTAAAATTAATGTTCCACGTGGAAAATGTTCTGCACTATGTGGACTTGTGCAGATGTGTTTTATAAACCATTTCACAATCCCTCCTCCTTACCCTTTGTACATACTTTGCTAACAGCTATTGATTGAGAATTTAAAAGGAAACAGTGAAATTTAACTGAGCCTGGTTTCCACAAGTGGCATGCATCCTGTATCTATAAAAGCAAACATAAATAACGTTGTTTCTAATTCAGTTCGCTTACATCTTGTGATTACAACATGAGAAACAAAAAATAGCAATATTTAAGGTGAATTCCTGCACTGGTATTTGGTTAATAATTTTTATTATAAACTAACTACATTTAATCAATTATACAGTTGAAGAAATAAGAGTAAGAGAAGACCTGTTAGATTTGAATCTAAGTTTCATATCAGCTTTATAACCTGGGAAAAGGAGGCAGAGAAGCTTTATGCCATCTGTTCAATTCTGTCCTTAATCTGTGGGCTGCCTTATGGTTAACTCAAACGAAGGCAGCAGATACTGACTGACTTTCCAGGACCAGCTGTACTGGCCAAGATCTCTGGAGCTCTCTTCACTCAAACACTTGCAGGCTTTCAATACCAGGGAATGTGCCAGAAGGCAAAAAATAAGTGCATCTACCCTGCTGGAGCAGGTCACTTCTAAAACACTTGTTCAGGGGATTACAAATGGAGTGCAGTCTATCAAACCTCTGTGCCAGAGTGTATTCCAACACAATATTAAAAGTATTCTCAATTTGTCCAGAACTGTTCTAAGTAAGTCAGATAACACACTTGTAGGCTTTCCTAGGAAATATTTCTGTAGTTGTTTAAAAAAAAAGAGGAAAAAATGACAGGTGGGGCTCTGTTTAGCAGTATTTAAGAGTATCAGTCCTACACTTGAAATTACTCAAAGATTCTTTTTTGCTACCCTCTATGTTTCTTCAAATTTGCCTCCTCTTTACAATGGAAGTTGCAATGTAACTATATCAGAAAATTCTGTCAATAGTATGTTAGCTTTCCTGGCAGAATAACAGGTGTCATTTGCATACTTTGAAACGTTTTCAAGATGTGAAATAGTTTAAAGGCTAGGCTTCTATGTGATGTTTCTTGGGTTAAATAAATGACTTATCTCAAACAGGTCTCTTGGCACTTTAAAACTATTGGGAGAAAAATGTTATATTAATCGGGCTGATGGCAAAACACAGTCCTAAAATCTGCATTTTTAAAATATTCTAAAATCAAATACTAATTCCCATGACTGAGATCTGCATATAAAGATTTAACTCTCTGCATTCAGTCAGAACTTTTCTGTAAGCAGGCCCCTAAATTTACCATACATGCATTGAGAAAAAAATTTTTATTATCCTTTTTTAATTAAAAATGTTGGGGTTTTTGTTAAAAAATCTTTGATTTTTTATTAAAAACTTTGTTTTTTCATTTCAAACTGACTTTATTTCTCTTCAAACCTTCCTGAATATAGCAAGTGCTAAGGAATTCCACTGCTTTTATTGAAAGTCTTAGAATAACAGGCTTTCTATCCAATTCAAATTTCATTAAATTGATCTCGTATTTTACATAAAAGTGTGGCATTAAACTGTGCAAGATTATACTCAGACTCAGCTGCTTCTTTATCATTACAAGAGCATACGTGACAGATCCAATATACAGCTGAGGCCCATAGGTTTTGTTTTATCACACTGATGCTAGATACCTTTTTGAAAATTACACTCTTCCATAAAATAAAAGGTAAAAATTATACTGTTGTATGATAGAGCTGAATGCAGTTTTTTGAGGCATTTAGGAGTTATATGGCCAGACCACACTTGTAAGAAAAGGACACTGTCTTTACCACTTCAAGCTTCATCTCAATATTTTATGCACATGAATTCTTTTTCAGAAGTACTGATCATACATATATACAATTCAAAGTGTAAGGTACATATTTTGTGAATTTGAAGACTGACTTAATACAGTTTTCTTGCTTATGCAGCAGCAAAAGAATCAGGAACAGCTACAAAATATGAAAATTATTCTTTGAGGCCTGTAGTGTCTCAGACCAGTGTTTTTCTTATTTGGCCATGAAGTCCCTTAGGATATGTCAATGATTTCTCTTACTCCATTTATTGCCAGTTTTGAAGGGCTTACTTTTCAAAGCATTACACTAGCAAATTTTTTAAATTCCCATTTGAGCCTAATATTACATTGCCAAGAAGTTTGTTTAATGCACATAGGATACAAAAGGAGAAAATGTACTTTATATAACCTAAACTTTTCAAAACACAGCTAGGCAAAGTTAGAATGAAAGAAAATAAAATGCACCTTCAGTATCCATTAACATGAGACATCTGAATTTATGTGAGGTTCCTGTCTTATTATAATAACATATACAAAATTAAATACATAAATATGAATTTTATATACCACATAATATGAAGACAATGAACTAACAATGTTTACTTTTATGGTTGACTCATTAGTGTTTTATTATCTGAAACACTAGGAGGCATCAGTTGGGTAAAAAAAGGAGTTCTTTTGAAAAATGGTAAGAAATTAACATAGAAGTTACCAGCTTTCTACTTTCATACTTCTAAATGTTAAAAGCTGCACGTTATAACTAAATTATGCAAATAGGCAAAACTCTCTATTCTCACTGGTAAATGAGATATCTAATAATACAGGGACAGCACTTAATTTCTTGACTATTTTTGAACCAGACTACACACGTGAAACACAAAAAGTAGTTTTATAACACATTACATTTTAAAAAATCGCAGAATAAAGTATGATGGTTTACTTGTTCTTCAGTATCATAATTTTTGATAAATCTGCAAAACCCTGATGTGTCTTATGCATTCTCCTCTGCTTGTAAGCTCTTAACAGTGAATTTAGTATAGCCCTAGGAACTTTTTAGAGCCTAGGCACTTTATAAGTGCTAGGCACTTTTAAGAACTTTTCGTTGTGATTACAGGGTATTATCTGGACAAATATTTTTAAACAAATCCCAGACTAATAATCTACTACATTTTAATTGTATTTCCCAAAAGTGGTGTATTAAGCAGTTTTCATAAAATTTGTGTAACAGTGTTACAAGTGGCTGTACCTTTCACTACAAAGTCAGACAAAACCAGTAATGTCAAAATTGAGTTTTCCTTGCTTCAAATTGCATATAACAATGACCATGCAACATAGTTACAGGTGTCTCATAAAATAATCACTTAAAATTGAAGTGTGCCTTGCTATGCTGCAGCAGTCAGTTTTTATCTCTGCCCAATCTAAATGACATGTGAACTGCCTAATCCTTCTTTTGTAAGGCACATAAGACTTTGTTGTCACTGTTGGTTTTGTGAATCACCCCTATAAGCTCATCCGATTTCCTAAAGATGACAGATCCCAGTGAATAGACAATCTCTACTGCACTACAATCAATGAGACAGTGACATTAAAGTGGAGGACTGAAAAGACTAGCTTTTAATCACCTGTCCACATGCAACACTGATCATCAGTACAAAGATCATGACCTTAAAGCTGGTCAGAAGACTCAAATAATTACTTCTAAAAATAATTTAAAAATTTATTTTTTCAGTTTTTCATTTGCACCACCAATGTTTGCTGACCAAAGTTCTTCTCAACCTCTTTTGCTTCTGAAACAGGTTGCAAAAATGTATTTTCACCCTTTTCAAATACCAGAGTTCTAACTTTGTAGTTAAGCTTGAAGTATCCTAGCTTTCAGAATTACATAGATCATTTTTTAATATTTTGTATCTAAGTCACTGCAGAGCTTAAATGAGGATATAGCAAAATCTCTCTGCTGATATCACATTGCAAAAATAAAAAACTTATAATACATCACAAATATAAGTATTTTGGTTATTCTTTAAAATGCTGAAGCAAGCACATAAACTCTTTGAAATTACATAGCACCTTATGTAGAGTAATCTCCATCATCATCATCATCTGTGTTTTCAAAAAAAATACTACTACACCTTGCTTGATTTTTGGAAAAATTATAATGCAATTTCAAATAATGATACTGAACAGGCAAAAACGGACCCTAATGTATCAAACACCAAGCATTTTTTCCTTCAAGCACCTCATAGCAATTAATGACTTCTTCCTTCATGAAATGTAGAAATAACTTTAGCTGTCCCTGAAGATGAACTGAACTATTTTGGTGAACAATAAATTAACCTGTTATAGAGAAAAGTAAAATTAAAAAAATTGAGTTGGCAAAACCTTCTACTCACACTCCTGCTCAGCTCCTAAATTTCTATATAATTACATTAATCTCCTGAATAATGAATTATCAAAATACTTTTTAGGTAAACTTTTGTGAAAGGCTTCAGGAAGATTCATTTCTCTTTGTCTGTAGCCTTTTAGGTATTTCAAAAAAACAGCACCATATAAAAGAGGTATCTCTGGTTTTGAACACACATGTTGCAGGTAGATGAAATTTTTAAAAAAAGGAAATAAAATTTCCTGATCCTGTATTTGAAGAAAAATCACAGTAAGAAAGTATGTGTATGAATTTTCTTATTATGATCCAAAACTAGAAGCTCAGGAACATAACTGTAAAAGATTTAATCTCACACACTGTTCACCATTTAGTACCAATTTCAGTAAAGCTCTTAAGTTTCCTTTTTTCTTGGTCAAATAATCTTAAAAGGACACAGACAGTATCTGATCCCAGCATTCTTTTATAGGATATCAAAAGTGACATTCTTTACATCTCTGTCCTATGAGAGCTTTGGGACAGGCAAGAGGTTTAGTCTCTTTGGGTCTTGATCCTGTAAATCGCTATCCCTGTGACTTGCTCATTTTCACACAAATAGTCTCAGTGTTGTCAGTGAGACTAGTTGTGTAAGAACTACTTGCATGAAAGAACCTTTTCATGTTCAGGTCCCAGAACTATCTTCTCATACTGTGTACATCATATTAGTATAAATATACATGAACAACAAGTTTTTCAAACAAAATTATGTGTACAACCAGGAACATAGAAACCTGGAATTAAGGGCCATTGCCTTAAATTTTTTTTCAAGGAACTCTTCTATTACTTCCAAAGGCACTTATGTGTTGGCAGACATTTCTGTGTTAGACCCATTATGAATTACATGCTCATTAAAACAGAAAGAATAATGTAATGGGTATTTTAATAAAACTGATAAAGTAAAAAGGTTTTGCGGGTTTTTTGACCTAATGTAAGGTATCTGAAATCCTGTAGCAAATACATTTCACAAAATAACAAATGTCCAGAGAAACCATTTGTCTTACCATTTGAACTGGATACTGGTATGTGTGCAATACAGAGGTGCTAGAGTACTGGTTCACAGGTGGTAATACTTCCCTGTCCTGCCAAGCCTCTGGGGATTAGTTATTACATTCCATATAAACATCTTTACTCTTCAACCACAATAGCCAGGAAAGTGCCAATGAAAGAAATCTAGTTACAGTTGCATCTAGTTTGTTTCTCATTCCTCTTATAGTTATTTTAAAGTAAAAATATGAAAATAAAACATTTGTCATTAAGGTGTTTGTCAGATATGTGCAAGGAAAATTTTGTGTCAAAGCAATTATTTTCTGATCACCAGTAAAATACTGGTAAAGTGCCTTTCTCTGATTAATTCTCCTAAATCTTTAGTCTTAGATTGTGTATTATAGTATTTAATTTAAGAATGCATTTATTTGGTAATAATAATCATTATATACAAAAGAGAAAATAGAACTTTTTTATAAAAGACAATGCTTAGGTATCCATAAAGACTCTTTAAGTTTTGTTTTGCACCGTGCTTTTAATTTTTTTTTTTTTTTTTTTTTTTTTTTTTTTTGAGAAAAGGAATTGTTAGCTTGTCTTTATACTTGTTTTGTTTTTCATGCTGACAGAAGGTCACACTAAGTTCTACGGGAAATACTAAGTATTATAATTATATAATGCAACAATAGTCTTCTAAGTCTATCATTTACATTAAATTTCATCTTAGCCTGCAAGTAATTGTACTGCAACTACACCAGCTAGGTCTGTAATTCTGATTAGCTTTCACCTCCTATGTGTTAACAAAAAAAAATAAAAATTAAAGATTACTCAAAGTACTGTGTAAAGACCAAAGCATACTATTCCAAAAGAGGCTTGCAGTCCATGACTAAATCTCCCACATTAATGTAAGGACTATTTCCATCTCAAATATAAGTATTCAGATGAAAGATGCATAAAGTTAAACACTTCCAATCAAGCACTGCAAAAACTCAGTAACTGATGACCCTGTGATACAATGAAGTTTAAGAGCATTTCACTGAAACTGGTTTGTTTCCTTAGCCTGATAAATCAGAGTGGAAGCACTACCTCACAGTTTTTAGTGAACTATTTAAACCAAAAAAATAAGCTTCCAACACTTCATAATACCAAGCACACAAATTATGTGAGCTAACTTCATCAAAGTTTAAACACTTATGACAGTGATAGAAATAAGTAAGCAATAATTTCCTAGACAGAGGTTTACCTATGTTACTAGTCTAACAAGTTACTTTTAAGCAACTGCCCAATCATACACTTAAAGAGTCTGCAAGCAACCTCAATACCAGTTCACATAAAGTGACTGACACATTCTTCAAATGCAATAGGAAATGTACCTAGCGCTTTTGTACCATGCCCACTATATTGTATTTTGCTGCTGAATTTCACATGTACTTACATTATGAACAGTTGTTTGGCTGATCAGACTAGTCCTTCGGATATTTTCCTTTCATAGGAAAAAGAAAAAATCCCTTTACTTCTTCCAGACTTAAATATTCACCACCTGGTTCAACATGCAGCCGCCTTGAATCACACACACAACCTTCAAAGTCAATCCAATAAGCAGCCAGAAGACGCCTGGGGTGTGTGCGCGTGTGTGCGCGCGTGTGCGCGTGTGTGCAGCGTGGAGGAGGAGAAAGTGGATGAGCTGCTGGTCGGATTAAAAGTAACCGGACTCGTCCTGAGATCGTCCAGGAAGGAAGCGACAGCAGGCGAATGGGAAAAAGCGTACAGATCACAGCCTTTGTAACGTCGCGGAGGGGAAGGGGGAGGCGAGAAAGGGATTCAAACTACACGCCTGATGGATAAGGTGTCCTTTTCTGCTTCGCTCTCTCTTCCTCCCTTTTCTTCTCTTTCTCTGTGTTTCTATTTCTCTCGCTCTCCCACAATCCCAAACGAATGACTCTCTCCTCCCGAGCTGGAGAAATAATCAGTTTCACTCTTGCAAAAAGGGGGCGGGATCAGATCCCGAAAGCGTTTTAATAAAACAAACATAGAGCAGCAGCAGCAGTGGCAACAGCTCCTTGCCCCTCTAGTCTAAACTAGATTGATAAATTGCTCCACTACAGTACTTTAATTATGTATATGGTATGCAGAATAAATCACCGAGCATCAGCACCTCAATCAAGCACTTTTTAAATGATAATTGCATCTTGGGTGAATCAATCTTTTCATTCCTGACATTTTGCTAATTTTAGTTTTACGGTGCGGGTAATGGCATATGCCACATGCAAACCTAATGACATCCTTTATTATACAGAGCGAAGACAAGGCGGCGAGCCGGTGCGTGTTTTCCCCCTCCTGGCGAGGTACTGCAGCGTGCGGGTGGCCGCGGGGCTGGGAGGCGCGCATCGCCCTAGGCAGCGCATCTGCGGCCGGTCAGCGCGGGCAGGGCCCGGCTGCGGGGCAGAGACCAGCCCGTCCGCCCGCCCGCAGGAAGCTGCGGTCCCCAGGGGTTCGCAATGTCCCTGCGTGTCGCACCCCCGGCACCTCCGGAGGGGCTTCGCCTCTGGCGGGGAGGGGAGGACGCCGAGAGGGGGCAGCCGGCCCGCGGCCGCCAGCGCAGCCCGGAGGCCGCTGGCCCCTGCGCAACCTCCGGAGCGGAGCAGGGCTCCGGTCCGCTCCCTGAGACCTCCTGCTCAGTCCCCCGCGCCTTGGCCGGGCTCCCCCTTCCGAACCCTGCGCCTGTTGAGCGGCCCAACTTCCCCAACTCATCCGGTTCCGCGTCCCGCGGCGTGGGGAGAGCCCCGGGGCAGCTCCTGCCGAGAGCACAGGCCGCCGCCAGGCCCGGCTGCCTCCTCGCTCGGGTCCCGGCCACGGGCGGCCGCCGGAGACGGTCTCGTGTCAGACTTACCCACAGAAATGCAGCACTGAGAGCACGCTGTGTACGGACAGGGCTTTATTTTTTAATAGGTTCCGTTTCTTCTAAAACCGGACTGAAAGGAGTGCACTGAATGGGTATTCGAATCCAGATTAAGCACATTCAGTAATTTGTGAGTAAAACTGGACCTTGCACATACTTGTTTTAATTTTTATGCGGATAGCCAACTTTTATGATCCTTTGGGAGCAGCAGGGGAGTTTGTAAAGGCACAGAGTATTATTTTTGTGATAGATTAAGGTACTGGAAATAGGAACTGCACACGTGAAAAAACCAAACGACTGAATTCAAATGCAGTGATAAATATATATTTTGGTTATTTTAATACAAGTCCTTGGTCTCACAGTCTTTTACCTAGAAACTTCTCATTGGGCCACTGACCTTCTTCTGAAGTATTTGACGGTTAATAAATACCTTTTCAGTTCAACTGTACTTTTAAAACCATGGATGCTTAAAGCACGGTCAGAGCAAAACAAAGCTCAGGCAGTTCTGACAAGCACACCGCAATTGCTGTCAATGCAAATCTCTAGACAGTACTGTGGGTCACATCATGTCCTGGTCTGTCTGGGTGAGAGTGCACAACTCTCCATGGACAGGCAGTGACATGCTACAAATACACCCACACCAATGATGACAGCGAAAGTGATGAGCCCAGTGCCACCAGGCAGCCAGATACAAGCCAAGCACAGTGTACATGGTGGTGAGAGGCACATATGCTTGGCAGTGGCAGCAGCAGAGCCCGAATAACATTGGGAAAGAAACACTTTCTTAGCCTCAGGTCTGGCATCAAGCACAGCAGGAAAGAAATACAGAACAGTTACACAGGTTGTACCCTTGCTGTGCCTCTTCTGCAGACAGTTTTGGTCTCCCAGCACGGCACTCAATATTACCCAGTAATATGTGTTTATTCTTAGTGGCAAAAATTAGAAAACTATGTTAAGACTTCACACTTTTGTGTTCTAATTGAAAAATACTGTCATCTGCTTTATTTTGAGCAGGATGTGTAAGTTTTCTGGTTTCTGGTTAGTTGGTAACACAGCCCTTCAACTAGCAATACAGAACATGAGCACTGTCATATTTTGAAAGTAATTGTTGCAGCAGGCAAGTATTTCAGAAAATAAAAGTATACAGCCGTTTAGAACATCAACTACACCTCCACGTGGGCACTTGTGGTCTAATCTTTTTATAGTTGTGACCTTCACATACTGCAGCACCTTAAAACCATGCAAGTTTCTGTCATGAGTACAATTCATCAAATCCATGTGAAAGACATCTTGATTTTTAAAACAGGACTCAGATGCTAGGTGGACAAACAGATATAAGGGGTGGGATTAGGATTTGCCACTTTTCTCAGGGTTAGATAAGGCATGAATTTATTCAGTATCATTTGAAGTGTTTAGGATTTTTCTTTCCTCTCTTTGCATTTCATTTAAAAATTTGGAATACTTTCAATCAGTAAAAAACCTTTGTTCTGATTTCTGCTCTTGTACCAATTCTCCATAAATGCACCCTTTTCAAATTTCTGACACATGACTCAAATATACACTTTCTTTCTGTCCACAGTACAGTTCTGTAGTCCATGTGTAGATCTGCTGACAAGAATTTTATTTTTTCCAATTCGCCACCTGAAGGATGCAGTGTTTTAAACTGAGACATCAGTCAAAATGTAATAATTATAAAATCAAATCTCTAAAGGTTTATTAAAGGGTGTATCCAAGTATCTTTCTCCATTACAAATATGATTACCTCAAGGTAACATTTCCTTTGAAGACGATTATCAAAGTCTGTTTTTGTTTATTTTGTGGCTGCAGAATGTATTTTTCCCCTTAGGAGAAAGGAGATTGCCAGCTTACATCCTTTAATGGTGTTTAAACTGAAAGGCAGTGAGGTTACTATGAAATTATCTACCTCCTTTGCATCTTAACACTGGGCTGGCTTGGTTTCTATTTCCTGTTTAAAGTTCTGCTCAACCCCATTCCACTCCACACACCTCACTCTCTTCCACCACCTCCCTATTTGTACAAGCAACACAGTATAACTCTTCTTCCCATGTCTGGCTGCTTTTAAACTTGGCCCACGCTGGGCACAGCTCTTGAAGTGAGCTTTACAAAATTATTTTAAAGCGAGCTGGGGCGGTTGCCACAGCAACCCACCCTGAGAGAAATCGAGGCTATAGATTAATCTACCCCACCAGATTATTCAACAGTATTGTATTTGTTCTTCATTCATTCAGAATATTCCCTCTGTCCATATGCTTTTATAATGAACAAAAAGATATAAACTCAGATAATTTCAAAGGTAATAGGGTATATATTCCAGGAGCACAATTTAATTGCTTTGTAAACCGCTTGAATGAGATAACATGTGCATGATTCTTTGCAAAATCATTTAACTGCAAAAAAAATATTTGCAAGGTAGGCACAGCTGACATATTAACTTAAAATAAAATGGTATGCTCTTACTAAAATAGTGTTATACACATCAAACAAGGATTGTAGAAAGCCTTTGTCAAAGGTGTACCTGTAAATATGTAACATAGTAGAGTTTTGCTCTCCAGGTTTTGCTTTGAACATAAATCTAAAAATAATAAATAGTACTTTGTAATATTAAATGTAAAAAATATTAAATACTCACCACATACACTCTCTTTATTGTCAAAATCATCTGCCTCCAAAGCTTTACTTAATCTTTCCCATAGTAGTTACTTCACAGTTTACGGTTCTTGTTCGGCACCTTGGATGTTTAAAAGCACAAAAGTAGCATATTATTAAAATGTAAACCTCTAGCACTGCAATATAATTAAGGTGATTAATGAAATAATTTCTACAAAAAGAATATTAATCCTTACTGATGTTCACTTAGGCATATCTTATTTGTAAATAGCTTGACGTTTTCAGAAGCTGTTATAAAGTCCATCTAAATCCTACCTTAGGGATGCTATACTATCAATAAAATTACAAAACTATTGATAGCAGGCTGTACTCATCCTCCAGACAGTATTTATGCTTTGACATGCATTTTGGAAAACACAGCCATCTCGTTGTTTAATAGATGCTGGTTTAAAAGGCAAGGGTGAATAATTAATTGTTTAAAGCTTGGCATATTAATTTCTTCCTTCTATTAAGGGCAGGTATGTGTGGTGCCAACACCAGACACGCATCTCCTCGGGTCTGCTTCCTCCTTTGAGGAAGGCAACCCCGGGTAGCACCAGCAGAACATCTTTTACCCCAAATATTTGTTTTTCTCTGCGCCTGGAAAGGGGATCCCCACTGGAACGACTTGGTCTTGAGGGGCGACCTTTCTGGCCTCTGCCCCAATCTTTCACATCTGCACACATCACTGCCTCGTGCTTCTCATCCATTATTTCTAGGGGCTGGGGTGTTCGTCCGGGTGCGATGGTCGGGACTCACGGCAGGAGCAGGTACGACACCGGTTCCCGGCTCCATGTCCTCCGGCACCGCGGGTCTGGAGGCGCCGGGCAGGCCGCGTGTGCCAGGGGGTCCCGGGTCGCGCCGGCGGTGCCGGTGCTGCGGCCGCCGCCCTCTCCTTGTCCCCGTTACGACGGGAAGACGCTGGGGCGGTGCGGGGGCTGTGTAAGGCCGGACGGGCGCCGGCTGACGCTAGAGCGGGTCGTCCCGGCGAGGGAGGGCAATGGGAGCGGTGGCTGTTGTGCTGCAGCTATGGCAGTGTGGGACCCGCCGGGAATAGCAAAATGTTGGGAAGTCCTTACCAAAGGCTGGCTCTGGTAAAGGCTAGAAGCAGAATTCTGCCCCGCGTGCCCCGCAGAACTGCCCCCATCGGGCCTCTCCGGAGCACATTCAGAGCATTGGCCCACGGCTCCCACCTCTGGAACAAGAGGGTGTCGCCCCTGTGGGTGTCCGAAGCACAGCACTTTAGAGCAAGCGGGACACAGGTTGGCAATCCTGCCAGCTCAGGGCCAGGCTGGAGCAGTGGTTGCTGCCCGCAAGACGCGGGAGGGTTGAGGGTGAGTGGTCGGTGGTCGGAGCCACGTTCCTGGGGCTTCAGGGAGGGCAGCAGTGCCAGGCCGGGGAAGCTCCAGCAGCGCATGAAAGTCCTGGGATGGGGAGAGATCGGTGTCCAGCAGGCCGGCGCTGCAGCCGTGGAGTGAGGTTGGCGGGAGGACTTGGAGGTCGACTAATGCTGGGCATTATCTGTTAATTTCCAGCCTCTGGGAAAGTTTTTTCAACACCCCGCTTCCCCTCTCTCCCCACCGCACCTTTTTCTTTTTTTATTATTTTTCTTTAAATAAAGAAGTTTTTATGCTCCCTTTCTGATATTTTTAAGGACTTTTGCAGGTAGGGGATTGATTTTAGAAGGAAAAAGGGTGCCAAATGTGCTAAGTCAACAATGAAAAGGGGGTTTGTTTGTTTTGCTAAATTGATCCTGTTCTAGTAATCTGAAGGGCTTCATTGTTACCAAAGACAGTTTCTGAAACTGTAATTTGCAAGTTGATATTGTCCTTTAAATATCCCATAAACAGCTACCCAAAGATTATTTTTATCTAAGAGTTTTTAAAATTATAATTTCTTTTTTAAACTGTTTTCAAACTAGAAATAGGAGGTAACTTCTTCATAGACAAACACATTTTCTTTCAAGTATTAGACATTATAAAAGTTGCCCTAAAGAGTGTAAAAGTATGACAACACAGACTAATATTAGAATCAAATGTGGGCCTAGTGATAACTACTCCTTGTTTGCTGCACATGCATTTTAGAAATAATTAATACTTAAGGTAGGTATATTTTTTTATTGAGACTGTAATTGCATCTGAAGGAAGTTAGCAGCAGTACAAATCCTGACTCTCATGCTTGGGGAGGAACATGGATACTGTGGAACATATGTGGTGTGTCCATAGTCTTCAGAAGTCTGTTGAAATCCAATGTACTCTGACAGGCTGAGATGAGATACTGAAATGGAAGCTCAGCCTTATGTCACTGTCCACCCAGATCCTATTTCTGCCTCAAAATTAATCTTTGGGTCTGCTCTAACTCAAGTTCCTGTGCCAGCCACTGTCTCTCTGTAAGTCATTCAAATGTACTTATCATGGTACAACAATGTTCCACCAAATGTATAGTGTTTATATATATACTTATGTATTTTCAGGGTATAACTCTTGTAGACCATGATCTTAAGTGTAACTAAAGGAAGAATTTAACCTACTAACCTCTCCTCTGTTCAGATTTAGGGACTCTAAAAATGTGAGTCTAGACTTGCCTGAAAGAAATGCATCAAGGGTTTTGAAGCTTTTCTGTGCTAGTCAGAAACTGGCAAGCAAAGCTTTAGTCTCAGAGAAACTTAAAAGCTGAGTAACTAGTTTCAATTCTACACTCCTTCGTCAATCTCTTCCGACATAAAGTTAATTAGGTAAAATTTCAAGCTAAATGGACTTTTTTTTCCCTATGCAAAAATACAAAAATATATCAAATATGAGCTTAGAGTGGAATTTAGGAATCAATTCCCCATCTTAATAGGGTTTAAGTACAGGAATGTATTTGAAGAATAATTTTGGAAATGTTGTCATTTTCATGAACTGCTGTTCATCAGTCTGATAATTCTGCATCTTCATATGCAGAAGCATCAGCTTTTTTTTCAAAAGCAAGGCATTTATTGGAAGTGTAATTTATTGTATGGTTTAATACATCTGTGATTGAAGTCTGTCTAGATTATTAAACAGCCTTCACCCAAGAAATGCAGTATCTTTACTATTCAACTCAGTTGTTAATACAGAAGAGCTATCTCTCACAGCTTCTAGAAGTGATGCAGAGGAAAATGACTTTGTATTTAATTGTTAATTTAATTTATGCAGCTTTAGAAGTCTTAAAACTCTGCGTCATGAGCTGGGTATTTCTAAAGAAGGTCCTGCTAGAGCAGTTCCTCCTACTTAAGGAAAGGCTTCCAGAAATTGTTTCCGAATTAACATTTAAGTAAGGATTACCCTTTCTATTCATGCTACCACATTTATTTGTCCAGGTGATTGCCCACCGTTGAATAAGGAGAAATCTCTCTGTGATTCACTTTCATTTTGGTAAAAGCTGGGCAGGAATAGGGGAAGGATTTTTTTAGGCTGCGCATTCCTTCTCTTTGCCAGAAATGGAATTTCCTGACTAAGGTATTGTGATATTTCCAGATATTTTGACAAAAAATGCACAAACCAAAACAAAAAAAATATGATTGTACCCTCTTGCTAATTGTGTGACTCAAGCTTTTGTCTATCTTGCACTGAGCGATGATGCGATACAGAAGCAGACAGCCAGGGTTGGCCAGAAAAGGCTTAATTAAGTATTCTGCAGCTGCTACAAATTAGATCAGCATCTGCATCTGTGTAGACAATAAAATTCATGGTAATTTTGAGGGCCAAGCAAACTAGAGTTTTGTTTTGGATCAACCCCTAGCCACAATTCAAACAAAATTCAAAATCAGATGTTATAAGGGGAAAAAAAGGTTGGTCAACTTAATCTCCTGTGGCTGAAAGCCACTATGGTTTTCCATTCTCGCTTTAGATGAACATTCCAATATTACACATGAAAGGCAGCTCTTACAGTATTCAAAAATTTTGGGCTTTTCCCTAAAATATAATTCTCAGGGTTTTCCCAGATTAGACTTTGAACTACACTCTAGATAAGCAACCAGCTTTTTGCTGTTTCTTTGACAAGTTTCCTCTATTTCAGATTTCATACCCCTTTCTGGACCCAACGTTGGAGTAAATGATGCAAAGTAAATTTTAATGGTCAATAATCTGACCTGGTTTAGCAGAGATATTTACAGCATAAATTGAATATAGAATACAACAGCAATAGTTTAGTGCATGGAATGAGGGGATGGAGATATTACTCTAAAGCATTTTTATACTGATATTCTACATGCAGATATCAAGAACTAACATGTTATTCTGTGGACATTTTGACAAAATACACTGTTTTAGGTGTTTTCAAATTCTTCAGTACTAAATTCATGTTTTTGTTTTGCATTTGAACAGCTCCAAACACATATGTTGATCCATAAATATATCTTCTAAATGCTGCTGTAATACTAGTACCTTTGTTGTAAAACCAATAATTAATATAAAAAATCTATTAGCTTATTTAGAGAGGCCTTTTGAAAGTTGACAGCTCTTCTTGATAAATGAAAAATAACTTGTAACTTCTGTGACCATTAGATGTAACTGCACAATAGTTGGGTCAACTTTTAGATGTGATTGTGTCACGTTCATCTACTTAAAACTTCCATGCGCCTCCTGCTGTGATGTCATTGGCTATAACTCTTCCCATGGAAGTACTTAAAAAGTTGATGTTATTGAGGTTAAAAGGAAACTAAGCCCCAGGTCATCTTTGGATATGTACTTTGGTTTGTATTTCATCTGGAGTTGCTGCTACTGTCATATGATCTAGTTTGAACATCCTTGTACAGACAGATTTAAGTTCCCATTTCTGGTCTGTTACGTTCTTGCAAGCCTGCACCAATCAGACAAGCAAGAGCTGATTTCAGCAATGACTTTACAGATAGCTACCCTAACATGTCTAAAGGAGAAGAAACCTGGTTACTAAATAGAAGAACTTCCTTCAATTGGAAATTATTACTTGTGTGAGGCAACAAAAAACCATACAGGCAACTTCAGGGTTTTTTTTTTGTTAGAAAATTCAAGTTGCTTCATTCAAATATGTATTGAAACTTCTTGAACTGACCTAATATATTGTTAGCCTTTCTAGTTTTAAACTCTCAGTAACAAATAAATATGGTGGCACTAGTATTTGTCTTTACAGTTTAAATCTGTAGCAGTTGAAAGGTCTGTGCTGTAAAGCATCTTTATCTCTGGACATGACTGAATTGTTTTCTTTGCTGTAGCTCAGCTAAAGGGGCAAGAGCTGGGGAATAGGTACGTATTTCGAAGGGGTTAGAAAATTTTCTAGCTTCTAAGTGAAACCAAAGGCTCTTTTTGTAGGCTACATATTCATGCAGGAAAGATGAGACAAAAGGAGTATGGGCAGAAATAATACAAGAGGATTATTGCTAGTGGGGAACTTTTAAGATAGAGTGCTAGGTTAAGAATTTTTGGATTAAGCTGGGATTCAATGAGGAGTTCCCACATCTTTTTTACAGATTAAACCTAGCAGTTTGGAAGCTATTTAAAGAGTGGTTTCTTCCAGGAACAAAGGAATCAAGTGCTTCTTTGCCCTAAGTAGGAGCCAGTTCCCTTGTATTTCTGTGGAAGAATACAAACCAAATCTCATTTTAGTGAGACTGAGGTGGAACATTAAATGGCTAATCAATTGCAAGTGCAAGGACACGTAAGTAAATGGGTAGATGTATTTTTCCAAGCATTGGAACAAATCTCCTGATAGACAAGTAGATTGCTTTACAGTCTGTTATATTTTTCTCAATGTTAATATTCTCTATTTTTATAATTATTGCACACAATGATAATTTGTTATTACCAAACATTCTTTCTTCAGTAATTTTAAATACAGATGGATTGATACTAGGGAAAGGGTTATTTGCATATAGTTATATAGGACTTTAAAAAGTAATGGAAAGAATGAATGCTGCAGATATCTATAGCAAAAACTATAGGAAGCATCCATTTTGTATACCTCTCTATTATTATTGCTATAGCAATAAAAGAAAGTAGAAAGAAATGAAAATTATGGGGGAAGAGTTTTTTGTTAAAAAAAAGAGCCAAAACTGAAGATAAAATGCAGTGACCCCTAAACGGAAAGGTTTGTTTTGCAGGATTAATCCTTGGCAGCTAGATTTTATATTATTCAGCTTTTAATTTTTTTTCCCTTACAGATGATTATAAGTTTCAGGATACAGCGCATCAGCTACATTAACATTAGATTGAACTTCATATGCTATAAACACAACTTTTAAATATGTAGGTAGAACTAATATTGCTATATAGATATATTTATGAACAAAGTTGTAATGCAATTTAGTTCATTCTGTGTGTTAGTTTATTATGTTACTTTTGTTATTATTTCCCGTGCAATTATTTTGCATGCTTCCAGTAAACTCGTATACGTTAGCTTAAATCTAGATGTTTATTCTTTGTAAGCTGTATTTATTGAACTGGATTTAGAATCCAGTGCCTTTAGATTTATGCACAGAAAGCACTTTTGTCTTTATTTAAGATTTCTTAAGTGGTGCTTTCAGACCTTGCCACATAATGCTTAGTTGCTTTCAAAAGAACAAACTCCATATCTGACTAGGCAATATATTGTCAGTACTTTAACTGGAGAAGACAACTCCATTAACACTTTATGTACCTGTACACTGTGACAAGGGATATACTTTGAGACCTGTCCTTGTTACCTAGTTTATGGTGACTATACAGTGCAACAGCAGTTTTGAAATGGGATAGGGGGATGGAGCTCCGAGCACTCATGGAGAGTGGTGTGTGAGTGCTTGGGGTGTCTTCCTGGGAATGAGCCACAGTGGAGTGCAGGGGTGGGGAGCAGCTGCAAAGCCATCCATTTGCTTAGGGGCACTGGAGCCCTCAAGCAAAGCAGTGGCTCCCTACATTGCCAGCAGACTGGCAAATAAGCTCTCCATTGCTCCTAATGGTGGTCTAATGCTTTGATTTCCATGGTGACTGTCTCAGAACAATAACCAATTCATTTCTGAACAGAAACATTAATTGGTGAAAGTCCATTAAAAAATTTATGTGTATTTTTTAGAATAAGATTTTGCTTACTGTACAAAGGGGAAAATAATTATAAATTTAAAGCGTGCATATACATTCATATATATATATATACATACATACACTTTATATGCACATGTGTGTATATAGATATACGCACACACATATATATACATATGCCCATATACTTCATAATAGAAACATAAAGTGGAAAATTTTCATGTTTAAAATAATCTTGTATGAAGCAGTAATTAAGGCAATTCGTTCTACTCCCTCCGGCCCCCCCCATTATTTTTTGTCATGAATCTCATCTTCTTATCTAACTTTTATATGCAACTTCATTGCCTTTGGTGGAAAGTGTCCAGTTTTCACCAGTGTAAGTGAAAGTAGAAAGACATGAGATACTTTGAAAATATCATGTAACAGTATATGAAAAACTTTGAATTAACTTTTGAAGAACACAATCCAGATTGTGGATCTCCTAAATTGAGGTTTTTGCCAAAGCTTTGTGGTTAAATCCCATTTTTTTATTTACTTGCACTATGGAAAAGCTAATATAGATGTCTTCCTGTCACTGAAGCTTGGATTTATTGTAAAAGAAAAACATGTGGTTGAAAGCTGAGCTACACTGTAGCTTTAAACAAAAACAAAAAAAAACCCCCAAACAAACAACAGAAAAAAAAAGATAAAAAGATAGTTGAAGAATAAATTGCCATAGTTTGCAAAACAGACAACAGAGCTCTTAGCAAATGAGGAATAGTTGATACAAAAATAAAGGAATGTACCAGGCATTTTAGGGCTGATTCTGTTTCTAACTGAAATAGTTATAAAGTTTCAGTGCATTAAATAAAGTTTTCCTATTTCTTAATCTGTCAGTATTTCATTAATAAAAGAAATATTTCAGAGTTTCACATAATGTTCTGAAATCTCTTGACAACAAAAATAAAAAACCAATAAAGGGCACCCATTTAAATTTGATTGTCTAAAGTATCTAGTGAATAATCTCCACCTTTGAAACATTAAACATTCTTTTTCTAGAAAAAGAAAACATCCTATACTGAACTTTCATTTCACAAAATACTCTTGTCCCTCAGTGGAGTGAAATACAGACTAATTTAACTGGAATTTCATGAAATTACCTAGGAATTTGTCACATTAATTACTAGTTTTGAGCCTTTAAAATCAATCAAGTAAAATATTGATGAACTTACAGTGTACAGAACTAAAGGCTCTAAACCACAGGCTGTATGTTTTTCTTGTTTAGTGTGGCACATACAATGTCTAGATAGCTCTAGGAACTGCCATTACTATTTACTGACTTTTGATTTAACAGTGTTTGGGTTTAATGACTGTTTAGGGGATTTGGTTTCCACACATTGCAAATGTTATCCATGAAACAGCAGAGTTTTACAGGCATTACTCAGCTTAAAGGCAGCTCTAGTTTTGGGGATTTTGGTTTGTTCTACGTTTCAGACTTGATCTGTGAAAATATCTTTCATATTTAGAAATTTGCTTTATGCTTTGACTACTAATGTTTTATCCTGTTGGTCTTTTATTCTCATGGATGGGATGTCTATTCTCATGTAGGATGTCTTTGCAGCAAACAAAACTATGATTATTTCCATATAGCACATTCCAGAAATAAAATTAATTACTTCTTCACTTTCCTGTTTCCAAAAATGATGAAAATGGATGACAATTATGCCTGATCTACCTCTGCTGAGGTTGGACTTCCCTGTCAACTCTATGGGTCCCACACCAAGCAGCCTAGTGGAAACAAAATCAAAGATCAGAGATATTTAAAAGGGCACTATTGTCCAGGTATTATTATTCAGCCTAATCTTAGACTGTCCATTGTTGATATATCATTTGATATATGGGGAAGACCTACTACAGAAATAATCTAACAGTGTATTGATGTATGATTCCTTTTTCTTCCCCATTAGTGTCTTCTATGGTGTGCAGTGACTTGTGAGTATGGAGTCTGTTTACTGAAAAAGATTCATATGGTTAAGTTTTTTGTCTGTTTACTCAAATAAATGTTTTCAATTTAACACAACGATTTGTAATGAATACTGTGAAACACAGTTAAAAGAGTGAGTCCTTGAAATAGAAATAATAATAAAAATGCTTTTCTCCCCTCCAGAATATTTATTTTAACTTGTGGTCACATTTTGCTGCATTTTCACATTAATCTTATTGTTCTATAAAAAAAATCTTTTTTTTTCCCCATCGTCTAGTTTCCCAGTTCTTACGCAAATTAAAGGATACACACACAGGCATAATTTGTGGTTTTAAAACAAGGAAATGTGTAAATTCATGATATCTATAAAAAGTATCATGTCAAGCAGTGCTCTCATGTAGCCTCTAGTTTACAATTTACATTTTCACTTTAGTATAAGGCAACAGTTTTGTGTAATAGTCCTTTGATTGTCTAGTAAAGCACTCTAAATTGTGTTAATTTACCTCCCTTATTTATTACAAAAGAAATTTAGTTGATATTCAGAAGAAATTTCTAAGGCTCAGAATGACTTCTGAAATTCCAAATACTGTGAGCAATCTATAAACAACAAATGCTTTTGATTTATTCGGAAATTACCAGGATAACTCATTTATTTTAAAGGAGGCAGATGGGGAGCACAGAGTACACCCTCAGTCAGCTCTGTCTGGCTTCTGCTCTTCCTGCATATAATCCTCTATACTCACTCCATTCAGAATCATAGAAACAGTTTGAAAGAAACAGGCTATAACTCTCCAGTCAGTTTAAAAAACTTTTCTTGGCAACAGAAGTTAAATCAAGCACTGTATCTAGTAAAAGGCAAAGCACGCTACAATGCTTATCTGCTTTCTCTTGAATAAAGCTTTGTGAGAGTAACCATGAGCCTGGAGCTGAATCACCCTGTTCTGTGGCGAGCAAAACACTCCAAAAACATAAGAATAATTTTTTAATATTTTTTTCTATTAAAACTCACCAGTGCCCTTCTTCTGCTTCTCCAGGAAGTTGTACCTGTCAGCATCTGCTGAGGGCTTTGTTGGTAAAACTGGCAGGTTAAAAAATTCCTGTAGAATAAAGCCAGACCAGCTGGCTTTGAAGAGAAACCCCCCAGTCTGGGTTGTGTTTGCCTCACTCACCCTCTTCTCTGCAGACCCAGGCTTTTTCTACTTTGGATGTTGACCTGTAGGCTGTGATGTGGGCGCACAAGTGTCTGGCAGGCCAAGGTGCACCTGCTTCTGTCACTCCCGAGTAAATTTAGCTGTTAAAGGTATCACTGACAAGCAGACCTTTGTCAGTGCTGGCAAATGAACAGAGCATTGCCACCCCCCTTCAAAAGTATGCTGCGAGTTCAAATGGAAAATATCAACTCAGTCATCTTATCCCGTATCCAGGAATGGGCTCTTCAAGAAGAAGGAAGGCCAAGAGGCTTGTATATGGCAAAAAACTTTCATCCTTTAAATAGATTTCAAAATTACAGTATTCCAAGAAGAACTCTGAACAAGATGAGGTTTTGCTCTATTGATTGTGACTGGAAGAAAACTCTTTTTTAAATGGGAACACAGCATACAGAAATTTCAACTCAGATTATTAAATTGTGCAAAGTGTTAAAGTTGATTGCCTATCTCTTCCGTTACTCATCGTGTGTTTTTATCCAAAGAAGTATTAGAAAGTAGAAGGTATTAATCTCATTCCCAAAATTAGAAAGTGTGCAGAATTGAGAGTCTGAAGGTCAAAATTACATGTTTGTGGCACTTAAACTCTGGTAATCTAGGAACCAGCCACTTCTAAAATGGGAGATAAAGTAAATGGAGGCTCTTTTGAAGGAAGCAATCAACACTTGGTATGCTTGTCCTTATTGGATTAAGGTAAGGGTATTTATAATTTAAATCTGCCCCTTGCTTTTCTTTTTTCCCCCCTTTTTTTCTTCCTAGAGATGGCTTCTGGTAATTGATAGAGAAAGGTGTATTTTGTATCAGTGCATCTTCTTTCACCAGAGTTAAAAAAAGGGTCATCAACATAGGTTTGCCAGGATTGGTAGCAGCATACCTAGTTACTCCAGTTTCAACTTGAAAACTATGCCATAAACTCAAGTGACTTTAAAGAAAAAAATTTCAGTAGTGTCTACTTTGCTCCAATATGCTGTTTAGAAGGAGCAAAATGTTCCCTCTAACAAATGAGAAAAAAATTATGGGTCAGGAGCTCTTTGTAAGATAAACAAGGTTCCTATTTATTTGCTTGTATAAACAACCACTCACCAAGCTGTATGTCTCTGCAGGGGCACCCTTTCACATAGAAACATGGACCTTATTGGCATCGTCCTGTATCCATGGAAACGTTTTAAGTACCTCTCTCTCAATATGTACTTCCCTTATTCAGGGTTTAAGAGCTGAGTACCAAATAAGAAGTGTTTTTATTATTTCCTTTGTGGAAGCTTGGTTCTTGGGGTTTGTATCTGTCATAATAAAGATCTTGTATTTTCATGATGCTTGATAAAATCAAGTGTTTCATTTCAAGCCTCATATCAGCTCTTATTCTTAGATTAAAATTAGTGTTCTAAAAGTCCCAATGAATGGAAATTCTGAAACTTCTCATTATCCATTACTGTTTGAAAAACAATGATCGTAGTTCACATTACCATCAGTCTTAGTCACTGTTCTCGTTGCATTAAACAAGTCTTGTTTGCTGTACTTCTGAAAAAAAATAGGAAAAGATATTAAGAAATCAGACTATTTTCTCTTGACAACAGCCATACCCACCTATGTCACTGTTTAGTAGGTCACAGAAGTTGAGAGCTTAACAATTGTCTTGAAAAAGACAAAAGACTGAAAATAAAGGATCTTATTCTATGTTTTTACACAGAAATAAGTGAAAAGCAAAATAAGAGTTTTTCTTTTAAGATGTGGTCTGCCCCAATTCTTAGTTAAAGTATCAGAGCATAGAGCTAAGAGAAATAATAGATTTTTTGTCTCTGTATTTCCAAACATTGGCATGAACTAAATTTATTTTCAAAACTATCATTCTGAAGATCCTTTGCAGATCAAATGTAGTTATTTCAACATTGCCTTGGCTCAAATTCAAAACTGTCTTGTAATTCCACATATTAATTGGGACAACCGATGCAGACTTTTAGTGTAATTTGATTTAAAAAATATGAAAATGAGTTATTGCTATAAATTAGTTAACATGCTGTATGTATTTTTTAAAAATCCTGCATTAATTTTGGTTATAGAAAACATTTTCTTCACCTGAGCCAGACCTTAACGATAAAATACCTTGCTACTTACAACTGCTATCAGAAAAACACATTTCTGTCTGGAAAGATCCAGTACTTCTCACTGGAATCCTACTGGTTTAGAGTCTTGGTTTACTAAGTTTGTATCCCTGCATATTATTTTCATTTACCGCTGTTACTGTTTTTATTTTCCATGTTGTCTCCACAATGCAGTCCCTGCTGAGTGCAGATGGCACAAATGATTTCTCCATTGGTTAGGCTGGAACAGTATTTGTAGAGAAAAATTTGTATAGTATTTGTAAAGTAAAACTTTGCTCTATGGTAAAAGATGTTACCTTTTCACATGCCAGATTCTCCATATCAGGTTTATATTTTTATTTATGTATGTTTAGAAATGTGTAATGGTTTTATTTAAGAACTATGATCATAGTGTAGGCAAGCTGAAGCTGCCTGACCCTCTGCAAAAGCCTGGTAAGTAAGTAATCTGCCTGTGGGCTGGCCTGTTTGCTCTGCAGATTGCCACATGAGACCTAGGATTGTGATTGCTCTCAAGAACTTTTACTCTGAGCCAACTAAGCATATCAGAGAGGTGAAACTTTCAGCCTCCAGAGAAGGATGCAGCACACATGGCAATTTTTTCATTTCCCTTTCATCATGTGCATGACCTTGTTACAAGGTCAAGGTTGCTGGGATACTAAACGGGGAAGTAGACAGAGAACCTAATCTCAACTCAGCCCTCTATGTATTCTGCCTGAGGTGGACGAGGAAGCTCTGACCTTGCTCATCATCCTGAACAAATAAAATTTCAGTTACACGCTTGAAGGATTACTCAGGTGCACTGCAAAATATAGTGAAGGCTGGGCTTGACCCTGCTGTTTTGAAATGATGGAACCAAGATTTGCCCTGTTGCCTCTATATAACTGGCAAAAATCCAATTTTTCCTATCCACAGACCTTGGGGAGAGAAAGGGATGAGGAAAATTGTTAGTGGTATCTCTTGGGCACATAAATCTTCATCTGAGTAATATATTCTCAGCTTTATGATTTTTAGCTTTTTAATCCAAGATGTCTTTTTTTTCCCTTGCATTTGTTAAAGAATCACTTCCAAAATGCTAGAAAGCCAGCCTGAGCATATTGCAGATAAAATCTGTCTCCCTTCTCCATCACGCAAAATAGAGTTTCAACATTTGGCCTATATTCAGTTTTTCAGGTGCTAAAAAGCTATGACAAAACTGTACAGATCGTATGATAATGGGCATATTATACAACTCTCGATCATCATATGCCTAACTTATTATTACTATTTTAGTTTTCCACAGATCACTTTTCTAGCACCATCAACTTAGACGTACTTCAGAAAAATAAAGGCTCATTGAATGCTTTTTTGAATTTATAGATCAAATACAAATAAATGGGGAAAAAAACCACAGGAAAAAATTCAAGAATGTGGCAAAGGAGTAGGTAGTATTGCAGTGAAAAGAAGAGTGAGCTGAGTTGTGTGAAGGCTTTTATGGATCATCAGCAGAATAATATGTAGTAAAGGAATTCTCCAAGGAACAAAATAACCTCCTGTTATTTTGGAGTCATCAGAGTGAAAAGAGGCCTTAAATTCTGACCCTTCCATTCTTGAAGCATACCCAGATAAAAAAGACTGAGAAAGAAACCTGACTGACTAAAAAGCATATATGAGTAATTTGTACACAATAAAATTGGCTCAAATTTGGTCTAGAAAATGGGTGGGTGTCTGCTTCTGCTTGTTGGACCAGATTTTCCAGGAGTGAAGCACAGAGTTACAGTAGCAAGGTGATGGAGCGTGAAACTCCCCATTCATAAATTCACTCATAAATACAATACAGAAGTTACATGGACAAATTTGCATGTGGCCTCCCCTCTAGCACTGTGCAAAGTCTGAAAGGAGAAAGGTTGTAAATACACATTTGGCAAGTATGTAGGTTTTCTTGATACAGAAGAGGAGCTGAGATTTTTTCCTAAAGAAAAAGTAAATTGAGAGGTATATAGACAGTAGAGGTATGGTAGGAAAAGGATGAATTTATCTGCAGCATTCTGAACAATTTTGAGAAAGGGATGTACGGCAGAGGTAAGGTAGATATGGTGAGATACCTGTCCATTTAAGTGGCTGTTAGCAATGGTGGTGAGCCATATTTCAAAGAAATGAAGAAGAACTTTATTTAGGAAAGAAGTTGCACTGTAAAATTTTGGAAGTAGAGTGGTCTGTAAGTTAAGAAAGAGAATGGAGTAAATGCAGTGAGATAAGAGGTAGTGAAGGAGACACAGGGAAGAGAGAGTGTTTAAGTAGGAATTATTCCATTTGTAGCTGTGGCTGTTTGTAGGCAGAGGCAGCTGCATGTTGTGCAGCAGAAACACTCAGATTTGGCATAAATGCAGCTGAAGGCAGGGAAAAAGATAATCATAGAATCATAGAATATCAAGTTTGAAGGAACCTCAAGGATCATTTGGCCCAACCTTTCTTGGAAAAATCGTGTCTATGAGGGTGGGAAAAATGAAAACTTTGGAACATGCTTCTCTACTTTTCCAAATTTTATGCCCTAAAATGAGAACAACTTTTCAAAAAAGAAAATTAAAAGCACTGAAGGGGAAGGATAGAGGAGTGAATGAGAGAGAAAAATCTGACTTTGCAGTGAGTTACTGGTTCTGATGAAATGCTGAGACAACTGTATACACACCTGTACAAGCACCTTGAATGTCTACTTGTAGATTTTGTTTAAAAAATGGAAAGGAAACTACAGGAAGAAGTTATTTATATAGTCAGAAGAAGTACTTTCTGGCACCTTCAGGAATACTGGATAGCCAGTGTGCTTGTGTAATTCAATATGCAGAGCATAGGGGCAGTGAGGGAGGAGATGACATGGCAGGACCCAAGCTTGCTGTCTCACGTGGAGCAGCCTCTGTGCAGCTCTGTGAAGGCTGTAGCACAGCCTCGGCCACACAAGGTTCTCAGAGAAGGTTCACACTAGGTGCACACCTGTTAGATGACAGGCTGATGCCATTAGAAGGCTTGTTCCAGGAACTACAAATGCCTAACTCACAACAAACCTTTTTAGATTGTCTCACAGTTAAAATAATAAAAATGAAAAGCAATTTTGAGATAGATGCAAATACATGTATACCAATGGAGTGAAAACAGTGTGAGCAGCTGCAGTCTGGATAAACTTGGGTAAGTATAGGCCATTATTTCAAATGTGCTCCAGGAATCTGTCAACATAGAAAACACATGAGAGCTTCTCCAGAAATGTTTACTGCAGAACAGTTACACTGATTATAAGTTACTTTAAAGTAAGAAATTAATAGTGACCTTTTCTGCCGAAGTGTGGTTTGCTACAGACTGATCTGCTTTTGTGTATAACTTTTTCTTTCATAGTAATTTTTAGTATGGTTACCCAAGAATTGAAATATAAATATGATAAGGAGTGATTCATAGACAGTATGAATGACAGTATGAACCCACAAAATGTTACAAGATTTTAGAATGAAAACATTTTAGTGTGGATCAGCAATATGGTATATTGTCAAATTAATTATTTGAAAAGAAATATTTATAATAAACATTGGAAACAATCAGTAAAATAAGGGGTTTCACCAAACATTCCCAGTTTCATGTAAAAATTATTCAACTCCTCTTCCCACAAGCCATTTTTCATATTTTGCTGTTGTCTTACAAACTCATTAAAGCTCCAGATTCATAAATACATTCTGTTCAATAGATATGAGATTTATTTTGCATTTGTCCTGGTGGCTACAAAAGATGCTTACTAATAAATGAGTAAATTTGCCTCCTTCTTTTTTAGTGCTTTCATTCTCCATGAACAGTTGATTTGAAAGCTACTATTTGAGGTGCTTTGGTACCACACATATACACAAGTTGCCCAACCTTTCTCATTGAGATTTTTCATTGTTTGTGAGTGTCAAATTTCAAACATTCAAATTTAAAGTTAACGTTTTGGGGTATGTGCCTTGTGCTGGATTTTCTATAACGGTTTAGAAATAATTTGAAATGAGCTGGAGGAGTGGTATTCTAGATTATGTCTGTTAAGAAAACATGTTAAATTGTTTCACTAGGAATTTCTAAGACCTACGGATTTTGGAATAATGGAAGAAGTTCAGGAATAATCTTGGGAATGTACCTGCTGCCTGCTCAAATAATGTGTCTGCCAAGAAGTTTTCCAGGAGAACACCAGGTTGTGTATGCCTGTCTGATACTTCAGTTGGAAAACTGGCACCAAATAGGGGAAGTGATTAAAAGCTGTTGTCATGTCTATACGTGTAGGGCCAACTTGCTTAGAGCTGCGTAGCAACTAATTCTGATATTTGTGGTACTTTAAGCACTCAACATTATCACAGAATCTGAGTATTACTAAGGTGTGTATGTTTTGCATTGTGCATGGATTGATGTGCTCATTGCTGTCTACTCCCTACCTGCTTGGCCACAGTTCCTAGTACAAAAGAAGGAATATACAGGTTGTTCTTTCTCTCTTTACAACTTTTTCCTGCTCCTTGAAATAATGCAGAGAGCTAATCTCACCTTGACTTTCTCTTTGTCTCACCTTCCCAGCAAGCATTGTCCAAAGATCCACAGTAGGCAGAAGAAATTGTAGTAGAATTCAGACATTCTGAAGAATTGATTTTGCAGTAGCCACTTGTATGTACAAAAACATAATTCTAATCCTGTGTCGTTTCTTGGCATTCATGTACCATGTTCATTGAGACTGAAACAAAACTGCTGCCTCTAAGAGCCATTGATTTGAATATTTATCCAAAATCAGATTATAATAAATGGCACTTAGGAATCTTGATTAACCTCTAAATAAGTGTTAAATAAATGTTACTTTGGAAAAGCCCTGTCGAATGCTAATGATAAGTTGTGAAGTAGTAGTAATTGCAGATATGGCGTTGTAGACAAGGTAGTCAATTAATACCACTCTCTCAAACATGTATAGCACATCAGCTGCCATGAAGCTGGGGTGATTGTGGTAGTGCATACTGCAATTGACATACACCTATACAGGTAGGATGCGTAAAATGGAAACTTAGGTATTTACCGTGATCATCTTACTTGGTGATTCAATGACTTGACTTTGGGTGAATATTGCTTGGCTTCCAGCTTGCTGATGAGCTGTTCTAACTAGATTTTAAGGGAATATCATGGTTCAGATGAAGACTGTGAATAGTCCAGACAGTCTGCAGGGGGTGAAGTAATCAGCCAGGTCCAGGGATCACCCTGAGAATACAGTCATGACCGGGAGTAGGTAGACCAGGGACAAGGCTGAGATGAGGCTACACCATAACTCATTAACCCATCCAGGGAGCAGATGGGAGTGGTAAAAAAGCAGGGGTCTGTTTATCCAGGAAACAGCTACCCAAAGCAAAGTCTAGTAATCCATTCAGAGACTACTACATTTAAAATATAGCTCTGATTTAAAGCCCTGGGCTGAGTTTAAAGGGAGCTCCTGGGTCTGGGAGCATGAGTGAATGGGAGGTTTATTAGGGTAATACAAGACAATCAGAGCCTTGATAGCTTCTTCCTTTCTCTTTCTTGTATCAATGCCTGCAGACATAAGGTCCACTAAATGAATCTCCCTAACTCACCCACCTCATGGTGGTCCTAAGGAATGATGTGTTTTGGAAGAGTTCAGGCTGAGATTGAAAATGGAAGTGGTAAACATGTCCTCATTGCAGGTGTGTTCATAGAAATAGAGTATAGATCATATGTGCAGACTCCAGGAAGTTTGGCTTTTCTTTTTTTTGAGGGAGGAAGCATACCCATATGGTGAAGAGTCCTCAGATTGTCTTATTTCAAGCATGGTTGCAACCTTCAATAACGAATTGGGAGAAAATACAATGTGTGTTGATGACACAACTGCACATTTCCAATGGGCTACAAGGAATTAACTTCAACAAAATGAAGATGTTAGGAGAAAAAAGAACTGGGACACACAATGACAACAGCCTGAATTAGCTACTTCAGCATGTCCCAGCAGAGAAGTCCAAGTGAAACTGATAATTCTAGGGGAAATTTCTTTCAGCTATAGCTTAAGAAAAATAACAGTTGAATGACAAAAAGAAAGAAGAAAAACTGGGTGGGTATGTTTTTGGTGTCATCAATGTCAGAAAGAGGGTGCCACCTCCCAGGACAGAGCATCAAAAAAGTGGTTCTTTACATGGGATACTTCTATATCTGCAGCTGATCTTCCCATGCATGGTGTAACTCCTTTGTCACCAAAATCCAAGTTTTTCATGACCTGGATAAAATGCAGCTTGGCCTTCTCACCAACAAAGACATGAGTAAACAGTAGATACACTTGAAGTATACCTTTTGTTCCTGGTCACCTTAGCCTTCAGCAGTCACAATATCTGTATTTTGACCAGGCCAATAATTTGATACAACTCCTAGTATAGAGAAATCATGAGCAGTGAGGAGAGAGAAAAACTCTCAAGGAAAAATTAGATCTGCTGGAATATGGCTTGGACACACCTGCTCTTGCCACAAATGAATAAAAGAGGACAGAATGACCAATTTGACTCACTTGGTTCTGCAAATGCAAACCTAGAGACATGCAAGCATAGCTGTGAGAGCTTCTGGGGACTCTATTCTCTCCATCTGAAATCCCAGGTTATGAAGTATAGTAGGACTTCATTTTGAGGAAAGAAATAATTTCAGTTTAGTTTCCTACTGCAGTTGCTCTGGGCAATGACGATGGGCCTACCTGCCTGGGAAAGGGATTGGAATGCTGCTGTGTAAATAAAGATGAGACTGAAACCTTAGGCTGCAGAGTAAATGCTGGGTTTTGAGGAAGAATTTTCAGGTGAATGTAATTATTTTACTGGATAATTCTGACAATTTAAGACAGCTTTTTTACAGTATATATCCATGAGATCAATTTAAGACCCTTTAGCTGGCCATAGCTCTTTTCCGTTTTCAAATGAAAATTCAAATGAAGTCTTGAAAGTGCCACTATTCTGGTAAGGGCAATGTACCCAGTAAGTGTAGTCAATGTGAAATAAGCTCAAATCCCATGTTTTCCCTATGTTGCCTTGCATGATTTTTTCTAACTAGATATAAAAGCAATTAATAATGACAGGGTTTTTTGTTCGGTTTTGCTTGTGTTTTCTTGTATGGTGTCGTAATTTTGTTATGTTGTATAGTTTTTTGTTGTTGTTGTTGTTGTTGTTTGTTAGTTTTAAATAGTGTGATGGATTTATTTGCTTCTGTCCCCACTCTAAATAAGAGCAAAGCTGAAATCAGAGCTGTTGTATGATCACTGATATGTTCTTAAAAATGTTGTCCATTAAATTATATTAATTTGTTTTTCTGTTATTAAATACAACATGAATGGCTATTTTAGAGAGTATCCAGCCTTAAATGTTAAGAGCAGTTTAAATTGAAGTTTTCCTTGTGAAAGTTGTCCAAGATTTCATTCCGTGAGTTCTTCCTAAAGCTGTGGCTACATAAATCAGCCCAGAAGCATACTTTTGCATGAGTTTAATGAGTAATAATACCTGCCCTAAAACCAGAAAATTGGGAAATATGCCAGATTGATGAACTGTGTTTTTCTGTAGCTTAGTGAAAACTAAGATCAAGGAAACACTCACAGAACCATAGAGTGGTTTGATTTGGATGGGCCCTTAAAGATAATCTCATTCCACCCCCCTGTTTTGGGCAGGAACACCTACCACTCGACCAGATTGCTTTGAGCCCTGCCCAACCTGACTTTGAACACATCCAGGAATGGGACACCCTCAAAGGCAGAGTGTTGGGTTTTTTGTTTGTTTGTTTTTTGTTTGTTTTGTTTGTTTGTTTTTGTTTGTTTTGGTTTTTTGTTTGTTTGTTTTTGGGTTTTTTTGGGGGGGTTGTTTGTTTTTTGGGGGGGGGTGGTTTGGGGGTTTTTTTGAGTCCAAGGAAAAGGCCTCTTATCTCTTTGGGTATGCTTGGACATAAATTTACTAAGAGGAGGCATTTACCACAATTCCGTATATATTTTCTCATTCATTTTCTATGTACCAATCTTCAGCCAGTGCATTTGGCTTCACTCCTGCTGCATAGACACTAATTTACACCAGCTGAGATCCTGGATCTTGTATTTCATTTATATTCATATACCATGAGAATATGTCAATAAAGCACACAGGCTTTGAAATGGATGATATATATATGAGTGCAACATAACTATTTTACATAAGGACTTGGCTCAGAATTGTTACTTATCACTGGAATTCTATGATATTCTTTCTTTCCGACCATATCTTATGCTGCAGCTCACTTGACCTAAATCTTGCTTCAGTATTCTGCTGCAAAAGACTGAGGTTTCAGGCACTGCTGCAAGTAAGTTAAAAAAATTGAAGTCTTTACTAAAAATGATACAATGAATTCAGCATTGTATGACATTTAACCTTATATTGCAACCTACTGATTTTATGCCAAACTTAATATTTAGTTTTTAAGTGAGCTGCAGACTGCAATGCTATTACCAAGAGTTGTCAACACAACTAGCAGAAGGCTCAAGAAGTTGATATGGGGAAATTTATCAGATTTGTCAAGAATATGAAGATGGTCTGGGAAGTACAGATATAGATGAGAAACTGCTATGAAATACTTAGCACCACTGACCATTAAAATAGTGACTGTAAAGTTTTCTAGTTTAATTAACAATTAAAATCAAAGGCCAGTTTATGCCTATGAGAGACACTGTGTTGCACTGCTGAAAACTTTGATATGTGTCTCTACATTACTTTTTTTTCAGTTAACATCTGGAAGATTTTCTTTTCTACCAAGCCCTATTTTAGTTTTAAAAATGACAGTCTGAATCCTGCAGCAGTCTGCAACAGTGAATGGAGTCTCTGGCAAATTTAATTGCCACAGAATCACAGAAGCTGCTGACTATAACCAAATGATGTGTGATAAACCAACACAGAAGCCTATTTTACTGAAATACTATCTTCATTTAGTATTTAAATGCACTGGGAAGAAGCCTTTTGAATAGCCTAGGTCATGGAACAACAATTGCTATTGGAGTCTCCGGATTGCTTCATTGTTTAACTTGACAGCAGACTACCTGCAGTTTCACAACGTAGATTATTTTTATGGTCAAAATGCTGGTACTGTAGCAAAATGTTTTATCATACCTGTGCAATACCTCATTCTGTATTTGCTCTGGCTTTATGTAATTGGGGCTTCAGGCAGAGTGGATGAGCTTCAAGAAGCTGGGGAACTGTTAATGCAGCAATGTTTTCTCTATTGTGTCAGTATGCTGTACCCACAATGAAGGAATCTTGTGAAGCTCATTTCAGGGTGATTTTCTGGTGTTTTAGGTAGGCCTGAGGGAAGAAATTCTGTGTACTCTGTGCTTTGTCTTGAATAAAAGAGCATGCAGATATGAAGCAGAATTCAAAAGTCTCCTGAAGCGAAGACAAAGCTATTTGTGTGCTAGTGGTATTCTCTGTGTAGCATGGAAATTCATCAGTGAACGCAAGACATTGACTAGTAATGTGAACATTTCACATTCACGGAGATACAGGGCAGTCAGTAACAGATGTCATATCAATCTTTAGTAGCTTCTTTCACCCTGATTGTTCTGTAGGGTTCAGATTGCAACACATCTCTGAGATGAGTAAGTAATAGATAATAAATCAAAAGGAAAAGCAAAGTCTTCTTCTGCTTCCTTTAGAGTAGTTTCATTTTTGTGCTGTGATGGTATGGGAAGCAGAAGAGAAGCAAGGATGAAAAGGTCATTTGTAGATGCCTTATGGGAAGGCATCTGATTTTGTCTCTATAGCACAAGATTCCATGTCCTAGGGAGGGACTCAAACACTTCTTGATGGGGTGCGTCAGGTGCAGCATTGCCAGCTGGTCAGAGGAGGTGTTTGTCCTGTTTTAATTTGCATTGGTGTGGCCTTACCTTGAGCCCTGTGTGCAGTTTTGGGTACCTCAATGTAAGAAAGATATAAAGCTGTTAGAGAGTGTCCAAAGGAGGGCCATGAAGATGATGAAGGGTCTGGAGGGGTAGCTGTATGAGGTATGGCTAAGGTCAGTTGGTGTGATTGGCCCGGAGAAAAGAAGATTGAGGGGAGACCTCACTGCAGTCTGCAATTTCCTCATGAGGGAAAGCAGAGGAGCACGTACAGATACCTTTATTGTTATGACCAGTGACAGGACTCAAGTAAATGGCATGAAGCTGAGTTAGGGGAGGTTTAGGCTGGATATCAGGGAAAAGTTTTTCACCCAGAGCTGGAGCAGACTCCCCAGGGAAGTCATGACAGCACCAAGTGTGAGTTCAAGAAGTGCTTGGACAATGTTCTCAGGTGCATGGTGTGATTCTTGTGGTGTCCTATTCAGGGCCAGCAGTTGGCCTGCATGATCCTGATGGGTCTCTTTTCTGATTCTCTTGATTTTCAACAGCTTTTGCTAAAGAACCAAGAGTTTGAGCAACCGTGGACCTGTTGCTCTGTTGAGCAGAAAAGGACACGCTTCTTGTGGTCCTTGCCTCTCTGAAATCACTGCACTATAATTTCTTTCTCCAGAGGCAAGTGAACAAATTATCTGAAGTAGCAGCAAATACTCACTTAGGTTACTAGGACTGTCTACAGACACAAATATAGTGGTGGAGAACGAATCCTTGTGCAGTTCATGAGAAGAAGATGAGGTTGGGGTCCACAGGTCTGGATGCTGGCTGCCAGGCTTGACCATAGGAAACCTTTTCCTGTTGTAAGTTTGCTATTTGTTCAGGCTGTGCACGCAGGTGTAAAACAAGTATTTAATTTATTTAATCTAAGAATTATTAAAAAGAAAATCTCATAAGAACTCCATAAGATTGACATTATCCAGCAGTAGTGTCACAGCCTGCCGTCATTTAATGCCTCTTCTTGTGAGGCCAGTATTCCACGCCCAACTGCATTTAGTAGGTCAGTACAGTAATTTTAAATGTCTCTCTTTCATATTTTTGCCATCTTCAATTATACCTTTCCACCCCACTATTTGTGTAATTTTCTTCTGTCTGAAGTCTCTTTACTGTGTTGTTCTCTATTGCGCAGCATGACAAATTACCCATCAAGCCATATCTTTTCAGCCCAGAAATGCATGGTAACACAGAATCATGGCATTATCACATGTTGTGCATTTTATTTCCTCACAGTTCATTCAAAGGTGTCACTTTATTTTCCTGCTTCATTTTGTGATCAGGAAGATTAACTATTTTAGTGCTCCTAAACTTTAGGAACAGTTAGAAACACACCATAAGCTCAGAGCAGCACATATACAATTATGTATCACTTAACTCTTCCTCTGCATGGCAAAATAATATACATGGTTTTGAGTCTTTGCAGAAGTCATAATAAGGCTTTCATCCTTATTATGTAGCTGAATAACCTGTGGGCAAGAGTATTATTTGTAGCCTCAGGCCACCAACCAAATTAACTGTGAGTCACCATTCATTTTGACAGTATGCACTGGGTTCTCTTGGGAGTTATGAAACTCTCTGGGTCAGATGCATCCTCTTCTCCCCCCTTTCTCTTTAATTCAAGATAAATACCAGTAATTGTAAAGTTTGTGCTTAGATATGTCCCAGGCATTTCAAATATCTATTAGAAAAATGAGCTAGAATTGCTAAAGTATTGGCAGCTAATACATATTTAAAAGACTTGTTTAAAAATTGTGATTAGGATGATACAGAGAAAGTTTGTTATTGACAGCATCATTTAGAACCCTCATCAGCATTCAACAGGGACTGTTTGGTAATTCAAGGGCTTGTAGATTCCACAGCATCAGTTCTCAGTCTGAAGAGAACTGCAGGAGCAAACACAGAGCTGCCCTCATAACCTATCTCAGATGTGAGGCAGGATCTCAGAGAAACATACCCAGTTCTTCTTTATGTCCTATTTTTTGAGTGACAAAGAAGAATGATTGATTGAAAGTGAGAAAAACCCCACTTCTATAAGGCAAGCTAGAGGAATTAGGACTTTGGGTAATCAGAAAGACCACTGTGGGATGAAATTTGTCTGGAAATAACTTCATATGTTTCATGTAAATATTTTTGTAATTAACAAAATACCATATATTTAATACTGTTAATTTTATAATTTATTTAAATAATACTTGCTCCTAGAAAAGCATGAAAGCAGAATATAATAAGAGGAAAGTGTCATAGTGCCAAGAACACCATGACCCATTTCCAGATTTGCATTAATGGTCCAGTCACTTAAAGAGTGGAAAATACTGAGAGACCGGTCTTAAGATGTGGTGGAAGAACCAGAACTCCCAGCAGCTGGTGTAGGCCCGTGTTAAGCACCAGTCCTGAACATAAATTAATCTAATCCTAAATAATGTTTCTCTCTCACCTTTTGCAGCATTTTACAGTGCACTTTGTAGTATTTACCTATTCTGTGCATACTCTGAGTCTTACATGTTGGGTTTTTTAATATCCCAGGTATCAATTCATACCACAAATAATGTAACTATGCTTCTTTTTTCAAGCATGCCTTTACAGGTTCAATGGAAGGATTAATGTAGCAATAAAATTTTATGAAGAATTTAGAATAAGCCTGACTTGTGAACTACAGACAAAATCTTTTACTTTGGTTTTTTCCAACTTTCTCAAGAAAAATCTTGAAATTTGTTTAAATCAGGCTGGAAACTCTGGATGTTTCAGTTTGTTTATCTTGTAATGCCTTCTGATCTATTTGCTTTAAAACATCAGGTGGGATAGTAATAGAAAATCCAGCTCCAGTATGTTTCTCCATGTCTCTCTTTTATGGAAATTTGTTGCTGCAGCTGATAAACAGAATTATACAAGCTTTGTCTCAGAAATAACATCGTAAAAGGTTCCAAAAAACTTGACAATGTTGACAGTTGTTTTCAGCAAATGGCTGCTTTACTGTAGCACTGTCAATGTTGATGTCCTTGTGCACATGTAAAAGAGCAATGTGATTAAGGCAAGCTTGTCCATGCTAGATATGAGCCAAGTTTTCAATCTCCTCATGGCACTGAAAGATTGCTCAGCTGTTGCAGATAAGGCAAGAATAGCTGGCAGACTTCTTTCACTAAAAGAAAAAAAACAACCCAAAAAAAAAAAAACCAAACCCCAAACAACAACAACAACAACAACAACAACAACAAAAAAAACCCAACAAAACAAAACAA
Organism: Acanthiza pusilla; assembly: GCA_036630365.1. Classification (NCBI taxonomy): domain Eukaryota; kingdom Metazoa; phylum Chordata; class Aves; order Passeriformes; family Acanthizidae; genus Acanthiza; species Acanthiza pusilla. Next base: position 9,080,807 of record JAXCHO010000145.1, read on the forward strand.
AAAAAAACCACCCCCCCAAAAAAAAAGACAAAAACCCAAAACCTTGTCTTTGGGCATGCTTCTATAGGAATGTGTAACATCTGCTACTGACCTTAAGTTCTAGATAAGAAGAGCTCATATTTATAACTTAAATCCATATTCATTGGTTTAGACGATGCACTTCCAAGGATACACTAAAGTATTTTCGTGAGGAGATATTTGTCTAGACCGCAGTCTAAAGCATGATATACTTCTATTAAGTGTTAAAGTAGCGAATACCACTGTTCCTCTAGTGTTACTTGCCAGTGTAACTTTTGTCCGCCCTATGTTGAATTTAATTTGGACAAATAATCTATATTGTATTATTTTCTAAGAATATTTATACATTAAAATCACTGCCTGTGTTCTATCTAGAACATATAATCTTTTCCACATTTTTTCCTCACCACCAACAAGATGAAAAGAGTGAAAAACTCAGTTCTTTAGCCTTTGTCATGGGAAATAGGTCTGAGTGAACACAATCATATCTTCCATCCTATTGACCCTGAGTTCTTTATGTAAGATCTCAAAGCCATGGGACTCAGCAGGTTTGTTGCCATTTCTCGGTGTGGAAATAGCAGGAAGAAGCCAATTTCAACAACACAATCTCATAAAAAACCCAGGGGGACTTTCTCATATAGTCTAAACATACTCAGATTTCCTCTTTGTATCTGTTAAAAACTCTCTAAAAAAAAAAAAATCTGGGTTTCTGACAATACCCTGAGGGAGAGAAAGGCATAGATTTCAGGCTGGCTCAGGGTGACCAGCTTCAAGTTTTTCCAGACACTCAGTGTGATGCTCTCTCTGCACATCATAGACTATCTAGATAAGTCTATGGCTCAGGGAGATGATATAGAAAAATCTGTGAAGTTATCTATAAATATTTTCTTTTCCTGACAGGCTTGTAAAGTCACAGAGTGTGATACTGAAGGGCAGCATTTGATATTGTAGCATTTGATAGTGTCTAATTACAATACTAGCTGTCCTCTTCTTACAATCCAGTGACACATTCACTGTTCTCCAACCAAATTGTGAAAAAATGCTTTGGACGAAAGTCTTCAATAAACAAACCCAGCTCAAGGCCAGAAAATGGTCTACTCTCTCTACAGAATGAAGCTGAAATGTGATAGAAACTGAAGTTTATAACAAGGCATTGAAAGAGTGCGACATAATACATTCAACCAAGAGGGGAAGGAGATAATTTAAAAATTTACTCCTCATCTTAATTCTAGTATTTCCCTGAATTTTAAGACTTGATGTTATAATCTTTATTAAAAAAATCTTATTATGGGAAATCATGGGCAGCACCACCTGTGCCTCCTTATACTTATCATGTTTAAAATAAAAGCTATAGCAAGTGTATCAAGAAGGGCTTTGCTCTCAACAGAAACCAATATTAGTTTAGTACTTTGCATCATTACGGTAAAAGGAGGTGCTGCCCTAAAAGCCACACTGCAGGAAGATATGTTCATTTTTATGCCCCCTGTGAAATTCAGAGTGACAACACACTTCTCTTCTCTGTTTTGGATAAATATTTGTACCCAAACACTATGAAGTCAGAGAGCAGCAGTTTGACTCATATTTCATTCTCAGGCTCTGTGGTCGAAAACCTAAATCTCATAAATGAAGGGCTGTAATTATCAGTTAGTAAATCTCTCTCTCGGCAGTTATTATTTAAGGTCAATTACAGTGAAAAACTTTTCAATCTGGGCTTATTACAAAAGGAAATCTTTCATGCAGAATTGTTGAAATGGGAGAGCTTCTCCCTCTACCCTGGCTGCTCTCTGCTTTTGTGTGTTCTCTCACTACAGCTGCAGGCATTATCAGGCTGACTCCACTTTGAAAAGCTAAATCCACATTCTTCAGAACAGTTGCTTGGTGTTGGTCAGATTTCTCTGCAGACTTTTTTTTCCATCTGCAGCCATTGAGGCTGACACATAGTTTCCAAGAACTTTGCATGTCTTCTGTCTCCTGGCTTGTCTCCTGAATGCCAAATATTTCTCAAACGGCTAGCAAAAGATCCAGCTAATCTTCTGCCTTGTGGGACAAGCTTTGAGAAAAAAAGCCATATGGCTCTGAAAATGGATTGTAAAGTAATTATTTCATTTTATGTTAACTTGTCTTTAATACTTCTGTGTGCTTTCATTGTTACAGTTAGACCATTCACAAGATCTGAAGAGACTATGAAATCCCGCTAACTCTAACAGCAATTGCAGCCTTTGTTGCTGACTGTAAATGATGTTACACAATGATTCATATAAAAAAACAATAATGCAGCTTGAAAAAATAAAAGATGAGCAATAAACTAAACCAAAAGAGCTTGTTGCCTTTCCCAAAACAATGCTTTTTCATTCCTGACCTAGGTTTACTTTTTTTCCTGTCTTCTTTGAGCATCCTTTATATTATATACTAAAAATAAATACACTGAAGGGTCAAACTTTAACTCCAAAATTACTGCCTTTCAGATCCTTTGTTTTCCTTCCAGGCATCTAAAAATAGGTCAAAGTAACACTGAATAATTTGAAAAGTTAACAAAATTTTGTTTATGGGAAGTCTAAGTAGATGTAATCAAAATAACATTTAAACGTGTTGTTTACCTTCCATTTTCAACTAAACATTTTAAAAAATCAAAGTTTTAGAGAATTTTTTTTGTTTTCTTTTCCGAACAAGATGAAGGGAAAAAAACCAAACCAGCTTCAAGGGAGGGAACGTGAAGTCCGCAAGGGTCACTGTCTCCTTTCCAGCAAAATGAACAAGGTTTGGCTCTCAACCTCATTTTGTTCTCCCTCAAAACACCATGCCTAGATACCCCCTGGAAGATGAGGGCCGAAGATTGACACACAACAACTGTAGATGCATACAAGGCCCTGTAGATACAAATAAGGCCCTGATTCTGTAAGCAGGCTAGCTTCAATAATGAAGAAACAGTATGCAAAGAAGAAAAGGAAATATTTATTTTTTGGCTGTACCTGAAGTGAAAGACAAAATATTCAAGAACTTCTAATCACAATCAATAAGAGAAATTTCCCTTTGATTTTCTGCTTTCTGTACATTAAATAAACTATGTTTCCTAAAATTTGTGACAAATCTTTTAATACATATTGGATGAACCCTGCATTACAGAGCAAGGCAGGGAAGGCCCAAGAGACCCCTGCACAAGGCCTACTTAGATGTTCTACCTCTACAGTTCATTTTCCTTGTCTGAAGCCACAGGAACAATGGAAAAGGAGCTAAACGACTGCTGGCATTTTGAACCCAGTTAATCAGATTCTTCTTATCAGGAAAATCTTGTAATTTAAGTTCCTTTTCCATCAGTGCTTCTCATACTTTAAGGCTTAATCATGAATATTGAAAATGCATGACATATTTTGAGATACATTTTAGGGTTTTCTTCACGCAGACCATCCAATTGACACACACTAAATAACTGAACTTCGCCAACAGAGTGCCCCTTCCAACTCTGCACACAGACAAACACAGACATAGCTAATGTAGGGTTAAACACAACCTAAATTTCTGCAGCATCAGCATCTTACCAATTACAAATGTGCAGAACAACCAACCTCTGAACTTTTATCAGATATACCACGATTTAATCAATACATGTTTGTAAGCCTATTGCCAGAAAATATTTTTTCTACTCGGTGGTATTTGCCCAAGAAAAACAAGGCCAGAATAAACACCTCCTGTGGACCAGGAGAAACCTCTATACATATGTCTCTGAAGAGTATATACATAATAATTATTAGTTAAAAATGTTTGAGAAAGGTAGAGCTTTTCAGATTTAGCAGATTCTTATTAGATTTTCCAGTATGGAAGAAAAGGAGAATCTGAGGATTCTTGTGCACACTGAAAAACGTTTTGCACATATTCAAAGAAGATATAAGACATTAATAAAATTCAGATAAAGTGTGAAAGTCAATGAATTATGTGACCACTAAATCAAGGTCTTAGAGACATGTCAGATACTGATTTACTCTTGTATAGATTTGAGATCTTTGGACTCCTTTCTCAAAGTGGTCAGGGAAATGCAGCAAGTTTTCGGGCTGAAGGAGAAGATTTTTTGGTAAGCTATAAGAGAAAGCCCTTTGCAGAATGCGCAGAATTTGTGGTTATGTGCTGGTAGTGAAAATAGCAAAGCAACTGATAAAAAAATTCCTTTACGTCTTTAAGAGGAAAGTACATGAACATGAGTTTCATTTTCAGGAATTCTTTGGAGGCTTGAAAGTATCTGGTTTTAGACAAAGTTTCGATATTTTTCAATATCTTTGACTTGCTTGGTTCATTTAAATCTCAACACAGCTGTGATCCATGTTTGAAAACTGCGTACTTTGAAAAGCAGTGTCTCAGTCCTTGAGGAATAAATCTGCTCTCCACCTCAAGAACTGCGGCTGTGATCAAGAAAAAAAAAGTTTTGCAGAAAAGGCATGAGAGGTTTGTGTGTGTATGGTTTTTTCATTTTATCTGTCTTTGTTTAAATAGCTGCATGATTAATAGAACTTCTACTGCCTCAAAAATCTAATCATACTTAAAATAGGAATTAATTCACAAGAATATCTTTGGAAGAACAAGTATGAAGTAACAAGTATCTTCCCTTCTGTATGCTGATTTATAAAGCCATTCCAGACCTATTACACAGCCTAATACAATGGGTAGGTTTTGCTAGTTCCAGGTCCTCTAAATATCTTGACGATACCCTAAAAAAGCTGATATCTGTTGGTTGTGATCAGAGAGAGCACTAGAGCTGAAGCCTTGCTTATATCTACAATATTTCCCCTAGGAGGTGGTAAAAACATAACTATGCTATAAACTGTGAGGGAAAACACATGTTTTTGCAGGGCATAGGGTGCTTCCAGCCCTGCTGCTTCCTGGGATGCTTGGAAGAGAGTGCTTGAGGCAGAGCTGCAGAACACAAGGTGCTATTGGATCCATGCCCCGTGATGCAGGTGTAGCTGTGGCAACTCCAGGCTCTGTATCAGGATATCCGGGTCCACCAGGTGGGTGGGGACATATGAATTTGGGAAAGGAGTGTTCACATATGCCAATTTTTCTGGCTGATGTGAAGGGAGAAGGGCAGCTGCTGCCTGGCTGGTGCTGCTTTGGTTCAATTTATCCCTGAGCAGCGATGACACAGATGCTACAACTCTCCTATACCTGGGGGCTAGTGCTGATGGATAGAGTTCTGTGTGCCTCAGAATACTAGCCACCACCCCACCACCTGGGGCTGTTTTTCAGAAAATCTATCAATTTATGCATTGCTGGATGTTATTTTTGGGAAAAACACCTCAGGCCCAGGAGTGGTGCTAATAATGACAGCGTAGTTTCAATGACACTGTCTTGACTCCAGTGCATGACTTCAAGGAACTATATCCAAGGCAGAATTCAGACCATTTTAGGACCAGAGACAAGTGATTTATCTGACTTCCAGCTGATGGAAGTTTAAGGAAAATGCAGTACTGAGTGTCTTGACGTTTGCTGAATGTCTCTGTGGTACGTCTGATACTGCCCCTTCTGAGGGCAACAGAACTGGAAGTGTTAATAATACAAAGCACTTCTTTTGCCTTTTGTGCAAAGTTATATTGTAATTTCCTGGTCTGTGTAAATTGCTCTTTAGCAGCAAAGTGCCCTACATATGTCTGAAGTAACGGCAGCAACACAGAGTGTTTTATGTGTTAATAGGTAAGTGGGCAATAAGTACCAGAAGGGGTACAGGTGGAAGCCTCATCTGCTTCAGACCTCAGAAAGAGGTATTATCAAATATTTTTCCTCCTTTTTTCTTTTCCCCCAAGTGTGGTAAGTTGGAACTGAAATTTTCTAAAGCTCCAAGCATTTCTTTGCCCTCTTATGCTGTTATATTAATTTCCCACCTGGGCATCAGTGTCTGCAGTGATGTGTCTTGTCCTGAATGCTGCTATTATGTCCCATCATCGTTGCCTGTATGCAGAGCTTGACGTGGAACAGTGGGTCCAAGTGTACCCAGTTTTTGTAGTGAAACTTAGCATTATCTATTTTCAAAGGCTTGTCTTACAAAGAACAGAAATACTAATTGAAATGGAAATTATTTTTTTTATTTCAATTGTCTGAAAGGTTTGTTAATGACTTTTTTCTTTTTTAAAAATGGCATACTACAAATTTGTCTTTTTTGGCAATTCAAGACCTTGTGCCCTCACTTAAGATCTCAGATCTTCAGGCTACTGACAAAACTGTGGAGAATCAGGTTAACGATTGGGGTAAGATAAAGAATTACACATTATGGTGAAACTAGTTTCCACTCACTAGCTTCTAACATAGGTTAAAAAAAAAAACTCTTTCAGAATATCTTAATTTATAATAAACTGTTTTTTTCATCCCCTGTGATTCTTCATTAAGAGGATGTGATGCATGCAGTGCCTTAGTTCCTGATGTAAAAGTCACTAAAGCCAATGGAAATATATCCATGCATTTCAATGGACTGTGGTTTGAAAGAATCCTGTACAAAGTGTATATTTTATGGCTCTGCAGCACAAATATCCTTTAATTTTAATGAAAGATTTTCTGGTCCATAGTAAGATGTTTTCATTAGTGTCAGCCTAATGCATTTTGTTAATGAGAATAGAATTTATGTAAATGTTAAATCTGAAAAGTGTACCTTGAACTGTAATAGGTAATAGGTAATAGGTAACTGTAATTGGTAATAACTGTAATAGGTAGTGCTATATAGATATAAGGGATTCTGTAAGAATGGCAAAACTTATATTTGTTGCATGACAATGCTATTTATTTTTATTTAAGATATTAAGCTTTCTGATAGAGAACTAGAGTGTATACTCTACTAGAACTAGAGTGGTATCAACCATTTGAAAGTACTTAGTAACAGCCTTTTTTTTTTTCCTCAAAAGATCAAGCGCAGTTTGGAAAACCAAGAACTAAAACCAAATGGCCCAGTTCTTCAAACACACTTGTCAGCAAAAGTAATGCCAGTGAATCAGGAGTATTGCTTTCTTCAATTGCATTCCTGAGGAAAACATTGACGTGTTCACGGCTGGCTCTTGCCATTTAGTTTGTTCTTGCAATCTCAAGTATGAAAAGCAATTTAATGTGCCTTTTTTATTTTAGTGCAGAAATGAAATTGGATTTTCTTCATCTGGCGTAAAAAGAGTGGCAAGATTCCTTGTTTCTTCTGATCTCTGCTTGTGTAAATGTAGAAATTTGAAATCAAGCAATGCACACTATTGATGGTTGATTTAAGGCCACCACATTTATGCCTTTAAACGGAAACCTTTGAAAGAGTAATTTCTAATTATGGACAGCAGTCTTCTTATTTAATTACTTCCCAGTGTAACCTTTACAATGTTAAGAACTGAGAATTTAGATGTATTTAAAATGTGAACGTTGGGGTGCTCCTAACTGATTTCTTGCTGATAGTCTGTGCCAGCTCAGAATTTCACACCTTTGAACAGGCTGACTGGTTTGGCTTGAGTAAGAGGTAGCCTGTTATCCTGGACTACTTTGTGAGTGGGTGAAGATGGGTGCCTTTGAAAATGCCAGTTGGTAGGTAACCATAACAAATCAGATTTACGTGAGAGTGGAGAAGGTAGAAGCATCCACGTAAAGTAAAATGAATTTACTGATGTACAGAGAGACCACGGATAGACCATGGAACCAAAATCACCCAGGACTTGGTTTTGAGGCCATTGAAAAACTTTGCGGCAGGAATTTTGGGGAACAGATGTTGGAATGCTTGAGATGGCTGGCTACATTTACAGGTAAACCAGCTCTGCAGAGATGCTGTCTTGGGGTTCCACATATTACAAGGGAAGCACTCTTCATAACAGTATTGAATTGCCTGTCATCCTTCCACTTTCTTAACAGGAAAGAAGGATACATGAGAAGTCTAGGAAAGGGGAATTTTGATTCAAAGGCTCAGTATAACTCTTCAGTGTAATTACACATACTTTATCTCATTGGATAAGATCTGGTGGATTTTTGTCTTTCCGTTTGGAGAGAAAGCATAGACCACAGAAAACAAAAGGTGTCTTGTGTTATTTAACACAAGTTAGTAGTTGAGGTTTGGTTGAGTGATTTATTTTCCAAAAAAATATGTCAAACCAAAATGCATTCATTTTTAATTAACTCTTACATTGGAAACAGTGTTAGCGGAATTATTGTTGTGAGCAACATTTTTGTCTTGTAGTTACTACAATATTTAGCAGTTGATAGACTTAAAAACAGGCTTCCCTGGTAGTTTAATGAGCTCACTTCTGCCATAGCCAGCTTAGCCTGGTCAGAAATACTTGCAGTCCTACCAGGTCTGGGGGGCAGGCTGCTTGAGATCCTATAGCGCACTGCTGGCAGCACACAGCACATTCATGGGTTTACAGGCCCTACATGATATTTCATGCAGTTCTTGTTTCTGTGGCTATGACCTGTTGCTGAGAGTCAAGCCACTATGTAAGTATGAAGGACTTCAAACTCGCAGTGTGCCGCTTTCCAGAGCAAGTGGACATTTGCTCCAGTTTTCCATGATCATATTACTGCTTGGGTTTGCTGCTCAGAAAAATACATCCATTTGCAGCATTTATGGTAGACATGGAAGAGCGCTTGCATTGGAAATACAGGCTACATTAGTATGTATTATTAAATGTGCAAAGAGGATATTGTTACCTTATCCCCAGTTTCAGCAGTTTTAAATGTTCTCTTTGTTAAAATAAAAAACGTTCAAACATTCAAAGTAGTGTAGCCAAAATCCAACTTAGGAAATACATTATTTAGCTATTGGCAAGTTGATACGACTTTCAAACTCCATCTGTGACACCAATTTCTCCACTGGTGCCATTCAAAAGAATATTTTTCCTTCTATTTACAGATCTATCCAAAAAGAGAAAGGAAAAGTAGTATCAGAGAGTGATTTACATTACACCAGATTTTACTGCACCTTGAAATAGTTGCAAACTACATAAGGAATAAGTCAGTTTCTAATTCACAGAAGAAAAAATTCCAAGGTAAGTGAGGTACCCACAACATTGTGGCTTAAGAAGCATTCTGAGCAATTTCTGTTTAATCTGTCCCAATCCACAAGATGGTATTAAAATAGACTGGTAGTAAAAAACACTCACAACCTTTTTTTACCTGACAATGTTAACTTTCACCCAGGTGGCTCATGCAGAGAATTAATGAATTTCCAGTTTCGTTAATTAGTACAGATTTTGTTTGCAGAATCAGAGATCTGCATTTAGTAGTGTACAGCAATAAAAGAGAAACTGATTTGACATCTTTAATTCAAATGTAAATACAAGATGGCTAGTCTGAAGTTTGTGAGGTTTCTTTGGATTTCTATCACTGTTGCTAAAAATAGAATCTGACAGTCTATTTTTAGATCACCCAGAGCCCTTACAGGTTGGAACCTTGCAACTGTATTACCTACTGCCTTCATGAAAAACCTCAAGTATATTTAAAAATACATGATTAATTTTAATACCGTTTGGAATAATTCTTTACATACAAATATGCCACGGCCTTCAGGAGACTGTTGTCATATTTAATTGTTGAAGGATGAAAGTCCTTTATCTCTACAGAACCTTTAAAACAGCACTGTTTATGCCATAGAAATGATTTTCTTCAGACAACACTCGAAAAGCACCTAAATATTTAATAGAGCTAATTTCTTAACTGATGTGAGATATGTTGATTTTGTTGACTTTCTTTTGTCCTGGCTTCCTCAAAAGACAAAAAAAACCATTCCTCACTCAGAACTAAGAAGGTCAGAAGTGTTAGCAACAAAGCTGATGGAAACATTTTTTTTCCTTTTCAATAGTTGTGCAGCAAGAAGAAAGAAGCAAGTGATGGTAGGGGAAGGAAATTCTCCTGTTCACGGGGAATCCCGCCTGCATGAATCCATTTGGGTGTACCCAGAGACAGTGGGCAGGGCAACTCAGCTTCCCAGGCATAGCAATTAAGTATAAAAACAGTGTCTTTATCTAAATAGACCATCTATATTCCAGAAATTTCCACCACACTTGCTTCTGAATTCCTACTTTCTTAAACTGCAGAGCAGCATGATCAGCAATAGTTATGTTGGCATAACAGTGGCTGTAAAGTCATCCATGCTGAAGAACTAGGGCAATCTATTAAATCAACGTGAATGATCCATATCACTATGAATTTGTTTGGCCTTTCTAATGGTGGATTGGGTTTTTTTAGTTTTTAGGATTTTTTGGGGGGGTTGGTTTTTTTTCGAAATTCACTCAATTTTCCATTGCCTGTCAGAGATCAGCTGTTGTCACTGAAAGTTTGACATGAATGACCATGGCTGTGGGTGGCACAGGCAGCATTTGGTCTTACCTTGGTGCTACTTGCAATCTGAGGAGACTTGATCTTTTAAGATATTGGTGCCTTTCACTGGGTCCTTGGTCAGGCATTCCAGGAATAACAGGGAAGCTCCAGTGCTGGCCCTGGAAACAGGGCAGGCAGATGGGGAGAAAAGGATAAAAGGGGGAAAATTAAAACAAAGTAATAAAAGGAGGCTGAAAACCAGCAAAATGTTATCAAATTAGCAGTACTGCAATCCCCAGTTTTTCAGAAAGATCAAACTAGATCCTCAAAGGCAAGGCTGGCTTTAGAATAAAAAAAAGGAATAACCAAATTTGAAAGACAAATAGAGAAACTTATGATGTTCTAGACAAAGCCAGAAACGTCAGTGTTTCATTCCATCCATTCATTATTTTTAAAATTTGTCTTACAGTTTTTCATTTGCTAGTAATCATGATTTTTTTCTATTGCTATAAGGGGCTGAGACTTAAAGATACTGAATCTAATTCTGTGAGGTTTCCTTTTGTGGAAACCACCTAATGTCCAGTGACTGGTCATAAAATTCCAAGTGGTGTCAATACTGATTAGGGTAAACTTATTATTATATTAACTTAGTTAATTCATTACATTGAGTCTTTTGTTTTGTTTGATTAGTGTTGTGCATAACTGGAAGGAAATTTTTTTAAACCATATTGTCATTCTCAAAGTCATGATTAATAGCCGTTTTATCATTTGAGCATTGAAGAGAGAAAGATATCAAATATTTAAATAATCCAAACTTCTACAGGTGAAATAAAAGATCCAGAAAAAAAAGGTACTACCTACAGCAGAATAAAATTAAACTGCTCAGCATATATGGTAACTCTTTTGTGGAGTCTACTGAAAATTTAATTTTTGAAACATTTTATGCAGATGCTTGTCTTTACATCTTAAAGAAATTTCATTAAAACTGCCTAAACTACAATACATTGAGGAACACTTTCAAAATCTGAGAAGCTTAAGACTTCAAATCTGGCAATCAAGCACATGAGGTAAGGGAGGCTTAACGATACACATGTCAAGCCTGGGGTAAAATATGTTTTGGAAGACATAAGCTTATAAAGTGGGCTTTTTAAACAGTGTTTTCAGATATGTTTTTGTACTTCACCCATCTTGAAAAGGAAAGTAAATGGGAGAAGAGGAAACAAAGGTAAGCCAATTGTATACTTTTTGGAAATTCATATAAATAAAATGTTATCCCAACTTTACACCCTTCGTGTAGTAGGTTTGCCTGCTGAAGTAGATTTCCCTCCTTACAAAGCACATCTAGATAAGGCACCTCCTACCAAATATGTCAGTTTAAAAATGGCAAGAATTCTTGTGTTATTAATGTGATAATGTTCACTATAAAGGTCCCTCGTACTTGGGCATGTCAATCACTGACAAATTAGTTGATAGGCATGAGAAAACAAGTTATCCTCTCTTGCATCAGGCAAGCGAAGGTCAGAGAGGGGATCAGAGGGGCTTAGCTCAGTCACTCCACCCTTTAGAGATATGCCCATACTAGAAAAAGCTGAAAAAGAGATGATTCTGCTTTGATTGTGCCTGCGTGTTTTAGAAAATATGCCTGCTTGCTGTCATGTGAATCCTCAGAGGCAATCACTGTGTTCCCTACTAAACTGGATCCCATCAGCAGGCCTAGTCATGTACACCCACCTTCTCTATTCCCTTTCTAGGCCATCACTGCCTACTGAGAGATACCCATTACCTGAAAATCAAACAATTGTAGTATGTTTAAGAAAGAAGCAAAGCAAGGACCAACATGTGGATTAAGATGTTGCCTGAATAAGTCCAAAACGTCTCAAAAGGAGAAAAGTTGGCTACTTCCAGCTAATCTCTTCCTCTGTGTGGCAGTTATGCTTCTGGCAGTTTAGGGGAGCTAAATCCAGTAGTTGTACCCCAGAATGGTCTTGGTTTTCTCTTTGTGTTTGCACTCATGATCCTTGTGGGTTTGGCCCCGCATGTCCCATCACAGCTTGTTTCTCGAGGAAACACTGGCAGAACAAAGAGTCATTAAAGGGATAGAGATGTGAAATACTGAGTAGAAAAAGTAGATGAAATAATTTCTAGAGAAATTGATATTTGTTTGGACAGAAATGTATCCAAAAACTAACTTTGAGCTTTTTTTCCTGAATGGCACCCTCAACCTGTGGGTGGGAAGAAGGAAGAAGTGAGGGACACCAGTTATGACAGCTCTGGGGGAGCCAAACTTTTTGGGGCCAAACACTCCCTTATCTCTCCTGAGGGCACAAGGCATGGTTGCATTCCTCCATCTTGGTCCTGGCACTGCTGCTGGGACATGAAGTCTGCTCATTCAGACCCAGTTTCAAGATCCAAAAAACTCCATGTTGGCCTGCTGGAATGACTAAAAGCACTGAGCATCAAATATACCTAAGGATGTGGAAGACAATTCAGCCTTCCAGCAGTTGCTCCATCCATTTTAATAATTTTACAGTGTATCATTGGCACAGCATTGCCCTAAAGAAATGTAGCAGTTTGGACTGTTTGTAAGAGTCAGGTCTCCTAAGCTCTACTAGTTTTCTAGGCCCATATCCCCATTGCCTCGAGGTATCCTGAAAAACAAAACCTTCTTTTCCTCCTTTACACTGGCTTGCAATATGACAAAATGACCAAAACAGCAAAAAACATACTGCTAGTAACAGTGACCTACAATTGGAGCTTGTGCAAGAAGCTGAAAGCATGATTTCTTCAAATTATTAAATGCTTCACATAGCCTAATACCACAGCAGTGACCCTACTGGGTCATTTCTGAACAAGTTAAAATAAAAAAAAAAGAAAGAGGTGAAAAAGAAGGGAAGAAACCCAATGTTTTAAGCATCAAATTACTAAATAATAGAAATGGCATTTTCTGTCTTAGATGTTTAAGAAAGGTTCATGAAAGAGATGAATATTAAACCAAACATTTGGTTGGCTTTGCTGCAGCTGGCTGCAGGAATGTAAACCTTTTTTTCAATGACTTCAGCTCCTAATTTAAAAGCTAGGATTTTTAAGAGTTAGCAAGAGACTATATTTGGCTAAAAAATTCTGCTGTCTTTACTTATTAGCCAGCACATTCAAAACAATACTCCTTTATCAAAAAACAATAGTCTGGTTTATTCACAGCATATGTAGAACTTGGACCTTCCACAAAATTCCGTTTTTTTCTCTTGCAATATGTCTGTTGCTGTCTAATGAGCTGCGACAGTGTCTGTACTTCATTTTCAGCAAATTAAATTTACGCCTCATAAGAATTGTGGTCTGGTTGTGGCACTGCTCCTAGGTATGGGTGGGGTTTGTTTTTCAACCAGCACTTGGTTAGCCACATGGGTACGTGCTGTCGCACCACACAACAACTGGTTGTGCGACTATAATAACTGGTTTGAGCACCCATCCACCCTACAAAAGTGAATCCTGCTTACTTTACTTTGTGTTTACTGCGCTCCCTTTCAAACTGTATTGTTGGCACAGATGGGTATTTATACAACTTTTATTTTAAACTCTTATTTAGAGTCGGGACTTCAGTAACACTTGCTGTCAGATTTATAGTGCATGTTTAAAACCAATGTTCTAAAAATGTAATATTTAAAAAAGGAGGAAGCAGACAATGATCTTATACACCCAGGAATCTATTCTCTCCCTGGATGTGATGGGAACTGTGTACACTGCTGATGAAGGAGCCAGGCCTGTGAGGCAGACTGTATACATCTGTGTTTATGCAATTATGCTTGAGCAAAAATCATCGAGATAAGCTACAGTCTTCATGCAAAATCCATCAGGCTGCTCAGGGAAGGTAGGCTTGGAGTCTTGGATCACTGTGCTCCTGCAGCAGATGCAGATCTGATGGGGTACTCTGTGTTCCATGGGTAAGCTCAGGTCTTGTGTTGAACTCTGAGGAAAATAAACAGAACAAAATGAGATGCACAAAAGAAAAGAAAAACAGACTCTTGCTCAGCCACTGAAAACAAGATGGATCCAAAAGTGGTTTTCAAAAAAATCTATCAGGAGAAAAATATCTTCCAATTTCTAGTAGGAGCTTTCAGGCTTGTTGTAGGGCAGGAGGAAGCATTATTTTGTCAATAAATAAAAAATCTTTATATGAATAGATATTGTGATCTAAGTACTTGTTCTCAGTGCCCATTTTCCATGGCTAGCAAAATAAACAGCAACATGTATGGAGCGCACAGGTTTCTCTATGTCTGCAGGAACAAAAGCTACATTTTATGAAGGCAAAAAATGGCCTAAAAATTTGGTTTGTGTTTTTGTATAAACCTATGCATTTTTTTGTTGTCTTTCTCCCCTTGTAAAAGCAGTATTTCAAAACTTTCGTTTAGAAAGCAGCTGGTGTACACATCTCAGCACTCCCTGCAATAATTAAACAATGCGGAAAAATAATGAAGGAAAGGTATTTGTTAAGAATTTGGTTTTTCAGCCTTCTTGAAAATTACAACAACCATAAAATCGCTTGGCAAACTCATAAATCTCTCTTTCTCTTGAGACTACAAAATTAATTTTTTGCAATAGGCTTGTGAAATACATGAAATAATATAACCACTCTTTACTCAGAAGTTCAGTTGAGAAATCATCAGTAGATTTATCAAGAGCTCTTGATTCTCCATCCTGTGTAGTAGCTTCTAGGGCTCTAGCTTTGTAAAAATTAATACTCTTAATGATATTTACTACAATCAATTCTGCATAAATTGGATCAGTGTTAGTTCAAGAACAGTTTAAAACTTGACAAAACATTGGAAGGAGAAAGCCAATCTCTTTTGTCTCTTTTCTGATACCAAATACAAAGCATTTAAAGAAAGAAATAATTTTTAAAATAAGATAATAAAAAGTGAAAGTAAATGCATGCATGCCAACATATATAAACATACATACACACATAAACACACACACACGTGTATAAATGAGTGCTAGCCTTAAAACTTCATGATTTACCCCACTATGTTCTCCGCATTCAAATAACTATCCTTGATGTCTTTCCGTTATGCAAAGCAGCAGAAACTGGACACAAAACCACACAGCTAGTTAAAGCTGTCCTTCCAAAAGGTTCAATATTTTAGGCTAATGAGTAGGACGAGAAAGTGAGCTTGGAAAATGCAGTATGATCTTTATATCACAGACTATAGAGCAGGGTGGTCACACAATGTCAGTGCTTCTGAACTGTGCAAAACTTGTTGTAACACAATACAGTTTCATACAGACTGGGAGCATGCAGAGGGTTGAAGCAGGGCCTCTGTGATCTGCTTGGTGTGGACCCCAAAAACTGCATCTCTTTCAGGGTAGGCAGAGGAGAGAACAGGTGAATTTTGCTCATGAAGAATATAATTACACAATTACAAATGGGAGTGCTGAAAAGTTAGTGAAGGGAAAAACAGCATGAATAAATTAACAACTCATAACAATGTCAAAATACTAATGGTGGTAATATACTCAATTGATAACCTCTATATAGGACTTTTCATTGCTTGTTTTCGAGGTCTCGGCAGAGGAGAAAAGTAATATTATCAAAACCACCAATTAGATACCTTTTAGGAGTTATTTACAGGATCTTCCTGTCTTGCTAGTGCTTGCCTTACTTGGATGCTACCAAGCCATGCTGTTGATTTTTGTTTTCAAGTGACTTTGAAAATACAAAGGCTTTGCAGAAGCGTAAAATCTTTATTTATTATGCGATCTCCTCTTTCTGTGAGACTGCTGAATGTAAAAGTTATGTCAGATATATTGCAAAGATGAAAAGACACAGAGTGTCACTTGGATGGTGGCTTTTTTCCCTTCAAGTTTCATTTTCCATCTATTTATTAAGAGTAGCTACATCAATATCAATTTCCTTGCGCTGACTGTGAAGTTGTGCATTTATGAAACATCGGTAGGTGGAATCTTACTGCCAGAGCTGTGAGTAACATTTCAAGTGGTTGCAGGCAAGTGCACGTGGTCAGCACTAAAAAAAGTGTCATTGTCAAGCGTTTTACATAATTTGTCAGTGGTACATGGAAGCCATTATGGCAACAAATCACTCAACCATCACAGCCACGAAGTGGGGAGGGCACCGCCAACCATGTTTGCAGGAAATTAATTATGAGCTGGCAGGAAATTTGTTATAAGAAATGTGAAAAGAGGTGGCTTTTCCCTTTTTCTTACCTTCAATTTTTTGGTTTGGTTTGTGGGTTTTTTTGTTTGTTTTTAATAGGAACTATTTGAGCAACAGTGTTAATATAAACTGATTTGTAATAAGAGTACAGGTATTTCTGCAAAGGTGTATGTGTGTATTGGTGTTATTTTCAGCTATTTTGCATTTACTCTTCAGGTGGTGTTAATCTGCAGATGTGAAATAACAGTTGTGCCCATAACAAACCTGTATTCCTCATAATAATTTCAGTGGTGACTATAAAGGACTTTTAGCTGGGCTGTCCTGCAGAAATGGGCCAGATCTGGCTCATGCTCAAAAATAATGGGAAGCAGAATTTTCTGGTTTTGCTTGCATTGCACTGTGTGATACAGTACACAATTCAGGACGTTGGTAGCTAAAAATAGACCTGGTCTTTTTCCAAGAGAGTCAGAAAGTAGCACTTTTAAAATGCCTTCCTAGAGAATAAAGTAAAGTTAAACATTAAATTAAAACTGTTTATAAAGAAAGAAATATTTCTAGTAGAGCCTATGACAAAAAAAAAAAAAAATCACCAAGCAAAACCACCAAAACCAAACTGAAACAAAACACAGCAAAACTACCAGTATAATTGGTGCTTTGAAT
Organism: Acanthiza pusilla; assembly: GCA_036630365.1. Taxonomy (NCBI): domain Eukaryota; kingdom Metazoa; phylum Chordata; class Aves; order Passeriformes; family Acanthizidae; genus Acanthiza; species Acanthiza pusilla. The sequence goes on from JAXCHO010000145.1 coordinate 9,097,905, forward strand.
TTTATTTTTTTAGAATATTGTATGTTAGACTTTTCTTCCTACAGTTGGTATTTATTTAAAGGCCAATAAAACCAGATAAGACAATGTCTCGGTTTTGGAGACAGTGTCAGGAGGAAGCTCTCCGGCATGAATGCCTCCTCCCCAGGGAAAAGGGCTTCCCCTCTTCCCTCTGCCAATGAAACAATTTAACCACAGCAAGTGAAAGTGGAAAAAATGGAACTATTTATTAACACAGGAGAAAACAAAACTATTTATTAACACAAAACAAATCTGGGGGAAAAAAAAAAAAAAGAGAAAGAAAAAAAAGGTAAAAGGGCACCTGCAAGGAGCCGACAACAGGTCACCCCAGTCTCTGGGAAGGGGAATAGGAGTCCACTCAGCCACCTAGAGGAGGGCAGATGGAAAAAAGAAACCTCGCTGACTCCTGAACGCCAGTCCTCCTCCTTGTAGCAGCTGAAGCTGGTGAAATGTGGTGGCTCCGCCCCTTCACTCACTGGCGTGGCCTTCCTTGGAGTTCGGACCTCACCAGGGCCACCCTGCAGGGCCGCTGGGGCCACCCCACAGGCTCCCGGGCTGGAGAGGAGGGAAGGAAGATACGGAGACCAGGGGGAGGAAAAGAACAAATAAACAAAACCTTTTTTCTAAGCTCACAGGGAAGAGCAGGGCAGAGAGCAGTGTTGTGGTCTCTCCGAGAGCCATCGACCCTCTCCATCTCTCTCTCTGTCCCCCATCTCTCCCCAGCCTTTGGACTGAGCCATTTAACCGGCACCTGCAGGTTCCGGTTCAGTTGGACCAACCCTGTCTCCGGTCCCAGCCCACGGGTCCATCGGCCATTGAACTGAGCTGCCACATGCGGCCTCAGTTGAACCAAGTGCTCAGCCGGCTGTTCGACTGACCACCAGGTGTGGGCTCATTGAACAGACGGCTAGGTCAGACATTTAATGGACCAACCCCCTGGCTCCAGCACCACCACCCCCCCACCCCCCGTTCATCTTAAAGGCAACGCAGCTGTGGGCATTAAGCAGACGGGTAAGGAATAATGTAGCTTCCTAATGTCACCCCAGGACAGACAATTAGAAGATACCATCATGCAATACAGAAACCACCAATTTCTATGTAAACTTTCAATTGCTAAATTATTTTATGTCAAAAGCAAGAAAACTAAATGCTTCTAAATATAGAGCATTGGAATTTTCTTATCAGTTAAGTTTTTGGAAGCCCTACACTTTAAAGCACCATAGTAACAGCTCTTCAAGCTGATTCATTAGAGTTAATCCACTGAGAACTTCACTGAAAACATTTCCTCTGGGATCAGAGAGACTAGAAATCAATTCTGATATCATTAGAACAAATTTAAAGATCAAAAATCCCTAGAAAGCATGTGATGAATAAATAAAGAGATCTTTATTCCTTTTGTAATCTTTTGCACCTCTTTTCTACTTTGTTGTACTGCAAACAAATATTTTTGCCTTACAAATGTTAATACCTTGAAAGATTTTGTTAAACTGTGGCTGAAATAATTCACTCTGAGTTATATGAGTACCTAAACTACTACTGTTTGCAAACAGACTGTGAGAAGGTCAAAGTAATTGATGATATTGAAGGCATCTTTGCCAATTGTGTAGTTTGAGCATAAGTGTCCAGGGTACATCAAATCTCTGTTGAGGCCTGAATCTGAATATCATTTATTCCCCCCTAAAACAAGCCCAAAGGTTATGATGATGAAGGCAGCACACTAAGCACAAGTCCAGCTATAGTTCCAACCCTGTGGTTTACTGAGGAAGAGTTCTGTTTTACATGGTTGATGTCACCTCACTCTGCAACCTTCTGCTCCAATACTAGCAAATACTACCTAAGAATTTTGGTTTAATATACTGCAATCTTTGAACAAGGCTTAGGTTGCCCTAATTATATGCTATCAATAGTTAAGAAACCTATCACATATCACAGACTACCTTGGTTCCTGGAGGGGGACCAGCAGAGGTGTCACACTCCACACCACCTTGTCATCAGCTGCAGCTGTGCTTTAAGAGTACAAGCGGCATCTGTGGAAGATGAAATAATCCAAATTCTCATGTGTACTTTTCCTTCAGAAAACAGCTCACGCTGAATAGCATTTCTGGTACTGGATGCTACTCCATCAGAGTGAAGTCACGCTGGAAGAAAAAAAATAAATAAATGTATTATAAAAATAAAAGATAATGTCAAGTCATATAAAATTAAAACTTTGGGTCCCTGTCTTTTGTGTCCTTCCATCCTGCCACGTACACTTAGTCCAGAAGGATGGCCAGAAAAGCTCTGTCAGCTTCGGAGTTGTCTGGGGAATGCTCAGTAACACGTCTCAGCCTCTGTGCACATCCCATATCCTGGGTGCAACATCAGTGGTATTGCCAGCCCTTCTGATATCAGGTCCGCAAAACCAGGGAAAGAATGGTTGTCACATTATCTCACTCTCTCCAATTTTTTTTTTTTTGTTTCACTTTTAATTGTAGTTTGCCTGAAGGGAGAGCAAGGTATGGTCTGCTTAATTAACTCTGGTCAATAACGAGGTTCAAGATGAAGTTACTGAAGCCATGGGAAGCCCTGCTGTGGTGAGGCACCACTGAGCAGGGAAGCATGGAGGGTGGTGTGACTTCCTAGCTGCAAGGGGCCAGCTCATTGAAATCCCAGTGCAGTTGCTCCTGAAAGTACAATTGGCTTCATAGGGAGAGTAACCAAGCCCTTTGTGCCGCCATGTATGATATCCATGTGTTTGGCTCTAGTCCTGGGCCAAGGCTTGATAGGATGGTTGGGAAACTATGAGACCTGGCTCTGAGGTATCACAGAGCACAAGCTCACTCACCTTTGCCCAAAAGTTGTTTGCGTGTTGACTTTGCAAGCCTAGGTGTCACCTGCCAAAACATTCTACAGTCTGCCGAAGCAGATAGTATCTTTTTTGAAACATACCTAATTCTGGCATAAAGAAATGAAGACTGTATCTGTGATGAGTGCACAAGGAGTACAGGAGAGGTAGGAAGGAGCAGGAGAAAGACGCTTTTGGGAGGCAAAAAGGAAGAAAAAATGAATATATTTAGAAGAGGTAGGTTGCCCCGTCCTCTCCAAGGGGTGGAGAATTAATCTGAGTGATGAGAAATTCTTAAAATTGTTCATGAGATTTTAAAATGGGTGTATGCAAAAGTTAGAAGCTACCAAAAGACCTCAAAGGGGAGTTGTAGATGTTATACACAATTTTATTTTAATGATATTTTTTCTTGGTTGGATCAGAGACGATCTGAATTTTAAACCTTGTAGCTTAGTCTGTATAATTTCCTAGATGGAAAAGGCTACTAATATCTAACATTTTTGTACTATACTTGAAGATATAAGATATATGTGGAGAGATACTGCCATAATTAAGCAAAATTCACAATGCATAACAGTTATATCAGCAGTTCAAGGCCAGAATGGCCTCTAAATGATTCAATAGTAATACTTTCCAATCCATTCCGTTAAATGTGACATTTCAGGACATCTTTTCACTGTCCTTCTCATCTGAACATCTCAAAACATTTACGTTGTTTTAATAAAAAATGAATGAGGATTCATAACTTTACTGTGATACACTGTAGTAAAGACTGTCACGCAAATTCATGGAAATGAAAAAAAAGAAGTAATAGCAAGATTAGGAACCACCCAAAATCACTGTTTTTTGCTGTTAATTCCATTTTTGGACTTTGACACAAATAAAGTAATTGTAATAGCTCATGTGAGCTCAGAGAGAGGGTTAAGTAGTGTTTTTTCACATCTTCAGCATGTACAAATAACTACGCTGTGCAATTTTCCAGAATCGTACACAGGGAATTAGTAATTTCTGGGCAGCAAAATATTACCAGGGGCAGGACAACATCACTTTCACTGCGAAATTACCGTTGTCCAGCAGACAGAGAAAATGTTTGAGTCATTTGACTCTGAGGGAGTGGAGACCATAGAAGAAGCAAAAAAACCCCCAAAACAAAAAAAACAAAAAAACAAAAAAACAAAAAAAACAAAACAAAACAAAAAAACCAAACCCAAAAAAACCCAAAAAAACCCAGCCCTTTTCTTGGTTAGAAGCATTAACACCAAAGAAAAGGGAAATTTGCCCTTTAACAACTCATCCCACAGTTTTAAAAGCCTTGAAAAGAGAGCACAGCCTTGGTTATATTGATACTCTCAGGCTATAGGAGTCTATTTTCTGAATAGAAAGCTGAGTGCTGCTCCATCATGATGTGAAAATGAGTCAACAGTGGGTTATACTTCATCCAAAAAGCTTTTGGAGCGGGTGACCCCATACAGAAGGACAAACAAGATAGGTGAGTGAGGACAGCATGTTTCACCTGGAGCCAAAACACCTCTAACCAAGCAGTCAGTCTTCATATTTATGTTTAGGAGAGTTGTTCTGAAGCTGAACAGTGTTGGCTGATGTGATCCAAAGCCATGACATTGTTTTAGGACTCTTTGCACCATTGTGGACTGGTTATGTTCTCATCTGCAGGCAGGATTTTGGGTGGGTTGTCTACTCTGAAGTTGTGAGCTGGATCTCCCCTCCAAGAGCAGCAGAAATTTTGTTATTTGCTGCTTCTCAGTTGTCTTTGTGGGCTTGGCACACAGAAGGACACACCAACCTGTGGGGTTGTGTAGGATCACCAAGCCCTTTTGGAAGAAGCAGGGGATTGAAGTGTTATGTGGTGAGGCAGTATGGCTGAACAGCCCATGTTTCCCCACAGAAAAAGGCTGGTCAAAATGGCTAGAAGGTAAAATCTACCAAATCCCTTCTAAATAAAGCTGTTGACCTGTGACAGTACTAAATACCACATGCAAGAAAAAATAATCTCATAAACACATATGTCCAGAAGACAAATATGATGCCTGCCATGGGCTGTAGATGAAGCCTCAGATGCTGTATTTCTATTTTCTTTTGTTGGGTTCCCCCATGAACTGAGTTATACAGTGCCACAGTGATTAGCTTACTGTCCCCATTTAGCTCTCCAGTGGGGTGTGAATATTTTAACTCTGATACACAGTCCATTTTCACTGGTGTTTCATTTGCATTTCATCATGCTGGGAGAAATTAGTCTTTGGGCATTTCTAAGGACTGCTGTAAAGATGATAGGCATGTTTCCTCATTGTTTTGTCATCATGTGTGATAGTGTTCCTCTTTCATGCAGTGTCAACCCAATTTGTGGTAGTCTTGGAGTAAGTATTAAAGATGTTGCTGTGTTCTTGTTGTTCAGAGGTTATTTCCTGACGCTGGCGCTGCCAGGGATATATGAGCCTGAGTGGAAGCTATGTGATGGGTGCACAGAAGGACTCAAGTAATTTAGGAAAGAAAAACCTTTCCACGATTTTCCTTTTCACACATGCTGAAAGAAAAGGAGACAGATTTATGACGCACACTATTTACATTGCACTAGTATCAATAAAGAGAACCTGAGAGAGAAATGTCAGAGGTAACTGTCATTAGCAGATATCATCAGCTTGACAGGACGGACGCAACCTACAGACCTTCCTATGGCTAAAAAACTGCTGTTGTTCCTGGATACCTGCATGTTGCAAACTAAAGAGTATTGTAAGCCCTGAGTACATTGCAAGTTCCCACAGTAAATCTACTGCAACAGAGCAGTATTACTATGAACCTCTTCACTGATCATTATTGGTTTTTACATGAAAAAATATGCACATTATATGAGCTGCAAATATACACTCTTCAAACCTCTTGCACTCTGTGGTTAATCCAGTTAGAGCGACTTGGGTACTCCATGTGTCTGCTGGCCCCCAGTAGACCTCTTGGCAGGTGATGTGGCTCTGTTTTCCCTTAAGAATTCCACAGAAACATGTGCTATGTAATGGGATACTACACTGTTCTTTTTCTGAGCCTGCAAATTGCTATTATGAGAAAAAGGAAAAGTTATTAATATAGTTTAATGCTACTTAATTTATTAGTTAGCAATTAATATATTTTCTAACTGGGTTAAAAGAGGAGACATACTATATCAAGAGAAATCAGTTCTGGTGTGATAAATGAAGGTACTCACCCATTCCCAAATTGTATGAATAATGTCATATACATCTCTCTTAAAATTACAGAGATTTCAGGAGTTCTGGTATGTATCCAAAGCCGTTGACACAAGGAAGGCAAGCCTTATGGTGAGACTTGAATTTAGGAGGAATGGAAATCTTTATCCATTGCTTAGGTCATGGAAAAAGATCAAGCTTGCAGCACTCAGGTCCTGTATGCACAACAATTGCATACCTCCTAAGCCTCTGTCTCCTCCCCCTGCCCCAAGCTGCAGAAGCGCAGGCAGTTCTCAGCACTTTATTCCTGACATGCCAACATATGTTGGCATAGGTTCACTTTGCGCAAATTTAAATTTCTCTTGGAAGCAGGTTTCACTGGTCTGAGAAAGTAAAAACCGTTCCCTACTTCCCTCTTCTACATCTGAGTATATACCCCTCCTGTGTCCTGTACATTGGCTGACATATACATGTATATGTGTATATATATGAGATGAAGCCAAATTTTAGAGACACTCTTTGTTCAAATGTCCATACAATTTCAGCGTCATGTTTGACTTCAATCTGATGTGATAAAAAAACTTCAATCTGGAATGATAAAAAAACCCAAAAGTAGCAAAATTATTCATGTGGATATTTGTGTCAGAATCTTTGGGAAATCCAGCAGTGTGTTAGGGTTTTGTTTTCTAGGTTTGTAAAATTGTGCTTCCCTGTGTGCATTAAAAGGAAGTAACATATGTATGATAACTTCAAGAACTGTGTAAGACATGACGCTGTTCCTTGTCAGGACTCACAGTTAATCCTGTCCTTATCCTAAAACCAGCCCTTACACTATAGAAGGGAGAGTACACAAAGGTTAAGTGCCAAATTTTTCAGGAATACTCTCCTCCTCTCAGCTGTCAGTGTTTTGTCATGGTCAGTCTCCTTAGGCCTTCCATCTTTTTAAAGTATAGTAAGGAAGCATTTCATTAAAATGATGCTATTTCTTTGTGGCAATTTGTTTGCAAAAAGAATTTGAGAATAGCTGGTTTGGGATTTACTGCTTTTGGAGACTCTACCTAAAGGCAATGCATCCCTAACTTGTATTTCCACTTACTTTGGCATCACTTTGTTCAAGATCAAGACCAACACAATAATGACATAGTTTAATAGGCAGCCGGAAAAGGCGAGCTGGATTAGAACACATCACTATGTAGAAAATACTTCTGTGCACTGTGGCAATGTTATATAGCATGATGTGAAGGTAAAGTTCACGTCCATGTCATAATGTCATATAGCTGTAGGAGAAGAAGGAAGGTTATAAAAGAAAAGACTACAGTGAGGAAATACTGCAGTGTCACTTGCTTCTGGAAAATTTACAGCTGCCTCAAATGAAGGGTTCAGTTGTGGCAATGGAGTTCATTTCTGAAAAATGTAGATTAAGTGGCTTCAAAAATTTGGGTATTTAAAAAAAGGCATGAACAAAAGCTTCATGCCAGTTTCAAAAGTTTTGTGTCCAGTCACAGATCAGCCAATGCGTAAAAAGTGAATGAGGAGGGCAGAAGGAGAAGACACGGCTTTGAAAACTCAAGCAGACCTCCAAACCTTGGCAAGCAGTTCCCATGCCCTGCCAGAATTTTGCTTAGACTGTATAAGATTTATTTGGTGTAATCCTTGCTACTTCCTCTTGTACTTTGAGGACGTGAAGGAGGGTGCAGGCAAGGGAAAATACTGCCAGATAAAATCTTGTGGGATTGGATGTGGGAGGGGAGCTTGACTCAGAGTGCCACTGCACAGCCATCAGCTGAACATTTGAACCCCTGTGTGTGCTCAGAGCTCAGATGGAGTACAGCATTTGTACTTGAGCAGTGCATGGGCCATGGTGGCCAGATTTTTTTTTAAAGTGTTTTTTGTTTGGTTTTGGTTTTTGCTTGTTTGTTTGTTTGTTTGTTTGTTTGTTACTTTGTTTTGAATCTGGTCATTTGTTTGTTTAATCTTAATCCTAGAAGTAAATTAATTTTTTTGATATTTTGTTAGAACTAGAATATCAGCAAACAGGTGCCCACTTAGATCCTGACAAGCAACTAGCAACCAAATGCATCCCCAAAAGGGGTTTTCTTGCTTTACTTTTTTGTAAGGGTCTGTAAAATGCTGACATTTGCCAAGTTAACATAAGACTGTTAAAAAGCAAGAGGTATTTTATCAACCTCACAGCTTTTTTTGGAATCAGATTACAATTTCCTGATTCAAATTCATTATTAGGAATAGTTTCATTGATTTCAGAGGGTCTGGGTCTGTCACAGCTGTTCAGGCTTCACAAGCATATTTGAATCTGACCTATGACGACTACACCTTTTCTGTAGATCAGCCTGGTAGAGAGGCTTTGTACGTTTAGCTTTACCAAGCACTTCCAACATCCTTGGATATACTGTGGAAAACTGTTCAGGCACTTTTTGTTACAGCATCCTTCTTTCCCCAAGAGGAATCGGATGTTGTAATATATTTCCCCCTCCCCTCCTTATGCAAACACATGTGGTTCTTATCTTTGGGCAGGAATAAGAAAGCAAAAATAAAAAGGGTCCTTACAATTCTTGGTGGGATGAATCTTCCAGGGTTTGATCCCTTGGCAAAGGTCTGTGGTTTGACTTTCTCTCTTCTTAATATTGTGTGTGTGTGCACCTCATTTTCTTTGATTTCACAGCACAATTTATTAGCTAGTTTTTTTTCTCAGTTGCCAGTTTCTTTTCCTTTACAAGATATTTTATCAACTAGTAAGTGCCTATTAAGTGCCCTCTTTTCTGCACATTTTGGCTACCCCATTTCCTCAGTATCCATTACTCAGGACCAGACTCTGTCCTTTTGGATGATGCAGATCTGCTGTTTTGTCCGTGTTTTCTGTCTCTCTCTTCCCTAATTTCCTCTGTCACTCCTCTGTCACTCAAGTTAATGCTGTTTTTTGGGAAGTTGTACTCCTCCAAGTGAAGCTGTCTTTTCTTTAGGTTCTTTTTTACCTTTCACTGTAATTACAGTGGTTTACTTTCATGATCCCATAATAAATACCAACTTTTGGTTTCATTAGACATTTTAGAATCCATGTCAAAATCAAAACTGTCTTCTCAAATTGCTACTGGTCAAGAAGAGACTTCCTGATTTTTTAAAATGAAAATGGAAACAGCAACAGTACCTCTCAAGGTATTTTCTTCAGCAAAATGCAGCAAACATTTTCAGTTAAAGGTTTTTGTCACAGAAAAAGAAATTTTGAACCAAACAGAAAATTTGTTGTGTTTTGACAGTAGGTAAACTATGGCAGTCTTATACTGAAGACCTCTGTGGATACATAGTAGTGTCGTGAGTCCTTCTGGGCTCCCTATGGTTTCCTCCATCTATTGACCTCTCATTGATTGAATGGGAGCAGTTCTCGGTCCATTGGATAAGACCTGAAAATAGTTTTCAATAACAGGACCTGTAAAATTTAAAAAAACCTGTAAGACTTCATACCTGCAAGAACCTGTGCTGCTGGCCTGTGAACTGGGGCTGTTTTGTGACTGTTGAAGCTGCTTTATTCCCAACCTGACTGATTGTGGCGTGGGGATGAAACAGATAGCCAAGGACACTAATCTTATCACCCTTCCTTATTTAAGCTGTTCTTGCTCATTGTTACTTAGCTCCTACAGGAAAACAAAAAAAATCTCAGCTAGTAACAACAGTGTCTATCCATGGAAGTGCAAGTAATTTAGTAGTGAGCTGCTTTTGCAGATCAGAACCTGGATTTTTAGGACTAATTAATTTTATTCTCTCCAAAAAGCATTAGAAATATTACTCAGTTTTGTTCTAATAGAAATTTTGTCAAATATACTAGATTTAGTAGAGACTAGTGGAAATAGTTAAACATATTAATTTTAATTACTGAAAATTAAAAACCATTTCAAGCTCTAATTTGGGGTTCTGCCAATTTAAGCAAAAATGAATGAATCGTATTAAAAATTAACATGGTTCTTATTTTCATTGGTTATATAGATCCCTTTCTCACTACATACATCAGTTAACAAAGTCTGCTTTCAGTAGTGGAAATTTTATTATCACTTCTAATTCAGGTTTTGCAACACATTAAATTTTCCAACAGTTAATGACTCTGATTTTTTTCTGTGCAGATTTACCTTTCATGAAAGAACATGAAAGAGGAAAGAAATGATGGTAGGACTGAATTGTGAACTCCCAAAACCTGAGGACAAGAACTGCTTGTATTGTGGAATAATGCTGGACAATGGTGATCACATGCATGGGTTTGCTGAAGCAGATGTAGCTCGTGTATTATTCATTCCAGTTTTCCAGTTTGATATTTTAAGAGTAACACAAACAGCACTGTAAAAATCTGTCAGTTGTTTCAAAACTGGTGTCAGAAGTTTCTCACTTTCCACTCATGGAGAGAGATCATCATCTTCCAGACTGCTTTAAAAATATTGAACTTTATTCTCAGTTCTGACCTGTGCACTCATGGCACTTGGATGGAGTATCAGCAGTGCTGTTACCATGTTCCCATGCTGCAGTCCCTGCTATTGTTATCCTTACATCTGGTGATTACTGAAGCCAATATTCCTTAGTTCCTTTTAATGTATTTACCTGAGTGACTGACTTAGTATCTCTGTGAGGGTCACCCCACTGTGGGACCACTGCAATCGTATCTCACAGAGGTGTCACAGCATCTTCTCCAAAGTGCTTGGAATTTCCCTCACAAAAAGTGATCTCAGTATGCAAACTACTGCAACAAAATAAACTAAGCTAGATAGCAGAGGTCAGTCCTGTCTGCCTACATTAACCTAATAGCCTGAGCTTCTCATCTTTCCTTCACCATTGCCATAACAGATACGATTTATTTTTCCTTTGATCCCATGGAATTGAGGGTGAAAGATTATTCTCAGTTTGTCGTCCTGAACCTTCCCACCTTCCTGGGGATGTGACCCATGACATGAGGGATATCTGTAATCATGGACAGATGCCTTTCTCAGGAATGTCCAGATAATGCAAGAGAGGTGGGAGAGGATCACACAGAAACCACTGACTCCAGAGCAGCCACTGGGCCTGGAGGTGAATGGTGAGAAATAACTATGTAAAGAGCAAGGGTTTTTCAAAAGCGGTGCCTTAGAATTTTCACAATGTAGCTCTCTACTCTAAAGAGTCTTATTTTCTCAACAGAATAAGTGTTTCAGGTGATTTTGAATATACTTTTGAAATAAGACACTGTCTTCAATGGTGTTGTCCTATGAAACATAAACTCTGTTTCTGTGATATTTTCATAACAGTCTATGCTACCAAAATGGCAATATTTTTGTGCTCAATCATAAAAAACTGAAAGACTGCGAAAATGGGTTTTGTCAGTTACCAACAGGACTCAGGATCCAGCAGTGGTTTGAGCTTACATTAGAGGTACCAAGTACATAAACAAGACTAAGGGTAAAACCAGGCTCAACAACTGTCAAAATAAGTCAGCCTTGTTATTCTCCACATCTCAAAGCTCTTAGCATACTTTGCAGTGGACTAAAACCAAATTGTATCCAATAGATACACAGCAGATGCAATATCAAAGCAAATTGAGCAAAAAAGTCTCCCGTCGCACTGACTTTTCCAAGTAGTGCCAGCTTGAAGATTAGAGGAGGATGTTCCAGGATTTTTCTAAGCCTTTTTTAAAACCTGTGGGGCTGGATACCAGTCAGCATCCCTTGGCTACCTACGCTAGTGCCCTATGTCATCATGGAAGGAAGTCTCTACCTATATCCAGCCCAAACCTTTCTTATAATCGCTTGTCTTCCCACCATGTGCTCTTCTGAAGGACCTGTCTCCATCTTCTAGATGGGCCCTTGGATGCAGTGACAGTGGTCACCTTCATTCAATGACATCTGCAAGCTTCATGGAAGAGTGCTGCAGCAATTCTTCCAGGACACGGATAAACAGGTCCCACAAATATTTGGACTAGTAGTCACCATTGATACTAGTGGTGATATTAGAGAACCATGTTATTTTATTTAAAGAGCAGAAACAAACGCTAAGACCTCAGAGAGACTGGCAGACTAGACATCTCACAGAGAAAATCATAGTGATGTTCATGAGATGTGACATGATTCTCCTCGAGAGACAGTCCATTCACTGAGATTCATTATGCAAACTTAATGAATCCTTAACAATTGTAGCTCTTGAAAGTTATTGTTTCAGTCAGATATTGATCACTAGTGTGTCTGATTAAAAGCAAGGGACTGAATTTTGGCTTCTTTCAGCAGTTTCATGTAAGAAATAATAACTAATTAATAGCACCATACATCTTAAAGAGTTGTCCAAACTCCTTTAACAAATGTATGAATAGAGAAATTAGTGTTGTGCCTTAGGTTACATGGAAGGTGCAACCAAAAGTATGTATTCTATTACCATCTTCATAAGCTGTTAAGAACAGGCAGGACAGTGTTCTTTATGTCAGCATGACTCAGCCCTGATAACACCATTTAGGGGCTATCCTTGCTCATGGGCCATCGAGGTCTCCAAGAGTGACTCATAAGATTACATCAGCCCATTTTTAGATACCCCACCCAGAGGGGAGGAACTGAACACCTGCATATAAGCTGAGACTCTAGAACACTAGACTACCTTTTCCACTGGATTCCCAGAGGAGAAGAGTCAAGAGCCAGCACTGGACCTCCAGAGACTGATGAGACCTTTCACCACTTCAACAAGACCACATCCATCACTCCAACGGGACTGCAGCCAGCATTTTAACTGGACTGCCAGGACCACCCTAACAGGGTGGCAGGTTGTATTCTGACTTTGTCAGTTTAAACCATTGTTTCTGTATTTTTGCCTTGTTCTAGATATTAAAAAACAGCTGTTATTGCCTTTCCCCTCATATCCTTTGCTTGAGAGCCCCTTGATTTCAAAGTTATAATAATTTGGAAGTAAAAGGGGTCATATTCCCTATTCCAAGGGAGGTTCCTGCCTTCCTGGGCAGACACCTGTCTTTCAAACCCAGACAGGTTGTTAGAAGCTAACCATCAAACTTCTGGTAAAGGCTACTTTAGCAATATTACTGATGTCTTAAGGACAATGTCAGTAGAGTGTTCTCTACTGACAGTGAGACAGACTTCTCCAGAAACATTGTCAGCCATAAAGAATACCAGCTATGTCCAGATTCACCAAGTTCCTGCACTGGAGCTCATCGATGTTGATGTTTGAAGACCTTCAGGGCAAGACACAAGGAAACATTTAACTCAGGATTGACTGTGCTTTCAGGTTTTTTTGCTTTGTAAACTCAATACCTCCAAACTAGGCTGTTTACATAGCCACATGGTCAGTTCGTGTAGTACACTGGCTGTCTGAGCAAGGGTAATATTTTGTCGCTCCTAGTTAAACTTTGCAAATCAGCCAAGCGGCTGGGGATACTGTATAAATCACAGTATGGTGTTAGCAAGTTCTAGGTTAGTGCTTTCCTTTAAGCAAAATAACACATTTTGTTTTCCACTACTTTAAAATGTACAGAAAGTATAAAAATCTTGTAATACATAGAAAATTGTTTGGATATAGCAAACATGGACTAACTCTTACTATTGCTGACAAATATCGACCCTGCACATCCACCTTTTAAGTATATTCAGATACATGTGAAGTAACTCAATATCTTCTAAAAGCTGCAGTTAAGTTCTTTGTTATAAAAGAAACAGCCTTAATATCTAGTCTTTGGGTTTTTTGGTTTGGACTTGCAAGAGGAATAGTAACAAAACTGAAAATATATGCCTAAATATTTTGATCAAATAACAGCCAGTTCTTACCTACTATCAATATTATGGCATTGTAATAAATTGCATAATATTATTATTAGAATTATATATTAAATAAGTAACTAGCTCTATTTAAAGAATACAGCTTTTCAATGGTCCCACAGAAAAAAACAACTAAAGCCTGTTTATTCTGTGAAAGCTCCAAAGACCCACCCTGCCTGCAGGAAAACACACCTCTACTCTCTATGTGGAAGAAATACTTAAGTGACTTTTGCAAAAATGAACACTTAAATACAGCTTCTTAGAAAACCAAGTATCACTGTGACTGCCTATCTTGGAGGCTTCTTTGGAGGCTTTGTTTTCTCTGTCCTAATGAGGCTTCTCTCTATAATTTTTTTTTTTTTTCTGGTAGGCCAGTTAATGCTGACACTTCACAGGTTAAATCTCCTTCCTTTTCCTTCCACTACTTAATTTGCTTTTCTATCACTGCATGTTGCACATGTGAGCTAGAGCTGCCTTTTAACTTTGGAGGTCATTGCAATAGGAGGTCAGCGGAAATCAAACAAACCTTCAAAAATGCAAGGGCAGTAAGACACCCACAAAACAAGCACTTGGATCCAAAACCAGATTTTATCCCAGACAGTCCATCAACAGCCTAACCGCAGGTCAGACCAACTCCAGTGTGGCTCATACTGTCCTCTGGCATTCACAAAAAACCATACAATTTTGCCCAAGGAATTTTCTCCACAGGGATTGCCTTTAAAGAGGGAGGGGAAAGCCAGCCTCCTAAAAGAAATGTACATGTATGCAACCTAATGAAAAATTTATTTTAAAACAAAGAAAAAAAAAAAAGTAAATCAAACCTTTATTGTTGATTGTATAAGCATGGGGAAATGGGAATTGGACTTCCATCTCTTTTCATATCAGCCTGAATTTTCCTAGACTTGAGGAGAAAAGTAAAAAGAAAAAAAATATTTATAACAGTTTGTTTTTCTATGCAAATTCACTCAGGCAGGGTTCTGTTAATTCAGTCCCTACCCTTTTGGCCATCAGTATAAGTATCCAAGCCATTACTTTTATAGGCTTGCTTCCTGCAGTTGCATAACCGTTTATTGTTCTTCATTTCATATTGCTGGTGTAAGACAGAGGATTCAGGTACTTTTGGCAATCAGTAAGACATATTATGTTTGTTTTGAATGTACACACTCACAATCTAGAGAATTGCTTGAATCAAAATGATGGTTCAACAGAAAAAAACACTCCAGCTCCAAAGGTTTTCCAGTCTGAGACAACAGACAATGCATGTGACAATTTAATATATATTTTAGCATAAACTGTTTCGTTCAATCAATTTATACTCCAAAGACAATTTAGGCTCTGAAGACTGTGTTAGGCAACCAAATGGCAGCTGCTAAGAGTCCAATGGGCAGATGAATCCATCCATGTATAAAAGCATGGAAAACTTGATGGTCTTCATGGTGGAGCTTGGGTTCAACACCGCTTTTAGCTTTTAACCTATTGTCTGATTTCAGGATGTCATTAAAAGTGAATTCCAATAAAAAATCCAAAAAGCCCAAGCTAGATATACCTGGCTGCTTTCCCTTTGATTTCAGGTTTTCTACGTACTTATACTTCTGTCTGCTAAACAGAAATGACTGGGTTTATAATAAGAAAAAGTGTGATTTCCAGTTCTTGATCCAGTTTCTTATTAACAGAATTTTGACCATAAGATGCACATAGCAGCTTGGACAAGGTATAGTTTTAAGAAACTAGCACCAAAAAAAAAAAAAAAACCAAACCCAACCGAAAAACAATCCCATAAAAACCAAACCCAAACAAAAACATGTTAATTACCAAGATAAAATTTTGTGTATCTAAGGTGTGCAGGAAGATTCCCTAAGATGAGCTGTCTGGAGGGACATCAAGTAGAAAAAGGCTGACAAAATTATAAGGACTTGTGCCAGTAGTTCTGCCCTAAATTCTGCAGAGCAGATGAGGGGAAGGAGTGCTTCACACTTTTTGTAATTAGCTTTCACTAAACTCTGAAGGAAAATCTTTGATTCACATATGCCTGCATTTTCCAATCAGCTAAGCTATGTGTTATGCTCTTGCAAAATATCTTTTCTACTTATTGATTAGAACAAGGCAGACATTAACTTTTTGCCGCAGCACAAAGTGAAATTCTATATAATCCCCACATTATGGCTGCTGCTCCCCCTAGTTTAATCTACAACACTGGGAATTTGTTATACAACAAGAAACACATTTTAAGAATTGTCACATTTTGTAATTCCTTTTTGTGTTTGGAGCATCACAAACATTGTGGCTCCAGTTCAAGGCAACTGCAGCCCAGAAAATGAAATATAATCAAAATATAATCTAAAAATACCATAAAATGGAAATGTTTAGCTTTAATCTTGTGTGAGGTTTTTACATTCTGTAATGAAGCTATCTGAACCTGAAAGAGACTATGACTGAAAAACGAGGAACTTTGCAGCAGTTTGTAGTTCTTCTCATCTACCCTAGCTGTACCCATAAGTCCTGTTCTTGAAAGGATCTGCAAGGAGACCTTGCTCCACCCAGGGACCTGTCAAAAACCTTGCAGAAGCTTTCATGACAGGATGGCTCGATATCAAAGGAGAAGATGGTGAGTTAGTGGCACCAAGGAGGTTGAGCGCAAGAATGGCTCAATAGTTAAAGGCGACAGTTTAAAATATGGACAATCTGGGTTGTAGTTTCTCCCCTGCTGTTGGTTCCTGATGAAGCCCTGGGCATATCTCTTACTCTGTGGTGCAGGTGGTTGACCACATAATGGGGAGAACAGCCCTAAGGAGAATGACAACAAGGATATTTGCAAAAAAAAGGAAGGAAGGAATATAAGACTATCCCATACCAGATAACTTGGTTTCCAGGGAAGGTTGATATGATCAAAGCTCTAGTTCTATGCAGATCCATCAGGAAAACTAGACAGCTCCTGGACATGCCCTTTAGGACCTCCATGGTCTTCTGGGGATCCAAGACCTGGCAGAACATGCTCTGTTATTAGTGACTGGCACCTGTGTGCCAGTGTCCTGTATGTGAAGTAGAAAAAACGTCTTCTTCCACTCTGAATTATGAAAAATTCTGTAATTTGCACATGTTGTATGTCTGGGTTGAATAGAGGCATAGAAGGTTTGCAAATATGCATTAATAAATAATCATGGTGCCAAAATAACTTGTAACACATTTAATTCTCTTAAGCATTGCTGTGGGTGAACCTGAAAGACAGAAGTAGTATTTTTATGTTAATACAGTATAAAATGTCTGAGCAAAATAAGCAAGTCCCTCTTGACTTGCAGTGAGTGTTTATTTTCCTTGATATGATTTAGAAGATTCTCATGTGACAAACTTTTGTGTTGTATTTGTAAAATGATCTCTATGAGAATAGCACACTATTATAATAAATTACAATTTGAAGATGCTTGAGCAGCAAAAAGCCACTAATACAGTGCTTCACAATGGAGCATTTAAACAGCTTAGAGTGCAGCTTTCTTGTACAGTATTTTTAAGAACTGCTACAAGCCATGTTTGCAGTGCTTTGGAAAAAGCACTGCAAAAGGGTAATATTGAGGGGACAACTCCTTACTAGTGAGCTTCCTGTCACTGAGCGGTCATGTTGCTGTTCCAGCAAATCCAGGAGGGAACATTTTCAAGGAAATATTGAATACCTCTCCTTTTGCCCAGAAACAGCTTAGCTATTTTTAGGGATATTTCCATTGGCCTGAAGCGCATTTCAGTTGCTGTAGCTTGATGGAGAGTGGCATATTGTATGTTATGTTGAATTGAGAAAATGACTATGTTGCATCATGTCTGCATTTGGCACTGAAGGATGCTGAATGCTCATATTTCCTCATACTTGTGCCAATTTGTATGCAACACACATATATCAGAAATAAAATTCAGGGTGTTGGATCCACCCTGCACTCTTTTAACCTTCTGACACCTCGGTAGAATTTTACTTTGTGGGAGACTGGAATCAGTCCTGGAGTGTTTCAGTCATAGTCTGTTTATGGTACTTAAATACAAGGCACTGTTGGCACTGTGCAAAGAGCTGCTATTGTAGCGCAAGCTTTTCTTTATGGAAAATGTCAGGAATGCACCCTAAAATCCTCAGGGGTTCAGATTCTTGGGACAAACAGGCTGTCCGGCGGGGACATACAGTTCCAAGTTCAGGAGGTGCCTTTGCCCCAAAGAGAACCCCAGCTGCGTGGGGAGATCTCCACCCATTTTCCTTCATCCCCATTCCACTCTGCTGGGATATGGTCAGATTCTGTTGCTTTTATTCAGCTTGAGAGTAGATGGGCAGATAAACTGTATGGCTAAGAAAAATGGGTTCTAGGGAATCTGCTGCAAAATTTCTTCTTGCTTTCCTCCTTAAATCCTTTATCACATTTGGGGAGAAAAATAAAGCTCTTAGGCACTCTTTTAATCTATATAACTAGTACAATTAGTGTAACATTAAATCAGCTTTATATCACTGACGGAAATGTGGACAATTAAGTAATTTTCTTTGGAGACACTGAATTTGCAGGGATTTTCCAGAATAAAATTGCAGTGATTTTCCTGATTTGGTGAGCATGAGAACTTTGCACTCAGTAGTAATCTATTTGGCACTGCTTGCAGCAGGCTGAGTTTGCACAGGGATTACTTTACTATTAACCCTCAAGACTGAGAGTGATGGAGTAAGAGGGGTGTCACAAGCTAATTTTGTAATTCTGTCATTAGAAACAGGAGATTTTAGTTTTTAAATATGTAATTATTTCAACCTTTTGGTACATACATTTTTATTCCCTCGGAAAATGCCACATCTTTTATGTGCAGATCTGAGCAATAACCAAGAAAAGATTTCTGATCTAAATTGGAAAGATCAGCCACAGTCTGTTTGGCAAGCTGAATGGCATATTGAAGTCACTTTTGATTTATTTATTTTAGGAGATCTGTCCCTATCACAGTTGGTTTCTTTAGCCCTTCACATTGATTTGAAGATGCACTTTGGTTTTGCATGTTATTTAGATAAAATGGCAAATAAAAATTTTTCCACAAGTTCTTCTAAACTGTTTTAAAGTGAATGAATTTAAGCTGTTGAAAGAGGTTTGAAATGGCTCTCAGAAACAGCTTTTTTGTGACAAATTGAGGCTCTGTCCACAGAAAGTTCCATGAATGCCAGGGAGGACTTTCCTACCAACTCCAGGTTAGGATTTGAGTAAGAATGAAGTATTAGTGTATTGATACTTAATCATGTAGTCTCAGCTGGTAGTGAACCAAGTAGCAGCTCATTAGGAGTCATCTTTTCCTCCATGGAGTGAAGCTGTGATCACTATTTCGTGCCCTCACACAGTTCCCATCACTGCCTGATGTGTAATCTGATGCTGTACATTTCTTAAAAAATGAAGACACAAGCCATGTTTTTCTGCTAATTTCCTATCTGTTCAAATGCAGGCTGTAACACTCAGCATTGTCACTGCTCACACTTAATTACACTTCATGAGTTGAATTTGGGAACTGAATGTCACTCAAGTGGTTCTTGCACACTTTATGATATATATTTAATTCAGAAAACCTGAAGAAAACAGATAATTTAATTTTCTAATCAGTTTACCAGATACAGGCTGTGAGGCATGGAATTATTCTGAACATTTTCTATGTTTTTTAATGAAGTGTTACTACAGTGAGAGGCGGATGTTATAGCCCAGCTGTTGCCATATGTAGCAGTGGCTGCTGCACTCTGCTCAGAGCACCACACATCGGCTCCCAGTAAAGCTCCAGGACCCCAGCCAATGATGGCCAGCAGCAAGCTGGAGATTGTCATGGTTTTCCCATTCTATATTTTTTTTCCCCCACCAGTGCAGTGGATAGACATCTACAAAATTTTGGAATTAAAGGTTTCAGTATTATTGGAGGATTAAAAAAGCGAGACTGGATGCTTTCTCATTCTGTCTTTGCAGAGGTATAAGCTGTGGTTTTGTCTCACAGCAGTTCCATGAGTGAAGGGGACCTACTGGAGTCTGTCTCCATCAGGGTGTATTTGCTTCCACCATCCCAATCCTGGTGCTGTTCCCTCCTCCCTGCAAGTTAGTCTCCCGCACTTATGAGATGGTTTCGTGTGGAGACACAAGATTTATGTGTTCCATGAGGATGCAGACCAAGTTCTTACTTTCAGTGCGGAGCATCTAAAGTTATGGGGAACATGCTATCAAAAGTAAAACAAACGTGCGTCAGATCCCTGGGGGACTGAATACCATGTGTGCAGTGCTCCCTCCAAGCTTTTGAGAACCAGAAGCATTGTTCAAGTGGTTCTGAAGCAAGCGAAACAAGAGGATGTGTCCATAAATCCTTGCTCATGAGCATGTGAAGCTGTAGTACTCAGACTTTATGTCTGAATGGTACCTGACACGGGTAGATGAAACTGGAGTATTGGGATCTTATCTTCCTAGGTAATCCTTGTAAATGGAAAATCACACATTTTGCCACTGAAAGAAATATGTATGTGTTTGTGTTTTCCTTGCTTGCATGTTTTTTTCCCACAATAAGGAAATTACCATTAGAAGAACTCGGTGTGGCTTTGGAAACTTGAAAGTGAAAAACGTGCACTATCAATCAGGGCCGTTTATGTATCTTTTTTTTTTTTGGAGCAAGGTACTGTTAAAGAGCTGCTGTCTGAATTAAAAACAGGGAAGAGTCTGTAGGATGTCAGCATCCCAAGGCCTCTTAGACCTGGAGCCAGCTAGTAGGCAACATCAGAGATTAAAAATTGATTTTGTTTGGAAGGAATTATTTCAAAGTGATTCAATAAAACAGATGGGTGTGTTATAGAATACCTGAGGTAAATGCTTCTTATCCTGGGAGAGAAGATATATCTTTTATTTGAGTGGCAATGGCTCAATGCTTCAGCCTGTTCTCCTATTATAATTATTTATAAATAAATATTTATAAATATTTATAAATTATTTATTTATATTTAAATGCATATAGTATATGCATTTAAAGTCCCATAATATACACACAGCAATAAAAAAAAAGAAAAAGAAACAAAAGTGAAAAGAAAGAAGCCTTGTATTCCTCAGAACATTGATTCATTTATATGATCAGGAGTTAGAATTCATATATATTTATACTTTAAATCAATGCACAGTGAAACAACCTTCAACTGACTTGAAAAGATGGAATCTATGGTGTTAAACTTTTCTGGGAGGCACTGAGTTCTTTAGGCTTTTAGCAATATCACTAGGAACTGACCATGCCTGGTGGCTCATCCACATTGAACCTTACAGAGTAAAGGAAATTTTCCATCCTTTCCAAACTTTAATCCTGCTTCTCCCATGGTCCTGTGTATGCACCACAGACCTGAGAGAGAGGCAAAGTACACATGAGGCTGTTCAATTGTCCCAGGAGTTTGGTGCTTCAGAGTCTGGAGCCCTTTCCAAATTTCCAGTCTCTTATGATACCAGAAGCAGGATATAAAGAAAGAAAATAAACTTCTTCAGCAGCTGGGTTTAAACTTAGAATTTTTACCTGACCCAGCATTCCCTGTCCTTTGTTTAGCACCTTGTAATACTTCTGAAATAAATGTTGGTTTGACCTTGTTTTGTAAAAATTACTGTCTCTGACAGTAATGGTTGAATTCTTAAGTAGAACAAAATTATCACAGTAATTGTTGGGAGCTCTTAATGTATTTTTTTACATATTTCTTTATTTTTAACAGAATGAATATTGGGAATATAATTCTTCTGAAGATTAAAGACTGCTCTAGGAAGCTCATAGCTGTCAGTGTTTCGTCTTTTGAAGCTGTGTCCAATAGAGCTGAAACTGTAATTTTATCAAACTGTATCTTCTCTATGCTGCCTAGATACTGATACAGGGTCCTCAGTGGCACAGGTATTTGCTGTCCATACTGAAAAATATTATTACTTTATTAATATGGAAAACCTAAAAATAAGTACTTGGATTCTTTTATCCTGCATTGAAATCAAGTCCAGTTACACACAATGTCAACTGTTTTCTAACTTACATGTATTTGGAATTCAGCCAAGAAACTGTATTTTCGCTGCCAGAAGTAGAAGAACACACCAAAAATATTTCAATACTCCATAACATTCTCATTAAAAGAACAAAGCCTTTAACAAGTTTCACATTACTTTGTCTCTATCTACATAATTCAGGTGTTATCTTGAGATCTGCATGTAGCTTGCATTCATTTAAGACAAACAGAGACTAATTGCATAATAAGAATTATTTTTAGTTATTAACCAGCTTACATTTCAGTAAGCTTGTTTGTTTTTAAGACATTACTGAGTCTCTCTTTGCCAAATTTAGACAGATACATTTGGAGTGTTGCAAAGCAGCCACAGCAAGTGGGACTCCATAGTTATCCATGCATATGGATGTAAAATACCTTGGATATGGCTAATGCACAGGAAGTCTGTTCGCAAATTGCTCTTTGCAGTAGGATTCCATACTATGCCATGATCTGTAATAACCAACCCTAATGTGAGATGGCTGCACAATTACAGAGTTATTATTTTCTCCTTATAAGGATTTCAAAACTAGTTTCCATTTTCCAAAGCTGAATATGCAAAAAACCTCAGCAACATGTTCACATCAAAATTGGTCATCGACTTTACTGGAAGCAGAGTGATACTCAGAACTTCAAACAATTTTGGTCTGCTGCTTTTAGAATGCCTGTGTATACATAAATAAAATCTTTTTCAGCTGAAATGATGGGAATTTTTTTCTCCTTTTTCTTTATTCTGTCAGACTCTCTAGAGATGTCTACTAATGTTCTCTCAGGAAAAAAACATACAATATCTCAAAGGTCTTAAACAAAGCTTTCAGAGTACCATAGATAAAATAAAAAATCCATGTAATATTTTCGCAAGTTTGGAAAAAAAAAAGTTAATTTTATACAGCAGGAAACTGAGGCAAAAATTATAAAGCTCAAAAATTATGTATTTTTGAATGCTTGGTTAAGCATCCAAAAATAGAAATTTTCAGGTTTGTTAATCCCAGGAATTTTATTGCTTAGGTTGCATCTTTAAAGCTGATTTCACACCTTTTGACTATTACAGTAAAATACACAGAAATACTCAGAAATTTCTGAGTCCTTAGAATATGGTATTTTCAGCTTATATACATGATTAAATAATTTACTAATTACTTTATATCATGTCCTTATGCAGCTTATGGACTGTATTTAATAAATTTCAATTCATGGCCTTGTGATGCTATAAGAAAAATGTTCGGTGTTTTATACCAGATCCCCATAAATGTTCATGATTAAAACTGTAAAACAAGTAGTCTAAAGCATGGCAATGAATAGAAGCATGTTGTCCTCAAGAGGCATCTGCATTCATGAGAAACAGATAAAAGAGTAGCCACAGATCTGTTCTTATGTTACAGAAATTGGTTATGTCCACATCTGCTTACAGGAGTGTTATGCCCCAGTCTGCTCAGTGGGTTTCAGGGAAAGTTGTTTTACTCCAGGCAGTGAATGGGAGAAGCAATGAAATTCTCAGGAGGTTCAGTAACAAACTTCTGCTTTCAAACTTTAGAACATTGAGGTAGAATAACGTACTCAGCAGATTTTGAAATGTAGCCATTTTGGTTAGAAATGTAACAATATAAAAGCATAAAAATAACACTTAAGAAAATTTATAAGCAGAAAAGGAAGAAAGAAATAGGATAAGAGCAGAAAGATATCACCACCTATGGATCCAGAGACAAGACGATGGTTGAAGTAGTCACAGTTGTGATCTGACCAGGATAGAGGAAGCCCATGAAAGTTCAGGGAGTTAATATATGCTCAAGCTCCGTGGGAATGCCCAGGTACATTCCCTGGGACAGGCAGTTTTACACTGTGTGATGTAACCATGGATCATTGCACACTCTGGGGTCTTTGATGTTTCATGATTTCTTTTAAGACATGACAGCTGCATCTCATGTCACTGCAGCTGATTTGCTCCATCAGAAGGGATTTTGCTGCATCAGAAGGGATGAATACCCTCACGCCTACCTTGAATGTCCTAATATGTCCTCAGGAGTTTTCACACCTGAACCTGTGGAAGGGAGGACAGTGGCGTGGTGAAAAGCATTACCCCATCTCTCAGGATCTGCTCGTTATTGGCCTCTTTGACCTTATCTCACTTAAAACCCAGCTTGTAGCCTTGTGCTGGGTCGGTGTGCACCCCCTTTGCACCTGCATGGTTACTTTGTGCATGGTCAGCAAAACACTCACTGCTTTTGAAAATGTCCTATTGTTTTGAGTCGTTAACCATTAATATTCCAGTCTTTCACAAGGAGGAATACAATGAAAGATACATTCTTAGTGTTTATATTGCGTAGTATGAGTATAAATCATTCTCCTGAAAAGGAAAAGAAAATATAAAAAAAAGTGACTACTTCTGGCTCTGTAACATTTAGTTTATTAAAACACACATTGTGTAAGGGTGATGTGTGTATACGTACAGTAGTGGTAAACTCATGGAGCACAGTCAGCACAGAGATGTTCCTCAAAAGCTCAAATGCAGAAATGGCATGTTGTTCTACGTGCATTTTCTAGATAAATATTAAAATTAAATGTGAATTATTGCAGGAAGTTTGGGGTTTCTTAGTCTCAAACAATACTTTAAGAGCATTTCTATTGTGTTTGTATATTTTAAGGGCTTTAGGATCCAGACTACTGGTCATGAGGACATTATCTCTGAATCACCAGCAGCTGCAGGAATATTTGAGGAAGCCTTGACCGCATGTTCCTTTCTGTAGCATGTCTGCAGACACTGATTTCCCATCACTAGTGGAGAGCAGGGAAAAGGCTCGACATACCTCTGCTCAGAGCCAGGGTGGCCTTTCTTGTAATCTGAAATTCTAATGTTGGTATAAAGCATAAGGACCCATATTATTTGGTATAATTTTTCTTCATGATTTCAACTTCTTTCCACAACACATGAGACTCATTTACAATATCCTTCAGACATTCCAATGTTTCTTATACATTCACAAGAATTTCTTGACTGTTGTCCCTGGTATTCGGTTTTCAATCTAGCAATAAGATGTATAGTGTGATCTCAGCATGATTGTCATGCTGCCCTGCCTTATTGCTTTAAGTATAACCCTGCTAAAATTACTGCACCACCACTGAGGGTGAATGAATACAAGATAAGAAGTGCAGTGTGACAGTTTCAAAGGAAATGACATAAGGATTTAATTAGTCCCTCTGTGTGCATCTCATTGATTCCTAGAGAAGCTTTTGTTGTAGTGGAAGCAGATGTGGATGGTAGTGTCACAGCTAGGATTATTTCACATGCTCTTATTGATAACTCCAGAAAGACTAAAAGAGCAAGACATTAGAGGACAAGACAGCAAACTGAGAGATTGTCTAGTTCAGGAATTAACTGCATATTTTTTCCATTTTTCTGATGGCCAATGTGTATTAACTTTGAGAAGCAGAATGCAGCTGCAAAGTTACCAGGCCGTGCTGAAGAGTCAAAACTGTGTTTGGTCTCTGTTGGATGGTTCACTCAGCTATAAAAAGAATTCATATAATCTCATCCAGTCAGACCTGAACATCTTGAACACCTACAGCATCAAAAGGAAAATATGGTATTGTTATTTACCATTTGAATGAACATAAATTGAAAGAATCTCAAAATCTACAGAAAAAAAAAAGAAAGTGCCCATAATCCAAGGTTGGTACTTGGAAAGCATGAAAAGCTAGGTTTTTTGCAGCTGCAAAAGGGGAGGAGCTGGGGGGGAGAGCTTAATGAAATCATAATGTAGCTCAGCAATGCTCCCAAGAAGGAACAAACAAACCTAAATGCTAGTCACTCATGAAAGGAGGTTTCTTATGCATCAGTTTTGTCAGCTGGAGCATAGGTTGACAGGCAGGCAATAAACAAAGATAATATAATTAATTTTGTTGTTTTCCCAGGGTTTTTTAAATACACAGAGAAGGACAGTATGGAATTGCATGTCTGTGGTACCTGAGGTATTTTTTGCTTGTGAGAAGAACAAGTTTCTCACCAAGAATATTAACCAGTGTTGCTTATGGATCCCTTGGTGTAAGAGACTGTCCGAAGACCCTTCATCTGTCTCACGATCATCTATGGGGACTGAGACTAACCTCCCCCCCCAAAAAAAAAAAAGGGGGCAAGAGGACTTTTGCACAGGAGGCCTGGCCGAACCGAGGTGGGATGCCTGCCAAGTTCTGCAGGTGTGTCCGCTGGGAGAAGCCGGAGGAACTGGTTGCTCTGGTACTGTTCCTTGCTGCCCAAGTGAGAAGGGGCTGTAGCAGGAAGGAATGTCCCGTACACCTGTGCCTGAACCAGTCTCCGCAATACAATGGGCCTTACTCTCCCACCCCTTGGATATCTGCCCTTCGTTTTTGAAAGACTATAAAAGGACTTTCTGAGAAGACCCCTATGAGATCTCCCCATGGAAGAAGATGGATCTATTGGCAGAAGACCACGAGGATTCCACCTGCCGTTGGTACTTATAACCCCCCCTCCCCTCTTTTTCTCTCTGTCCTTTGTGTCTTATATCTCTCCCTCTCTATCGCAATAACTATGTGCTGGCACACAATAAAGTGCATTGTTTTGATTGAAACTAAAAATCCCCGTTTTGTGTTTCCTTTGCACTCTGAGATTCTGGTAACGAACCATCACGAATCCCACTTTATGTTCAGCGGATCGTGACACCTGAATGACTGGTGGAGCCAGGAATCATGGTGTCCTGGTTCTGTTCATAGAGAAACACTGACATCCATACTGATAATAACTTAATGCCTGCTTCTGACACTTAAATACTGTGTCAGAATAAAATGACTTCCATAAAGAAAGTTATTGCTTGTGGCCTGCACAAGAAATGGTCACTTGAAAGTTTCAGGTACCACTTATTTTGAGCTCTTCTTTCAAAAGTAAACTAAGTTTTGACACATGTCCTTTGCAATATTCATATTCATTTTCTGCATTGGCTGGAGTGTGGGACTGGGCTTATTTTGCTGACTTACCTCTTTTTGGTTGTAGAGTAAGACATAATGATTCTTTTACATTCAGTCTTGCATACCGCTGATCAGGAGTTTGAGAAACTGCTGAAAAGTTTGAGAATAAAAGTGAGTGGCAGGATACATCATCCTTGGTAAATGCCTAAATGCCCCAATTTCTGTATGAAAGCCAGAGTTGCTCACTTTTCTCTTTATTGTGACATGACACAGGCAGATAGCTGTTTCATCCTGGGTGTTTACTGTGTGAGACACTGTTCAAAATGCATCAATTGAAGGCATTAATTTACAGTTAACAGGGTATGCACAGCTCTCTGTGTATCTATTCACTAAAATTTGGATGAATTTAGCAGTGGGTGATTGCAAAGTTTGAGCCTTGCATATCCTTGATGCACACGCATAAATGAATATAATTCCTTTTTTTTTTCTCTTTCAGCAGGTGGCCAGTGTGTACAAGTCTGAGAGAAGTGATTCACATCAAAAGCTTTCCCTGGAAGCCATGTTATGCAGCAGGCCAGCCCATGACAGTGAAGTACAGTGAAAGTTTACACAGAGAGACTTCATGTGTGTGATACATGTGTTGTATTTCCATCCTGTCCCTAACAGATCACCCTTTGATCTGCTCATTACTCTCCTTCATGCTGAAAGGTTTCAGCTTTCCTATACAGAAGCTGACAGAATGAGAGGTTTTTATTGCCTCAGCATGTTAGATTTCCAGACTCTCAGGGACAATGGAGGAAACAGACCAGATGCTCGGTCAAATACGATTGGCTTCAGTGACTCCCTGCTTCCAATATAACTCTCTTCTGAGAGAGAACAGTAGAATCCCATGCGCTGTTACCCACTTCATAGCTTTTCCCATCTTGCAGTCTGGTTTCCTCTGTGATTGTAGAGGGTTGCAGAATGTATTTTCTCCAAGGTCAGCGAATCACATGTGTGTCACACATCTAATGATAATGTTAAAGAAGAAACTGTGTCCGGCAATTCATAGTGACCCCAGAATGAGTTGTTTTGCTCTGTGGCAAAGATTTTTCAGTCTACTTTTTTTAAGTAGACTGAGTATATACTCTTGCCTCCAAATCCGTACATGTATTCCCCATTTAATGAGGAGTCCGTCCTGTGAAGACATTATAGCAGTTACAGTTAGTCAGAGGGCTATTTTACTCCTTCGAAAAATGGTAAGACAATTTCATGTCAAAATCTGGCAAAATATATTTTCTTTTTCTTTCCATAATTTGCCAGTGATGCTGTTATAATACAATTGCTTACTTTGCTCTCTTCTTGATGTCACATATGTTTAGATAACTCAGGAATTTTTGACTACAGCTCTGAAAACTGAAAATTTTTTTAAAGAAATGAATATATTCAATGGAAAATTTTCTGCTAACTCCATTTATGTACCTAGGCTTGCTCTTCAAAGTTCCAGTTAGCTTATAACTTTTTAAAATAAGAATATAATTATTTTCTCCTTTCCCAAGAAGACAAGCATTGCTTTCTGTTTGAGTTTTCTGAAAATAGTGACAAATGCTTTGCAATTACATCATCAAATTATTCATCAAAAGCAGATACATTTGCTTACTTTGATAGAGCTTGACTGCAAGTTTGTATCACATCTTCATTCCATCAACCTCCTGAACAGAGAGCATCAGCAAAGCAGTTTTGTGAATGTTTCTTTTTTTGGCATTCACTAACAATATATAGAATTGGAATCTGTTAGGGCAAGACACTGATCTTACAAATAATTGATCTGCCAAATCTCTGTAGAGTAGAGGAAACATCAGGAAAATTTAGACTGTTGAAAGCAATTTACTCAACTAAAAGGATTTGAAAATTGTGAATGGAAAGGATCAATAGTAATATGCAGGAAAACAACACAGAATAAACTTCTGTTTATTTCAGTACCACCTATCCAATGGTAGATTCTCAAGTGAAATGAAATGGCATGTGTCCAAACAAACTGTGACAGTGTTAAAGTGTTTCTCAATACAGGAGTGCAATATTTTCATGCAGATTTTTTTCTTGAACTGATCAAAATTTGATTTTTCCAGTCACATTTGGGGTCTAATTCCAAACATCTCCCTGCCAGTGGAAAATTTTTATTAGTTCCAGAGTCACAGAATACGTTAAAGGAGAGAACACTACTGTTTAAAAATATTGCTTTATTTTGGAACTTGGTCCATGCATTCATTCTGGATAGACAATATCTCTTGCTTTAACAAAATTCTCATTAATAGCAGTTCAAATCCACCCTTATTCAAGCTGTCTACAAATTAGATCCCTTGTTAACATTTGAGATCAGGAAATGCCCTGAGTTGTCTTATCTACTCAGCTGTCCAGATGATCTTGTCTCACAGCTGAACATACCTTTCCCTACCCTCCATGTAACATGTGTTCATGTAGGGTTTCACTTTGGCATCCTTCTCCTTGTGCTGGGAAACTTATAAGGAATAAAGCATCTATGCTGCACCATTAACTATGAAATTGGTCAAGTAATTAATTTCTGGCTGATAACAGAACTAGGGAAAAACTCAAGAAAGCATGAAAAAAAATTAAGGTTTTCTCTTTTTTTTTAAGTGAATTTTTTTATTTGTTGGCTACCCTCATGAACAGTTTGCTTTAATGTTAAATAGTTTAACATGTAGTAATTTTCCTTAGACTTTTTTGAATTCACAATGAAACATACTCCAATTTAAGAATGTCAGAAAAAACATGCTGGACTTTTCAAAAACAATATCTCTAGGTTGAGAAGATGCTGAAATAATTTTTTTTCTTAACTCTACCTCTTATTTTTGACAGGGAATCCTGAATTTTTAAGCATAAAATTTATTTCAGTTTCTTTTATTATAAATATTAGGATTTTTTTTCTTGTTCCATTGTCAAGAAGGCAATGCTGAACTGGATCAAAGGGAAGAATGAACACAGGCTTGTGATAAGTTTAAAAATCATATTTTCTGCCTCTCTTCCGGCTGAAACCCCCAACTAAATGTAAATCTTTTGTGAAGTAAAAGTGTATTTTAATTGCTGATGAGGTAAAAAGTTCACCAGTATGGCAGGACGAACATGATGTCAGCAGCAGTTCTTGACAAAGTTGCAGAACGGCATTGTTATTTTTGGGTTGCCATTCAGAAGTAAGAATGATTGATTGCATTCTACATTGCTCATCATTTTCATAAATTATTGTAAAATTATATATTAAAAGAATGAGATCTTTAAATTTAGAAGAAAGGGGAAGATGCAGCCCATTTGAAAATCTAGATTCAGATAATCTCTCAAGATCTGAATTTTCAGGGGCGGCTGCTGCTGCCAGTGACTGTTTTTGTGGTTCTCCTATGTTCACCTCATTTTTTGCACCAGTCGTCTCTGTGCAGATTGATGCAGCTGTTCGTTATTACCTTGACTAGATTAATTATCTCTGATTATGTTAGACCTTTAAAATATGTATTCTACCAGTTCTGTTTAACAGAGAAAGTTAGAATTGTTACTGTTTGAAAACAATCTTGCCACCTGTTAACAGATACCAATTTTTTAAAAATCATACTTAAATGAAGAAAAATTGTATTTTCTTTTTATTTGAAGAACATTTTTCCCCTCAATTAAGCATAATGATGGACAAGTTGTTTAAAATACAATTTAGTCATGCAAACCACCTTATAAATACCAAAGAGCTGATAGAAAGGCAACACATCAGATGCTTAGCAGTCTACATACTTAAGTTCTTCTCCCAGAACCCTATTTTTCATACTGCAGATGTGACAGGAGTGATGAGATATTTGCCATACTCAAACAGTGGTCACAAGACTGTGGGTCAAAGATATGTCTCCACGAAGGAGACTGTGTCAGTTGAACAGTTTTTTTGTAGAGATGCTAATGTGAGCTCCTACAAATTATGAAGAATGTGCTGGTTGGTGAGGTGTCCAGTGCACTCAGGTAGCCCAAGGAGCTTCTGCCCTTCTTGTCTTCATCTTGTACTTTGTAAAAAAAAGGTGCCAGTGCCAGTGCCCCAAATCTGAAAATCTCAAAGACAAACCCCATTGCATCAATGACCTTCCATGCATGTTGGGGACCAAAAACCTTTACTTGGCAAGTGTGCTTCACTTTTTCCATTAGATGGTATGAAAAAACTGTCCTTATCTGGTTGTTTCTCTATGCATGGGACTTTCTTTGCACCTTTTGCTGGTTTTCTTGATGTATTTCTGCAAATGTTCTCATTGATTGACAATGGCACTGGGATACCCTTGTTGAATTTGCTAGGCTGTGGTCTCTGGGCAAGCAAGAAGCCAACTATCAGGAGAGCTTTTAAATGATATTATGAAAAGTTCCTTGCAATTTTGACCCCCCTCTTTAAAAATGGCTCAATCCACTCACTGATCCTAGGCCTGATCCTAGATTTCATACTGCTAAATTTTGTATCACTCCCACTGCTGGGTAGTAACACTGACCAGTGGCATTGCACATTTGCACTCACAGACCTCAAAGATCTTCTTGAAAGGAAACCATAGGGGCAAAAGAATCAGTGAAGCAGCCAAAACCCAGGTCTTACATGTCCTGATCATCAGGGCTTTCCAGCTAAAGTGACCTTTGAGGTGCCTCAAGTCTCCTTCAAGTGCTGGAGCAATGTCCACAAAGGGTGGATGCCTTTATCAGCAAATGCAGTCTTTTTCAAGCTAGCCCATCTTCTCCTGTTCCCTATGAGTGGAGGAGGCTGCCTCTACTCATCAACCTGATTGGTTATATTGCTGTCCTCAGCATTGCTTCCAAAAGTCCAAATAGGTAAAAATTGCTGCTTCCAGCACTGCTGTATATATAGGTTGCCTTATTGCAGAGTGAAATTACCTTCTCTCTTACCTGGAGACGAACAGTGCCTGAAGAAACAATGCTGGAAAATGTGCTACATTCAGACCTCCTGCTTGCCAAAAAGAAAGGCTCAAATCTGGCCCTGTATGGTTGCCAGCAGGCAGCCTTGTGTGTGTGGATTCAATGACACTGCACATCCTAACAGCTGTGCGTGGAGCACAAAATCCTCCACTTCTGAATCCAAAAGGCAAAACAGGAAGCCAAATTAATTCTTGCCATAACCCATCCTGAATGACACAAGCACCATTCCTACTGGCCTTGTGGAGGTGGCCACTTTGATTATGAGACCAGCAGTTTGCCTCGTGTGCAAGCACAGGGTACTGAAATATCTGGGGCATATTTCCTACAGAACATTTTCCTACAATGTGCTTTATTGATTGCATTACCCAGAGTAATTTTAAGTTTTCCAGATGCACAATAAAATTACTAGAGGCTGGACTATGAAGGTTTGGAAATCAAGTTAATGATTGCAAAGGCTCATTGAAGAGGAAATAAACTGCTTGACAAAGAACTCGAATCCTACATATTTAAATATTCACAACACCTACAAATTTTGCTGCTACTCTGTGAAATACAGCTTCATTTGCCAGTGACTCAGGCTTATAAAAACGGTAATTGTGAAGTGCAGTTGTTAACTGTATCAGGAGAGAAGGGATTTAATATGTAATGGAGATTCTTTTTAATGATAAATTATCTAGCTGCTGGCTACCATACATGAGCTCTATTAACTGCCAATCAATTGTTCATCATTAAATCTAGTTCATTCTTCTTAATTAGGCCAAGAGTTTTTTCTCTTTTAATCTTTTTCTTGCTTTAATTTGGAAATATATTCGAAATCCTAATGATCCTAACAGCTGCACCAGACGCTGCTGTAGAGTCACTTAAGGACTGATGTTACACAACTGAAGTCTGGAAAGATCTGAAAACCTATGCAAATCGGGTTTTAAAACACACAGTTAATAGAAGTGCCTGGTTACAGCTGCAGCAAAATTCTGAATGTACTCCTTTTATCCAGCTTAAAAAAAAAAAAAAAAACAAACTAAACAGCCCAACCATAATCTTGTTGCATCCAGAAAAGATGCATACGGTTATCTGATTACTTGAAAAATATTGCACTGGAGCAAAATGTTGAGTATTTCAGAGGAAGAGAGGGAAATTCATAGTAAGGCTGATGTTACCTCTCTGAAAACTACTTCATGGACCATTTCTAGAGGTGAAATAGATTCCACCTGAAGTACAATGCTATCTCTAAGTTTTCATTAACTTTCAGTTCTCAGTTCATCACTACACAGAGTGACAACCGTAAGTACTACCTTAGTCCAATATGTCTCCATGGTGTTTCACCAACATAACTATATTAATAGCTATTCTAAACAAGGACCTAAATAAGACACTGTCTAGAAAAGGTAATTAAGATCTGGAGGTACTGACTTTCTATTACTGGAAACCTGTTTTTCCTTTCTACCTTCAGTTGTCCATCTGAAATAATAGGATTGATGCACCTGCCTTTGATATATGCTTTACCACTCTGCACTGCTAACTGTCTCTCTGGGTACCATTGAAGGTTTGAACTTAATCAGTCAGCAATTTTCATACTTCTGCAAGATGTGAATCTTTTCTTTAGGGCAGAGTGCTGGACTTTATGACAGGAATTGTGACTTCAGGGAATCCCAGTTGTCAGAGCTGGAGTTAAGTCAATCTCATACTATTTTTCCCATAGGATACAGTTAGCAAATCTCTGTGACAGAGGCTAGAGGCAAGAAGAGATCAGATGTGCTAGAGCTAAAATGTGTTTGTGTGCACTGAAATGTAGTTCTGCTCTATCTGCTGAGAAATTAGAAGCAGTTTAGACAATTGTACTCCTGCCTCACACCTCTCCCGTGAATGTCCTTTTCTACAATTTAGCCTACTTTGGCACACTTGATATCTCTGGGTATTTCAAGGTATTGAACATGTACCATCCAGAGTGAGAGTGAGCAGTGGAAAAAAAAGAAAAAGGGTTGTAGATATTAAATATTATAAAAAAGATCAGCTCCATAGTAGCACATTTCTGTAGCAAAACAACTGTTTATCTGAATAGGTTTTGAAAATTTCCAACAGCTACATCAAAACACTAAATTTTAACGATTTGTTTTAATATCATTATTTTATGTAAATTTGTACAAAAAAACCTCTTTCCAGAAAAAATTAACTTTTTGCAAAAGAAAGAATAATTTTTCACTCTTCACCAATTTTAAGGTGCAAAAAGGAGGGATGTATGAATTCAGGTTGATCAAAGTAAGAATATTTTCTCCAGCAAGCTTCCTATCATAAAGTTTTATTTGGGATGAAATAACTCAGTGTAGTTTTATCTGATCCACTAGATATTTGTAGAAAATAATTATTCAGGTATAATGAAATTATTTCAAATTATTTCTATTTACCATACTGTTACAAGACATTCACTGTCTTTGAACATTGAAGTTATTTATACTTGCTTTTCACCTTCTCTGCTCTCCCCAAAGCTCTTTCACACTTCCTCCCAACAAACCCATTATTTTTAAGTGGTTAATTTAAATCAGATAGCAGCAGAAATTATGTTTTTCCTCTGTTCCCTGCAAAAGCCAGGTGCCCTCTAACTTTTACTGCTTCCCAACAATGTTTTGTCTCAATGGGTTGCAGCATTACATCAGACTCAATAATCAATGGCTGGCCTTCTTACTTCAAAAACATTCTCAGATATATTAGATTGGATATATTCTGTGGAATATCGGGCATATTGGAAAAGTGCCTACAAATCAGAGTCTTGGGAGACAAATGTAGATTCATTCCCTTCTCTTACATCCACTTTCTCTAACCATTTGCACAGTGTTTGTGCTCCTGGTGTCTTAGTATTCACAATGTATTTCAAATTAATAATCAAAATAGCACTTCTGGATGGTCAGTGATTGTTTAACTGACATTTAAGTTCAGAAGTAATTATCAGCACTAAAGCCATATGCAAATCAATGCTAGTCACTTAACAGGGCAAATCTAGCCGTGAATCGAGGTGTAAGCATCCTAAATTTAATCAATGGATTTATTGGCTCTCTCATTGCCCTCCAAGGTTTTGATAAGGTGCAATCACTTGCATGCTGCAAATTAAGCCCACAATAGAGATCTTTATCTCTTTTCTTCTTCACATCTTATATAGCCAAAAATATGGTAAAACACGGACTTGAAAATACAAATTTTGAGTCATTGTTGAACTCTCTTTTCTAGGCAGTCATACATGCAGCAGAACACTCTGTTAAGGGGAAATTAATGTGGACCCAATGTAAACTTTTGCCAGCTTGGATTAAAAAAAAAAAAAAAAAAAAGGTTTAATGTGGTTTTAGACTCTCAACTTTCAGTGTGGTAAACATCTTCAAGTGCTGTCCAATCCAATAAATCCTTAGGACATTCAGTTTTACTCAGAATGCACTCAGAATCTTTCACATTAGTTCCCTGAATTGTAACATGATTGTGTTTGTTTCTATTTCCTTCCTTCCTGCAGCAATGGATTGCTCTTCCAAAATATTTGTTATAGAGCTCACTAATATTCAAACCTCTACTTTTCAAGGATACAGTTGTGAGAGATGGATAAAGTTTTAGATTTCCTGTTCATAAAATATGCTGTCAGCTTTTCTTTTAATTTAAATGTGTCGAATCAATGTCTCAGGACTTTTATGAATAATTAGTGCACAATATTAACTGACAAAGAAATCAGACTGAAGCAACAACTTGCTGTAATTAAATACTGCTGCATTAAATAGGTTCTGACCATTTTTTCCCCCACACAAAGCAATTTTAAACAGAAACAAAAACCAAGAAGTGGGCTGAGAAACAGTCCACCCTTTCTTCCTTCTGGCTCTTTGGTCTGGAGAGGGGACTACATATGACATTCAGTCCTGCTAATTCCCTGTCTGTGCCTAGCATCTTCCTCTGAACAAGACTCTCTCAGCTCATTGAAATGGAGGAAATAATGAGAAAAGAGAGATTCAAGCCTAGAAACTCATCTGCATCTGCCAACATCTCTGAGTTTGTTAGTGAAAGCTGAGACAGAAATCTGAGATAGTGGCATTTGGCTCTTGCCTTCCCAGGAGAGCCTGCAAGCCCGCATCCCACTGTCTGAACCAGAGAGTTCCTCAGGAGGGTTTTTTTCTCTGCTGATACTTCTTGTCAAATTGCAGTGACAGGATTCAATGCTGCTGAGACTCTGGATTCACCCAGTGAATGTCAGTTCTTGAATAGAGAGGGACGAAGAAGCTGATGAGTATTTACATAGGCATCTTGCAAGTCTACTTCATCATCTCTGCCTGTGGGGTAACACATAGTATTGAAACACAGACCTACAGAACAAAAACTACTCTCATCCAACAAAGCAGGAGAAATTGACTGCCATTTGGCAGAATCTGTGTCTGAAATTAAGGTGTTGAAGACATGCAGTTAGTCCTCTGTGAAAGCAAATTGCTGGAAAAGGCACGCTTAGAAAAGAATGAAAAGTTTTGTTCTAGCTCTTGTGAAAAAAACAAGGCACATAGTCATGGGTGAGTGGTGTGGAAAAAAAGAAATGTAAAAGTTATTTTTCACACTACCTCTGCCTAGCCGTGTATGATGTCTTGCCCATAAAATAATCTCAGCAAGTGTGGAAACTATTGACAGGTCTGCACTATAGAGTTGTGAATGCAGGAAAGCAGATGCCTATTCCGCCAATCTGAAGGGAAGGAGAAAAAGGGAAATATAAGAGGAAAGTAAAAATATGACTAGCCTGTAGAATACCTGGGACCTCACCCAACTCTTCTCCTTGTCTCCTGAATGAACTGCGAAAAGACCTGGAACTATTATAGAGCTACAAAGAAATAAGGCACTGGTACCAGATGGGACCTCTTGTCTCCATTTCTCTCCAGCCCAAACAATCTGCTGCAGAATTTAGAAGAGAAGGGTGGAGAATCTAATAGTGTCTCAGAGTCGGAAAGATGGCTCTGGCTCGAGCACTGCCAGCCTGTTCTGGAGGAGGATTATTATTATTCTGTGTGCCAAAGGATATGGCTATTTTTCTCTCTCACTCCCTCTTTGTAACAAACATTTGGCTACTATTAGCCAGCTGGCAAATGTAAATGAAACATCACATACCACTTTAGTAGGGAGAGTGCCATCCGCATTTTGCCAGTCATGCAGTGGTCTGACTGCCAGTGCACAGCATGGCATGTGGCTTGCGTCTCCTCCTTTATCTGGAAGCATGGATGAGAGTGGCAGGGAAACTTGTTAGGCAGAGAGAAAGTCTGTGGCACAGTTACAAGACATCATATGGGAGAATCAGGCCAAAATCTGTCTTGTAAAAGATGGTGGACTGGCTATATGCTCCCAAAAATTCATTTCACATTGCTTGTTTATAGCAAATTTCCTTCTCTACGGTTACACAGAAGAAAATGCTGAAATTGCATGTGGAGAGGATGGTGTTTATACCTGGTGTGGAAATAGACCTTTGGGAGTAGGTATAAACAAGCAGTATAGTGGGAAGCATGCTCCACTCTCAGTTACACCCATGCATTTTCATTCTGCAAAGCTGCCTGGGTGTAACAGGGAGCAAGATCTGGCCTCATGCCATTGTTATTCTCCTCTTGCTCTCCAGCTTGCTGTTCTTACTGCCTTTCTTTTAATCTCTTTTTTTTTTTTTTTTTTTTTTTTAATTTCTGATTTTTAAAAATGTTTGTTTTCTCTTTCTCACTGGTCATGTCAAAGGTTGTTCAACTATTATTTTTCTTTTGCATCTAACCTTTTCTTCTTACTTACCAAATAAGGTAACACCATACAATAGGAGACACATTTATTTAATTGGCAGGCAATATCCCAATGTCCTGTATTTAGCTGTATGGTAGCTTGGCAAGCCAAGTATTTCAATACTCCTAATTGTCTCCTAGCAGAGTTAACATTCAAGACTTGACTATTTGCTTTTGGAACAAAAAATGCCATGTGGTATCATAATTTTTTTCCCAAAGGTTTTACAGCAAAAGTAGCTATTTACTTTAAATATGCCAATTAAGCATTACTAATGTACAGTACATTTCTAGGGTAAGGATGATTGATATCAGCATGCAGTGAAATGTTCTAAAACTGCAGTTGCAAAACTGCAGTTGGAAAATGTAAATGTTCAAAATGAAAAAAAGAAACCCTTACCAACTGACAGTGGTATTTGCACATTTTAAAATAGTGTTTTTATTATTCTTTAAAGCCTTTACTTACTCATTTTTTTGTTGGCTTTTTGTGTATTTTTAAAAATTTTGTTTGTTTGGAGTTTTTTTGGTTGCTTTTTTGTTGTTTGTTGGGGGTTTTTTCGTTGGTTGGTTTGGTGTTTTGTTTTGTTTTGTTTTCCTTTTGTTTTGGTTTTTTTTTTTTAACAAGGTAGTTGTCAGTGCAATCTTCTCGAAAGTTCTTTAAAGCTAGAATAAAATTTAGTACATAATTCTGAAAGATCTCATTCTGAATGATGGTGAACAGGGGCTTGACAGAAAACAAGACTTTACATTGAGCAAAAAAGGCAGTGTCTCTGGGGGTATGGTTTTTTCCCTCTTTTTTTTTTTTTTTTTTTCTCTTTTTTAAGAAAGCAAAGCAGTTTTCATATGAGAGAAAGAGAGTGAATGAAGATACTCCTCAGATCCAGAGTGGCCCAAGAAACCCAAGAAACCACCATAAAGATGTTTGCCAGAATTAATGTATTTTTTTTAGTTTCAAATTTGTCAGATATGGGATGTGATGTATTACTTCTCTGACCCTGGTGGGGAAAATGGTCTACTTTTCTTGATTTTAGCATAGAGGCTACAGAAACAATCAAAACCACCAAAAACGTATTACAGGCCTGGTCATGATGGCATTGTACCATTCCAGGTGCAGTGGAAACTTTTGGGCTGCTTCTGCCTTAAGATGGAGTTTATGCTTTGGAGCGAAGTCTCTTGTTTCACTTCTATTAATCTAGGAGGAATCAGAGTGTGAGCTGTTTGCCAAGAGTCAGAGTGATTCTCTTCCAAGCTGGAATAATCTGCAAGTCCCCAGAATTCTGACTAATTGCAACTGTGAAAATGGACAACAATTTTTGTTTTTCTCATTCAGTAGGCAACTGAAAAGATCAATTAGTATAATTTACTGGACTATTATTTGGATCAGAACCCATACATATGTTTGTATGATGCCCTTCATTTCATTGGCTCCTGAGGCTGGATGGAAATCAAGGGGTGTATTTCTGCTGACTTTAATAAGCTCTGGACCATGTTGTAAAAAAATCCTCAGAAATAATGGACAGTGAAAGTCCAATCAAATCAAAGAATCCACTTAGCTGGGTGCCCATTTTGCCTGATGTATTTATACTGAGCAATTTGACAGCAGTGGAGAATGTGCAGTTGAGCCATACACTGTCATTTCTTGCTAACAGCACTCACTGACTTTGTGAAACAGTGTTAATAAGCACCTTTCAGTTTCAAACACAGAGCCTGCATTATTCTTTCAGATTCCAACAGGTACAGCAAATAGACTCTTGTTTGTGATGGCAAGGTCTTGACTCAATAAATTCTTAATGCAAAGGTATCTTATTTGTAGAAAGGCCCCTTGTGATTTCTCTTATCAAAGTCCAGCAGCCACACGTCAAGAAAGAATGCAAAATTTTGAACTCAGTAGACAGCTTTCAAGGCACGCATTTGTAATTGTCACATTCAAGATATTCTTTTTTATTTTTATAGTATGTGTTTAAATCTTTTCTGATGTTCTCTTATACTAAATTCCATATCAGTTAACAAAGAAAAGTTGCTCCAAAGCCTTTGTTCTGTATTTTATTTTCCACTAGTATTTAAAGTTCTGGGCAGGGAAGAGATTTTTTCTAGCTGAAAGCATCACGGTAAAAAAATCTGACATTTGTGAAAAGTAGTCTTCCCAGCAGCATAATCCATTAGCTGTCACCTGTGGCAGCAGGAGCCAAAAATTATCAAGCCATCCAGAATTGTTTCCAGTGACAAAGAATAACCAGTAACATGTAGCTTTCAAGGAACATTGGGTCTTTTTTTTGTTAAGCAGTTGGAATTTCAGGAAAATTACATTATACATTATAGTGGAGAGTGCAAATTATTATTCAAGAAACATGAAATCTCTTGTCTGGAATACTAGTGGTCCATTGCGGTTAGCAGCCTGGCACACCTGGAATGCACCGGTCACTCTGTACTTAATTTCCTTCCTTCTTATCATGTCAATTTTTATGTCACTTTATTAAAAATGCTTTATTGTTACAAATTTCTGAGTTAAAAATCCTTCCTGACCTTAGAGCCCAGAAGCAGCCACTTTGGCTGTAAGTGGATGTTGAGTCAGGCTGTAAGAGTCTGGGCTGCTTCGACTACTTCAACGCCTGTGCTTCAAATCAGCTCTGAGCAATGATCAGATTTAAAAAACCAAAAACCATACTTTTTTTTTTTTTTCCTTGAGCTCAGAGAATCTTTTAGAACATGCAAGACAAACAGCTGAATCTTATTTATTGAGATACACTAGAATCATTTTATTGCAGCTTAATGCTGTCAGGAAATAGAGGTGGAGGAACTAGCCTCTGAGACTTGACTTGCAGAAAAAAGGGATAATATTGTAGAAAAAAAAGCCTGAGGGTTCCCACCTCCCAAAGTGTTACATTATTCCATATATTTTTTGAAGTGAGTAGTTGGCTTAATACAAAACTTTCCTTGTCTGATATTTTCATGTTTCCACCAAACATTTGTAATTCTTCTTTCTCCGCTGTACTACAGTAGTAATTGTTAAAAAACTACTATAAAGGTCGTTAAAAAACAAACTTAAATAGATCAACCCAAACATTACATTTTCTTTTGGTATTAAATTAATGTCTAATTTTCATAGAATTTTTTTTTTTTAAATTTAGAGGCAAAAGAAAGGAAAAAAAGACAAATCCCCTCTCCCCCATCGCTCAGTTCTGTATACCTTCTTTCACTGATGCTTCCGTGTGGGGCATTGAAGACACTCAAAGCCACAACAGGTGGTAAGCGTTGAGCAAAGTGCAGAAAAGTTCTGGTAAACTTGCTGTTGAAGAACCTTACCTCTCTCCATAGCCTGGGTGGAGAGGAAAGTCTTCCGACCTCTCATGTTAGAGAGGGAACATGCAGTTTGTGGAAGTATGTCCTGAGCATGTTAGAAAAACAGGGAGGCAAGGCAGTTACAAGAAAGGGAATGGATTTGTTTCTTAAAAGGGGAGAGATGTTTCTTCTCTTTGTCTCTTTTCTCTCTGTAGAAGAATCCCCAAAATTCCACACTAGATTCAACTAAGGGCACAGTAGCTGCAAGAAACTAAAATTACATTACACATCCTATTTTTTTGGGAACTGAGCTCGAGATATTTGCTCTCTTAGGCAAGGAATTTTTCACCTTTAATTGCCTCAAGTTGGGCATCTGAAAACCTTAGAACTTTCCAGCTGATTAGTAAGTGTAGAAAACTTTGGCTGCTGTTCAAAAATTTGGTTGCAGAGAGTAAACACAAGCAGAGGTACTGCACCAAGGAGCACGTTTTCAGATTTTCACCCCTATGGGATATCTTTCACCCAGTCTGAAAATGTTTTAATTGCCCTGTCAATGTTTTTGTTGAATACCAGACTGTGTATGGACAGTAACATAAAAGAGAATAAGAATGAGGTAGGGACTTGATGCCAATGCCAAAATTACATTTCTCATTAATGTTGCTATAGGGAGAGAAATTTGTCTTGCTGGACAAAAGGTGGTGGATACTAGAGAAAATAATTCTATATTTGGAAATTTCTGGTGAACAGAATGATTGACAATTACGAAAGAAGGAAAAATAAATATTGCCTTGGCTCTGTGTTTCAAAACTTTTGCTTGGGTGTCGTGGCTTTGACCCTGGCTAAATGCCAGGCACCGACGACGTTTGCTCTCTATGCTCTCTCCTGCTGTGGCTATGCAGAGGAGAGAGAAAAAAAAAACCTAACACACTGGACTTATGAGTTGAGATAGGACTACTGATAAAGAGGACGCACGAGAGACAGGGCAAAAGCAGGCGGGAGACTTAAAGTTGCAAAACAGGTGATTTATTAGTCTAACAGAGTCGGAGGATAAATCAGAGGTAAAAATAAGCTCTCAAGACACTGTTTATTCACTGACCCCCCTTCCCTCTTAAGGCACTGCTTCCCAGCTCACCCCCTCTCTCCTTTCTAACTAACCAACAACTCCCGGGCAGGGGCACGGTGTGGAGTTTTTTCTTAAATCAGTTTATCACAACTCTTTTACTGCAGACATTGTTTCTCTATTCGCCCCCTCTCTCTATTCAATTAACAGATCTGGGTAGGGGCAAGGTATGTGGCTTTTCTTAGTCAGTCCAATGCCACAATTCTTCTGCCACAAACGCTGTTTCTCTACTCACCCCTCTCCCTATTAAGGCCATTTCTCAGCTCACCCCCTCCCTCCTTCCTTCGAGCCAACAGCTCCGGGGTGGGGGCAGAGTATGGAGGTTTTCTTTGGTCAGGGTCAGTCCATCAGGGAGAAGAGTCCTCTACTTAGCCATGGGGGTCCCTCCCACGAGAGACAGTCCTCTGTGAACTTTGACGTGGGTCCAATCTCACGAGCAGCACCCGCCCGATTGCTGCAGTCCGAGATTCTTCTGTCCAGGTTTCAGAATTCCGAGCCGAGGCCAGGCTGTTTCCATCCCGGGAGAAAGGCCTTTCTCTCTCCTGCAAGGCCTTTGCAACTCTCAGTCTCTGGGACTCTCACTGGATCACAGCTTCCTGCAGGCATCACCTGCTCCTCTGGCGTGGGCACCTCCCCACAGGCTGTGGGTGGTT
Source organism: Acanthiza pusilla (assembly GCA_036630365.1). Lineage (NCBI taxonomy): Eukaryota > Metazoa > Chordata > Aves > Passeriformes > Acanthizidae > Acanthiza > Acanthiza pusilla. The sequence continues at coordinate 9,140,387 of JAXCHO010000145.1, forward strand.
CTCTGCATCCTCCTGGACCCCATGGGCTGCAGGGGGACCACCTGCTTCCCCACGGTCTTCACCACAGCTGGCAGAGGGTTTTCAGCTCCGGTGCCTAGAGCATCTCCTCCCCCACCTTCTCCACTGACCTTGGTGTCTCCATGTTGTTCTCCCTCACATATTTTTACCTCCTCCTCCTCCTTCCCTGGCTAAAAAGAAGTGCGTGCTCACATTGTTTTGATTTCTTCTTAAATATGTTTTCACAGAGACGTAACTAACATCTCTAATTGGCCCAGGTTTGGCCAGCAGCATGTCCATCATCTTCAGAGCCATCAGAGACTGGCTCTGCTGGACATGGTGGAGAAATTTCCAGAATCTTTACTCAGGACATGCAGGAGCCATCTTTGTACCCCACCCTATTCACTGGCAAAAACTGGACCAGGCAAAACTACCACATTGGGTCATACTGTTCAGAGTTCAAATAGTTTGCTTTCAGAATTCTGTGTTCAGTTTTCACCATTGGAAAGTGAAGAAGAATATTTCAATGACACACAATGTCAATGCAAAATAATAGTGGGAATTCTGGAATTCATAGGGTGAAGGCCTAAACCTTCATCTGCTTTTATTAATGCTACGGAAAAGTCTCTGATAGCCTAAATAAGAAAGATCTTCAACAACTATTTTATTGTTATTCAAACATATTTATAAAAACATGTTGTTAAAAACCCATTAAAAACATACCTGGTAAAAAAAAAAAATCCATTTTTTTAATGCTAGTCTCGCACTGTCAGTGCCATAGATTCTGGTATGAAAGTACTGGGGATTTGGTGCACTGAGAAATCTTGACTTGGCAAACAGAAGCACTTAAACAAAGTTTCACTTGATTAATTTTAGCTCAACTTGAAACACAAAGAGGAAAACCAAACCAAAACATCAAACAAAACAACCCAAACCCAGTGTTCTTCAGTTTGAAATGGAACTGACTGGAAAAAGCTTCGTTAGCTGGTAGCACTCAAATTCAGTGATCACAGCAGGGGCCTGAAATCTCAAATTGATTCTGAATCTCTGTGAGCCAGAGATCACTAGGAATGGATTGTCTGTCTAACTACCTTTATTATAGACAGGTATGAGTTCAATAAAAAGGCGAGATTTATCTAAAAAAGAAACCTGCCCACATGGTTTTGCTGTTTGCCTTCATCCTTCACACACAGAGACAGTGGTTATTTTGAGCTGTGGCATTCAAAACCTTTGCTGATAAAACCCTTGTAGTCAAGAATTTCTGTACAGAGAGGTATATTAGTTCTGTGCAAAAATAAAAGAAGGAAATTATCACTAGGTTTCTCAGCATGTTTAATACAAATTCAGGAAAAATATTATCATTGTAAAGTTCAACTTATTACCTGTTAGCTCTCTGTCATCTATGTGTCACTGTAAGTATTCACTCTCTTTTTCAGAGCTCTATTCCTCCTCTGCACTCCTTCAATCCTAAAGTGAACAGATTGAGCTCTTCTGTAAGTTGCAATGAGGTCCCAAGATTCACTGCAAAGAACCCCTTCCTCCACCATTTTGGAGTATCCAGTCTGGTCTCTGGTAGCTGAACTGTCCTGCCCAATATGTTCTATGACTGGCAAATTTGGGGGTACATACCTAGCTAGTTATGGTGATGATGAGGCTTTCTGTTTTGGGATTGTTTAAATTTTCCTGGACTCCGACATGATCTGCAAAGATTGGAAAGACCCAATGAGGTCTGGGTGCCCATCTCATTGTCTTGACAAGTGCTGTGGATGTAGTAGTGTACATCTTGCCTTGACATAAACTCTCTTCATGGACATTAAGGCAAGGATAATAAAATTCAGCCTCTTCTGCTACACTGAAGAGGTTAATTTCATGAATTGAAATGCTGCAGCAATGGATCTGAAGAGAAAACAGCCTTCAGAAAAGAGAAATTTATTCAGATGATTTAAGACAAAAGCAGGTGTTTGTCATACAGATGAGCTTTATCTTGCTATAGGTGAATGATATAATAATTTGTTTTAACAAAGCAAATGTGCAAACATAAGTGCAAAATGTGAATGAACTTTTATGTGTGATGAAGCAGTCTGATGTTATGCACAGTTTTTAGAGTGAACTTCGTGATCTCTAGCTTAGAAACAAAGTTTTTATTTATCTCCCACAAATATCAATTATTGCAGACATTATAGTAATAATATTTGTTACCTTCACCATCAGCTTGATGATGGTTTACACATGTGTGGTCACGATTTGGACTTTCAGAGATGAACTCAGATTGTCACAGTGGATGATTTTTAGTTCAGAAAGTATGATTGTGGTCCAGATTACCAGGCAGAAGATATCTTAGTATATTGTTTAATTGAGGTAGATAGTCACATTGTATTTAGTTTTTGTGTGAAAGTTAGGTTTCCTAGTCTCCATGCTCCTTCATTTCCTTGTATTGGCAAAAGAAGAATAAACAGAAGAGCACTGCCACTTGATGCGTTATAGTGACCAAAATCAGAGGAAGTATTCAAAACTCATTCTTTCCAATACTGCTCCTTTGAATGCAATAATATTAAAAAAAATTGGTCGGACTTTTGACCAGTATACCAGCAGTCATATAAAAATTTATGCCAGTTTATGAAAAGCAATTGTAGGTTTTACACAATGGAGCTGGGCAGACTGTGAACTGAATGGATCATGGTGCTACTGGAGAAGACGTGGTGGTTCTCTTAAGTCATGAGATCACAAGATCACGTGCTTTGGCAAAACTGTGAGATTTCACATCCCATCTAGTCAATGCTGTTGAGTGCAGGTGAGTTTCTGAGGACTGGATCTACCTGGCTAGGACTGAGTGATGAGACACCTAATAAATACTTTTCACAATAATACCACTGATCACCAGTTCCCATGTTCTGTCATTTCTTATAATGATTTCAATCCTTCATTGTTTGCAGTGATAAAAAAGCAGATAAAAAGGACCATGTTATTTTTTCAGTGAGGGAGAATGTGCAGTTTAAGCCAATAGATTCAAAAGGCAAGAGTGTTTTACTGAATTTTGAATTTTTTCCTGTGAATACAAAATATGTTGACCATATGTGTTTTAGGTCCTACCTGCATCTCTTCTCATCCATATATCACCAGTTTTAACACAGGATATAGCATGACTGGTAGACAATCTGGAATCAATCTGTTTATCTTTAAAATGCTGCTGAAAAGTTTTAGAAGTTGCAAGGTCCTGAATTGGAAAGAAAACCTGGGAAGTAACAACAAAGAAGTATTGGAAGGACAGACAATAATTTCAGAGTCTTCTATCTGGATCCTGTTGTGAAAAAAGTATACATGCCATCTCTCAGAAAACCATTTCAGTGGAATAAAGTCTTCCTCATTTATTAATGCAACCAGAAAACAACCAGGAAGATTTTAATTAGCATTTTAATTTTCAAGAAGTGAAAGATGGCTGTTTTATAGACTTCATATGCAGCTCAGAAGGGGCTCCAAACACAGACGTATTTGTTTATAATATACTGCTATTTTTAAGAGAGTGCATCCAAAATACTGTAGGTACTTGGAGACTTTGTGCTCCATAGCTAGAAAAATTTTATCAAAAGCCATGAATTCAATATATTGCAATCTTGCTCTCTGATGCTTTTCCAGGCATTAGAAATCACAGGCTGCAGATGGTTTGCAAATCTAGGAGAAATCTCCCACATATATATTAATACGAAGAATATAAAAATTCCGCAAATAGATGAATGCACATTGAAGGGCAAATATAAGGCAAATTTCTGTGTTTTGTTTGTTCTGCATTTCAGCCATATCTGACAATCAATAACAATATTTTACATTCCTTTGTCCCTGATACTCAAGCATCACACAAATGCTTTACCAATATCAGTGGGCTAAATCTCAAAATATTTCTGAAAGTAGGACTCATATTTGCCTGTCATTTATTACTATAGTTCATAACTCTCTTATCATTCATATTATCCTACTATTTTCTGAATTAAATATAATCATCCTAGCAAAGTTTCTAGTGGACCTCTCTGCTCTCATGTAGTACATTCTGCTTGGAAATGTATGTGTTTTTCATGTTTTATATATTTCATTGTTGACTAGAAGACAAAAAATCTTGTTACCTTTCATCAAAACTAGTAAGATTATGGATTAGAATCATCATCAGCATCCTCATCAGCATCATCATAATATTCATAGGGGACATGGAATTATGGAACAGCTCAAGTTGGAAGGCATCCATATTGATCACTGAGTCCATCTCAGATTATACTTACAATATTGAGATAATAGAGTTCTGATTTTTGGAGCTGCAGAATTTTTATTGATTTCTAGAGGAAAGACAGCATAACTGAGGACTGAATTAGGTGATAGGCTTCCAAATTTATTAAATACTCCTTTTCTGGCTCATAGATACTGCACCTTTTAGATGCTGAACACAGAAAAGGGAACAGTTTTTAGTGCTTACTTTGAAGACTTCACAAAAAATACCTATCAAAATTTTGTTTCCTTCCCTTAGGCCACTGTTTAGAGACATTTAATACCTTTCTATTACAACTTACAGAGGTTGTTAGCCCCAAGCTTATTAAAAAATCCATTGCCAAAGGGTACAACCAAAGTTGTTGTAAGATGCAGATTGCCCTGTTTCCTTCCATTGAGGCTCATTGAGCATTTTATTGATGAATAGAATAAGCAAAGGTTTCGGATTTGGTTCATATGCCCTAATTGTCCATAATTATTCAAAGGTATCTTAAAGTACTTAAATAATCTAAATTGGTGGAAACTGAAGGTGGATTCCGAGTAGAATTCCATGCTGATTTCCACAAATACTGTAAGTTCTCCAAGCTCACAGTAAGTTTAGCACTCAAGATCTAATATCCAAGGACTTACTGTGGCTAACAAGATGAAGCCAGCATTTCTGGCTAGAGTTCCCGGCTGCTTCTAGTGTACTCACTCTAAACATGTGGCTCAGGCCTGTGAAGTACTGACTATTTTCTTGTCCCCTAGAAGTGAAATGGAAATAGTTTAAAGTGTCTAGCAGCTTTGAGAATCAAGTCCACAAAAAATGCTATTGTTTGGAGACTGAATTGTGGTAATTCCTGCTTTTGTACCATGAGTTCATTACTATCTAAATTCACATTTCCCCACAATTCCTGCTGGAACATATTTTGAACAGAAGCCCCCAAGTTTTATTTGTTCAATCTGGTGCGAGTTTAGAGATATTTTGGCTTTTTTAAGGTCATGTTCATCACCATGGTGTACAGCCTTACTTTCACTAGATAGGAAAATAAAGATGACTCCAGGATGCCATGAACCAAAAATCAACGGAATCAGCTAAGACTCTGTTTCTAAAACATCTATCCCTAAACAAGTGGACTGAACTTTTAAAAATACATCCTTCTTGTATTTTCCAGCAAGAGTCCTAATTTTCTTCCATTGATATTAATATAATACTTGTAGGTAATTTGCTATCCACTAGCAATAGCAATCACTGCATCTCCTGCTTCAGCAGGGAATCTAAATATAATCCTTCCTCTGAGAACAGAATAATTCTCCTTGTAGTCAGTAGGGCCACTTTTCAAAAGTTGAAATCCCTTACTGAATGCTGGTCCAAAACCATCTGGACAGTGGGAATATTTTTTTCATTTATTTATCCAGTTTCTCTTGAAGGAAAGGAAGAAAATGTTATCTATTAAGAAAAAGGACATTAACAGCTTAAGAAGTCAAAATGATCTATTTTTTCTAAAAGCAAGTCACAAAAATTTCCATGGAAGCTTAGAAAACCTACACTTGCCCAAGACAAATTTCTAATCACTTAGGTAAACATGGGAGGTAGACTGGGTAAATTCATATCTAGGTTAGGTTAAATAATGAGGTGTTTTAGAGGAATATTTATTGAGTTAAATATATTTATGCATGCGCACACATGCATATTGGTACCTGAAGAACATATATTTTGTTATACTACCTCAGAGCCATAGCAGCACTTAGGTGAAAAAGTTGGCAGTTGAGGAAACAAATTTAAAAATCAAATGGAATGAATCATGATAACAACAACAACAACAGCAACATCAACAATCCCTCAAGAGCCCCTCATAAATTTGATGTAATCTCAAAATAACAGTAACTTTTTCATTTGGATGATGTCAACTTAGAAATAAATTGGTATTATTTAAACAGCTGTTTACTGTGATGAGTTTACTGTATAATTATGGCCTTAAAATCCAAAGGACACCTGGCAAAATCTTACTTGCCATATACTTGCTTGGATGATGAATTTTAAGAACGGCAACCAAAAAACCAAAGATTTTTAACTGTATTATTTCTATTTAGAAAAACACCTAAAGTAGTTTAGAAAAGTGAAATTAATCCTGCAGGTAATTTTTAAAATTTTCTTGTGGACACTGGAAATCAACTGTATGTTATTATTCACCCTGTTTAAAATACCTCTGTTGGCAGACAAACCTCAGGGAGCTTTGCAGGAACATATTTTAATTTACAAACTCTAAAATAGAATTATTAAAGACCATTGAAGAAACACTAAATATGTATTCTGACAAGTGCCATAGATTGGAAAGCTTCTAAAGGAGTATTAAAAATCAAATTCAAATAAAGATGTTAAAAAAAAAAGAAAAAAAAAAAGGGGGTAAATATAGGACAGAAAGATCGATATTAAGTTATCACTGATTACAGGCAAAAATGTCTTTCAATTTTTCAATTTTGAATTTCTTCAGCAGTTCTATTAAATGAAGGTGTTACTGGCATCAGTTTTTACTTAAAATGAGTAAATTAGAAGGTAGAGAAAATGATTCTGTTGCCACTTCAGACAGCTGTGTATATGAGTGCAATTGGAGAGACAAGTGAGAAAGCAGATATCGCGTTTTTGCTGTTTAGAAGCAGAGAGCTGCTAATAGTTTTTTATAACTTGTGTTTCTTTTAACCAAGTAATATTTTTATTTCATGGCTAGGCTCCTTGTTTCCACATAAGCTTCTTCTGGGAACAAAACTTCTGCGTCCCACATCTAGAGACATAAACGCCACAATATAAATAAGGTTAATTTAAAAAAAACCAAAACCAAACATTTTGGTTGGGGTGTGCCACAGTAGATAAAAAGCCACTGTGAAGTTGTCTGGTTGGAAACCTTCTAGCTGAGCGCTGATAAAATTTATCACAGGGACACACATGGGAATAAGCATCTTTGCAAAGCAGCCTGTGGTGAAATGCGCAACAGCAGAATATCTAAAGGGATCCCGCAGCTTGACAATGAAATGGTGGCAAAAAGAAGTAATAACATGTTAGGTAAGATTTTCTCATGGGCTATGAGGTTTATTTACTGAGATCTTTCGAGCTGTTTTTCCCCCAGAGCCAGAGCAGATGGTGGGGTCCCATGTACTTGAACCCTCCCAAAGAGCTTGCCTTCCACCTGGGCTTGTGACACACCTTGAGCAGGAGAGGCAATGGAAGAGCAAGACTGGTACTAGCACTCTAAACAATCTGATGCTGGACCTTTGTCACTAAAATGTCAGCTCTTTCTTTCTGCTTTAATTATTTATTTTTAAAGTGGTTTGGAAATTAAAAAAATAGGGGAGATTTTTTAGAGTACACCTGACCCCAAAGTCAGAATGTCACTGAAAGCCCTAATCCTCTAAGGTCATCAGGTGTTTCAATAAATTCAGAAAAGCTCTAGAACAAGCAAAGTGGAATATGGCTTAGTTCATTAAATGAATATATGTATGTAAGTTTTTTCTTTCTATCTCCAATCTTTCTTGTGCTGCTTGCTGCTTGAGAGTGTAAACTCGACATGTGGATACCTGCGTCCATGTGGGTATTTTTAGCTCAGTTGTTGAAGGGTCTGGAAGCTGTTAAAAAAAAAAGAATAAAAAAAAATCCCCAAAATCAAAGTGCAACATCCTCTCTGTTAAAGAAAAATCTGGATTAAAGGAGCTGTTGAGAACAATGAAGAGCAGGAGGGTTAAGCAATAGCATAATGGTTTGTGAGAAATCAGGCATGGAATAGGGGTAATTGGTGACCCACACAGACTTTGCTCATATGTATCTGATATTCCTGAAAGTCTGCTCATTCACTCCGTGAAGGACAGGTTCTGCTTTCTCCTTTGTTGACATTTACAAGCAGCAAAAATGAAAATGGTAGTATTTTACACCTGTGTCACACATGTGTAAATGGCTGTAGGAAGAATACAATGGTTGCAAATCAGGTCCAGAGAGTTTAAATGAGAAGAAGCAGAAGGTTCATAAAAGAGCATAAGCTAAAGACTGTTGCCAACATGGACAAAGAAAGAGAATAAGAGAGGAAAAGGTCAAAGGAAGTGTGTGTGTGTGTGTGTGTGTGTGTGAGAGAGAGAGAGAGAGAGAGAGAGAGAGAGAGACAGAGAGACAGAGAGAGAGATGGAGAGGAAAAAACTGGAACCAGGTTCACAAAAAAGAAAAGGGCAGGAAAAAGGTTGGGTTTTTTTTAAAATGAAACCATCCACAAGCAAAAAGCAGGGACTAGTGACAAGGAAAAGGGACCAGAATATGGGAAACAGACAAGAATATTCTCCTGCCCTTCCCAGACAAGTAAACCCTAAAACCCTCACCAAACCATGCTCTAACAAAGGTTGCAAGAGATTTTTAGAAAAAGAAATCAGTTTAGAATGCACTTTTCAGGAGTATTATTGCAGGGAAATTGTTTGAAGAGAATAGATAAAATTACTCCTAGAGTAAAAAAATCCCACTGGGACAAAATCTCAGATTTTGTTCCATAGGTGTCCTGCACACACCAAATACATATCTGAAATCTTTGTCCTTTTGGTGCCTTTCCATAACAGTGCAACCCTCCTTGCATTATATGGGGCATTTGTTTAACATCCTCTGAGCTGACAATGGGGAGCCAGGCTCTGTCCCAAATAATCAGAGAGGCATAAGTGTGGAAGCGCTGATTAACATTGCAGGACTGGCATGTCATAATTAGCAGTTGGGCGACAGCTGCTTGCATGCCAATTCTGCATGGCACGCTGTCCTTTCTCTCCAGTGCACTTCCCATCTCACTCCTAATGTGCAAAAGGAGAGATTATTCACCAGGGTGGTAGACACATTTTTGTTCTTAAGAACACAGTGGTATCATTAATCTTCTGTCAAGTCAGCAAGGGCGGGTTATGTGGATACAAGTATTTTGCAAGGCTATAAATAAAATTTAAAGAGAGAAAGAGACAGAAAAAGAAGATGCTTTCTTGGGGTTTCCTTTGCTCCAATACCCACAATTTTAATTAAAAAATCCCTTTTTAAATGTTTTTTAAACATCTTTCCAGAAAAGTGGAACATAAAACAGGATCCTTAGACTGTAATATGAATTTTCTAATCCTGTCTATGAAACAGATAGTTGATCAAATTAAGTGCAAAATGTAACTCGTGTCTGTAGTAACTGTACTGCACTGTTCACCTGGCTATTGCTACAGGCGTAAATGTCTGAAAGGAAGGCAAAGAAAATGATAGTGGGTACAATATGAAGGTTTCACAGAAAGATTTGATAGATAGCCACATTAGTTACCAGTAGCAATATATAGATAAATATATTTCCATATAGCTATCTCTATGTAGATGAAGATATAACTGACATATGTCGGTTATCTTTAAATATCCATACTATGAATTCTGCTTGGGCTGCATATATTTTTTGTCTTTTCTCCTACCTCAGCTGAGATACCAGGACACAGAAGAAAACAGGACAACTCATCTCTCATAGGGATTTCTGCCTTGGAATCTGTCCTGATGTCTTTATTGTCATAAGAAACTCCAATGAAATAGCTCAAACAGAACAGAAAATACAGCTTTAAGGTCTCGTACCGTGGATCTCTCAAAAGGTGTAAGTCAAGACTGAATTATACTTAGACACCCTGTTTCTCTTACCCAGTGATGTAAAAGACCTTTTCTTATTTTTGCAAATTGAAGTAAGAAGGATTTTAAAATAGGATTTTTTTTTTTAATATGAATTTAAAAATATTGCTTGCTTTGAGGAATTAAAATGGATATATAAAAAGGGGAAGAAGCTGTTTACAACTTCTTCATGTCATCAAAATACCGTCTGTCTGAAGTTGCACTGTGATCAGGAGTGGTAGAAAGAATTTCAATAAAGTCAGGTGGTCAAATTGGCATGATAAGCCAAAAAGTATGTGATGCATGTTTCATGTGGTTCTGCTCTTTGTCAGAAAGACATCTGAATATCTTACTCAAAGCATTTATAGTGATTTGAGAGCTAGAGCATAGCTGCTCTTTCTTTCATTTGTTCCAACAAGAGTCAGTTGCTTTTACACAATCTCCTTATATTATTACTTTGTCGAGGCAAGGCAGAATTTTATTCTGCATATTTTTCAAAGGTCACACAATGTTTGTTGATTTTATTTCAATTCTAGAGACTTTTATTAAATTAATTAAACTAGGCACTTCTTTCTCCCACAAATCGTCCGGGTCACCTTTTTTTTCTGCCTTGAGTAGGTATAGAAAAGAAGAGAGATATTTGAATCATAAGATCACTTTTGCATGCAGTCATCAAGGAAGCTTGAAATAAAACACCCTTAAGTGATTGAAGGCAGTAGTGTAGTAAGTGGGACTCAGGAAAAAAAAAACCAAAAAACCAACAACTTATTTCCCAGATGGTTTTTTTTATTCAGTTAAAGCTGAACTGAGTTTAGACTTTAGCTGTAATTCCAGACTATCAGGAAGTTCAATCCACTTAAAAGAAGGGGAATATGGCTGGAAAATGGGAAATTATTTTCTTGAGGAAGGAAACCAATATGTTGTCTTTACTTCCCTTAGCTGATCTTGTAAATTTCTTACAAACTTCTTGAAACTTGTAAACTCCTGGGGGGCAGCTTCCGCCTCGTGTGCCCAGTGAAATATAAATGGATGCAACCTGATTTGTGTCTGTGTGCTCCCGGGGTAATGTCTTAGCAAAGATGTGAACGTCAGGTTTGTGACGGCAGGAAGGTTGAGGGTTCAATCCCCCATTCAGTGGGTTACTGGATTTATACCTGGAAAAGTACTTCCTGGACCACTATTTATTGTTAAGTCATGCAGCCACCTTAGGAGATGGGTAAAGAATGTCTGTCTGGAACGCAGCTAAGTTTTCAGACTTCTCTACGACAGAAAGAGTTTGCAGAATCTCCTAATGGTTGAGAATACTCCTCTGATTACATGGACATGCTTACTCGTTGCAGTTTATGTACATTTGTTCTTATGCCAACAATGTCTTTCTCTAGCAGTTGTTCATTACTACTTATGTATTTATAGACTGCAGTCATATCCCTCCGCAAATTTTGCAAACTAAAAGAAGGCAGATCCTTTTCATTCCCGCTCATGAGCCAGGCCCTTAGTTTCTCGGTCTGCCTTAGCAGGCTGCCTCTGTCCATGTGCCAGCCCTGGTGAACCTCTCACCTGGCTGGTCATAGCTGTGCATGTTATTTCAAATGTATTTTCATGGGTTCTTTACAAGCTGGAGAGAGAATACTTCCGAACTTTTACGGGAATACTTCACCTAGCATTTTTTATTGCTGTGGTATTGCAGACTCATAATCATACTGCGCAAAATTAGTCTACCAAAATCTTTCTCCTGCTGCATTACTGCCAACTGATGAACTCCAGCTGATAGCAGAAATTCCTGCTATTAGCCTCGAAGTTCATGCTGTGGCACTTTGTACTATAAAATTTCATCACATTTCTTTATCTACACTCTTCAAGGTCATCCAGTTCTTTCTCTGAATAATGCATCACAAAAGTGTTGGCTTACTGCACTGCACTACTTATTGTTAAAGCAGGCCCATGTTTTTTTTTTTCTCACAACAGGTTACAAGCTGAACCTCATCTGCTTGTCTCATAGCTCTGCAGTCGGGAAATATTCTGCTCTGAACCACGTTCCATGAGCAGAATACTTCTGGGAACTGTACTACATTGTTTCCTCTGAGGAAACCCTTTTCAGTTGCAGTGTTTGGTAGTTTGAGAACGAAAGATTATCAGAGTGAGGGAGTGACTAGCAAATGAAGGACAATAATTTTCAGGTGTGAAGCCATCCTGGGTTTTTCTTTTAAAGCCTCCTACCGTCCTACATGTATGTCAGTATTATGCAATCTGGATGTTATTGGCTTCTTTTCAACACAGCCTTTTTCTGAAATGGGAGGTGTTAAATTGAAGTCAGACTGAAAAGGGAGTGGAACAGAAATCTGGGAACCAAAAACAGGATCAGGGAAAGATCCAGCAGCACCACCAAGTTCCCATATTAGGGGTCATGCTTCTTTCCTCAAAATTAACCCCATTCCATCACCCTTACACATGTGGAGAGGGGCATGTCCTTGCCTGGATGATGTAATGGGTGCATTTGTCCTAATGGAGCTCAGGCACCTGCTTCAGCTTGGGACCTGAGGATCAGGACAATTGTTCTAGCCCCTTCTTCAGGTCCAGGAGCGAATTTAAAAAAAAACAAAACAAAAAGACTGAGAGGACAGGCTGGGCTTTAGGGTTTTTCTCATGGTCTCACTGTGGTGGCAAGTTAAGGTCATTTGACTGACCTGAAACTGTATTTATCACACTGTATTTATGTTATAGTACTACAGCTTCTTTTTAGAATAACCACAAGATTGAATTTACTGCATGTATAATTTCTGGTTTGTGGATAACTATCACAAGAGCTTCCTATTGAATCACTGATATGTGCTTTATGTTTCAATACATTTCAATATTGTTCCTTGGCCTTTCTGACCGAAGCACCACTCCACATTATGAATATAGATCTATCTGCATAGATTTTTCACAGAGGGTGTTTGACAAACATGAGGGCTTGAACAAATTTCAATAACCTCTTGTCATTAAAATGTAGGTTCTAATCTTCCATAAAATGAGAATCAACAAAAATTTTTTGGACCAAAGCTGAATTTTTTCCAAGTTCCTTGCTTCATCATTTGTACATTTGATTTCATATTTTCATGTTATAAACTCAGCATTTCTAAATGTTGTGCCATAGAATCCAGTTGGAAAATGCCATGTGCTCCCAGACAGGATTTTCTAGTCTTTAATACTCTCTATCCTACTGTGCTTTCTTTCACTATTATTTCAATATTCAGTATTTGAACTTTCAATATTATTTGCTGTGCATGAGCTATGCCTTGGCCTCTGCAATAGTTTACCATTAACAGGGTAAAGCATATAATACATAAACCTCCAATATGTGCAATAACTAAGTTTTTAGACTACCATGAGATCTTTTTTAAGCAGATTGTTTAGGTTTCCATTTTGTATATTTCTTCAGATTTTCCTCTGAACTGAAGTGTTTCTTTAGACTATTCTGCAGCTGTGCTCACTTTCCCGAATTGATAGTCATTCAAATCCATTTTGTGCTATTGTAACCTGCTGTTAGCCCATTAGTTGCAATCTGTGGGAGGAGAAGAAGACAAATTGTGTCACTATTCCTTATCAAGGGAACACACAGTTGTTTGCCACTTTGACTCTGTGATGGATAGTTATCTTGAGATGTGACAGGTATGAGACTGGAAATTTAGAAAGAAACAATGCAGGAGCTCAGTAGCTTCTTGTTATTGACACTTGGTAGATAACAACAGAGTGTTAATCAATCTCCTGTGTTGTTTTTAACCCCCTATTCTTTTTGTCTTCAAGATGCAGTTTTTCTCATCAGACTGACATGGCAGGAAAAAGGTTCAAGTAGATAGCAGACGTTTTTCCTTTACAAAGTACTGGACACAAAATGTCAAACTCAATGAAAAATACATATTTGTTTCCTTCAGCAACTTTTTTAAACTCTTAGAAAACAGGTCAGGGTTTCGAAAAAGTAGAGTCTGAATCTCTGAAATTATTTGTAACCAGACATCCTTTCTCAGAAAGAGAAACAGTCTTTTTTCAACTTTATTGTCAACAGGCTTTTTATCACTATGTTTCCACAAATTACCTTGCTGTAGCCCTTCTCTTATTATTTCCTTCCTAAATAAATCTAAAGTGATGAAAAAACTGTAATACCCTGAAAGTTGAAAGATCTCATTTGAACTCTGCTCAAAGCCACATGGTTTAAGGAAATGCAGATCCAGGAAGATTTATACTGACATTTCAGACTAGATTTAGTTCCTTTATGGCCTCCAGAAAATGGAATAATCATACAAAATTCAGAGTTTTCAAAAAGGTTAGAAGTTACATTCAATGTTTGGGAAACACAGAAAGAATGACAAGAGTTTATGTGTGAGCTGAGGTTCGTGGTAAATAAAGATACCTGGTAAGAGCTAAAATTTAGTTTGAAGAGACATCAAGGAGTCCTGCTGTACCATCGTGAAATGAGAGGTTTGGGTCCAAAGAATTTACACTTGAAATACCCAAGACGAGAGATGAGGAGGACATTATTGCCATTAACTAATTGTATAAAAAATGATTACCGTCTTGAGGCCTCTAGGGAGCTCACTGGAACTGAAGATCAACCTCTAAGACCATAAACTCACATCTGATCTACAGGGCATTGGTAATTAATCTTAGTTTTGGATGTATCCATTTGTTTTATTTCTTTGTCTTGTCCTGTTATCTTGTGTAAACCAAATTTTTTGGCAGATGTTCCTGCTGACGGTAAAAGAAAAATTCTAAATGTCCTAGTGATGCTTTTGAATGGTTCCACAATAAAGGATCATTTTGTTAATACTGTATTCTATAGTGACAGTGTAAAAATTTGATGTATATTTGACTGGCTAATTAAACAGCATGGTTCGTATGAAAACAAAACAGAAAATACACAATCATGAATTTTAGTAAGCCTGAGAGTTGAGTGCCCCCCTCACTGATTGTTCTAAAACCTTCAGAAACATCCAGCAAAGCCTGCACACATAGATGCCCCAGCAGCCATCCTGACATGTTTTCAGATGGGGTCAAAGAGCTATATGGTAAGTAGAATGTTCTGTGCAGCTCTTTAACTCTTGCACTGTGGCACAAGAGGTTTGTGGGTTGGTGTAAAAGCACACTTGCTCCTTAATTCACACTTGTTTCTTAATTCAGGTTTCCAAGGTCTAGCTGGAAGGAACAGACTCTGGATAAGTTTTACCCCCATCTGCTCACTTCCTTTCAAAAATTTGCATCTGTTTTGTCACGTACCTTCTGCATTGCTGTGCTTTGCAGGGCAGAGTTATGATGTACACCATATCAGCTTCTTCCGTCTGACAGATATTCACACAAGCTTCTTTCATCACCACTGTGGAAAATGTTAGGGATGGCAAGTGATACACCACTACAGTTCTAAAATGTCTCTATCAAGTTTCCACATTAGCTTGCTTTCACCACTTTCCCCTTGCCTTCTGAGTTTAAGTGGCTGCCAATGACATCTCAGAAGGGTCTTATTAGATTTGAAGCCCCTGTCAGACAGAGCTGGAGGAATATTTATCATGTGAGCTTTATATATGAGATCTGAGAAACTTGTTTCTGTCCATCCAAATCACATTCAGGCTCTGTGAAAAGAACAGTGATCAATCAATGACAGTAATATAGGAAATAAAAATTCTTATGCACAAGTATTAACCAGAAACTCCTCATACAACACTTGCCCTTTAGCAATACCAGCTGACCACCCAGTTCAGTGCAATATGTACCAGCGACATCTGTTCTCATGTCACTATGGCTTTCCTGAGCAGAAAGGTACTCTGTGTTCTTAATAGATCTCACAAGTCTGACATTTTTATTCCACAACCTTGCGCTCCTGTTCTTGCATCGCATACCCCTAAACCTTTTCTCTTGAGTGCTTGTCTGCCTTCCCTTCCACCTTCATAATTCTGAAAGGCACAAATGCCCAAGAGCAGCTGAGATTCCTAAGAAAAAGCAGCAGTAAAATAACATACCTCTAAGATGAAGGAGATATATAGGTTTCTGAATACTTGAGCGACAAATTTTAGTCATCCATGATAGACATAATTTGATATTTAACAAAGACTACCTAGAGTGGGTCAAATAGAGGAAGTATATCAGGAAAATATTTAAGATGCTCCTGTCACTAGGACTGATGATCTACATTCTAGTCTAGCTGGAGACTTTCTGTGAAATACCATAAGATTGCAGCCAAGCTTCTTGAAGGTATTTAAAAACTACTGAAAGGCAGCTGCTTTTCAGATAGAACAGACAAAAAATCTTTTCACTGAGTACATCATTGTTCAAAATAGAGCAAAAGATTACATTAAAGCAGAAATTACCAGACTACAGTATACATATTAATCATTATATCTGAAATACTTCCAAGTGATACCCAGCTACTGCTCTGGGTTGTCTTTGTGCCATATATTCACAGCCTGTGACAAACAAAGGAAATCCTGTGGACTCCAGCATTAATAAAGTTTCCATGTGCAAAGAGAATTAAACACCAAAATATCATTACAGACCCACACATTACTATCCTACTTTTAAAATAGGGATTATTTTATAACATTTCTGCTGGCTACTATTATAGAAATGTCTAGAAAAAAGGAGTGTTTGATAGTGTGCTGTGTTCAGTACATATTATGGTGCGCCTTGATTTTGACTGGGGCTTGATGGTTACTGTAATACAAACAAATAATAATAAGAGCTTAGGAATATCAAACAGAAAAGGAGGACAAAATGCCTTTTATACTGAGAAAAAGATTAGGTCAATTGATCTAGATTTCAGAAAGCAGTAGATGAGAAGACAAGTGTAACTTCTTATTGTTAGAAGGTAGATATGTGTTGGCCTTTGATTTACTTGTAACACTGTTTAGCACACTGTTAAGTACAAAAAGAGTCAAGAGAACATAATATATCAGTGTAGTTGCTAATATTCTTTAGAAAAAGCTAGTAAGGAGCAAAAAGACATGAGAGAATTTTTCTCTAATACAATTCTTTGCTCAGTCTTGAGCAATGTTCTATCAAATAAAATTCTTTTCTCCCTAGTTAATCAGAACAGGGTTCAGATAAAATAAAATAATTTGCAGATGAATTGCTAATATGTCCTGTCATGCATGCCCTCCTAACAGCATGACTTTCTAGCCTGTTGAAATACTTGTATCATATGGAGAGACCTGAAAAATTTGAACATTTTGGTCCACTGCCAAGAAAAACTATTTATCAATGGCACATACTGTACTGATATATACCACAAGAACAGATTTTTAACTAAGAACGAACATTAGGACAAGACCCTTTCCCTTTCCCTACTGCATTAAGACAGACTGGGATGCTGTGCTGTCTTCTCCAGAACCATCATGAAGAAGCCTCAAATCTATCTTTGTAATGCAGTTCTGTTAAACACTGTAGCAGGGTGCTTATAGGATTCAAAGTCATTAATCTCACAAGCCTCCCAAGAATCAGTACCATGCTGTTCTTGCATTTTATGGTTGGAGAATTAAGGTGCAGGAAGTTTATGTACATGGTGTGTAGGTGGCTGTAGGTTGTATGATGTGTTTGCGTGCCTGGAAGGGCAGGTGTCAAATGACTGGCTGTACTACATCATATTCTTCCTCAATAAAATGTAGCCCCACATATTTAACAAAAAGTACCAGATTTGTTGCAGGGTAACTGTTGACTCTGAAGTAACCCTTAACTGTCTCAACACATTCACAGTAGACAAGTATTCCTCAAACTAATTTTTGGAGCAAACACTTACTCATCCAATTAGGCTCAAGTTTCAAGAATGACCTTTTTCTCTGTTGCACCTGCACAGAATAGTATGCCATGAAAAAGACTATTTCCTTTGGCAGTCAAGCTAACACGATGAAAGAAGCTCAGGGAGAGGGAGCTCAAAGATGATAGAATTTCAGACAGATCTTGTTTGTGCTGGACAGGGTTGCTATCACTACATCTTGGTATGCTCTAAAGGTCAGCTAGATCAAAAGCTCTGCTCAGCAGCCAATTAATATATTAATATCAGGGAAAATAGGGGGAAAAAAAAGAAAAATAATTAGAATTTCAATAAAGAAAAATGAAATGACTGAAATATAATCTGCAAGTGCCACCAAGAAGGACTGGGATAATTTACTATGACAGGATTAAACGAAAGTTCTCCTACTTTTGGGGAGGTTTAACTCTTTAACTTCAAAAATTTATTTGGTGCATTATCTGCATTTGCATTTATCATTGGCTTGTACAATAGAATTTTCACAGGACTTGACATTTTGAAGTCCTAACTTTGCACTAACCAGCTGCCTTTGAAGTCAACAAGAAGATTGCCACTAAATTCAATGAGAAGTTGGATCA
This sequence comes from Acanthiza pusilla, assembly GCA_036630365.1. Lineage (NCBI taxonomy): Eukaryota > Metazoa > Chordata > Aves > Passeriformes > Acanthizidae > Acanthiza > Acanthiza pusilla. The sequence goes on from JAXCHO010000145.1 coordinate 9,158,601, forward strand.
GGCTTTATAATTGCTACAGACTCATTATAATCTCATGACTGGTAACAATCATTTAGAAGTGTAGTATAAAAACTGTGATACTGCTGGGATGAGTTTAGTGAGAAAGAGAATCCCTCCACATTTAACATAAGTTTAACAATTTAAACAGATCTCAGAATAAGGTGCTGTCTTTGCACAGCAGTATTGGATGACTCTTCCCAAAATTTACTGAGAAGAGAAGAGAAGAGAAGAGAAGAGAAGAGAAGAGAAGAGAAGAGGTCTCTATATTTGCTCTCTGTGCTGCCTGATTCCTTTAATATGCTCTTGTTTCTTTGACTTCAAATAAAAGAATGAAATTTCTCTCTCTGTCACCACAGAAAAGAGCTTTCTGCAAAATGGTTGCCTTTCCAGTGCTTTGCTAAAATGGCTGCTGCTAGGATTACGTCTAGAATCACGGCAATTGCAAATGCTAACCCTTTTCCCATTACATTTCACAGTTTGTGTATGATCAGCCTACACTGTGTTCTCACTGTGCAGATGCTCAGATTGCTGTGATGAACAAATTGAGGGCAAATCCTTTCAAAATGCATTGAGGCTTTACAATTGTTTTGTGAATGACTACTTATTATGATTACAAACTAGGGGGTGGATGTTTCTTCTGGGATTGAGGGGTTCCCAGGACTCAGGTGAGGTTGGTGTTCTGGCTGACCTGGCAGCCCAGGTTTACATTATCCTAGATGGGATGCATGTTGCTCACATGCAAATCATTTTTGTCCTTCAAGTAAGCTTGCAATAATCAGCCCAAAGAGGTATTAAAGCTGATCAAGGAGAAAAGTTGAAGATGGAAAAAGGTGGTCTCAGAGTGTCTAGGCGAATTACAAGACTCTGCGTTTACCCATTGAGCTTGCACATGAGAACATGTTGCATTCTTGAAACTATGTTTACGTTTTTCCTTCCAAAGAGTATTCTAAAATCTTTAAACACTTCATCCAGAGCTGCTGTCTCCTCATAATGTGAGAAATTTCCCCAAAAGTCATGGTTCTCTCTTTGGGCCAGATGAAAATGAAACTACATTGAAAATCAGTGTAGCTCCTTTTCATGGGAGAGGACAAATTTGCAGTCTTCCTTCCACGAAAGGTGTCCGTCAGAAGTATATGTCAGACATTGGGTACCCAGGGAAGACCGGATGTAACATGCTATAATGACAAAACACATTTATTGCCATTATAATTTACCATTTCCATTATAGTTCTGCTTCTTTTGCAGTTCTTTGTCTCAGAGCTGCAAAAAAAACATTTGAAAGGATGGTTTTTATTAATTTTGGAGGGCTCTTCATAAAACCAGATGTTCAAAAAGCATTCATCTAGTTCCCTCATGATATTGTAATGAGCCTTACTCAATTATTTTTTCACTTTTTTTCTTTTTATTTTTTATTTTTCTGCTGTCCCATATAACAGATTATAACCCATGATGCTAAATATTGCCTGTATGTGGTAGATCTTTGTTTCCTATATTGACTTCTCTTCTGGACTCAAATATATAAAGCTTAAAAATCCATACATACTCTAACAGAAATCTACATGGAGAAAGATAGAATAATCTTCCCTATCATGCTAAAGTAGTAACCTATTTTAATGCAATCTTGGAGCATAAGCTAAGCCAGTGAACCATTTCTGCCTTACTGATGTGGTTTACACAGGTACAGAGCCTGGGGAGGGAATGATTTCCTTGTAATGCAGCGATCCATCCGTTACTTTGTTTATTGAACCAATCAATTAACTTGTTTATGACATGCCTTATGTTTGGGAAATCTGAAATTCTCATTCACTTCAAGTCCTTTTAATTATAATATATTCATTGAAAACTGGTGCTTTTAATATTCAACTTGAGAGTTTTATAAGTTATGCAAATATTTTATTTGTGGTATTTTTCTGGTGCTCACAGTCAAATCTTGATAGCAAATTTTTCAGAAGGATATTTTAACTTACAGAAACCTAGTAGAATTCATATTCCCAAAAGTTACTTTTTTGTTTGCAAACTATACACTAGTCCACCTTAATTTTTATGTTTTTAAAGTTCTCTCTAGTAAGAAATTAAAGTATAAAATCCATCTCTGATGTTTCAAAATACATATATAATTTTTTGTCAATTTCACTAAAAAAAGGAGTGTAGTTATTAGGTAGTGTTTTATGTTGAGTTGTTTTTTTTACTTTGTACTCCTAGGTTAGCTGTGGAAATGCTGGAAGTTCTACCAGAAAGCTTTTCTACTCATGTATTGCAATTTGAAGAATTGAATCTGCTGCAATTTTCAAGGAGAAGCCAGTTGAAGGAAACTAGTAAAAGAAACAAAACTGAGTAATGTTGAATTGCAAATATGGATGCACCACTAGATACCAGAATTTTGACAATGATTCATCTTTGCTCTATGATATTCTCATAGAGAATCTTTAAAAATCAAACTAAGGACAAAAATATTTATGCCAGAATAACAGCAGTTGTCAAGAAAGATTCATTCAGATGTTGGTAGAGGAAAGGTCATTTCTAAACATCACCATCCCAAAAGGAACCTACCCCCAGCCCATAGAAAACAAACTCTCAGACCCATAGATATTAGAGACACCTATAGTTATTAACACATCCAGTCCCCACCATTGTATTCTCAGCCCTCCCTGTACATCTACCATTCTCCTACCTCCTCTCTAATGTTTCAGAGCTGGTGCATGGTTTCTACTAAAACAGAAAACAAACCTAAAAAAATCCCGTTTGAAGAAACTTGTGGTGTTGTGGCAAAAAGAATCCTGAATGTAGGAATTATGTAAAAGAGGGAAAAAAAAAAAGGTTGTTATTGTTTCGAGAGAAGCAATAGGATGAAAATATAGTCAAGTATAAACCCTTCAATGTGCATATCTTAAAAAACTCGGAGCTCTTTTTTTAAAATGTTTTCCTGAGACCTGATTGTGTCTTCCTGTTCTCAGGATCAAGCTGTCTTTACTTGTTCTAATCCGTGCAAGGGTACCTTGAATATAGGTCCTCAGCAGCCTGTGATAACCCTCACCTTTTTCTTTGCTCAGTATTACTGCCTTCCGTTCTTCTTCTTGTCTCAATCAGTCACGCAAGAGGTCTCTCAACATATTTTTCCCATATCTTAGTTTACAAGGCAACTGTGACCTATTCCCTATACCCACCTCCTAACCACCATACCGTTTTTCTTATCTCGTAGATGTCTGCCCTGCAGATGATGGCTGAAGAGGGGGAATGGTGCAGAACCTCACAGTCCTGTTGGGATCGACAGAGAACACAATAACAGAGCACTTTATGATCCCTTCTTCACTAAGAAATTTACCACCAAAGCCATGTAAAATTTTTCTGATCCATGAACACTACTGAATTCACCAATATCTTCCAGTGATTGGTTCCACAACACTGAATCATTTTAGAATTGTAGAATCATCAAGGTTGGAAAAATCCTCCAAGATCATCAATTCCAAAATTTAACCGAATAGCACCATACCCACTAAATCATACCACAAAGTATCACATTTACTAACTTTTGAACCCTTCCAGGAATGGTGATGCCACTGTTTCCACGGGGAGCATGTTCCAATGCTTATCCCCTATTTCCGTGAAGAAATTTTTCCTGATATCCAACCTGAGCATCCTCTAGTGCAACTTTCCCCTTGTCTATTGGCAGTTGTCTGGGAGAGGATGCTGACCCCCACTTGGCCACAATCTCTTTTCAGATAGTTGTAGAAAGCAAACAGGTCACCCCTTAGCTTTCTTTCCCCCAAAACTACACACCCCCAGCTCCCTCAGTTGCTCCTCATAAGACTTGTGCTCCAAACTCTTCCCCAGTTCTATTGCCTTTCTCTGGACAACTATTCCTCTTTCCACAGAGGCTGAACACAGAGCAGAACTATTGTCTTTTTCTTTAGTATATCCTACTTTTCTGAATAAAAAGATGCTGTAAAAAAAAATGTAATTTGGTGATTTCTTCATCCTTTAAGTACAATTAATTTCCACTTTTTGCTTTCTTGATGAATAGTACATGCACACACACACACACACACACACACACACACACACACACACACACACTAACTGGTGTTTGCAAGTTGTACCTCCTTTTCCTGGATATTCTAAATCTTCCAACTCAGGCATTAACACTTAGGCACATGCTGAAATGCTCTCCTGAATCACAGCCCTAATGTTTAACTACATGAAGTAAAATGGATGGACATTTTAATGTTTCCTCTTGTATGTGAAGTACTCTTTCATCTCTGTATACTAGGAGCATATTTTTAGGATCATTTTGAAATAATGCTCTCTTGTTTAACCCCAAAGCAGAAACACACCTCTTGAATCACCCAGTGTGCTTTTCATATGGAGATGCAGAAGTAGGCACTGGCTACACTTTTGAAGCAGTTCTGTATGATTGGGGGTGCTTGACTTGCAAGATTGCCCCCACGACTCAGCATGCTACAATCAGCACCAAGGACACATTTCAGAAGAGCACAAGCAAGGCTTCTCTCCTTCCTCCTGAGCACTTTTTTTTCTGCTTTATAGAGAAGAATGGCATTCCTCAGAAGACATTCATGAGGTCATCAAGCTTAGAATTGTCTGACAATTTTTGTTCTCCTTCTTTATAGCTCTACAGGAACAACCTCACAGACTGTTGCTGGGAGTTGGCCAGCAGAGTTATTTTAAAGTTTGTTTTTATGACGGGATCAAATTTCTGAACAAAAAAAGATTTAAAAAAAAGGAACCTTATAAGTAATAGGTCAGATCTTCATGAATCCACAACAAAACCATATGTAATAGAAATAGATTGCACCCTCTCCTACTGTTAAACAGCATGAAAGGAACAACAGTATAGTATGTTTAAAGGAAAATGTCTTCTCCTGCCCGTAATAAACAGTGTGAGTTCGGGGTCACTTCCTAATAGGTGCTATTTCCTCTATTTTAATAAAGGTATTTCAACGCCTCTATTCCATGCCAGAAAGTATTGTCATTTTTTCCACTGATTAGCTTAACGACATGCTGGAGCAGGGGGCATGAGCACTCCTCAAATACTGCTGCTTCGCACCAAACACAGCTAACCTGCAGAAGAAGGAAACCAGAGAAAGCAGCAACCACCTCTAATTACAGACAGATGAATTCCAGTCGAGAGAAGAGTGGGGAGGCTTTCAGGATGGGAAAAGGTCAGGAAGCCCATCTCGGCCAGGCAGTCTCTGGCTTTGAAATGGAACTTGTAATACCCTCACCCACTCCCACAGCCTCACACACAGACTATTTTTGTTCTCCAAATAGTTGCCCAATGTGTGCTGAAAACTATTTATACTCATTGGAATCGCCTCTGTCCGTAGTGCTTTGCACCATACAGACTGGTTATCTTTGCTAATTTAGAGACCAAACCTCCTGTGAGCAGGGAGCTCTGTCATTCCTATACAAGTCAGGAAGAGGCTCTGAAAAAAGTGAAACTCTTATTGCAGGAGAATTATATATTTTCATAGATCTTTTAAATTCTCTTTGTTGAAGTATTTTCTTAATCAAATATCATCGTATCCTCTTCTTACGGACGAGGAACAAAACAGGAAAGCTGATGTAAAGCACTCCTGTCATCCACTTTCTTGGGCAGATCTGACAAGCTGGAGTGCCCTGGGTTGCATATGAATGATCTCCTCTATGTCAGTCCATTTTGCATCCGTGCTGGGAACATGAAGCTAACTAAATGGAGGCATGAATTTCTTACAAATTTGTCCAAAGACAACCAGCAGACACGTGGTCACATGGAGAAGAGCACAAGCTCATTTTATAAAGCCTTAGTGGTTTTTGCAGCTTCACTCTTTACTGCTCTAAGAAGATGAAATTACATATGTTCCCTGTGATTTGGGGTTTGGCAGAAAATGCATTGCACAGGACGATGAATGTATGTAGTCTTTGTATATATTTCTAAGCATTTGCTCAGAATGAGAAGGTTATTTTGCTCAGGCAAATTAAAAATCCTCTAGAAGGATAAAGGGAATGCTTGTGGTCTCTATCAGATATCTTAGCAAACTGTACTGTAAATTAATTTTTTTCTTTGCATATTTCCAGTGTTTGACACCTAGAATTTGAAACTTCACTGTGTCAATATGACTGAAGGCAAGAACATCAAGCAATAATTACCCATAGTGTTGAAAAGGCAGAAAAAAAAACTCTCTGACCTTTGCAGTAGGCCATGCTGCACAGACAAATTTGCTAAACTTACCTAAGCTCTGAACAATAATATTCTTCTGTGTAGCTGTAATTTGCATGAACCTTTGTTCTGCATGATGAGGATGGTGGCCAAAAGGAGTCATTAGTTTAACCACAATTTATTAGTCATAGATGATTAAGTTTATTGCAGGAATTACTGCAACACGGCCTGCATCATACCAAATGTCAGACCATTTGACCATAATGGCCTATCCTGGTTTTAAAATGAATTAATCAATGTTCCAACAGTACTTAGGCAATGTGGGTAACAGCAGCCTAAGTGGCAAAGGCTAGCATTACATTCACAGTAGAATCAGAACTAGTTTTACTACAAAACAGTACACAAATCAATTATCTAGATTGATATCTATCTATCTATCTATATCTATCTATCTATCTATCTATCTATCTATCTATCCATCCATCTATCCATCCATCCATCCATCTATCTATCTAATCTATCTAATCTATCTAATCTGTCTATCTGTAAATAAATACATGAGATAACCAGGAAAAAGGAAAAATAATTCTCTTTCCTTTATAAAAAATTCTGGAAGGAAGGCAAAAGTATTTTAAGCATCAAAGGGGCTAATGAATAGGTATGCCAGCATATTCGCTTAGGGATATTGACTTGTATTGTCAAGAGCTGTTTTCTGGGCATGGATACTAAAGATAGTAGGAAGCAGCAAAAAAAAGAACATTGCAAAAATGCAAATCTGTTAAATGTTGAATCCATTAATCCATAGCACACTTTTTTCTAAATCATGGTTGCTCAGATATAGAGGCAACAAAAAGTATTTATAATAGTCACATAATTTCAAATACCCAGATCATAAATTATTTTTTGGTTCTGGTTAAATGACTGTTGGCACTTTCACAATTATCTTTTGTGGGAAAGGTTGCTTAGTTTACAGAGACATTTCAATACCAACTGAAGATCTGTGAGTTCCTTTAATATTCCAGAGAAGAAATGGCAGCTAATTGTAGAGTTGTTATGTATTTCCTCTTGAAAAGTAGCAAAACTAAAAGGATTACATTCCATTTTAATTTATTTTTAAAAGAATACTTATTTTGTGCAAAGTCCTGGTCACTTACATAGGTCGTCTGTGCTGGGCATTCAGGAATACACAAAAAAAAGAAGCATGCAAAAGTAATTTTTGTAACATTACAGACATGTTAGAATTTTTTCAGTGAAAAGGATGTTATATGTTTGTCATGCTCTGTAATATTATCAATTATTTGGGCTGGACTCTAAATAAGTAAAATATTTTCTACAGAAGGACTACAACTGTGTAGACTTTAACATCCTCAAGTGGAGCCTTTTTCCTTGTAGACTCTCCCTGAAGATTGAATAGACTTGGCATAAAGTGCAAACAGGTACACCTGTTTGATAATGTGCACCAAAGATACGAGGATGCGAGCGCCTCCAAAACTGCTGTTGGGATTTACTGCCTCACAGACATACATGAATTGGTCACGCTTCTTTGCCACTGGTAATTGCCAATTCAGGTGAATGTGTGGACAGTAAACCAGCTGATGTTTTTAAACACTTATTTCCAATTATGAATATATAAAAAAGCATAAACTTTAGAGACTTACTTTCTTGTTTTCAGTCAAGTGAATGTTGGAACTTTGATTTACTCCAATGAGACAAATGTTGAGGTCTTTGATGTATATCTTTATCTCCCTTTTATTTTGAAGGGAGGAAAGATTAAAAAAAAGAGAATTTTCTTAAATTTGCTAGCAACAGGGAATGAAAGTGATTAATCTGATATTCTAAATAATAACAATCACACCTAGAAAGACTCTTTCTGTCATATAGAGATGTCATAGCATTGTAAAAAAATAATAATTGAAGAGGAGGTAGAATGAGACTTACTTTCATGGTACTGTAAATGGAAATATAAAGCTAAAATGACCATACACAGATAATGAACAGTCAACACTAAATTTCAGGTACAAGACTTTCTTTAAAAATAATGCTCAAATCCTCCATAAACTTTCACACTTCTACAAGCCAAAGAGGAAGGACAGAACCTGGCAACCACTTGAGGATCCTTCCAACCTGAACCATGGCCTGATGCTGATTTTGCCTAGTTCACGGAATTCAGTGGGAATAAGATTCTATTTCTGCTGCCATTTGAAATAATGCTTCCAGATGCCAGTGATGTCTCAAAGCAAGTGGCCTTGGAGCCAACATGAAAACATAAAATACAAAGCAGAACAGAAATCTGAATTAGGTAGAGGAATTCCTGTGTGAAGAGAGACAACATGCTTTCCCATTTCAGATTTTACAGAGAATTTCCTAACTGCATCAGAGCTGACTCATAACATGATGTGCCATGGTGAGACACAGTTGCCTCTTACAATAAGGCAGCTCACTCCCTGCCAGATTATAATTTGTTGAGTTAGAAATCTAAGTCTAAGATGCAAACTCTACTTGTAGTTAGATGGTATAGTTTTTCAAAACTTTGTTTAACAAGATTATATAAAATTCTTGGATAAAGAGCCTGACTTCTCTGAAAAAGTTCAAAATCCACATGTATAATTTCTTGGAAACAATTCAAAGTACTTTGAAAATATATTTACTCTTTTAGAATACATGTGCCATGTGTCCTTTTATGTGCAATAGATTTAATGTACTTTACACCAAATTGTGTAATTAGTTTGGACACATTTGGTGGGAAATAAACTTTTGTATGTATGGGAATTAATTAAGTAATGCAATGAATGTGGCAATTCAGTCAGACCTTCGTAAATGAATCAGGAAGGTTCCCTCTACTTTTCTTCAGGAGAAAGAAAAGCTGTTTTATGAGTGTGAGTGTTTTAAATAGTGTGAAATGGTAAGACCGCTCCTCAGAATCTGTGTGAACGTTGCAGTACCTCACAGCAATGCATTTGCTGTCAAAAGTTAATTTAATTGAACAGAAGTTTTCTTTGCTACCACTTGCTCTTAAGATCAAAACTGGCTTAACCAAATTTGTAAATCTTCATGGATGGAAAGATTGTGGAGCATTATTTCACAAAATCACAGAATCACAGAATAGGCTGAGTTGGAAGGGATCCAAAAGGATTATTGAGTCCTACTGGTGGACCTGCATAGCACCATCCACAAGAGTCACACTATGGGCCTTAGAGCATTGTCCAAATTCTGCTTGAACTCTGTCAGATTTGGGACTGTGACCACAGCCCTGGGGAGTCTGTTCCATTGCCCAACCATCCTTCATCCAAAGAGTGAAGAACCTTTTAATAATATACAGCCTAAACTTCCCCTGACACAACTTCATGTCATTTCCTCAGGTCCTATCACTGGCCACCACAGAGAAGACATCAGTGCCTGCCCCTCCTCTTCCCCTCACGAGGATGTTGTAACTGCAGTGAGGTCTCCCCTCAGTCTTCTCCAGGCCAAACAGACCAAGTGACCTCAGCTGCTCCTTGTATGGCTTCCCCTCAAAGCTCTTCACCATCTTCATAGTCCTCCTTCAGATACTCTCTAATAGCTTAATGTCTTGGATTGCAGTGACCAAAACCGCACACAATACTCAAAGTGAGGCCCCACCAATGCAGAGCAGAGCAGAGCAGAGCAGAGCAGAGCAGAGCAGAGCAGAGCAGAGCAGAGCAGAACAGTCACCTTCACATCAATATGTGCTTCTCTTATGTTTGGGTAGATCTGCTAACTAGGAGTATCTAAAAGATTTGAGAAAGATTTTTGACTTCCCTTTCCCCAGCTGAAAATGTCATTAATTGAGTGAATAGATGTCAGCAGTTTTCCTTGCTTGAAAGTTTCTCTCTAAAAGGAATCCCACTGGCATCTGAGAAAGAGGCAACTTGGTGAGAACATGGAGAAAGAAAAGCTGGAAAAATGCTGTGGTATCAGCTGAATTCTGATTAAGATTTCATTTTCACCTGTGACTGAACAGGGTATTTTGATTAATGAAGCTAAATAAAATGAATCACTCAGGCCAAAGAGGAGGAAAATAATTTCCTATTTAAAAAAAAAAAAAAAAAACCACCTATGTAATTCAAAATTTCCTCTTATTAGATCACTTTGCAGAAATAAAACTTCCTAATAGGGAGGAACAATGGGAAATATTAAGTACAATAGAATAAGTGTGGAAGGATATGGAGAAGCCAAGGAAGGAAACACTACAGTCTTAGCTTAGCCACCAAATATTCTATTCTATGGATTGTTTGAAAAAACAATCAGAATGACCACCTGCACCATTCAGTTGAAGCCACTGGAATTAGAAAAATTAAAACAGAAAAAACATGGTTTTAGAGTTTTCCTGATTTTTTTTTTTGAGGAAAGAGGTGGCTCATCTCTTAGAAAGGAATAAAAATTTTCTAAGAATGTGCAAAATTTTAACATGGGGAAAAAAAAAATCTGTGCCCATAAGTACTTTCAAAATGTTTTTCATGTTTGTCCAAATATCTTGGAATGAAACCTAGAAATGTTGCTGAGCTTCATTCTACACTGCTGTACAAAAGTTACCACCTGTTTTTACTAGGCATTTTCCCAACAGAAGACACATATTCCTCTGAACACATTTGACTGAAAATGGAGAGGAAGCTGTAGTTCAAAGCTAATTACATCTTGCTAGATCTTCTTTTCTCAGTTATTCATTTCTGCTCACACATGCTACTGCTTAGCAGTCCTCAGTGTTCTCGGCCTTCGGCAGAACCATCCACATCTCTTCCTGCCGTTAGATCACACCATAAAAATACACACAAGCAGAAAACAGCAGTTAACAACTTTAAGCTTTCTTTAGTGCACAAATCAATCAGTAATGGCTGGCATGACTGGCAGCATAAAATGTTTCTCATTCTAGCCTTTGAAATGATAACCATTTTCTTCAGAAACTTCCAGCTTTAGGGGATTAGATTAGAGAGGCCAAAATGATTAAAGAGTGCAAAAGTCTAGCTCAGATGCAATGTATGCTTCCTCCAGACTGGTACAGCTTGGTTTAGGTGGTTGATCTGGCAGTGAGAATACCATAGCTCTGGAGGAAACCATGTGTTTGTGGGTGATTGCTTTTTACTGTTGCAGTTTGGAAGTTGTATTGACTTGTGTTTCCAGTAAACCACACCAGCTTCTGAGTTTGGAATAACACAGTAACATTATATGTAATTCAATTACTACCCACATCACAGTCTCTATGTGGGGGAGAGAGGAAACACTGAGGGATAATGTTGCCCAGCGACTAAATGGAGGGGGACCCTGGTAACAGAGGTTGCAAAGAAGGCAGAGTTACTGAACACATTCTTAGCATCAGTATTAATTGAAAAGAATAGTCCTCAGGGTTCTCTCACCCTGAAGACCAGGGTAAAGGAGTATTTGAAGGAAGTGCAGTTGCCTTGGTCAAGCAGGATTGAGTTTGAGAACACACTGGCAAACATGGCATCCACAAGTCCATGGGCCCTGATGTGACACATCACATGTTGAGAGAGCTGATGGGCACCATAACCAGGCCACTCATGATCATCTTTGAAAGCTCAGGGTGGCCAGGAGAGGTGCCTGAGGACTGGAAGGCAACAAATGCCATTACATTCTTTGAAAAGGACAAGGAGGGTGCAAGGGGCTGCTGGCATTTGGTCTCACCTCAATCCCTGGAGCACTTCTTTTGAGAGGCCATTTTTATCCACATGGATTACAAGAAGGTGCCCAGGAGCAGTCAGCATGGATTCACTAATGAGAAATCATACTTGACCAACCTGATTGCCTACTACAATGAGACAACTACAGGGATTGATGAGGTGAGAGCAGTGGACACTCTCTGCTTTGACTTTTGTAAGGCTTTCCACACTTTCTCTCACAACATGCTTACAGGCAAACTCAGGAAGGGTGGACTGGATGAGTGGACAGTGAGTGAATTAAACTGAATGGCAGATCTCAGAGGGTCGTGGTGCAGGGTCTAGGTGGAGGCTTGTCATTAGAGGTGCCCCCCAGGGTTCAATACTGGGGTCACTATTGTTTAACTCATTCATCCATGACTTGGAGGAAGGGGCAGTCGGCTGTTCAACAAGTTAACTTATGACACAAAGCTGAGACAAGTGGCTGATACTCCAGAGGGTTCTGCAGCTGTTTGGAATGACCTTGACAGGTTGGAGAGATGGGCAGAGAGGAACCGTCTGAAGTTCAACACAGGCAAATAAATGCAGGATCCTGCACCTGGGGAAGAATGACCCCATGCACCAACACAGGCTGACTGATCTGCTGGGAAGCAGAAAGACCTAGAGATCCTGGTGGACAACAAGCTGTCCATGAGCCAAGAGTGTGTCCTTGTTGCCAAGAAGACCCAGGGAATTCTGGGAGCATTGTCAACAGGTTGAGGGAGGTGATCCTGCCCCTCTATTCTGCCCTGGTGAGAGCACATTCGGAACAGTGTGAGAAGTTCTGGGCTCCTCAGTACAAGAGAGATGTGGAGCTCCTTGAGCAGGTCCAGGGGGGAGCTATGAGGATGACTGGGGTGGTGAGGAGTCTCTCTTACAAGGAAAGGCTGAGGGAGGGGGACCAGTTCAGCCTCAAGAAGCATCAGCTGACAGGGAACTCATCAATGTCTGCAAGTTTCTGAAGGGAAGATGGCAAGAGGATGAAGCCAGGCTCTGCTCAGTGGTGCCCAGCAATAGAACAGGAAGCAGTGGGCAGAAATTGACGCACAGGAAGTTTCACCTGAATATGAGGAAGAACTTCTTTACTGTGCAGGTGACCACACTGTGGAACAGATTGCCCAGAGAGGGTGTGGAGTCTCCCTTGGTGGAGATATTCAAGAACCATCTGGACACAATTCTGTGCCATGTGCTCCAGGATAACCCTACTTGAGCACAGAGGCTAGACAACATAAACCTCTGTGGTCCCTTTCAATCTGACTCATGCTGTGATTCTGTGATTGGCTGACTGTGAATTTTCCTTGATCTGTAACCCCTCCAGTGCTCATCATTGTCTTGGAGTTCAGGCATCAGCTGTATTCAAACTACCCACAACAAGGTGTGGAATACAGGCATAGGTAAACACATGTGTACATTTTACCAGTCCACATTCCACATCTGCTTTCATCTTTCTCTGGTGCTCCTGACTGCTGGTTACTGAGCCGGCACCATAGTTCTCAGGCCAAGTTAATCACTTGATCTGAATATGTGAATGTTTCTGACTCATCTCTTTTCTTCATGATTAGTTAAGTTGCAGACTCTCAGTTACTGTGCTGTACATCTCCAAACCCTTCTGTAACACTGCTGAATTGCCATGGCTTTGACTGTCAGGTAATCAAGACTTATATATCCATACCACTCTGGATGCTGTGCTTATAAATTCACAGTATTTTTTCACTGTTTTTATCTTCTCCCCTTGTTGGTAAACCTAAAAACTTGTGGAACCCCAAGTTAAGCAATATACTCCCTAAGTATTATATTATAATCCCTGTGGGGCAAGAATGGCTTATATTTGAACAGCACATCAAAGATGCACACTTATGGGCATATGTTGTTCACCAAATGAGTATTTGATAAAGATAATAAAATGAGGAAAGCTGACTGTGGAATTAGAAGGCTGACAATTGTTATAAATATACCTACCCTTGTCTCTCTCCTGTTTTGATAGGTTTTGGGCCAAGTCCTTGGTTAAGTAAGAGATGATAGAGATGAATTTGAGAAAAGGTGCACTCATCTGCATATCAGTAGAATTGCAAGAAAATGGTTTCATTCTTAAAATGATTTTTTTTCCATAAATCTCCATTTTCTTCTAATTCCTTTAGTCCTCTGAGATACAACTTAAATTATTCTGCCCTTGGCCATTACTGGTCCATTAAACAGTGGCTAACCAGCCTTAATAATGATGGAAGCTTGTGACTTAAGTAGGATATACTACAACATAATTCAAAAGTCAATGACACTGAAGAGGAAGACTCCAGTTACCTTCAGTGAAGACAGAATGGGGCACTTGATAGGAAATAAAAGCTGACTTGAAAATCCTCAGTGTGATCTTCACACTGTACTATTCTTTCTAGACTGTAACTAAGCAATCAAATCACAGACTGTAAAATCCCTGTGGGGTCAGGGAGCTCTTTGGCTGTCCTCAACCTTAACCTTCTGTGGGAGGAAAAATGTGCATTGTGAGACCCTCTGAACCCACCAACGGCAGATGTGAGCAGCAAAATAGGCTTGGGGAACAAATGCCTTGCAACCAATGTCCCTACAATAGCCTTTATGACATTCCTCACTGAATCTGTTTCACAAGGACTTACATTTTTGCAGCAAAATACTTTGAGCCAACACTTTCTTGCACTGAACAGCAACCCACCTTTTGATCATGCCTGTTTATTCTTAGTGGACCAAATCTCTCTTCCCATCACAGCCTCTTCTGGGTATAACAAACAGACAATAATATGGTCTAAAATCCTGGTGATCCAGCAGCCTCAGTAGACTGTTTAAAATTAAACAACTTGTTTTCTTAACCAAAATAAAATAAACATTTCTCTTATTTGGTTACTTGCTGCTTTAATTTGAACTCTGACTTTGAATGTAGTTTTCCTGTACTTCTGGTTCCTTTTCTGATACCTGTGTTTCAGACAAAATTCCTGAGTATTTGAAACAAGAGAACTGATTTTTATGTGCTAACTCTATTTTTTGTACAGGTTACATTTTCTGCTCCTTTTTGGAGTCCCATTAATGGCTTTTGAAGTGTTGGTCTGGTAAACATACTGAAAGTGTTGACTATTCAAGATGATGTTATTGTAAATGAATACATGTAACTTTTACTGTTTTAAAGGATTCTTTCACCTTCCTGTGTCCCAACAGCAGTTGGACTCCCAGATTGCTCTGTGCTAGGTAGAAATGTTATTTTTCACTGTAGAGAACAAAAAGAGAAAAGCTGTAAGCAGTGAATGCTGGGAAAATGAACGTTTCTGTTTTTGAGTGCACAAACTGAAGCCTTTAAACTGAACTAACCCACGAAAAGGAAAAGATGAAATATTGCTTTTATCAAAGCTAATAGCTCAGTCCTTCACAAGTCTATGATCAGTGCATTTTATAGCATTTCTATGTTATTATGAGCATGCAGATAAGGAGTGTGCATTTGGGTATCTGCATAGACTCCCACTGTTTACTTTTCCATCAGCAACTACCCAGTTCAAGCCTGAGTCTTCTTCCAACTGGAGATTCTCTTATGCCCTTAGGCATGTATAGACATACAAAAGCACTACCACAAGATTTAAAAAACCCCACCACAAATCATGTCAACATCCCTAAAGTTGTACTTGAATTATCAGCAGTGTAGCCATGGTGACATGGAGCTCTTTCAAAATTTTCCGATTGAGGATTCACCCAGCGTCTCAGGCAAGTTTTGAAGCTGACCTTCATGTTGCCACCCAGTTCACCATGAGCCTGCATTTACCTGCACAACCACTGGTGTGGTTAAGAATACAACATTAAGGCCTTCTACCTCTTATAACATAGAAACAGAGGACAAAGGATGAGATCCGTTCCTGAGTGAAGCACTCATGGATATTTTGTGGCTGGCTTTATCTTCCAAGAATTGTAAATCTGGAATCCACTTAGAATGGCATAGAAATATTTTCAGTAACAAGCCCTCTATTCATGCTTTCCTCATAAACAATTGAAGCTGATAGTTGGAAAATGCTGGGATTCATATTTCTCATCAAAGAGAGTAGAACAGTCTAAGTCCTGAAAATATAACCTGTAT
Organism: Acanthiza pusilla; assembly: GCA_036630365.1. NCBI lineage: Eukaryota > Metazoa > Chordata > Aves > Passeriformes > Acanthizidae > Acanthiza > Acanthiza pusilla. The sequence goes on from JAXCHO010000145.1 coordinate 9,174,508, forward strand.
CACTGGTCTGAAAGCTGTCAACTCCAACTCAAGTAAGAAGCTCCCAGGCCTTATCACTGTATGGAAGAGGACTTCTGCTGTCAAGAAGGTCTCAATCTATGATAGCAAATGTCATTTCTTGACTGTGCTGGCTGCACTCAATCTCATGCATGAGAATTAAAAGTCCAGCTTGAAGTGGCACCACTCTGAAGAGGCTGGGATGCTAGATCATCACTTCAGCAAAGATAATCTCAAACAGTGCTGTAAATCGTTTGGGATGTAATTTTATTATTTATTCTAATTATGTTGACATCCAATGTAGGGACACCTTGGGGTTTAGATTATGTTCTGTTTTCAGGACATTTACAACAGTTAAATAATTCCCTTTTTTCTTTTTTTTTTTTTTACACTGATCCCATAGTGACAAGCTCTGTGAGAACAGAAACAAGACATTTCTTGGCTCTAAAAATCGTACTGCATTAAAATCAAAATTCTAGGGCCAGGGGTTTACGTTAATGTAAATAACTGAAGAGTATACCTGAAATATAGAGGATTTAAAATAATTATTTGGGATTCATGCAGGAAGTATCAGCTAGTGTTCTCTCACATGTATTACAGCCAAACAAGATAATAATAATATCCTGGTTTTGGCTTTAAAATTATAGACCAAAAAGATATCTCTGGGCTATTAACAGGCAGACAAACAAGTGAAAATTCAAAGTACGTCTGTTAAGCTCATCTTAAGACCCTGCTGTTCGTTGGGATTATAGGTCTCTAGACCTAGTCTTCATCACCCTGTAGCAAATAACAAGCATCTCAAGACATGTAAGGTAAAGAAAGAGGTTCAGCCACCTTTCATATCTCCTGTAAAATGCATGCAGTTAGAATATTTTGTTGAAAATATCTTGTGTCTGTTTTAATAGATTTACTAAGCTCCTCAAGTGTTCCAATGACATATTTTAGACTTCACAGTTCTGAAACTGATGTCCTGCTGTTGAATTGTAATTAAGAGATCTGCAGTTTAATGCTCACACTGTCCATAAAGCCTGGATTGGTTTAACAGAACTCAGACCCTAATTTCTTAGACACTTCTGTATTTCAACATTGAACAGGCTGAGCATTGTTCCAATTATTTGGAATTTTTAATTTTATTTACTCTAAAATGAATTTTTTGCAAGTATAACACTCAACAATGTAGATATTTTAGGTTTTGATTAAACTGCATCAAAGTACCTCCTTCTCCTATAATTGATTTAATCTCTCAGTCTTTACCTGTGCAGAGTGACAGAGAGATAAAACCTAGCATTTTCATCATTCTATTGTCTTTTATGAAGCTACTTTTTGTTCCTAAGAGTTCCATATCACCCTGAAAAGTCAGGAGCATTAGGAGAAGTGATTACTATGCATGGAAAAAACTACAAGAAAGAACACTGTGGAATAACAGATTTAACCAGATGATGCTGGTGGCAGTAGCAAAGATGAATTTCAAGAGCTTGGATTTGGTGTTCATCTTCAGTCTCATCTCTAGTCATTAAAAAATAATTCAATATCTGATATGGGTATAGACTCTGAAAACATTTTGAGATATAATTCATAGTTTAATGATTTCCCAAGAAATTGTCTGATTATTTTTGTCTCATAGTGTATTACAAGTAGCAGTAGCAGCTTTAATACTAGCACAATACATTATGTTTTGCATTAAAAATTCTGAAGTAATTCTCAAATACCATCCAGAGAGGTTTCAAGTAAAAAATATAAATGGTTATAGGTCTCGAAGTTCACTTCTTTGATTTTCTTCCCCACAGAATATAATATAACTAGTTAAGTGTACAGAAAACTGAGCCCAAAATAGCATGCAACCTTAAAAGGTATGAACTTAACTGAAACTTTTGTTGTTCATAGTTTACTTGTGAACTTGTGAAATTAAGAAGTCAAATAAATTTGCATTACTATATTTTAACTGCATCCAGTGCTGGAGAAGGTGAGAATGGCATGAAGTAGGAAACTTTGTGCAAGTTCTTATGCTGCTTTTACTTGTAATTTCCTTGAAATATAGAGTTAAGGAAAGTATATTTTAAAGCCAATGATGGCTTTTTTTACAAAAGCAAAAAGCAATTTGTTGCCTTCCTAGATGTGCTGCTACATGATTTTGTACATTGGCAGCAGAAAAAAGAAGGAAAAGCCAAATAGAAGAAAAAAATAGACGTTCTGGAATAAAAACAAATCTCAGAATAAATTTCTAGAAAAATAATTAATATTGAAGCGCCTGAGGAATATGGAAGCACTCTGACTCATGTTATCTGAATTAGATCCCCTGACTTGACATCCTGAAGCATAGTACCACTTTCTTTCTGTCCCAAATTAACCTGAACAAGCCAGTGGTCAATAGGAGCCCCAGGTTGTGTTGCTGTTCTCTCTGCTGGCCCCAAATTAGCATAATTTCTTTAATCCCAGATTTCACATGGTGATTACTCCTGATAACAAAATGGGTATAATGGATTGACAACCTCATTTTTGCTCTCATACATCTCTCTACTAACCATGATAAACAGGAGAGACATTTTAAATATTAAGCACTCTTTAGTAACTAGAATATTAAATGATTCTAACCATACTCTTTCCATGTGATCATTTTTCCTAATTCCTCCTTTTTGCCCACTAAGTCTACTAATTTCTAGATTTAATGTGATTCTGTGCCAGACTAAAATTATTTAAAATATTTGCTACAGCATTCGTGGGCATTTTTTCTTTTTTCTTAGAATTTACTGTTAGTACCATTTTAATGTGTAGTTATTTAAAAATTACTATGTTTTAAATGTCTTGCATCTCTCAGCTACATTTTATTGCTGGTTAGTGGTAGTGCAGTGACTTCCTCAAACAGTGAGGTCAACTTCAGATCAACAGAAATAACAAAACCAGCTTTAGCTGGCCTCAGACAAACTCTGGCTTTTCTTCCTAGATAGAGTTCTAGATAGAGCATAAGACTAAAAGAATTTTTCTCCTCACTTATTCCTTCAGTTCGTTGTCAAGATTTACAAAGATAGCACTAACTCTTCTAGTATAGTGAAGCATTATATTGTTTTAAAACATAAAATTTCCACTTGCTTCAAAATATCTTTACTCTTGTTTAATTTTCTAAAGACATATGGGTTTTCATTGAATTCCTTTGTATACCTTAAACTTTCCATTGTCTTTAGCAGGTGGAACAGATATTATTATATTAGTGGTAAGGAGTGGTGCCTAATTCATTGATGCAGGATTTGTGTTGATGCAGATCTACTCAAGCGTTACTTGGAGAGTACAAGGTAGATTTTTGCATACCAGAAATGTTTCAGATCCTCAGTAAATACTTCCTAGGACTTGACAAGAGGAGTTTGCTATGTTTTCATAAATGTTCAACCAACCAACCAACCAACCAACCAACCAACATGCAAGCACATAAACAGCAAATCTGAATAGCAGATGGCAAGATGGAAAATGCGTTTTTCCCTCTTTGTGGTTAACACTTGCAGCAGTCTGGGCTTCATTGCTTCTTGCTGCCTTCATGATAGTGGCCTTTGGGAGAATGGCAATTATTCAATTCTGTCTCTAGTCTATTTTTATCAATAATAGTTGTGATGATTTCATAAGAAACATGGTTACCCAGAGTGTCCAGCAAACATAAAATTTTCATGTGTAGACATTCAAGTTTACTAAAGAATTCACAATACAAGAAATATTTCACAAACACAAGCTCTTTCTGCTAATGGTTTAATGTAACATCCTTCACTAATTATCTCATTAATGTGACAGATGAATGGCAAGTGATTTGATGCATATTCATAACTCTTTGAAATACATTGGTTAGTTGTAATCAGCAGGTAAATCTCATGGTGTGGTTCCTGCTCCTTACTGGGTAAAGACATTTGTTATTAAGTATTTTTACAAATGCCTTTGATGCTCAGATATCACAGTCATATTGACGTGAATTTACACATCTTTCTTCTGGAATAAATATAACCATCATACAGCATATGTTCAAATGAGAAAAAACACATGTTAAAAGGATAGTCTCTACCATTTACTTGTGCTTGTGTAATGCAAAGTATACTCCTGGATGGGCTTATCCAAAGCCCATCAAATAACTAGAATTCACCTAGGTAACTGCAGATTCATTGTTTGGAATAGCATTGTTCCATGTTATTTGCAAGGTCAAGATACAGTCAAATTTATTTGAGTAACTTTTTTGATACCACTTCTACCACAAGAGTGGCAAGTCTACTAAGCTCTAATTAGAAAATAGGGTAAAATTATGGTATTGGACAAATTTTGCATTTTACCTGAGGGCAACATGATGGCTCCAACCCAATCTAGTAAGACCACGCCTGGCTGTTTTATTAATGCAATTAATGTTTAATTCATAAACATTGAAGTTGCTTATTGCACAAAATAACAATAATGTTTACCAAAGTCTCCTTCATCACTTTCCAGCTAAATTAAAATCTTATTTTAAAGTTTCATTCTTCTTGATCTATAGTAACTGATTTAGAATAAGGTTTCCATTAGAGAAAATTTTAAACATGATGTTTAGTTTAATGTGGAGTTAAAGTATATTTTTACTGTATTACTATATATGGGAAAAAAACCTATATTACATCTGGCTGTAATATCTTCTGCCAGGCTTTTTTTCCTTACATTTCCTGTCAGTACTGTGTCTAATATACATATGAAATAGACAGATACACAGAAGGATGCATCAATAGACAATGGCATTATGGTGAATCACATTTGGACTTCAGTTTTTCTGGAGGAAAAGAGGAGTTCTGCAAATTTAAGGCTGGAAATTCCCTTCATATATCAAGGACAACAGACTCTGGAGGATTCTTTTGAGGGAAAAGGTGGTGTACATAACTTCACATAACATAAACAAAAGATTATCTGTATAATGCAAGAGATGCAGAAAGGGCAAAATCCCATGAAATAACAATTTGCTGGAAAACAGAAACAGAAAAAAAAAGAAAAATTAAAAAGAAGAATTTTGCAGGACTTAAAATATTCCTTAGGATTTTAAGGAACTCTTTAGAGTTTTAGAGAAGAAGGTGTTGCAGAGGTATAGTCAGCTCTGTAGGCCGAGGTTACTCTTCACCATGATAAAGTAAGAGTGAGATGATTGCAGTGGAATTACACAAATACAGCTACCTTATTGCTAAACTGGAAATTCTTTTGCATTATTTATTCTGTTTCAAGTGATCCTTAAAAAATACAAAATACTGATAAAGAGCTGTTTTTCATGAAAGTGATTTAAATTTTTAAAGCAATAAGAAACGTTGACATTTAAAAATCCCATTAGGAACAGTGGTAAGCAGACATTTTATTTTTGTTTTGTTTGTTTGTTTGTTTTTATTTCCTTTTCCTTTTAAATTTTGTAAGTCAGGTCATAGGCTAGTCTTTGCTAAGAATAAAAGGTGTATCCAAATTACCCAAAGTAAAATGTTGATTAAATCTTCCTGATGATTAGGGTCTTTGTTGTCTGCCATCATCTGTGCTGTAAATTCAGGAAGTCTTTGAGATAGCAAATAAACTTTCTTTAGCAACCCATGCAAAATAACAGAACAAAAAGGCAATTAAATCTCTAGTTCCATGTTTTGCTTATGCATGGACTTCCTAGCGCATGATAAAAAGAATTAGTCTTTCTTGGGTATACAGGCAAAGAACTAAAGAAGACCCTAGAAATATATGTTGTCACCAAATTCTCACATGTAATTTGACCACAAAACAACATGAGCTAAAATGAAAAACATAGAACAGGTACTAAAACACATGAAGGAAAATAACACAAATTCTGCAGTACTCTGTATTGGATATTTATCAAAATATATTGGGGAAGGGAAGTTTTTTTTTTTTTTATTCCTCCTGTCATTGAAGTAGAGAGCTAGATGAAAAAGAATAGTTTGCTTTTAAGGGAAAAAAAATCGACATAATCCCTTTAAAAGGCCAATGAAGTCAGCAGCTCAACATGTCCTTTGCAAAGCAGAGGAGAAAGTCATCCCGTTGTAGCTGTTTAAGCTCAAGGGTCAGATGACTGATAGAGTGCATTGTCTGGAGACTTTCACAGTTCAAGTTAATGCTATCAAACCCTTTAATTACACCAATATACAGCTGATAAGAGGCCCTAATGGCCCTTTCATATCTGTATGGCAGCTAGGGTGTGCACCGTGTATGGGTGTAAGATTGATACCTATACAACTTCGTTCTGATAACTTGACTTCTTGTTAAATGATGCATTGCAGAAGCTTCTTCCAGCTTCTCACCACTTTTCCTTCAGTGTTTCACACTGCTGAGAAAAGTTCCAGATACTTAGTCATATCTATAAATATGAAAATATAAGAAAGATCAACATGGAATTAGGGAAAAATGTGGCTTACTGAAGCATGATTTTCAGCAACATATTATTCCTTAATCCTCTCTCAGCATACTGCTTGGATTACCTAGCCTTTTGTTTTGCTTTTTCCAATTAGTTATTAACTACAGTCGAGAAACTAATATTTCTAATAATTTTATCAGAACCAAATTGTGACTGCAGTACTGTAGCATCAACTTTGCTGTTTACTCTGGTCCCTCTTGTGAAGGGAACTGTCCATACATATAGACATAGACATAGACATAGACATAGACATTACATATACATATACATTACATATACATATGCATACGCATACACATACACATACACATATACATATACATATACATATGCATATACATATACATATGCACATGCACATGCATATGCATATGCATTTATTTTCCTTTGTCAGTGATCTTATTGCTTAGATTCATTTTCCTGCCTTGGGAAAGCCGTGGAAGGAAAAAGTGTTGGACTACAGCCTTAGACTCATTTTTCTGCCTTGGGAAAGCTGTGGAATGAATAAGTGTTGGACTACAGTAAGAATATAATGTTTACAAAATATCATCTCCTATTTAGCAGTTATAGGATGTACAAAAGGTGAGCAGGAGTGCTGCACCCTGCTGGGAATAATCATCTTGGGTTGGAGACAAATGACATCTTCCACTTGAGCAGTGAGTTTCATTCATAAAGAGAAAAAACTGTATGTTTTGAGAAATGAGAATGCTTCTCTGCATGTCATATATGACATTTCTGGTGTGTATGTGCCTTGGGAAGAGAAGAAATCAATTCTAGAGGAAATGGTAGTGACACTTCCCATTGCACTTTACTCACAAAATCAGGGTGAACATGGCATGCTCTTCATCTTCTGCCTTCAGTCCACCAAAACGCATTTAGTGTCTGGCTTCAATGAAGCTGCTTATTTTACTTTAATGAGCAATACCAGTGTCCTTAAAGATAAATGTGTGCTGAAGTGCTCCTCTGGCTAGGTGTTTGCACAGTGTAAATGCAGATCTGGCGCACTAAATAGTTTTCATTGTGTGAAATGCAGCAATTTAGAGGAAATATCCCGGTAAAGACATGTGAAATGGAAGATCTCATCTCCTGCTGAACAATTTGAAGGCTTCTCACTGGCTGGGGAAGCAGCATGCAAAGTTGTTGGCAAGCACATGTAAAGTGGATTATTATTGTAATAAAAAATACTTTCCCCCATACATTTGTTTTTTATCTGGCATCAAACAGAGTTTAATTGCAAGTTGTTTTATGCCATTTTCAAAAAGATGCACAGGAGGTTCCTAAACTTCCCATGTATACACATCTCATTATATCTCAGTAGGGTTCATGTTTGTACCACCTGCTCACAATTGGGAACATTTACCCTAATGTCTCTGCAACAAATTTTAGCACTGGGGTCCTTCTGAAAATGCAGTTGCAATCTTGATTACAATCTTTTCGTAAGCTGTTTCCAGGGTTTTATGTTAAGAGAAGAAATATGTGAATTTCAATATTTTCTTTGATTTAAGATCATGCTGCCCAACAATTTTGCTATTTTTATCTAATGAGAAAGAGAACTAAGGCTCTCAGGTCAAAATCTGAATTACAGTTGGTTACCAGCTGTTTACAAAACTGAACAGCAGAAGCATGACACCAGATTATTTATATGGCAAAAATATCAGCTTTCATGGACTAGCTCCCTCCTTCACGAGGATTTTCTAGTGCTTATAGGAGAGTAGTATAGACTTTGTATTTTTTAGGACAGTTTTGAGTACTATACATGCTAATAATTCCAGGATTTATGTGTCTTTAGCCCATTTACAATGTATTGCCAGGATTACTTGTTTGCCGGTAGGCCAAAGTAGTTGTTAAATTCCACATCAGGATTTGGGCTCAGATCCAAAGCTAATATTGCAGTGTAATACCAGGAGAGCTGCACTGCTGGAAGAGCTGTGCCTTGGCTAAGGTGTTGAATGAAGATATCTCCTCCTTGGCTCTGATAGTCAACCAAGTGGCAGTTAAGGACTTCCAAGCCCTTTGCAGGAGGACAGTGAGATGTTTTCTGGATCCATGGACACTCAAGAATCAGATTGACATGAGCCTCTGAAACATCAATTCTGCTTTGTACACATCTGGTAGAAAAATATAGCATTATAGTGCAGCCAAAAACTTTATTATAATTCACATGGCATATTTTGAGGATGAACATGACAGTTTTCTTTCTCCCTTTTCCAGTTTCTCACCATAGGGAACCTGCCTGTGTCTTTACCTCCTTTCCCCTTCCCAAAGCCAGAGGTATAGCAGCCGTATAGACAGGTGAATGCTGAATCCAAACCCTATTTTTGAATGTGTTTACACAGAGCACACAGGCTCTGCCTACTCTCCAACTGACTGTCCAGAGCAGAGTCTAAGGAGCTCTGGACCTGTTTCCATTTGTCTTCTCACCCCAGCTGGCGCATCCAGGCCATATCTGTACTTTACCCTTGAAGCGTGTAGTGCTGCTGTTACTGCTCTGGTGGTGGCAGAGGTTTGGGCCTTGATGAACATATTCATATGCAGTTATTCTTTTGACAGGGTGCCCAAATTTTCTTGAGGAAGATAACCACAGCAGACATTTATATCTCAGACATTTATATCTGGGACAAAGGCTGGTCTCCAGCCCAGATGCTTTCTCCTTGCCAAACGCCAAATGCTTGTTTCCAAAAGAGGTGTTTAAACTTCTCAAACTTTTCAGGAAAACTCACAAGTATCCTTCATTATGGGAAGAATTAAAACAAAAACAAAGTGCAGGAGCTGGGACTGGCTGCCCAATAGAGAACTCATTAGTCACCCGCTCATCCCAGACAGAGTATTCCTCAGTCTCCAAATTAAAAATTGCTACGGAAGGCGAATGGAGGAATTTGAAGGGAGTTTTCCTTTCTGTAGAAGAAAAACTCCTGTGGAAGGCGAATGCAGTCTGTTCATACAGCTTGGAGAAACAAAAACAAAACAGGATAACACTACATTTTATTTATCTTGAAGAAGATGTAATAATTTGAGTTGTTTTGTAGATGCCTCAAGTATTTTTTTAATAAGAATCGTGTCTTTGAGACAGGATTGAGTCCTGGAGCAGTTGTCTTGCAGACCGCTCCTGCAGCTCTTGCCATCCACTGAGATTGCCATGGCAGTTATGGAGTTGCTTGCAGTGAATCAGGAGTACTTGTGCAGTTCTGATTGGTTTTCAGCACATTTCACTCAAAATGAGTGTTTCCAATCCAGCTTTCTCTATACAGCCAACAGCTGCTTCATGAGCTGATTTACAAACAAGGGCTGTGTTCAGAAAGCACCAAAAAACCCTCTCTAGCAACTTCTTCTGCTGATCTCACATTTTCTGCAAATTTGCAGGATGATCCCATCTTTAACATAAATAGTACAGTCCCACAAGGAGGCAATGTATCGGATCATCACTATTAGAGAAAAGAAAGGTCACCAAGGTTCCCTGCAATTAATTTATTCTTCTTTGTGTCACATTATCTGTACCCCTTATTACTTTCACCAGAGCTACCTGTATGGGCCATCCTTTGTTTTTTCTTTCCCTCCCACCTACTTGACACCAAAGCTGTTACCCTTCACCGTTCCTCAAGTGAGGAGTAAGAGGCTGCTGCTCTGAAACCACATGCAGAGATCAGGGTACCAAAGCAATAGTCCTCCAGGTGGAAACTATGTGGGCCATCCCACCTCAGAGATGTTGTTTGAATTAATGTTCTGTATTTGCTGTCATGTGTAAAAATTCTTCATGGTATAAGAGAAACATATTGTTAATTAATTGCAGTCTGAAACACGTCAATCAAATGTGTTTGCAGCTAGTAATCTTCATGCTAATCACTTTCTCAAACAACACTCTGGTCCATCTGAGTTATGTCTAAATTAATCTAAGCAAATCTGTACATCTTTTAACATAAAGTAGTAGTGACTTGTGTTCATTTATATACCAACAGATAAACTAAAGAATCATTTGAGATTTTTCTTGAACTAAATCAAAGTTTCCATCTTTGAAAAATTGTTATAACTTCTTTACCATTTATAGTTTATTTTTAATTTAATGTATATTTGTATATATCTGGAAGATAAAATTTAAAAAAGATATCATTAAATGGAGTGATTATTATAGTACCCTTCACCTGAAAAGGGTATTGAAGACCTTCCAGAATAATTAAATTTATTATTTTGTGAGCTCTGACATATTTCAACATAGAAATACTGGACTTTCAAGACTGATCTCTGGCAATTAACGATTCATCCATTACCAACTCTTTGGATCCAAAATGAACTGTTCATAAACCATTGCACAAAGTGCAAGTTGTTAGCTAGATTGTACAAATGCCAAAAAAACTGTTGAACGCAGGGCTTAGCCCTGAAATAATTGATAACAAGGGCACCAGCTTGGTAAGATGCTGAAAAATATCTATAGTTAAATGGTCTGGACATCAGACCTAACACTAATTTAAGTAAATAAATGTAGTACCTCCTGAAGAAAAATTACAGATTTTTCTGTAGATGTGGTCCATACCCTAAGGTATGGATGCAATGCATCCTTTTAAACCCTACTTTTCATTGAAATTTACCTATGCAGTAGAGTTCCTACAGCGCTCTTCAAAAGTGACATTTGCATCTATAAGAAGTAAAACTAATCAAATCAGATCTCTTCAAAAATAATGAATACAGGCAAAGTGAACACAGCATTTTGGGCAGATCTCTCTTTATCTTTTCAATTATAACTATGATCAAGCCCAGTGAGTCTAGAATGTGGTCTCATTCTCTTGTTCTAGACAGGCTTGTAGGTTTAAAAATTGGTCTCTGAAGACACCAGGCTCACCATTCACCTGAAGTTAAATATGCTTCACTTGAGGATCTAGTTTATCTGAACTAGAAAGACAAATTGTATTTGATTTCATGATCAGTATGGATGAAATCCCAGAGCTCTCCACCCATATGGTAGGAACATATGTGTTCACTCCAGCTACATTCCCTTATTCCAGTTCCACTTGGAAAAAAACTCCCTTTTCCCCATTTGCTCTCTCCAGGATTAAGCCAAAGTCTATTAAAGTCTTTAGAAATGTTTTCACTGATTTCAGCAAGCTTTGGATGGCTTCTTCCAGCTTCCAGTCACTTCTGTCATCATTGCTGTAATGACCGCCAGCAGCTTGATATTCCTCCCATTGACATCTGCAGGTTATTCCAGTTTGTCCAGACCCTAGAAATGGAGTTCTAGAGTATTTTTCAAGTTACAAACCTTCTTCCTCATAGTAACAAGTACTGAAATTAGGTGAATTTGTTTGAAAATCTGTGTGTGGTTTCATCTTAGCTCCTTTCCTGAATGCCTTACATGATTCAAACAAGGGAAGTCTCTCTGCTGTTATAGATGAATGATGCATTTTGTCTGGGATGCCAGAGGTTGTGCATTGTAACACAGCACACTATGCAGCACTGGTACCACAGCTTTGGGCTCCCTCCATGCCTATATGCAGCAGGAGCATTGCTATGGGACAGGCTGGGCCCTGAAAAGTAGTAGCTCTAAAACCCTTCCCTCCCTCACCCAAATTTGCTAATATTGAGTGAAGATGGCTAAAACACAGGTTTTGTTCACCGCGCAGAGGAAAGAATTTCTGCACCTGGAGGAAAACTTTTAAAGAACACTCACTCCGTATCTTTTAAACCTAAGTTAGAAGTTCAACATCAAGAGCTTCTGCAAGAACACAACCTTCATTGTACAGGACTGTGCTTAGTGCAGTCTTCCTTCACCCACACAGAGAAGAGTCTTTCATCTGTACTTTGCATCCAGACTGTATGTAAATACGCTTTGATAAGTTAGTAGATGGAACATTTCACAAAGCAATGTACTCAAACTTGATGAATTCTCTTTTTTTTTTCCTGTTTAAACAAGTGATCACAGTGAGTCATCTGCTACAGCCCTTTCCAAAGATGTAGTACTTAGTCCCAATACAAAAGTAAAACAAGAAATTTAATATTTTTCTATGACTTTCTTACTGGCTTATCAATGACTTCTGTAAAAGTTGCCTCTTTCTCCAGAAAAAAAATCTGAATTTTTCAGTTTACCTTTTTAGACAGACCTTGTTATATCAAGAATTTGAGTGGCAGCTGCATGGCAATTGATGGTTAGCAAAGCAATTACTAAGGCAGCTCACAAAACCACATTGTAACAAGAGGAAATATCCTTATAGAATTTACAGAAATTTTATTAGAGTGGTAGAACAGTATTGAATGGAAAAAGAATTTTCAGAGGAAAAAGGACAGAATCTGAGAATGTGATTAAATTTTTTTCCATGGTGTGTGTTTTAATGATGCCACACCTGGGCTTTGGATTTCTCTCTCTCTCTCTTTTTTTTTTTTCCTTTTGTAAAGAAAAAGCATAATATTTCACATTTGGAATAATTCCTGGGTTTTGGAAACAAATTATTAAAACTGAGCATATGGAGGTCTTAAAGTAGAACCTTATGAGAAGGGGGAGAAAAAACCAAAAAACAAAAAAATAGAAAAATAGTTGATCAAGGCTGTTCTGTAGCATCTTAAACTAAAATATGATATTGCAAAATCCTGATGAAATTTTTTTTTCTGTGGGGCTCTTTTCTATCCTCCATTTTCTCATTTATTTCATGAAATAAGTAAAGATTACATTGGAACTAAATTCTTCCACATACAAACAAACATTTTTATGTTGCTTGCAACATTTTATGTGTTTTTTCTATATTCCTTTAGAATATGGATGATTTAGCTGGTTTTGTTTGATATTCAGAGAAGTCTACAACAAAAGTTACATAAAAATTTTATATATTTTAACTTCCCATATGACTGAAGACAGGGTGTGAATTTTAACAGTCAGATAGCTCTCTGTGTGGGCCTTATGACTGCCCATAGGAGACAACTATTAAATTTAAGTGCTGTGAGCTAGGTCTTGAGTCCAGGTCCTGAAGGTATTTAGGCACACTCAGGTCCCAGTGTGCTTTGGGATTAACTGCACTACAAATGCTTCCCTTAAGCATATGTTCTAGATATTTTTTCTTGCCAGGTATGAACATGCACTGATCAAATACTGTGTGATAGTATTGATATTGATTAAGCACAGGTAAAAAAACAAATAGCCTCCAAGGTCTGAATAAATACCCTCCTCTCCCCAAGTTTATTCAGTCTGAGTCTCTAATGTTAATAAATGTTGATTGCTTTCATTACACGTTTTTTTACTAGAAGTCACCACCTTGAAATCAACCATTAAGCTCTTAACACAACTCATTCTGTCTGTACTTCACTAGGATCATGAATGATTTACTAAGCACGAACAGTGGTGGCAATGAAAAAAGTTTCTTAGGGGAAAAAAAGGAAAGGCCAGGTAAACGGGAAAAAAGTTTAAAAACTTCGGCCCTTAAAATCTCATTTTTCATCCACATGCAGATTCTTAGATGATGCAACATGTATCACATTTAAACCTTTTAGCACCCACTTTATTAGTGATTCTGATTGATGAAGTAAAGCTTTGTCCTGAAATGTTATTATCAGACTGCTGCGGCAAAATGATGGGGTTCTCCTGTAGGAGAAAGAAACCCTGAAGGTTCTGTAATATGTATGACTCTGACTTCCTTGTGAGGGGAAGAGGAGCAGACACTGATCTCTTCTCTGTGGTGACCAGTGAAAGACCCAAGAGAATGTCCTGAAGTTGTGTCAGGAGAGGTTTAGGCTGTTTATTAAAAGAAGGTTTTTCATCCTCAGGGTGGTTAGGCACTAGAACAGGGACTAGAAGAGCCTCCCCAAGGAAGTGCTCACAGCACCAAACCTGACAAAGTTCAAGAAGTGTTTAGACTTGCACTTTGGTGCAAGTGTGATTCTCAGGGTGCCCAGTGCAGGTCCAAGCGGACTCAATTATCCTTGTGGGTCCTTTCCACTGAGCTTATTCTGTGATCCTGTAATTCATTGGATCTTGAGAAACTTGAACAAACAGAATGCCCAGAAGAAGTGTCTAGAAAAGTTCTACAGACTGCTAGAGAGGGGAGAGTCTTGAATTCTTTGTTCACTCTATTTGCCATGTGAAGTCCATCTCCATTTAAAGATGACAGGGAGAGGCAGAGAGGGCCTCCTTCCAACATGTGCTTTAAGTAAACATTTGTTTTATTCTAACACTGATAGTTACAACTGTGTTCTAGTCATGTATTTCCCATTTCTTTAACATAAAAATGTTCACATGAAAGAAATAAACTGGCAGATCAGTGTGTCAGTATTTGATTATTCACCTATGCTGATTTAGGTAACTGAGTCAAGTCTGCAACATTTTTAAGGGTTTGGTTGTCAGTTACACAACTATCAGTTTGCAAGCGTTAGTTAAATTTACATTATGAATTTGTATTCCTGTGAAAAATCAGATGTGCACATACGTTGTGTTGTAGGACATAAATGCAATTCCTTCCCCTCCCCGACAGTTCTTTGTGACATCTTTCCAATTTTAATTGATATCACAGAAATCAAAGAAAGACCACAGTGAATCAGCAGTGTTGACAGTGTGCCAGGGTGTTTAGAAAATAGGCATAGCTAGGGAAGAAGAACATGTCAAAATACATTTTGAACATATTGGAATATATTATGAAATAAAATGTGTTTACCTTTTTGAATGACGGTGTTGGGTAGTGCTGGCGACGCTTAGGAGGAGGAGGAGGAGGAGGAGGGGGTGGGTGACAGAGCCTTAGAATGGACCACATTCCTGTTTTTTATGCAAGATACAAATACTAAGAGAAGGAATATGACACAATATGACAAATCACTTCTCTAATTCATTGGACTTGTCAAACAAATTAACTTCTCTGCTGGTAGAAGTGGTGGGAACATTAGTATGATCAAAATGCTGGTGGCTGCCTAAGTGCTGCTATCA
Source organism: Acanthiza pusilla (assembly GCA_036630365.1). Taxonomy (NCBI): domain Eukaryota; kingdom Metazoa; phylum Chordata; class Aves; order Passeriformes; family Acanthizidae; genus Acanthiza; species Acanthiza pusilla. The sequence goes on from JAXCHO010000145.1 coordinate 9,189,777, forward strand.
CATAGTTTAACCAGGCTTAAGACAAGTTTAGACATCTGAGTGCTAAAAATACTGGAAGATAGTAACATCTGCTATGAAGCAAAACATGTGATGATCTTACCACTGGTTGCAGTGAACTAAGACATTTGGTATGGTGAGCAAAAAGACATCTAAGGCACATATTTACACATCTGAATGAGAGGCAAACGACGCACTCCCACTCTCCCACCTCCCTACGACTCCCCAAAAACCCCAGCAAACAAAGAAAGAAAACAAATGTCCTGAAATACTTCTCATAGAAATGCCATTACAACACTTTTTCTCCACTAGCAAGGTGTCATTAAAAACATGTGAGCCACTATAGCAATAAAGGATTTTGCTTGATTTTAGGAATTCTCCTTTGACATGAACCACTTGTCACCTTCTAGTTGTTTTCTTGTCATCTACATCAATATTTGATATTTACAATCAGAAAAAGAAGGAAACTTAATAAAAATCTTTGTGTTTCAGCTTGTCATTAAATAACTATTAATGTCAGCAATTTTATAACCCAGTTTGCCTTTTCTTACACTGAATAAGCACTAAAAACCTCTGCTAAACTTTATGATCTCTTCTTCAATTTTCCTGCAGCTTTCTTGTGCCTTCATTGCCATAATTAGTCTAGACTGAATCTGGTTTTGAGAGCTCTTAACGTTTTAATAAACTTTTGTCTCATTATTGTCCTATCTCCCTAATTCACATCTGTCATATTTTGTAATCTGATCCACGATTTGGAGACAGGAGCACATTGGAATACTGACACTGGTTGAAAACAGACGTGCTAAGTAAAACCCATTATTTCTGTAAATACTGATACATAATATTACTTCTCACCCTCTCCATCACAGCTATATTACACCCATTGCAATTTTTGTCCTTGTTCTATTTATATATGGATAATGGAAATTACTATATTTAAAAATATTTTATCATTTACACCAGTTTCAGCTGTCTTTCACATGATTTACTGCTGCATCTTGATCCATAGATTTCAAATAGGATGTTGTGGGGTTTGGCAAGACATACAGATCAGTCAAAACTATATGCCAATTTCTGAAGATCAAAAAGGTACAAAACTGCTAAATACTGCTTTATTGCACACCTCTATGACCTCGAAAGTCAAACTTGGATGTCACCAGCTTCTCTCATCCCAGCTGGGAACACAGTCTCATTCTTGCAGTATCAGACATAGAATACCAACTGTTGTTTTTCTAGAAACAAAAATTGAGCAGACTTAAATACAAATCTCTTTGTGAACAATGAAAGCAAAATATATTGCTTTGCTCCAAGGAACAGACCAAGACAGGGAGGAAAGGATGACTCTGACACAGGCAATGGAGAAATAGAGGAGTGAACTCATTTTCAACATTGGAACAGGAAAAGTACCACAAAATTTTGTACTGCATTTCCTAGAGTTCCAAGTTTATTTCATTGAATTTATTTCCTTGAATTTGAATTTGGGCACAAGCAACTAAAATCGGGACTAAGCAGAGCAATGGGGGAATTATCTGTTCTGGTCTTCACAGCCAACCCTCTCTGCCTCTGACAAACCACTCAGGGCATTTAAATACTGGAGTACAAATAACCAAAATAAGTAATGGTATAATTATTTTAGACAAATTAAAAATGTTGCTTTCTCCCTTAGAGCAGCCTGAAAATAGGACGATTCATTGTTTAAATTTTAATGGAACAATCAAAGACCAGTTAATTCCCCAGCATGGGGTACCCTCAGTGGGCAATTACAGGGTTAGGAATGCTTTGTCTCTGCTTTGACCTGATTGGTTTAAAGTCCCTCGATGGTTTGCAACGTTTGTTAAAACTGTTGACAGTCTGTAGTTGAATATACCCTATTAGCCAAAAATAATGGACAGTTTGGTTGCCAGTTTTAATGTTCATATATTGCAATCAGTCAGCTTTTTTTTTCCCTTTTTATAACAGAGTTTCAGATCTTAATCTCTATTATCATCATCTTAAACTTACTCTTATTCTTATCAGTTATACTTAGTGGCAGATTGCAAGCTTTACTTATTATCTTGTTAAATCAGTAGGTGAAAGCCTTTCAAGGCATTTCTTTTTAAACATCTTTTATTAATGTTATTATGCCAGATGGGACAAATTAAGATGGTTCTGTTCTTCATGCTGCCATTACCCACAATTTTACCACATCATTTGCTGGTTAAGGAAGCATATGAAAATGATAGGTACAGAACTTCTATAATAAAAGTTCAGAAAATTATAGTATAACCTCTCCAGAAAAATGTTTTGGCTTTTTTTGAGTTAAATTCACACATAAAAAAGAATGTCAATTCTGTGCATGCAGCTGGTTTGATCTTTTTACAGCTAAATTCAAGGCTGTCTTGATCGCAACAGTGTGGCAATATACATTTTCGGCACCCATATTGGGTGTCAAGAGAAAACTTCAATACCTTTGTCATCACAATAGCACCTGTTAATGGTGCTCTTGCCCTGGTGATCTCTGTGGCGTCATGTGTGGATGCTGGCAGTCCCACAGGCCACACAGAAGATGAACCTTTCCATGGTCCTTTAGGTTGGGTCCCTAAGAAAGACACATATAAAATTCCCTTTCAAAGTCACCAGTGTATTATTGGATGCTCCTTACAGGGCAGCCTCATCTAATTTTATTGATTGGTAAGGCACTTTGGGGACAAACTCTTCATTGTGTGGGTTTTCTAAGTACACAGCCACTGATGAAGGATAGAAATAACAGTATTTTTAGTAAAAACAACAGTTAAACTATAAAACCAAAATCAAGTAATTGATAGGCAGATGTCTCCTTTCTTCAGTCCTGCTAAAAAGTCCTTATGGGATAAATGGCTCCCTTCTCTGATTTCAGTGAAATTAGAGTTTTATCACCAGGGGTCCTTTATCCCAGCAGCAGAATGGCAGAGCCTGAATGTTTGCACTTTTTCCTATTGTGACTTTGTTCAATTGTTCTTATGATGCAATGTCCAGAACAGTGGGGCTTCCTTAGTTTGCATGGAGAACACTAGAATTTCTTTACACAGTCCAGTGGTAACATCTGCTATTAAACCACAAAACTGGGCTGGGACATGGTCAAATCAGTATGTTACAGATGTTTGGGTACCTGTCAAAATCAATTAATGATATTTCCTGCACCGGACCAAATTTCACTTAGAATCTGTTAAGTTGAGAAGACAACATGTTAAATGAATGTAGTCAAAGTCTGTAGAGAAAAGAGCTCTTTCTATGAGGGAAGTGTAGATAGTGTCTAGGAATTAGCCTGTCATCTAATTTTACTATAAATCTACTTATAATATTAATACAAACTCAGTTTCTTTATGTCTCAGTACCAGCTGGAAGCATTTTAGTTTTCTCTAAAGCACTGCTACTTCAGGCTGCATATTGAATCTCATGTGCATGAAAATCACTTAGAATGAATATAATAGAAAATTAGTGCAGAAATATACTTAGTTGTTAGAATTCAAGTAGGCAATGTTAGGATTTGCCCATTTAAAACATAACCATATATTATAACTTGCTGTAAACAATTTGTATTTTTGTAACAAAACATAGTGTTGTAACATAGTTTTGTAACAAAACAGAGTGTCCTTTAGCTTATGTTCTGGCAATTTCAAGGCTCTTTTTCCCTGTAGTCCCCTTTGTAAGCAACACTAGGGAAAAAAAAGCCCAAAACTGCTACGCTTGTTATCACGAGAGATAAATGATGTACATATAAATGTGCATGCCTATATGATATCTAAATATATATATGTGTGTGTTTATGTGCATATGTGCACGTGTAATTATAAATATTGTGTCTAGTTATGTGTATCATTGTCCTTTTGGATGGTAAGGATTTTGACTGAACATAGGGTGCAAATCAAGGTTGAAGGAAACTACAAATATAACAGGCAAACTGGAGTTTTAAATAGGAGAGATGGTTCAAGGTTTTGTACAGGATGTATAGTTGCCACATGCGTCAGGACTACAGATGGAAGCATGAAGAGCAGACAAGAAGAGCAAAAAGCCCCATCATAAAAATGCCTAGCATTCTTTTCTAGATGCCATTAGGCACAGACATTGTGGCCTTCCCTATCTGGCCTGTTCTTCTTAATGGAAGAAGGAGAGCTAAAGGGGGGATACGGTACATCGCAGGGAATTTTTCAGACTCGGTACAATTAATGAGTAACTGAACACACTGCTCTGAATGAAATAAAAATTAATTTCTTTAGTATTTCCCAGAAACTAATTTTCTCCAAAATGTTTTGTTAAAATTCAGGAAAAGCTTTCTTTCTTATTTCTTTCTACTTTTTTTTCAGTCCATGTTAATTTGTTTCCATTAGAAACAGGGGGAGAACCAGCAAAGTATCATAAAACGATTTTTTACAGTGGAGCAACCTACAAAGGTGTAGAAAGTCTAAAAATTACATGGCAATTCTTGAAAACTCCACCAGTTCTGATTAATCTCAAAGCATTTATCTGAGGAAATGGAATTTATAGAACCTGTGGAATTTACTTGCCAGAGCCAGGTAAACAATTCTAGATTTAATTCTAGGTTATGTTATTCTGCAGAAATCTCTGGACATGTTAATTCAAAAAATAAGATAAAATATAAAACTTTTATTATGCTGCTGATAATTATCATGAACATGTAACATATGGACACTTAATTAACATAATTTAACTTGCCTATTTCATCATTAGAGACCCCAAAATTACTTGAAGGATGAGCTGTCAATTTTGTTTCTACATATTAACAAGATTATATGTAAATATGAAAATGTTTCAGATTGAGCACAGACCACTATTTCACGTATCAGAGTGTTTGTATATTAAATATATATTACACCTGACACTGAATCTAGATGTGGATGCCTAGAATTGCAGTCAGAGAAGACTCCAATGACCATCTAATCTGCCTAGAGGGAATGGTGTTTTGCCACAAAATGCATTCCCAAAACACACAATAAAGATGGTGAAGAGCTTTCAAAATATATTTTGACTCAGAAACATCATACGACATTGAGCATTTCATTTGTCGTACGTATGATTAAAGAACTGGAAAAGAAAATGCATCTTTTGCTCTGAACAGATGTTGGTGACAGGCATCTTGTCCCGTCTTTGCTAGATTGAAAAGCCCTTCCTGATATTTTTTGTATGGACTTTACTCCTTAACCTTCTGTTTATTAAGATGGGTAGACAGAGATCCTTCAGCCTTTCTTCATGTGGCACGTTTACGTATGTTCATTTCTAAATGACAGCAGCACAGAAATGAATGTTTCTTCTAGGAATCCTCCCACTGAGGCAGACACATCTCAAAATTCAGCGCCTTGGCGGCTTGACTGCTATGACAGTACAGATGACTTCGTTTTTTGCTGGCTGAGAAGATCTATCTTAATTAAGATAAAAATAGTAAATTGCCTAAATATTGAGCACATGTAGAGAATATATGTCAATGACTAATACATGCTTTTGAAAGCCTGGATTAATGTTTAAAATGTTTCTTCAATTAAAATCAACACAAAATCTTGAGCCTAAAAATAACATTAGGATGGGCCTTTGTTTTATTTTCTTTCCCCTCACTACTGTTGTTTTTTGGGTGGTTTTTTCCTTCTTTTTCTTTTTAGTTCTTTTTCTTTTTCTTCTTTTTTTTTTTTTTTCTTTCTGTTGTGGCTGTTGCTTTTTCATCATGGGTACGCTTTTTTTGGCCACTTTTCTAGCAAATACAGTTATATGATGCTGAGCACAGGGCATGAGAAGAGAATGTTTGAGAGGGCAGGGAGTGGTGATGCAGGACGTTGACTTGAAGAAATCTCTGCAAAGGCTTGGAGAGGGAGATTACTTTCTGGGAAGTGTCACTTGCATAGGTTTGTATACTACTACAGGCCATAATGTGAGGAACTTTGTTATCCCCTGGCTTAAACAGCCTTGGGCTGTGTCTTTCGCTCTCTTCAACCCACTCCTCCTCACCTTTTCCTTCACCAATATTGAAGGAAGAGAAGTTTTCAACCAGTGTATGGTTCAACCACACTCAAAGCCTTCAGTCTGGGTGCTGTTCATAGTGCTGTTATAATACGAACGATAATTAAACAGGAAATCAGTGGGAGGAGTAAGAATAGATAATGCCATAACCATTCAGAGAAATTTGGGAGGTGGATGGAGGTGGATGGAGGTGATGCAGTGGTGAGAGGAGTTATTATTAGCAGCATTCAGCCTTTCTCATTGTTTTCACATGTCCACTAAAAATATATCAAGCGAATGGCTTCTAACTGTAATTGGAAATGTGTGTGAGGGACAGGTTTGCTCTCTTAAGGAGTATATCATTTCAAAGATTGTGAAACTGTTAGTTTCTCAGCAAGTTGTTTCATTTATTTATAAATCCCACAGATGTAATTATGAGGTGTTCAAATCTTACACTTAGGAGATGAATGGAATCCTACCCATTTTTTTTTGCACAGAAATTAAACAAAAGCATGTGGGGAATCAGAATAGTCTTTCTTCTTCATTTCTGTATCATGTAAGGTAAACCAAAGCATTGCCCTTAATGTTTGTGATGGCACAGTCATTCTGCAAGCAGCGTACAGTCTAAAGCTGTGTGCATTTTTTTTCCAGTTTCAGTTCACACAATTTTGAGTTTCATTTTGAGTTTCATATGAACTAAGAAACTCAAAGCAAAACTCAGCTGGAACATTCTTTTCCTGGTTTATGGTGGAAAGTATGCAAAACCAGAGACAGACATCATTTTCACTAAAAAATAAATTGTTCCAGGTTTGAAATAAATTTGACTTAGATTTAGCACTCAGGTTCAATAGAATTTTCAGAGAATCTAATTTGACTTTTTTTTTTTTTAACTGAGGACACTCAATTGATGACCTGGTAACATCCATATAAGGCTAAAATTCACTTGTGTAGTGTTTTTTTAATATGGCTGCTAAACATAACAATATGTATGTGAGAGAATTTTCTTGTATATGGAGAAAAAAATACATCTATTCTAAATGTGTTGGCACTAGCTTGTTTTGTTCACTTTGAGGAACTGAGATTTTTCCATTGTTTGGAACTCTACTCCATAATGTACATCCTCAAACCATGTTCAAAAAATCCAGAAAGGACACCTAATTTCATTGTCTTATTTCACATAAAGGATTTTTAAGACGTGATTGTGGCATGAATCACTGTTGTGCTGCCAGCCTTTGGAATCCACAGAATCAACAGAATGGAACAAAGGTTTTGTATGCTACTGCTGCTTTAGTAAATTTGAAAAGAGGCTGAAACTGGTATTGAACATCTTGGTTAGGAAGCAATTTTCCTCAGAAGTTTATTTCAGCAATATTTTTACCTTTATCACTACTTTATAGAATAAAGTTTTTTGATGTATAGATCTTTGATCTGAATCTCAGTGCTCTTGGTGGAATTTATCTTGCTTTACACCAATAAAATTTCAGTGAGAATCAAATACCAGGCCATCATATGCATGCATAGAAATGAACCAGGGAGATTAACCAGGGAATAAAGCCAGCACATAATATACACAGTATATCTTTAATTGCAATGTAACACGGGAAAAATCACCTAAATACAGAGATTGATGCATTTAGGACTTCCTGGATACCTTTTCTAACTCTTCTTATACTTCAATTTAGTAAGATTCTTATTTACAAAAAAATCTTTAAGAAGCACTTTTTATAACTGTATCTCACCTTACTCTGAGGTACAAAAGTAAATAAAACTCATAGAATGACCAGTTCTAAAAAAAGCAGATTCAAAGAAAAAAATAATAAAACATTTTCTTCCTTGACTATGTTCTTGGGAAAAGGTTAAAGTTGACCTATTTCTATATGCATTTCCTTGTTTCAACGATTTTAGCAACTCTGAAATACCTGAGCAATATTAGGCACAGATGGCAACCCATGGAGCAACCCTAGGTATCTAGAGGAAAATGGAATTTCATCAGGGTCAGATGAAGGATCACATACTAAACACTCATTCTGAATCTCATAATACCTTGCAATAAAAGCTTAAAACTCAGGTGGTAACATCAAATTTAGTTGAATGTGCTAGCAGCCTGAAGTACTCTGAGAGTGGTCTACTGCCCAGTGTGTCCTCTGCCATTCCCAGCCCCAACAGCATCCAGTGTCTCAGAGACCTGATTCAGAATGGTAAAGGTAAGCAGTACATTTGGCTTGTACAATGTAGTTAAGGAGAAAAAACAAGACAGAGGCCAAAAAATCAATGCTTCCCCCCCCCCAAAAAAACCTGAGAAATAAAATCCCCAACACCCCAAACAAGCTATCCAAAAAACCCAAGCCAAAATAAAATTTTTTAAAAAATATTAAAGTATACCAACACCAATGAAGGTATTGTGACAGTGCTGCCAATGAAGAGAGTTGATTTCAGGGCCCCAAAACCCATTCTGGTAAAGGCTTGAAGCCTGTGGAAGCAGTGCATTGAGTATCTGACAGAAAGTGCACTCTCCTAGCACTATTTCACCAATAATTGGAGCAGATTGGCAGAACGAGCCCAGCAAAATCAGGCATGCACAAGCATATGTGTATAGGAATGACAGGCTCCAATAAACCTTAAATAATCAATATCCACTAATTCTTAATTATGTCATTCTGCTGATGTAACGAGAGATATATCAAGAAACAGCCTTCCACATGCGTTCATTAGGAATTCAGATTTAGTCGCTGGTGGTGATGTTAGGATAATTAGCAGCAAAAAAAAAAAGGAAGATATGTTGGTTGCTATAGCAACCTGTTCATCATGATCTACAGCATAAATACCCAGAATAATTTACAAGATGCCAGGTAGATATCTGCTTGGCTGACTGAGATACACACAGACACCACCTTATTTGCTTTTATTAAGGCTTAATCGTCAACAGTAGAGCTTTCAAAGTATGTGTGCTATCACTGTCAATCACTGAGTTGCTAGATGCTTCTAGGGGCAAATCCACAAGCACACTCTCTTTGCACCTCTATCTGCTCTGCAGGGAAGAGGAGGAAGAATAATATTGGTCCAGACACACTCTGAAGCCACTGCTTTGGCCCTGGAGGTGAGATCACTCCGATGAGCTATCTGTGTGGTAAGTCATATTCTCCCTAGAGAAAACCAGACTCAGTTCCATGAATCTTAATGATATTTTTCCCTAGCAAAGTGTTGCGAAAAGAGCCCTGTCCATGAAACAGCCTTTGGTGGTATTCAGTGGTACACGATGAGCAAATGAGTATGCCTGTCTTGCTGGGGTTATATATTTAGCATAATCCAACACTCCATAAAGCCATCACCCTATTGAATAATGCACTTGCATTGCTTTTGGTAAAACTGTAAAATAGGCATATGAAGCACTGGAGGTGGTGGGACAAGGAGCTAATATTGTGCCATGAGGAAGTGTGGAAAAAACCCAAATGAAACATGAAGAGAGGAGAATCAGTGCACACTGGATAACAAAACAAGAGCTGTCCATTTCAAAGTAGGAGTTCAATAATGGTAAAGTTTATAGGCATACTGTGAATAACACAGAAAAAATGAATAGCTGGAATCTCTCTGTCTCTACTTTTCTCCTGCTAGTGAGGAAAACCCTCACATCCCAACCTCTTGTTAGTGCTTTACAGAAAAGACCTTCTGCTCCATGCTGCAAAGTTTTGTGTAGATTTCCTCAGAACAGGCATCTTCTGGCTACTTTGACATTTGGTGCATGTTACATCGACAACCCTGCCTCCTAAATACACATATGTGTTTCTGCTGTTGATCTGGACCACCATCCCACGCCTACCCATGCCACTGCCTCCCCTGGGGCCCTGCAGCTGTTCGTGCAGCTGTGTGGAGAGACATATGGTGGAACTGGTTCAGCTGCATAACTCTATGGCTGCTCAGAGCTGGAGGCTGGAGGATCACATATGTGGAGCCTCTGAGGCTTTGGGTAGGATAGCTTAATTTAACTTGAGCTGAGAAGCATTGCTAGATGTGTTGGTGTGTTGGCGTCCAAACTTCTTCTCCACCCTTTAGTCCTCACTTCCATTATGCTCACTCCTTCCTTTCAGGGTTTGTTTTCTGACAAACAGAATGTCCTGGACTGACATTATGAAGCCATTTTATTCCTTAACCATATGCTTAATGCCCAAGGCTGCTGTGCCTTTAGGATGAACCTGGACGGGGGTGGAGGGGTGGGGCTCAACCAGTCTCACGACGTGAACGGTGGCTGAACTGAGGCCCCACGTGGCAGCTCAGCTCTTCAGTTCTATAGCCCACGGACCCAAGGGAGTGGGGCTGGAGCCAGGGTTGGTTCGACCGAACCGCACCTGCAGGTGCCACTGAAAGGGCTCGGTCCGACGGCTGGGGAGAGACAGGGGTCGGAGAGAGAGATGGAGAGAACCTGGCCCTGCTCTCTGCCCTGCTCCTCCTTGCGAGCTTGGGAAAAGGGTTCTCTTTGTTTGTTCTTTTTCCTCCCATGGCCTCCCTATCGTCCTTCCCTCTCTCCAGCCCGGGGAGCCCTCGGGGTGGCCCCGGCGGGCCTGCAGGGTGGCCCCGGTGCCATCCGAACTCCAGGAGGAGCCACACCAGTGAGTGAAGGGTTGGAGCCACCAGATTCCATCAGCTTCGCCTGTGGCGAGGAGGAGGACTGGTGCTCAGGAGTCAGCGAGGTTTCTTTTTTCCATCTGCCCTCCTCTAGGCTGCTGAGTGGACTCCCCTTCCCCTTCCCGAAGACTGGGGAAACCTGTTATCGGCTCCTTGTGGGCACCCTTTTCCTTTTCTCCCGTCTTTGTTTTTCCCGGTTCTATTTTGTGCTAATAAATAGTTTAGGGTTTTTTGTGTTAATAAATAGTTCAGTTTTTCCACTTTCAACTGCTGTATTTAATTTGTTTCGTTGGGGGAGGGAAGAGGGGAAACCCGTCTTTCCCTTCGGGAGGAAGTACCCCTCCCAGAGCGCCTCCTCCTGAAAACTTTGTCTCCAAAACTGAGACAACACTCCCAGAAATCCTCAAGCTCCAGTTGACTAAAGGTATCAGAGAATATTTTCAATCAGCCAGGAAGGATACAGAAAATATGAAAGACACCCATGTATAAATGAAGAATAAAATGAGTGGGTAGCAGAATAGGCAGGTAAATATAATCTAATTGTAAAAAGAAAAAAAAAAAAGAAAAAAAAAAAAAAAAAAAGAAGCTGTGTTTCTGAGTTGTCTGTATCTTACAAAACACATGGCTCACTCTGCACTGTCCCTGAGCCTGATGACACCTACACTGCAATTTGATCATGTCAAAATGAAGAAAATTTTTCCTTTTACTGCTAACAATGGTATGATTTAAAGAGAAAAGTCACCATGGGACAAGAAAAAACAACCAACCAAAAGCCAGAAAACAACTAACAAAGGAGATCAGATCTACCTTGACCATCTTTCCTTTCTGGGAGCCATCATAGCAACGTAGTAGAGCAAAGCAACATATTGCATGTTCCCACCTGATCTGCTCAAAAAAGTGCCATATAGAGAAAAGCCACCTTTGCAGAAATATGTAAACATGTCTATCTATCCATCATAAGCAGATTGATGTATTATGCTGGCTACCATTTATTTTTACAATACAATTACAATATATTTTGTAATTTTGAAAGGGTCCGTTTTTTTCTTGCTAGTCCAAATTAAATAACTCAAGACTCAACATAAGTCTTAAAACTGCTATAGTTTATTTACAAGGAGGAAGACAGGCCATCAAACTACCCACAAGAATTAAAAAAAAAATCATCAGGGAGTCAAAGTCTTTACTTTCTTTCTATTCACATAATTTTGGTTTTGGCTTAACACTTAATAGTCTCTTCAAAAGAATATGCTTTGTATTTAAACAAAGGTTGTTATACAAAGACTTTTAATTTTTCTTTTCCTGCCCTTTGCTATTTTATTTCCTATTCCAAAGCTCTTCTCAAGTGACATTATGCCCACTCCAGAAACAGAATCTGCTTTTCTAATTCAGCTTTTTTGAAAAACAGCCAGTTCCAGTCACTCCATTTCAAGTCATTGCCTCTAAAGTTTTCCAAACATTTTACTATTTTAAATAGATTTTAAAATTAGATATAAAAAAGTGGAATTATGAAAAAAAAATTAAAAAGCTATGTATTCTGGTTTAGAAAATTAAAATAAAATGGATGCAGCTCACAGAAAGTCATGCAATGCTTTTCAAACCCTGGCTCTAAACTGAGCCAGATTCATAATACAAAAGTGGGTTTGGTACTTTCTGTTTAATCAATAGTAGAACTTAGCCCACAAGACATACACCTCCCCTTAACTGGGAAATATTTTGCTTAGTTCTTTATTTATCATTTCATAAACATTAGGCCAATTTCATCTTTGGGGTAGCTTTTTTGAAACCAATGAATAAAGCCAAATATCCAATTAACTGTAAAATTTTGGCAAGTATGCAAGTGTTTGGCAAGAAAATACATATTCCAACATTGCTGTGCATATAATGAATTACAGAATTATTTGATAAACTGCTTTTATTATGGCAATAAAACTTTTAGAAATAATTTAGCTCTAAACCAAGTTTCATTTTTTGGGGAATAGATGACACAGACACTGGGTAAAAAGATATTTGTGACATCTGGTCAAAGGCACCTGCTTTATTATGGTTTTGACATCTCTATGAACACAACAATTGTTAAGTCATCTCGTTGAGTATTTCTGTCCTATGAGATCAATTTAGATGCAAGTACACCACCAATTTGAATCCAACCCCGATAAAAGTCAGTAAAAGGATTTATGATTTCTTTCCTCATGGTCTAGACAACTACAAACAGAATAAACTTCTACCACAACAATTTTTAGAAATAGCGCTACACATAATTGAAGACTGGTAATAGAATATCTGTATATACTTAATGATTGAAAGGCTATTTCTTAAAAGCAGTGTATGTAATGAAGATGATTTGGCTATGTTGTAACAATGCATGGTGAATTACTGTCTTTCCTAAAAGAAAACTCTTTCTTCAGGATATCTACACTGTCCTTCAAGACCAATATCTTGAAGCAGACTTTACAGGCAGACCAAAAAACCCACTCCAAGCTATGAGACTGTGTATTAGACTGCAAACTGAGCCATGGGGAAATCCTTGCTAAGCTGTTATTCCCCCACCATACAAACACTGCAATTGCTATCAAAAACAGAGAAACTGGGGGCAAAAATATTTCCCTTTCCTGAGATCTGACCTGTCAAGAAGCTGACTTCCTTAAAAAATTAAATGCAATAGTAAATAAAGTAATGAGAACCCCTTCACATTTATATGAACTAATAAATCTTTTGCATTCAGACAGACTACAAATTGTGTGGTTACTATTTTTAATGGGCTAGTAAAAAGAAAACATATACATTAGGAAGTGCTAGAAAAGGTTTTCCTCCTTTAACCATTTGACATAAATGTTTGACAGTATTTATTCCCCATCTCACTCTTTTAAATACTGGTTTTTTGTGAGTATGTAAGAATGCACTAATGGTATATTGCCTTAGATTAATTTTATATCATAATGGTGCTTTATTGTGGACTATATTCAGTTGTTTTAAAACATTGTCCCTGTGCATGAATATTATCTCGTACTGGTCAAAAAACTGACTCACATACTGATGACATGGTAGAACCCATATAATGGAACTAAGTTAGGCTCGAAAGGGTCTTCCCATTGGACTTCTCAGGTCTATTGATAAAAAGCTTGTAAAACAGCCAGATGTTTTATTTCCAGTCAACACAAAGAAATAGTGTGGGACATAGAAGATCTCTATAGCTAATAGACATGTGAGATTTGCATCTGTTCTGCCATACAGCAAGAGGTCATTTCAAGACACTACTATTGACAAACACTTGCCATTATTTCCACGGGATTTTTCCAGCTCTTCAGTAGGGAAGAGACTGAAAATGTCTGCTTGTATTGGCCTGCATTGCATGTGAAGAGGATCCAAAACAGTGGCTTTGTGTACATTTCTTGCGGACACTCTTCTGTCCCCTATGCTTTCCATACAGCTGTAACAAGGCAGGGAGATTGGAATTTTCTCTAGCAGGGATCAGACAGCTGTGCATCTCCTCAACTTTTAGGATTGTGTTTCTTCAATTTGAAGGCTGTCTCAAGTAAAATATGGTTATGGGGGCTCAGGTGGTGCAAGAATTGCACAGGCACCTCTTCAACACCCAGCCACTGGACAGGTCATTGTGGCATCTGTGAATGAGATGAGATTACTATAGCAAAGATGCTAAGGTGCAATGCTCTTATCATCCCCTGCAAGAGATGCGGCTGGGCTGTAACACTGAAAACCCTTATAGAAGTTATAGATTAGAGACCAAGTTACTGTGATGTCATTTTAATACTGTTTTTGTCTTCCCAGCCACTAATTGCAATAAAATTGTTGATTATTTTATTTGTCTCCTAGGATATATTAATTTAAGCTTGTTAGATACTTTCTCCTATGCAATCTCAGTTCCAAAGTAGTGCAAAAGTAAATAGCAATATTTTTGAGGTAGTAACTTAGCATATAGATTCCAATATTGAGTGTACCTGTTGCAACTGTGGTATCTTTAAAATATGTTTTACTGATACTGTAACTGATACTAATCAGTTACAAATAACTGATTAGTATTTAAATATCACAAACTATGTTGATGATGTACAGAAAAAAAACCCAAAGTAGAACAAAACCCCCAAATACCTAATAGAGGAAAAAAAAAAAAGAAATTGTAGGTTAAGTCCTATAGATCCTAAAAAATAGGCCCTTGTGGCAAGTCTGCTGAGAAGGTATGCACCCTGTGTTTCAGTATCTTCTCACAAAGTTAAAAATAGTTTTCTGAGTTTAGTTTCTCTGTGCCCCTAGGGCTGAACTGTGTCTGTGCTGTGAGTTTCAGGTAAGGATCTCTGTCTGGTCATGCCACTGAAGAATACAGTACAGCCAGTTTTCTGTTAGCAAGGTGCAATTCGAATGACAAGTGCCATTTGGGACTGATGAGCAGAGAACTGCAGCAGTCCACAAATTTTGTATCATTTTGAGACACACCAGGTTTCTTAGTGGTGCTTCAGGCTGCAGAATCAACTGTTCATTGTTTCCTCACCTTCCCTTTTTGGTTTTTTTGCTGTTAGGACCAGCACCTGTAGCCAAATTTGTTTTTTCCTCTGTAGAGTTGGGCAAGTATCCACCTCACAGCTAAACATTAATACTTTTTAAAATTCAGTTTAAATAATGCATGTTGTGTATAATAAGTGATTAAACATTAGAGTCTAGTTTTGAGTTCTTTGTTCTTTCATCTAGACGCTAGTAATTAAGATATTTGTCTGCAAAGAGACAAACAGTGTCTTACTCAACCATACCTCATCTTTTTCTTCTTAGATGAAATTTTAATTCCATCTTTACAATATTTGAAGTTTTAGCTAATGGCATACAGTATCTAGAGACTGTGACTCATGGAATGATTTGGAAAACGAAAACAGAGAAGAAAAATAGAATGTTATCTAGGGCAGATAATGTGCATTTCATCAACATGGAATGTACCTAGCAAGTTTCGGGTCTGTACCAATAAGTAAATCATAACAGTAAAACTGATAATAATATCAATAATGAGATTGAGTTTAAGCATAAATATCTACATTTTGAATTGATAAAGGAGGCGAGAAACATTCTTTCACAGTTTGCAATTGTGATATTTCATACACACAGTCCCTGTTTTTAACAATCCTAGGGCTCTGACCGTAGTAGTTCTGTAGCCCTCTCCTCAATAGATGACTCATGGTGTCACATTTTCTTAATAAAAGACAAATACAAATGTTCTAAGACTAGAAGTATTTTTTTCAAAATGATACATGAGAGGCATACACAAATCTTATTCACAAACAGGAATTTATACAGTACCACCCATGCACCACTTCGGACTGAAGCTAACTTAAGTACCTTGCTTTGCCTTCTTTATTTACTTTGACATTTTCTTGCTGCTTACTTTAAATTTAATGTATGAAAAATGAAAGAGCTGAAGATTTTCTTTTGTATAAGTTTCATCTGTGTCAGATCAGCTATAACTGAGCATTGAAGTCCCAAGCTGATTTTGTACTTGATGAATCCATGTTAAAGCCTTGTAGACAAACTTACCCAGAGGCAATAGAGAATTTAACAAATTCCTTCACCTATACTGCCATCAGCTATTATAATGCCATGGGCTAAGCCAGACTACTGAATAATTTGAACTTTGGCAAGCAGACAGACAAAATACTTAGTTGTACTCTCAGCTGCAATCTCAAAGTTATTTGAGTACTGGGAAAGTTGTGTGGTTGGCTGTGAGGATGGCAACCTGTATTTCTTTAGCTTGCATACTGTTACTTCAGTAATAATATTAATTTTTCAATAATTCATCACTTCCACCTCTTTCACAGTGCATACTTTGTACAAAAAGTGTGATGTTACTTTCTATATTTTCCTTCTGGTATGGACTTAAACCGAATGTTATCTTGACTGCATCTTGGACCTGTTTTCAGTAGCTGTGACCCTTTCACAAAATTCTGGATAGACCAACCCATGTCATCAAATCCTTTCAAACAGAAAGGATGCACGAGTGGGAACTTGCACGAGTGAAAAGTTCTAACATTCCCTGATATAACTCAGTATAGTTAATTACTGTCCTGCTTGCACTCAGCACTGGTGTAAGTAAAGAAAACCCACACCATAAGCACTCAAAATCTACATACTAGAGGCCCAAGGATCTGGGTTAAGCAAAGGACATTTATGCTTTAGTAGGCCAGAAGGATATTTTGGTGAAAATGTCTCTAGCATTCGTAGAAATGCATTTTATATTTGGAGGTGGCCAACAGTACCTGTAATGCCACGTTATTTGTTGAAGCCAGTGGGCTGAAATGAAATAGAATCTTTCTCTCTAAATTCTCTCTATCAGAAAAATCAGAAATGTAAAGAACCCAGCTGTCTTGAGCAGATGTGTGTCAGTGTACATTAAAAAAAACAATTTGTCCATTGTCTGCTAAAAATTGCCCATAGGAAGTTAGAGTCTTTTTGAGACCTAGAGAGGGATCTTCTTACTGCTTGCATTGGGGAAAAAAACCTCCAAGCAATAAGGGAAAAGGGCTTACACCTGGATTTAGCATATCCAAAGTTAGATTTCTGTATTTTCATGTGGAGTCACTGGGAACTGTAGTAGATAGATATAATGGAGCACTTAATCCATCATTTTTCATGAGTACTAAATGCATAAAATAGACTGAAAGAGAGAAAAGAACCCTAAACCCGCAAAATCCAGCCAAATCAGAAAAGTCAGCACTAATGAAGAGAAGCCATTAGAGAGCCAAAGCCTTGCTGAAATTTTTATCTGAGCCTTACAGTGCTTTTCCCTCTTATGTCTGTAAAAGAACAGGAATAAAAGGTTCTTACACCAGCCTGTGAAAATTAATTTTTATTAACACATAATTTTTATACCATCTGATGACTTTCAAATTGGACCAATCAGCAATAAAGTGTGTGTCTGATACCATTGGCAAACTGAATTAATAATTTAGATTATTACTTTACTTTTTTGAAAAGTAGATAAGTGTCATACCAATAGATGAAAAAACAGTATGAAGAAAGGGGAGGGTAAAAAACAAGGGAAGCTATTTTTGAAGCCTGTAAAAGCAAATTGAAGAAAATAACTGAAAGCACTCTTGACTTGCACAGAAGCAGCATTTCTTAACAGGAAACATTGTAAAACTCAATGAGTCAGAAACTTTGTCATGGGATTTAGGTTTTGCATATATCTCATTATTTTGTACGTAAAACAGTCCTGTAAAACACCATGAAATACCCAGAATTTCACCTAACAAGTAACATGCCTATTCCAATCTTGAATTATCACATTGGCCATCTTTCAGTACCTTAAATCTCATTCAGTGTCACCATATCGAATATTGACAGAAGGTCCAATGGCAAATGATTTTCCTCTTCTGTACTTTTCCCAGGCTGGGCTTGTATTATGTAATCACTCAACCACTACCAGCCTTTCAATTTAATACTTTCAATTTAAGTTTAAAAATTAAAAATGGGAAAACTGAGTTGCTCATTAATTGTCTTTGTTTCCTTTTTTTCCCTTTTGCTTTTTTTTTTTTTTTTTTTAAGGAACACAAAACATGAATTTCCAGCAAAAAATAAAATCCTTGCTGCTGTTAGTATAAGCTTCACTCTGACACAGAGAAGGGGGCTTATTAATGAGATGGAAAATATCTGACAATTGCTTAATTTTCCATCTGATATTGCCACTATTATTGGTTGCACATTATAAAAAAATGAGTACTGCCCATAAGAAGAAGAAGTCATATTTTGCCTCTTCCACAACTCCCAGTAATTTCAGGACAATTTACTATGAATATTTCTGAGACCATAATCATCCTGCATAGCATTCACACACTGGTTTAAATGAATGCAAATATGGGAAAAAAAAAAACCCAATGAGACTACTGAGGCAGAAATTTCCAAAATGCCGTATTTTACAAAATAACAACATGTAAAAAATTGAAAAGGAATAACAGATGAAAATCGGAGGAAATACTGATTTTCTGTAATGTTTTACTGTTAGGTTTTGAAGATCCTACAGTGGCTGCAGATAGCAAACAGGAGTGGAGGAGAGACACAGATGTGCCAAATCTGAAACACATTTTGAGCAGAAAAGAAATCAAGGAAATATGAGTCCTGGTGAAGCTGGCAGATGAGTTGCACAAAATTTCATCATCTCAAGCAAAATTAAGGGTTGTGCCTCAGTCAGAAATGCTGGATGTAAAAACAGACAGGATTTTGATAGAAAAGGAGATTCTGGATCTTTTTTCTTTTCTTTTTTTTTTTTCACTTTAAATTTTTTCCTTATTTGTTTTGCACTTCTAAATATTCTCAGCACATGATGAGAAAGCTGGCAGGACTGCTGTGAGAAAACTTGAGATGATTTCTTGTATGGCAAAAAAGCCACGAAGGAGAGCATAACCTTTGCAGAAGCTTAGAGGTAGGACATAAATGCAAGCCCAGATGAATGCTGGTCCATAACAGGGATCCATCCATACATCCGTCATACAGAAAAAAGTAGTATGACAGGAAGGCAAATTCTCTGCCTGAATGTGCAATCCGGATACTAAAATGAGGTCAGCCACAGTAACAATGTAAAGTTAAGGTAATAACTGGATCAACAATCACAATGTTAAATGATTTTTTAAAATGAACCTATACATCAGTTACTTCAGCTCCCGGTCCAGTTAATACTTGTTCAACACATGACTGATTTGGGGAAGTGCTCAGACCATGGAGTTAGAAACATGATCTAAAGCCATGCAGACAGGGACAGAGAACAAGCTGTGTTGTTCTTGATTGATGGTAAGGTACTTTGGTTTCAGATGTGTAAGCTTATCTATTTAAAAGAATCATTTGTATAAATTGTGCTGAATCTTTTCTCCACTTTCTCCTTACAAATCACCTGATTTCCCTTTTAAATCTAATTATGTTTGTTACTTACTTTTGAAGCCATAGTTTGTGTCAAAGTCATTGAATTTACTACTTTTTAATTTGTTCATGTGCCACTTAGGACTGAAGTGGCAGGAGCACACCCCTTGCTCCCTAGGAAGTTCCGCTTGGCTGGTTTCCAGCCTTGCAGTTACCAGGGTTGGCAGAAAAGTGAGAAACCCTCTTTCTCTTTGCAAACCTCACATAAAGATCTGCCCACAGTAGGAGACCCTGGTCTTCATGGGTGTTGCAAAGACTTCTGATAGGCTCCTGCAGCAAGAGCTGCTCCCAGCTGTACAACCATCCTGCTGTACTTAGTGTCTCCCTGGCGTGCTCTTTAGCATCCAAGAGAGAGCTGAGCAGAAAATTAGCCAGGATCAGTCACCATGTTTGTGAACTGGCAATATATCCCTTGAAGGAGCAGCATCACAACTGATGTCCACAACTTACCCCTTTGGATAAGTGGATATTGCTGGTTTTCCTATTAACCTCCTTCAGAGTTCTTACAAACATGGATAATGGAAGAGGTCACATGGAGAAGGCTAGACTGACTGATGCAATCCCACCTCTCAGTTGTGGCATGCAGATAGCATGGCTGCCCTGGAGCTAAACACAGAAGGGCCAAACTCTGGCTCCATCAGTTTGCCTTGCTGTTTGGGTGGATTGGCAGCACACAGCCCACAACCTTTTCTTTCACTCTCTTAATTGAGTGATCAGCTCTGACAGCCTCACTCATGTTTGACTGCACCTTATTTCATAAGCAACCATCACCGTGTAGAAACAACATAGAGGCTGTAACCTGATCATGCAGAAAAGTAACAGGAGAAATACATGGTTTATGAAAATCACTGTGTACAAAGATGAGGCTTTAGGAGGTGGACACAGTGCTCCCAAAGGCAACAGAATTGTCATTTTCTCACAAAGGTTATCTGGATTTTTCTTTATAGCTGGTACTCTAAGTCATGGTTTTCTGTGCTTCTCAGTAAAAAATTACTAAATTTTACTAAATACTGCCATACTTACAAAACTCTACTATAATAGATTCAGGCTTAATTCCCTAAGAATATTGCATTGCACAGAGCTGGAGAACTGGAAGTTAATAGAGAGCGTGTTGAAGTTTGTGATTAGCCGAAAAACAAACCTGTTCTGAGGTTCAGGGCCTCAGAGGCCTGCAGGTGAGGAAAAGAAGGATAACTGTGGTCTGACGCAGCAGGCACATCTCCCTCTGACTTGCCCAGAGCCACGTAGCATGGTGGGGATTGGAGGGTTGGCTTGCCTGTCTCTTGGCTCCTGCCTGACTGTCCCAATTCTTCAGAAGCATGATGTCTGGAGTAAAGAAGCGAGAGCGCTGAGAATGACTTTCTTCCCCCACTCTTGAATGTCTCTCGGGACCACATGGGTATTTCCAAGCTGAAAGGGGTTTTGCTTGGTAAGCAGAAAAGACACGTGACTATACACTGTTTCCTTCTGTTTGGTTCCCCTCTGAAGGATTGTGACAATACCTTGCCTGCAACCATGCCAATAACATCCTAATCATCCCTTACCCTCCTTTCCCATCAGACAGAAGAATTTTTTTTCAACAGCTGATGTGAAGCATGCCAGTCAGTATGTCAGCAAAAAGCCTAATTTTTCATTTGAGACAAGGACCTGATCTGAAAAAAATATTGCAAACATCTAATTCACATTTGATTTCAACAGCATTTAGTGTAGAAGTGGAGTTAGACTCCTCAGTATCTCTCTGGGACTAAGCAACTTCAGAGATTTCCACCAGGATAACAAACAAAAGACCCTAGCAAGTGTTTGCAAAAATTGCTACCCTTTAAAAGAAGAATGAGGAATGACAATGATGCTGTTATACACACAGCTAGGCCTGAGTGGATAGGAAACTGAAATGATTTCAATGAAAGAGAAGCGCATAAGGGCATAAAGAGGGGCAAAAGAGCAAATATAGAGAAATGAGGACTTGCCTTCCCTTACCTTCCAGAATATGGATTCATGCCATCAAATCTTTAAAGAGAAGAAGAAAAAAAAAGCAAAAGTATTTTGAAATTAGGAGATTGATTTGAAACTAATTCTGCTACCCTCAGAAATGAGGTATTTTCCTCCATGAGTGCCTTTCTTAAGTAGGTTTACTAAAGAGTGCAGATATTATTTTATGGAGGAGGATTCGAATTAGGTGTCAGAGACAGAAAAATTGCCATATGGATCCCATGACCATTAGAGCCAGTTAGAATTTTGCAATTGAATTCAGTGGGAGCAAAGTCTTCAAGTGCAGCAAGAGAAATCCGTTGGAAGCAGAGAAGAAAGGCACAAGTTTTTGAACACCAAACATTAAGCTGGAAGTTCTTTCTAGACAAGGGCTCAAAGAGTTTTATTTGATGCCACTTTTGAACTGCAAGTAGCATTTCTGGTCAGCTGGGGCCAACATGCTTGCCATCCTTGGGCTCATTCAGAAATAGCCCCAAGGCAGATATTTCTTACAAGAGACTCCTCAATTGTAGAAATTCATCCTGTAGGAGATCCACTGGAATGTCTCAGTCATTGCCCTCAGTGCCTGCTGCTAGTCTCATTTATTCCTTTATTACTATTTCCTGTTGAACCTTCTGTCTGTTCCATTTTTCCTACAACTTGCTGGTAAGGCAATATGGGTAGCAGTTACTTATTTTTCCCTATATTCACTACAGTTTGTTAGCTTTTTTTGGTAGGTTGGGCTGGGGCGGGTCTATTCTATACTTCTGATTCAACAGAGTACAGACATTCTGCAGCGAGCTACTTATGATAACTTCAGTGCATGAATATTAATGTCAATAGCATGGATCACCAAAAAATAAATTAAGAGCTGATGTAAACTTTTACATAAAGTCAGCCTTGTCTTTCAGGTTCAAAGTGTTTTGTTCACCTTTTTTTTCTCCACTTGCCTTCATTTTTGTGTCTCAGAATGACTCCAAAGCATCATCATAGAATGGGAGACCAATAATCTCACAATATAGATGATATAACAAAACAAAACAAAACAAACAAATTATTCATGTGAAGTTTTCAACTTGTTTGGAAAAGCAGCTAACTGAGATCGCCCGGGGGAGTTACCATTTTCTTGGATTTGAATAGAATATATTAATAGGATTTCTACTCCAGAATTTGTGCCCCAAAACTAAAAAATGGAAAATATATTTTAAAAAAACCCCAAAAAAACATACATTTCAAGCACTCTTTCTTTATTTTTATTGATAAGTTAACAAAGTGAAAATGTAGAGGGAGAATTATTCACCATGTTGGTGTTTTAGATTACTGTGCAGTGTTTTTACCAATGTGTGTTTCTAGGATAAAATGACAGCCATGTCATGCTGTGATGAGACAAATATGGCAGCTATTTTCCAGCCAAGTTTAACTGTCACAAGTGTGTCCATAAATCCCCCACAACATGCTTTTTTAATGAATTGAACTAATATAATACAATTTTAGATGATAATTTGATTTAAGCAGAACTTACGAACTAATTTCCTCTTTTAAGGAGAAGAAACAAAAAAGCTGCTGTCAAACTTTGTGAAGTCTAATTCTTTGTTCATTCATCCTAAGAATAGAATACTAATAATTTCTGCCTGCAGAGACACTTGAGGATTTGGTTCTTAAGGAAAATGAACAAAAAAAGGCAAAATATCTGGCATTTTCTTCTACTGAGTTCACTCAGGACTGGTTTTCCATATTTGGGTCTAGCTTTAGTTTTGAATGAAGTCACAGATTTCTCAAGAGTCAACAAATTAAGTATTAGTGTTATTATGATTGACAGCACAATCACTGCAGGAATTGTAGGCAAACAGCATGAGCATCCTTCATAGAGGAGGCTCTGCCTTTTCATGACTGGCTGGGGTGCACCAGGCCCAGCATCACCAGCTGGGAAAGGGAGGGTATTGTCCTGCTCTGCTCTGCACTGGGGTGACCCCAACTCAAGTCCACAATATAAGAAAGATATTAAGCTATTAGAGAGTGTCCAAAGGGGGCCATGAGGAGGGCCAGTGGTCTGGAGGGAGAGCTGTAGGTGGAGTTGTTGAGGTCACTTGGTCTATTCAGCCTGGAGGAGACTGAGGGGAGACCTCATTGCAGTCTGCAACTTCCTTGTGAGAGGAAGAGGAGAGGCAGACACTGATCTCTTCACTCTCATGATAAGTGACAGGACTTAAGGAAATGGCCTGAAGCTTAATTTAGGGAGGTTTAGGCTGGACACCAGAAAAAAGTTTTTCACCCAAAGGGTGGTTTGGCACTGGAACTGGGTCCCTAGGTCACGGCACCAAACCTGTCAGAGTTCAAAAACTGTTTGGACAACATACTTGGGCACATGGTGTGACTCCTGGGGATGGTGCTGTGCAGGGCCAGGAGCTGGGCTTTGATGATCCTTATGAATCCCTTTCAACTCAGCATATTTATTCTATGACAGCGCTATGATTCTAAGAAAACATCTTTCCTCTTTAGAGTGCAGACACCACATTTATATGGACTCCCAATATATCAAACCAACAGTTCTTTCCCTCCTTCCCAGCACTCAGCATTCTGTGTCATGAATGAATATGAAATGCAACCCAAATTCATGAAACAGAATTCATGAAGCAGGCTTGAGCCAGGTCATTTGCCAAAATGGCCTGAAAGACCTGGAATCAATGCTTTACTCCTCCACCATTGCCCATTCCAAGCCATTTTATCCCTCTCAGCCTCATTGCCCCACTGAGAAACATAATGAATGTTTCTCCTTCCTTTCTCTTCCTTGACCCACTGTCACTTGTCCCTCTAAACTCCTAAGACCTTTCAGTAACAAGGGATGTGTTCTCTGTTTTCCAATTTCAAAGGCTGTTATTATAATGCTATTGATGTCATCCATTTCATAGCAGATTTTATTTATTTATACACTATTGCACTTCCTTTGCATAAATACTGATATTTATGGATAGTAATAGTAGGGCTGACTTTTCAGGATCGAGTTCACTATTCTTCTGTTCTCCTAATCTAAAGTTTAGAGAAAACAGGATATATAATACATTTGTGCCTTTAGCTTACAAATGAGCCAATCAAACCTTTTAAAATAATAATAACCATTGCTAATAAGCCTCAACATATAAAACATTTTCCCTCTGGGACGTGGTGTGTTTCTGTACAAGAAAAACCTTATATAAAAAAAGTCAACAAAAATATTTTAATAAAAACCACCTACTTCAAACAAAAAGAACAAAAATTCCCAAATCCATATGTCAGCCACACTGAAAACCTAAACCCATTGAAAGATAAATGTCCATAAGCTGGGAGTCAAGGACTGATCCCTAGTCTCCTTGAAGTAATCGGAAATATTTTCATACAGCCAAACACTACCTAGTGCCCTCCTGGGTGACGGCACTGTGTCTGTTGTGGAAAGTTTCTATCATGTGTAGCACATTCAACTCTCACCAGATATTAGGGCTAAGGGTCTTACAGCAGCTACAGGTTCTCATAGCCACTGATGCAAGGCACTGAGCATCCGTACTGGGCTTACAAATCTTTGGTTTTCCAGATTTTGATGAGTGAGCTGTCTCCTCTGCAAAATTAGACTGGGATCATAATGAGAGGGATCTGTGCTTCATGTCAGAGAAGGGTCATGAGACATCTCTACAGCCAAATAATATGATGGGGGAGCAATAAGATAACTCACTCATTGTGCCTAGAATTGGGAAAAGCAAAGTGGGAATTAAATGCAGTTGGGAGCAAAAGAAAAGCTCAGTCAGCCTTAGACTTGGAGAGTAAAAGTTTGTTAAATTGTTTAGCATTTTCAGTTTGAAGGACTTGACACAGTTACTACACTGTTGTCACAGGCACTGCCACCAACCAGCGTGTCCTTTACATGGCTGATTTCAGTACTCCTTTTTGCACCAAGAGCGGCAAGCTGTAATTGCTGAAGCTGCTGAAGCACAGCTTATGCTTCAGAGGAAAATATCTGGTTTTGTTAGCAAAACAGACTAGTATTTATATAAAGCTCCAAAAGTTGGGAGGTTATTTGGTACATAGATTTTAGTGATGGAGTAGGATGCAAACGAAAACCATTCTTAAAATCACACATGCAGTGAGAAGGTATGGTTTGAAAGTGATTAGCTGGTAGAAGATTAATAACAACCATTATAAGGAGGTTTAATAATTCATGCTGGAGCTTAAATGTAATATTTGTGCAAAGGAAGGCACTGAAACTATAGCATGATTAACTTTCTTGGTATGTTTCAAAAGCTTTTTTGATGAGTTGAGTTGTTTCTAATAGATCCATAAGTCTTTGGAAATCTCCCAGAAACATAACTTCCTAGAATGATTTCCTAGTTTGAAGCTTATCTTTTCACTAAATACTCACCTCATGAACCTTACAAAAACTCTGCAAATATGATTTTCTTTCAGGATGTCTGGATGAATAGACAGTGGTAGTTTTGGTAAGATATTATTATTATTATTAGTATTAGTATTAGTATTAGCCTGTTATATAAGAAGAAAGTTGTGATACCAGGTGTTGTTTTGTTACCAAAAATTCAGTAAAATAAAAATAACCCCTTAACACCAGTGTAGCATTAAGAAGTAGGCATTCTTTATTTGGCTGGATGCATGGGGGAATAGCTCCTCCCAAATCCATGCATGCTGAGTACAGGGAAGTTTCTGTTTATATACTGTATTCTGCCTACATGTTCATTGATTGTCCTGGACTAAACAGACATATGATAATAATTTTCCTGAAATCATTAGCATTTTCCCTCCCCTTCATGCATCCATTCTTCTGTTCTGGAGGTCTCTCTGGTGGGCCCTGGTGGTTGGGGGCCCCAGTGTTACAGCTGACATATTTGAGTTGGCAGGGCACTGGGGCTGCTGAACTCCAGCTCTCCTTCCTACACAATGGGCATTGTGCAATTCCATAGGCCAGTGGTTTTGGTAGAACATGCATTGGGGTGGCTCACCAGGTGTAGACAATTTACCATCTGGTAACATCCCTCGCTTTGAGGCTTGTGAAGCTTGTCTTCTTTTCAAGCCTTCATAAGCCTCACTTTACCTTTTTTTTTTTACTAACATCATATTAATTCTTAAGGCAAGGATCACAATAACAATTATTGCTATGATCACAATTATATTTTACAAAAGAGATGCCAACCAAACAGTTAGAGAAAATTGAAATTATTTAAATATTTTATTTAACTACTTAATTTCTAATCCTGCCCTTAACTTTCTGCAAGATGCAATCACATTTAGAAAGTGCACCAAAAAGCATTTTTGTTTAAATTCAAGTAACCGCATACTCCATGTTCATATAACAGTAACAGGTTTAAAACTAATCTGTTTTGTAAGGTCCCCTATGTGTTCCCAAATTTTTGTCAAATTGTTGACTGACGTTCCCTATGGAAGTGGATTTTCTGCAGAGGTTTGGCATTGACAAACAAGCTTTTGTAGAAGTTACGTTGTATAATCTGCCAAAAGCTTGCGTTAACTTTAAGACTATGTTCCCCATCTTAAAAATTAAGAATATAGTTTCTATAATTATCATAAATATGCAATTATTTATCATTTTCATCTGGTTCCAATAAATAATATTGCCCTAGAAAATTATGTCCTATACCTAGAACAATAGGATTTACATACATACATGAAAGCTGCATGGTGTTAGTCAGTCTTGTTTCTGCTGTGTTTGATGTGTGGTTGCTAGTTTTGTGATGAACTCAGGGTTG
Organism: Acanthiza pusilla; assembly: GCA_036630365.1. Taxonomy (NCBI): domain Eukaryota; kingdom Metazoa; phylum Chordata; class Aves; order Passeriformes; family Acanthizidae; genus Acanthiza; species Acanthiza pusilla. Next base: position 9,216,971 of record JAXCHO010000145.1, read on the forward strand.
AATTCTTTCCACTTTGGGTGCAGTGTAGGTTACCAGGCAGACTTGATATGGTGCCTTCCACTTCTCCTGGATTCGTCCAAAACTCCAAGTTCTGATGGACAGTGTATCTTCTGGTTGGAAAGGACCTACATGCGAGTCTAGTCCCAAGGATTTGGTGATAACAATGTACCTTTTGAAACTTAAAAGAGTTAATTTTAGTACTATTATAGTCATTTAAGCAAAATTTTTAGGCTTCCCTTGCCTTTTTGATATGACATAGGAAAGTTTCTGGCCATCTAGAAAAAGCACCAAAATACCAAAATGTACTAATTCCCATTCTGCCTAGGCTGTTCTGCAAAATCAATTTGCCAGTAATCGTTTGGTGATTTTTTTCATATTTTTCAATAATTTGTTAGTATTTGCCAATAATCAACTGTTTTACTAGACCTGGAGGTGGCCTTTTCTTTCCCTGAGATTTTGCAGAACAAATTACTTATTTTTCAATAACTTATCTATTAATTTCTGTCATCATCATGCTTATTACATTCATTTGTAAACTTATTACCGTATTCCCTACTTCTTAATGTGTTTCCTGAAGTTTTAGTTCTGTTATCTTATACACTAATTTTCGGGCACAATTACTCCCCAACATGAGTTTACCAATCACCTGTTGGGATTTTCGATAGCTTCCAATGATGGGGATAACTGCCTGTCTGATTAGGTTTTTGTTCTAGGACATTCAACTTTTTGTAAGGTATTAGTGCAAGGATACCTTTTCCACCAACCTCTTAAGCTATTTTGTCACCCAGTTAATTCTCTGTAATAACTGGGAAATCTCCAAAATGATGGAGATCAAGGGCATCACAGCCACTTTCAGTTTTTGCACAGTCTGTAGTGCAAAAAGACTAATTTCTTCTTTGTGCTTAATAGAAGACCTCTGTGCTGATAAAAATTGCCTTTTCTTTCATGTGGCTTGGGCATGTATTACTCCAAAAACATTTTAAATCAGTTCATATGTTTACCTTTTTTCCTTCAGTGATTTCTAGGTAAGGTCATTAATTCTGCTTTTTGTGCTGATGTTTTACAAGGTCAAGCCTGGGCTTCTATTGCCTGGGTTGAGGTTCCCACTGCATACCTAGCTGACCATTTTCTGTTTTGTACTATGCCTCTGTTACTACTATGCATGTCCAGTTTTGGGTCCTGAATGGGATTGCTCTTGAGATCCAGTCTGTCAGAATGAACTTGTTCAATGGTTACCAGGCAGTCATGGTACAGAGGTCTCAGGGCCTATTCTGAAGCCTGGAGAAACATGGCTGGGTTCAAAATAATGCTTATCTTCTGCTCAATTTTGTCCTGCTCCGATTGAATAACCTGGCATGTCAGCATCCTGTTGGCATTATCTGATGTCCTCTTTTTTGTTACAAATCATCTATTACCATTTGACATATCAGCTTTTGTGCTTCTCTGCATCTACTACTGTTCTCAGGTATCCAGGTCATCCGTCACCTGCATTGTCCAATTGTTTGGATAGGTTTCTTCCATGACCCCAAACACTGGCCCCTAGCGCCAGGAGCATCTTTACATGCACAAATAATTCAAATGGTTTGGTTTAAGAGTGGGAGTCCTAATGCAGGGTTTGTCATTAAGGTTATTTCACAGCTTTTCAGGCCCTCTGACTCTTGGGAGTCCATACCAAGTATTTTCAGTACAGAACCATACAAGGGTTTTGCCAGTACCTCATATTTGTTGTGATATCAGGTGTTGATTTAAGTGCCTTCTTCCTCCTTTCTGTTTTTCCTTATTAATAGGTTTTCTAAGAGCCAACATAAATGGTGAAGAATGGCCTTGGCATGACTAAACACCTTTGGTGAGTATCATCCTGAGGAGATTTTAAATAACAGTTTACCTTATACAGCCCTGTGGACCTCAAAACTGTTTCAGGAGTCTGTTTTTGGAGCATGGTATCCTGCAAACCTAACCATGTACATACACAATGCACAGAGATGAGTGAGTGTGATAACTGTCCAGGAATTTGTCCATTTCCCACCGAATTTTCTTTAAGTAACAAATTAGTTTACATTCTGCTGAACAAAATAACACTCATACTAATTGTTGCACTACTATACAGCAGATCTTGTTGTTTGTTTTTTATGATAAATGGAGACTGAAATAATGTCAACAAACCTCTGCTAAGTTTTTGGAACTGATGTAAACAAAAGTATTGCCATGTGAATTTTATTGGAAAAGACTAGAGAGGAATCTTACAAGTCTTAAAAAGCAAAGTTCTAATAAAGTGTGCTTAAAATACTGAGCACAAAAGATATGGAAGGTGTTATTTTTTAGCACCTGTTTTTGTTAAGCCCAGATAAAGGTACAACAGCTTCTACACTAAGTTAATTTGGGATGCTGGTTAGCAGCTGTAATAACCTGCAAAGAAGACAGCATTGTTATTTCTGCTATGGCTTGGAAATATGAATCAAAATGCGTCATTTAGAGGGCAGATGCGATAACATAAGTATACCTTTTTGTCCAAAAGACACCACCACAATTTTCAACAGCTGAGCTTAGGAGGATATGGAGGGCACGGAGGACACAGTTCTGCAAAGTGGGGAACCTTCCTGTATTCCTCAACTGTTTCCAGATACCCCTTGTCGAGGTCTGACCCTGGCTAAGTGCCAGGCACCTATGACGTCTGCTCTCTATGCTCTCTCCTGCTGCAACTGTGCAGAGGAGAGGGAAAAAACTGACACAAACACACTGGAATCATGAGTTGAGATAAGCCACTGGTGGGAGGACGTAAGAAAGAGGGCAAAAAACAGGCTGAAAACTTAAAGTTGCGAAGTGATTTATTAACCTAACAGAGTTGGAGGATAAATCAGAGGTAAAAATAAGCTCTTAAGACACCATTTCTTCACTCACCCCCTATTTCCTCTTAAGACACTGTTTCTCGGCTCACCCCCTTCCCTTCTTCCAACCAACAGCTCCAGGGCAGGGGCAGGGTATGGGGTTTTTTCTCTTAGTCAGTCCATTACCACAATTCTTCTGCTACAAACACTGTTTCTCTACTCACCCCCTTCCCTATTAAGAGACCATTTCTCAGCTCACCCCCTCCCTCCTTCCAACCAACAGCTCCAGGGAGGGAGCAGGGTATGGGGTTTTTTCTTTGGTCAGGGTCAGTCCCTCAGGGAGAAGAGTCCTCTGCTTAGCCATGGGGGTCCCTCCCATGAGAGAGAGTCCTCTGCGAACTTCTTTGGTGTGGGTCCAATCTCACAAGCAGCAACCCACCTGAATTTGCTTCAGCATGCATCCTTTGTTCATAGGGTGCAGATTTCCAAGCCGTGGCCAGGCTGTTTCCATCCTGGGAGCAAGGCCTCTCTCTCTCTCTTGCAAGGCCTTTGCAACTCTCAGTCTTTACTGGGACTCCCACTGGATCACAGTTTCCTCCAGGCATTCCCCCTCTGGCATGGGCACCTCCCTACAGGCTGTGGGTGGTTCTCTGCATCCCCTGGACTCCATGGGCTGCAGGGGGACCACCTGCTCCCCCCATGGTCTTCACCACAGCTGGCAGAGGGTTTTCAGTTCCGGTGCCTAGAGCACCTCCTCCCCCACCTTTTCCACTGACCTTGGTGCCTCTGTGTTGTTTTCCCTCATATATTTTTACCTCTTCTTCCTCCTCTGGCTAAAAAGAAGTGCGTGCTCACTTCTCTAATTGGCCCAGGCTTGGCCAGCAGCATGTTCATCATCTTCAGAGCCATCAGAGATTCGCTCTGCTGAATATGCTGAAAAACTTCCAGAATCTTCACACAGGACACACAGGAGCCATCTTTGTACCCCACCCTACTCACTAGCAAAAACTGGGCCAAGCAAAACCACCACACCCCTAAACGTCTTCCACACCCAAGCCAGTTAACACCACGTGAAATCCCTTAGGGGACCGCACTTGCACAACCATCCTTTATATGCAAGGAATGGAACTAGAGGCAGACAAAGCACATCACTGTGGAGTGGCAGGATTAGGAGGAGAGGAAGGGTGTTTGCAGGACCCAGTTCCCCCATGGCTTGGAGTGGGTTCCTTTTGTTCATCTTTCCATGCCATGAAAGAAAATACTCCATCTTGGAAATTTGGGTTTTTTTCCTTTTCAGATGTTCCTACCTATGGATCTGTATATGCTCTGGAATGGCTCATTCTGCTTTTGACAATGACAGTGTTTATTTCTAAGTTAAGGCAAATTGTTTACCAAGAGAAAGAGGTCAAAGTTATTATTACAGTAAGGTTTCTCCCCAGATAGTCTTCTTGTCTAAAAGAATAGGCTGACACACACAAGGTTCATGTAGTTTCCAGTTTTGTTTTCTCTGTGCCTTCACTCAGATTATTTAGCTACTTTATTTCATTCCCTTTTTTAATCTCACAAATTTATCTCACACTTTCCCACTTCAAAAAGTAAAAAAAAAAAATTTCATACTGAGCATGGGATGCAACAGTGCTTAGCTAATTTTATTTAAAAAAAAAAAAAAAAGACATCTGAGGGGAAAAAAAAATGAAAAAAAAAAAAAAGTGAACCTTGTCCTAAGCCAGCTGAGCTTTTGGGAAACAAAGAAAGCAAACTGCCAGAATTTCTGGTGTTTCAGAGAGGAGCTTGAATGGCTGCATCCTCAGTTTTCTCATGAGGCTGGAATTATTCTTGTAAGGGGAAGGGCTGTGATCTTGAAAAACCTGACCCCAAAACCAGAGAAGTTCATGTTGAGGTAGGTGAGAGGAAGAAGCTCTTGGGACAGGCTTTTTTTCACTCATGCCTCAAACCTGTCTTAAACAAGCTATTTTATTTTATTGTGGTAATTATTTTGCATATTTCTGAAACCTCAAAGACTTGGTTGTTTCTAAGAGGCAATGCTAAGAGAGGGATTGTGGCTTCAGGCAAGCAGGAAAAAGCAGCAGCAGGTGTCTTGTAGCTAGTTTTTCTCAGGAAAGGTTGGGCTGCATGTGCTCAGCTTCTGTTTCAAACCTGACAGAAGGAAACCAAAGGAGTTTTTTCATCTTGTTAAAATGCAGTCAGCCAATAGTTTCCTTTTCCAAAATATTACTAGATATTATTACTGAATGTTCAGACTTTACATTCCTGACAAACAGGAAATATATGCCACACTAATAGGATGTCAATCAGAAAGATAGCATCAATTTTGTGGTTTCTAAATCATCCCCACCACCTGGTGAGCCTTTGATCATCCCAGACAATTAATCTAAGAGATGAGATACATGATTAAGAAATAAATACTTCCCAGTGAACCTGCAAGATACAGTACCTATTAGCAAGCTCTGATCTTGCTCTCAATGAAAACAAATCACTTGTATACAAAGAGGAATAAAAGCGTAAATAGAACCTGCTGATCAACAGAGGCATCCAAATAACTGTGCATTAAAATATATCACTGTTTTTAACTAATGTGGTGGGTCAGTGTGCTTTAGGGATATACTTTTTTGGTTTGTTTTCAGAAACTGGTAGCAGAATGGAATTTTTCAGCTATATTAATCAAAGTGGGTCTCTGCTGTGTGGAACATTTTGGAAATATTGACTTTAAAATTCTGAATTGAAATTAAATTCTAGATTTTGTCATTCTCATAGGAAATCACAACTCTTCTCTCAGAAAGCTGAAAATGTTACTCCAGCATTTTCCAAACTCCTCGGTGTTGTCTCCTATACACCTGTGTAATGCAAATTATGTAATATAAAGTTGAACTTTCCTTCTCACTAGTTGGACTGGATTAATGCCTGTGTCTGAAGGCCTTTCCTCAATAACAATGAGTTTTGACCAAGGCTAAAAAACAAAAAGAAAAGAGAAAAAACCCTCTCCCCAAAACCCTCAAACCATAAAACAAACTCCAAAACCTTTATAAAGGTTCATGTAATAGTTCCTAGCACTTGCATACAAGTGGGGGGTCCGCTCCCCGGGGCAGGAACGTGGCAAGATCCCTAATGGAGACGAAGAACTCAGAGGGCAAACCTCTGTGGCAGCAGTGGGTGAAGGAAGGGGGCTGCTGAAAGCTTGCAGAAGGAATGGTGTTGGGGTCTCATCAGAGCTGCAGGCACCGAGTGCATGAGCTGCCACCAGCTACCGGCATGGCAGAGGCTTCCTGCACACCGCCTCCCCCTCCCCGTTCTCCTCTGCAACCTACAACACTTCGTCTGACAGCGATGTCACTTTCAGACATTTTCCAGTTAGAGGCTGCACAGGCAGAGCTGAACTTTCCCCAAAATGAATCCACAAAGCAACAGCAAGAAGCTCTGACTGTTGCTTTGGGTAACTACTCAAAAGCTTTGCTGCTTGCCGAAGCCCATCCAGACCTTTGGAGTGTGAGTGAATCGAGACTTTCAGTCCTTGGGAAAGATCTCTGTTATTTTCTTTTTTTCTGTCTGATTTGAAAATGCTGTAAATGAAGAATGTACTAGGCAGTTCTGAAAGCCTTAATCTGCACTAGCCCACACTACAAGGGTATGGAGAAGAGGTAACCAGTATTTCAAAACAAAAGAGGTCCTAGTTTATGAGTCTTCATCTTCAAAGTGCAGTTCTCAAAGCATCCTACTACACAATACACTTAAGGTATCAGCACTGATACCTAGAGTCTATCTCCTATTCAGATCAATTAAACAGGAGATATCTACTCAAGTGTACTTGAAAAGCTGAAACGTTCTTATCCTTGCATAGCATCTTAACAGGGATTCTGTATCAGCACTGAACTCAGCCCTTAAGCATAATGCTGGGAGCTAATGAGGAGTCTTTCAGCTAATACTGAAACGAATGGGTGTTTTAATGTTCAGCAGTTTGCAGAATTGGGCTGTGATAAGGAAGGAAAGTATAGCTCACCGAATGGCTGTTTCTGTAATACCAGATCACAGGAAATATTTCATGCGGGATCTTTACAATTACTATTTAATCATATTAGCAACATTTTTCCTGGGTTTTAAACTACACTGGCCCAGCCTGCTTGCTAAAATACATGCAAGCTTTGCAGAGGATCAGAAGTTGGTGGTGTGAGGCCATTTATCATGTGTTAGAAGACAGCAGAGTGGGGCTGTAAACACAGTGTTTCACATGCTGCTCCTCCAATACCTGCTCACAAATGAATGTTACCATGCAGCTGGAATGCTGTAAATATAGAAAGGCAAAATAATATTCTGGTGTGATATAGAGCCCTAAGCAGATTCACTGATGACTCTGGGCTCATTATGAACTGGCTTTCTAGAAGCAGCATGATTTCCTTTTCCTTTCCATCTGCTCTATGCTTTGTCCTTTCTCACATTGTTCAGTATTAAAAGTGTATTAACACCTTTTTCCTAACAAAATATGAGGATTTTTCCTACTTTTGAACAGCACCAATACCTTTTTCCCCTGTATTTCCTTCAAAGAATTTTAAAACATTTTCAACAAAGATTTAAGCAATACACAGGTTCCTAAAGACTGTTTCAGGAATTAGGGTTTAGAAGCAAAGAAAATTACTGTTTTCTATGTATCTACAACCTTACCAGATCTCATTGCTTTTGGTAGTCCTTTTTTTTCAACTCTGATGTCCATTTCACTCACTATCTAAAGAAAAATTTCTCTCATGTCTAAATATCCATATGTAAGCTTTTCTGTTTGCTGCTTGCATAGACACAGTATTCCATTTAGTCGAAGAGCTACACATATTTAGAGAGATCAAAATCTGCTGTCACAGAAGTTTGCAAAAACTGTTGAAAGATTCAAAAATTCCCTTAGTACGGTCTGTTGTCAGAAAAGGTAGTTTCCCGTTCATAATGCAAAAGACTTGGTACATAACATTTACTGCCATACATCTAATACCGCAATATGCTTTCATCAAGGCTTAAACTTTCTGCTAAAAGACTTTTAACATAAATTACAAGTGACTAATGAAGTACATGGCAAATAAAATATTGCCAAAACTGTAAAGGTGGCTTTTAAATAACATTTTTTCCTTGATGTAAACTTTAGCTAGACAGTTTCAACACCATTTTTTTTTTTTAAATTGTGCATTTGTTTGATAACTAGAACCCAGTAGAGCAACATATGGACACATAAGAACTGAAATAGTTTGTCTTCATTATCTGGTAGACCTGTGCAAGCCTGGAGCCCTTAAGAAAAGCCACAAGACTGTGCAAACTGGCAACTGTGGGTTTGTCTGTTCTCTATTGATTCTATTTCTGGGAAAAAAATGAACCAATGTGTGAATCATGTGACTACTGAACTGAGCAAGTACCCACCAGCAGATAAAGCTGCTGCTCTGAGACCTTTTGTAGTCTGGTTTTGGTTACTACCTCAAAACCTTTTTTCTATTTGTTTCTGAACCATTTGTTTAATCTTTTTGGTTTGAGGCTAGAGAGTGGAAAACAGACAACTAAGATTCCTAAAGAGAGTTTGAAAATTGTAAATACATTCTCTAGAATGGCTAACAAAATTTGCCATTCTGTAATTTTATTTAAATCTAAAGAGAATTTTTTGTCTCTGGATGGTACAGAGCATTCAGATTTCTCTAAGCAGAACTATGTTGAACAAATGACAATAGAGAGTGCTTTGCAGTTGCAGACAGACTGACAAAGGGCAGAATTGTGAGACTGATTTTGATTTATTTTAAGGTAAAACCTGCAAAATTTATTCCAGCTACAGGTTTTAAATTTCTCAGTGCTGCACTCAGATTTGAAAATGCTTATTAGCAAGTGATTGTTTTCACTGAAAAACAAAATTCTGTTCATGTTGTCTGCTCTGCTGCTATATCACATGGATTCAGAATCACGGAAGCTCAGAACATTTGGGGTTAGAAGAGAACTCTGGAGACTGTGCAATCCAACCCCCCTGCTCAAACAGGTTCACCCAGAGCAGGTTGCACAGGATCTGTCCAAATGGGTTTTGAATATCTCTGGAAAAGGAGATTCCACAGCCTCTCTGGCAGCCTGTTCATATGCTCAGTCACACTCAAAGTAAGGAAGTTTTTCATCATATTCAGATGAAATACCTATTTTCAATTACACAATGTCCTTCCAATTAAAAAAAAATCAAAGAATTATTATGAACAAGGATTTAATAACAATTCATCTCTTACACCAACATTTCCAGCTTTGGCTGAAGACTTTTTTGTGTGTCCCATATCTCCCTTCCTGCTTATTCAAAAACCTTTCTTAAATCCATTGTCTTCCACTTCTCGCCTTCATTTTTCATACTTCATCCTTTTGGAAATCTCCAGTTTGGTCTTTTGGTACGTGAGTCTTCAGCATTAATTCTTCTATTTCTTCCCTTTCTGTAGTTTTAACCTGAGATATTCCCTTTCCAATGAAAATTATTTAAGTCTGATTTTTTTCAAGAATTTGAACCACTAATTCCATGCTTAATGTCCCTTCCTTCCCTTCAGCTACTTCTGCCAAGTAACTTCCTGCCAGGATTCCTACAGGATCTAGCATTTAACCTCTGCAAGACCTCTCATGAAGTTTTCTGACAACACCACCAGGTCAAGCTCTGTTCTCCTTCAAGCCACCAGCACCTTTTAACATTGTTTGATCTTTAGGTTTCATGGCTGTTTCTTCTCACTCAATTAAAAAACCAACTTTGGTAGGCCTTTTTCTCAGTCTCACTGCCTGTCAGTATCACCACTGTGCCAGCACTCTCCTCCTTCCACAATGTCGTCACTCAGTGAAATCCATGGTGTGAGACAGAAAATCAGCTCCACCAGGTCCACTGGATTCTCCTAATAAGCCTCATTCTTCCTTTCAATTTAAACCACATTCAAGTAAATTCCTATATATTTCTGTCTTGTACAGTAGAATTATGAAGTACCTTTGAAAAATACCTCACTGTGATGAAAATCCAGATCAGCAATTCTTATTTATGCAAAGCTGAATGGTGGAAGTGAGAAATGCTTTATATAAAATAGATATGAAATATTCGTATACATCTACAAGATCCTTTTTTTGAAATTAGAATTCCTCAAAATCCTGTCTCTTATACTTCTCTTTCTGCTCTGAGTGTGGTTCTGGTTCTAAGCAGATAATAAGTCAAAGGCCAAAATCTGGGGATGAGCAAGCAATAGAAAGAGGAAAAATAATATAAAGAGACAAAGACTGTACTGGCAATTTACATACACTTCAAACACCCCTGATTTTCTGCTACTCATTTAAAAGAAAAAATATTTTTACCTCTAAAACTTCTCTCTCACATATACTGTCCTTAAGGCTGTCACTCAGCAGAAGGAAACACATATGTCTCAAGAGTACTTTTGTGCTTTTCACAATTTTATCAAGGGAAAATATGTTGCACGTTCTCCTGAATTTCCCAGTTTTCAAATGCAGTTTATTCTAGTTTCTTACAAACTTTCAAAGTTCCCTGTTTTCCCAGCTACAATATAACCACTTTAATAAATGGACAGAGGGAAGGAAAAAAAAGCAGAGATTGTTGATTGATAGAATAACAGGATTCTAGATGGATGGAAGAATATGTGACTTGTCAGGTGTGTGTTTCTGTGTTCTAGAAATGTATAAAGATAGCAGAGCCACCTACAATTCCCCTGCTTTGCAATGTCTTTAGCAATGGCAAAAGGAGTGGAGCATTTCTGTTCATTTAAATAAATTCCTATGTTCTTCTAGCCAGCTGATCATGTCTATTATCAGAGAAGCTATAATGAGTTCAAAATCAAATGAAAAAGCTGACAATCTTTATTCTGCTACTCAGACCATCTCCAAAAATTGGTGCTTTTGAAAAAATACACATTCTACCACAAAAACTGTTTTCACATGCAAATATGCAGTTGAATGTTTAATTGCCACAGAACCCACTTGATGTTTCTCTAACTCTATTTATTATCAGAGTTGGCTCTGGGAAATCATGTATTTAAAGTTTATCACAAACAAATATTATTATTTTACTAGTCTTTCCAGAAGAAAGTAATGAGAACTACTGAGAGAAACACCCATAACACTTGCAGCAGCCAAGCAGTGCAGTCCAAGTGCATTAGCGGAAACTAATCCTGAAACTGTAAGCAAAAAAATGCTTGTGATAGACTCAAAGTGTTAACACTGATAAGACAGGGAATGCGGGAAGAGCTGGGTCTCAGTCAAGGCAGGCATGTGCTGTGTGGAAAGAAGAAAACCAAGAAATTGCTTCCACAAAGGAGGATGCCAAGAGGTCTTTTCCTTCCTTTCCTGCAGAAAACTAGATAATCCTGATTATCATTTAGGCTTGACAGGAAATGAGTTGGAAGATGTTTGCTGGTCTTTCCCCTGTTTTCCATAGTAAGAGTAATTGTGGAGTATGAATAAATTCTGTATTTTGCAGGTGATGGTGTCTAGAAAAATGCAACTCTGCAGCTCATAACTTCAAAACACTTTAAGAGAATTTCTAAATATGAAATGAACATGTGAAAATGGGAAAAGAAAAAGAAGAAAATGCTATTTGGCTGTATTTCTAGTAGATTAACAGAATTAATAATAAGATTTACTTCTGTGACTAATCTATAAAAAAGCAAACACAAGGCAAGTTAAAAAAAATGTGAGATGACCTATGTGAAATCCAGCATCATCTTCCAAAGGGTACTTTATACATACACTGTACTTCACAATGCATTTACCTTGAAGATACTGAGTTCAGTTTAGTCATCATTAATTTAGTTTTTGACAGGGCTTGCAGGAGTCAGTCCTATGTTGTGAGCAGGACTCGATCATCTGATCTGTGTAACTGCCAGAACTGTGCATGTGAATGAGGCATCCACATGTGCATTTTCAGTGTGTCTGAAATTCAACAACCTTAAGTTTTATGCACTGGGATTATGCAGGAAGATTTCACTATATTTGTGATCCTATTAGATCCATTAGATCCTATTTGGCTATACTTTTTAGATCTCAGGCATTTGTCTAGGAAGTTGTGTTTGTCAGAGAAGAATCACATCACCTATTCACACTAGGCAAGGAGCTGATCCAAGTGCTTTCCTTGTAAACTGATTACGTCTGTCCTATAAATCAGGGAGAGAGCCCAGCATCCCACCATGGCACACTGGGAGATTTCCCAATTGCTTAGACTGAAATCAGATTCTAGGATGAAAGGAAAAGCTTAAAACAACATAGAGATAGAAGCAGTTTTCAATCTGCTTTAGAAAAAAAAATTAATTTGGATCCTACTTTGGCTCTGGTTCTACAGCAGAGCTATGTAGCAAGCCTCAGGCTTCTCTTCTGCTTCAGCTATTTGGCTGATGTGATTTGTAAACTTAGGCACAATCAATAAGATGATGACTGATGAGTTATTTTAGATGGACAGCTTTCATGTTCAACATGTTTTTAAATGAAAGCAATTTTTAATCAGTCCTTTAAAAATAGTACTACAGAGTATTGGCATCTGTTGTGTATTATGAGAGTATCTTTGTCAAGCATGCAAAATAACAAATGCTTTCAAGTATTTAAATGTCCGCAGACAACTACAAAAAATCCTAGATCTTTGCAATTGTGTATTAGAGAATTTGGTGGCAGGGGATTTGCATCACCATATTGTGATAGGGTTAAATAAATTCCACCAGTACAATACTGTCAAATTTCAAGCAGTACAATATCTTGTCAAAGCTCTTCAAGAGGAAAGAAAGTAGGTTATTTCAGTGTATCAAAGAGGATTTGAATTGCATTGAAACCTTGAATTGCTTCACTGCCTTATCTAACCACCTGGAGTAACCTGGTGCTGAACTTGGGGCTCTAGCCACCACTCTGTAAAGAATTAAAAAAGATTCGATCACTTTAATAATGGTATCTAAGAGCCTGATCACAATAATGCTGAATCAAAGTGACTGGATTACCTCAGCACTGTAGCAAAGAGTTTATCAAAAGCTTGGTCTTGAGCACACCAGCCGCACAACGGCTGCTGTATTTCAAACAAATTCTGACTACAAGTTCTTTTCCAGCTTTTCCTTCCCTCAATATTTATGAGAATTTTGTTGTGATATACAAAAATACCCCAAACCCATAGCAAGATGAATACGGCACCAATAAAATGCTCTAGCAGTCACAGGAGTTACACAGAACGCTTTTCAGATGTGACATATTTCAGAAAGTATAAAGTTGGGATAAGAAACAGAAAAACTATGTGATCCTCTTTTTATTCTCCTTCACTCCCCCACCTCCACCTCTCTGGCTTTCTACCGCTAGACTTTTATGTCTGCAAAGACTCAAAGCAACAGGAACAAGAGAGGAAAGTAGAAATATTTATGTCAGAGATGTAATACTTGGAGGGATTCAGTGCCTAATAAGAGCACCATTTTTTTAGTGAGCTTGTGAAGGTTGACAAATAACAAGGGCAGTAGCACAGCAGGGGCAGTCTGTTAGCAAAGTCCAGACATGAGGATACTCAAACAGCAGCAGAGAGGGGAAAACAACAGCTGGCATAAGCCATCATCATATGTCTTGATCTTTGCCAGAGACAGGTGGTCAAAGCAACTCCACACCCTCTTCTCCATACAACGCATTGGAGCTGGACATAAAAGTATCTGGGCCTGGAATGCAGCTTTAATATGTAGTTTTGCAGACCTTTCCATTTTATTTTTGGAAATGCTCAATTCCCATGCTGCTGGAGCCTCTCCAGCTTGCAGTGAGATGCTGAGACATTAAGGATGGGATGCTCTCCATCTCCTGTGGGAGGGTGTCTTCTAGCAGCTGGCCAAAGAGCAATGTGGATGTCTTGCAGTCTGCTCACTTTATCAGCCTCAGAGGAGTACAGGGGCTGCAGCTGCTGCCAGTGGGTAGAGAGCATAGGATTGTGTTGGGAGACAAATGTGGTCTGGGTGGATAGAGTGAGTGGGAACCTTAGGATTCCTCCCCTTTGCAACTCTATTTGTGTCTGTCACTGTCCAGCCTTCCTGCTGGTCACATTATCCTTCCTGTTTGTATGCACACACATCTGTGTATGTTGTAAGAAAAACCACAATCCTCACCTGACAAGTCCTCTGAGGCACACATCCAACCTCTGTGACCAGCTCTCTGCTCTTCCACTCTATTGTGTTAAGGTTTTAAAGCTGGAATACACACATTGGACCGAATCACCAGGGGCAATGGGAGAAATGCAGACTTCTATTTTCAAAAACCCAGCCCCAAAAGCCACTATTAATGTGTCATTTGTGTGTAAAAGGCATGGGGTTTCACTTTTCCAGTGAGTGGGGATCAATTCTTCTCCAAAGGCCACAAAAAGACAGGCTTCTCTGGATATACTGCCCAGAATTGGTTCTGTGCAGGCATGCATGGTGCATCACTTACAAGGAATCACTGCCATTAACAAATGAGGAACAACAGATTTTGGAAACTATAGTTGTGGTTATTGGGCAACATTGTCTAGCCCACAGCTCAAAACTTGACATTTACTGACTTTAGTAAGATTATGTAACCCATCAAGATGAGAAGAAAAACCCTTCTGTAGAGCTGTGTGCAGTGCTTCACATGTGAGAAGCAAATGGCAGACTGGTGCCTAGAGGACTTCAGTAGAAAGTGCTTGGCAAAATGCTGGGCTGAAAATCCTGGCTGTGCTGCTGTGAGTGAGACATTTTAATACTTACTAGAGTGGGACTGGGCTGTGTTCAAAAATTGTTTTATACAGGTCAGGGTATGAGCACAGAAAATATTACATTTGGAGGGATCAGAAAAAGAGACTGCTTTCTTCATTTAGCTTAGGTAGATTTGTCTTCCCTAGTGTTTGACAAAGAAATAAGCATAATAATGTAAAAGAATAATATGTTCAAACCCATAAATTTTAATTCATGGGTTTTAACAGGCAGGTTTTGGATGAAAGCCTCAGCTGCTTTAGCACAGATCTAGTAAATGGGAATTTGTTCTTGTTCTTAATGCTTCCAACCAAATAAAGTTTATACAAAAATGTATACTTATGGTTCTGCTGAAGCGTTTAACTTTTTAAGATGAAAATCTGGTGCTTGAAAGAGACTGGGCTAATAGTTGTCTAAGTATTCAGAGATAGATAGATAGATGAAAAGATTATATGGAGAATTATTTTTAGACACAGAAACTCTTTCAGAGATATCAAGCACTCATTACTGGCTTTCCATTTTCATACATGAAGAAAGAGGCACAACAATGGCATGTAGTTAAGATGAACAATGAGATCACAAATGAATTTAGGTATGCTAAATAATAATGTCTAGATCACTTACCAAACCACATAAACTATTAGCAGAAATAACCACTGCCTATTTTCATGTGTTGATGTAATAAAGGATTATCAGTCATTACACTTTATTTTATAGTAAAAATATTAGAATGGCCATATAGCAATCAGGTTCTGGTGTCAGAAACAAAGCATCTATTTGGGCCTACGTGATCGATATTTTAAGAGTCTATCCGTCAGTTTTGGTACTTGTGAAAGGACCTCCTCCATGCCTCACAGTGAAAGAAACTGTGCAGATGAGCCCATAAAGGTAAACATGATTACACTTGGTCAGTAAAAAATATCAGGTAAGGTTCTCAGAGCAAGGGATTATTTGGTTGCTGAGCTGCAATGGAAGACATTTAATGAGGGTTTGCTTGAGATAGCTGGACTCCACCCAGCTCCACCTGAAGACATACAGCTGTGTGAGAATTTTGTTCTGCCAGAGGTGGTTGGTCACACTAGTGACTGAACTTTCGTAACAATCTGGATCCTGCATAGAAGAGTGTGTAGACATACCAACTGTCAAGTCATGTGCACACCAGGAAGTGATATTTTTTTTCTGAGATTTCCAAATGACATTCAGTGATTAACCATACACAGAAAGCATGGATCTTTAAATACAGAAAACAACACTCAAGGGGAGTCAAAGCCATGTACTGTTTAGACAAAGTCAAATCTTAATCACTTTGGGACACAATTATCATCTCATTAGTACTAGTTCTCTAAAGTAAAATATGCATGTGGGGAAAAAAGTAGTATCTATCATGAATATTCTGTGTGAATTCCTATGGACATGTTAAATGTCCAAAGTACAAAATGCAACTTATTCATTCATCTCCAGTTATGACTTGTCACAAGGAAAGTGGGGAAAATTATTCTCTCCCCACTCCTCTTCCACCTCTCTCAAAGAGCCACCATCTGCATCTCCACTGAAATCACAAACACTTCTGGTCCCATGGAACTCTGTGCTTTTGCTCCTTTACACGGGGTGGTTGTGGGGTGGATAAATCTGCTGCATATTCTGAAAGTGTCACCATTGCCCAGATAGATCCTTCCAGCCAATGCATCCAACACTGTGCAAGCAGACCTTCTCTCTCACATGTGCCGGTGGATTGCACAGTCACACACACTCCCCAGAGCTTCTGATTAGCTCAAGCGTTACCAGTGACAAAAGAACTCAGAGGACCCAGTTGTGTGGAGGTTCCGAGGAAGGTTTACTCTTGAAGGGATCCAGCAGCGAAAGAGAAAGAATGGCTGTAAGTAGCTACAGATATAGGGGTCCAGAGCCAATAGGGTTGGGGAGAAAGTGGGGAAATACAATGACAACCAACGGGAAGAAGGGAGGGGTGGAGTGTGTGATACGACAACCAATGGAGAGAAGAGAGGGGTGGAGTCAGGGACCAGGTCAAGGCCAATCAATGTAAGAAGATTAATATAACCTTAGGTAGAGACCATTTAGCACCCAGGGGTTATTTCTGCTGTCTTGGGACCTTTTGGCTCCCTGGTACACTGAAGATGGTTCAGACCACCACAACAGCTCCTTACAGCTGAAAAAATACTTAGCAAGAAAAAAGCCAAGACTTTTGTACTGATTGTACTTTAACCCAAACCTCAAGTTGCAAAATGGTAATTTATGGTTAATTCCACCAAGCATTTTCCAATACTACAACACTCCATCAGTAACCAAGACTAGCTTCACTTTACTGGGAATCTCAATAGGAGATATTTGCAAAGATTAATTTCTCAAGACAGGTGGAGCTTATTGGGGATAAGACTGCTTGTTTCAATTTGTTCCTGGTAGAGGACAGAGATGATAGCTTTCTGTCACTGCTGACAACAGTAGCAATAAAGACTGTAACAAAGTGATTTTAGTCAGGGACATGGTTTTTTTCGCTAACTTTTTTAGGGCCTATTTTGACAGATATAATACAAGAGTTGTGGGGCAAGAGCTCTTCGTGGGTAGAGCCTTGTGCTGTTCAGTCTTCTGGAATATATCTAAAAATGATAGACCCATTTCTGTTGTTTCAGCTTTAATAACCTTTTCTTGCTTTAGATTGAATTGTTTCCTTTTAAACTGGCAAAATCTGAAGTGACTCAATCAAAGCAAAATAAAGACCAGATGTGTAAAATGCAGGTGACTTTAGAAGCAGGCCCAATCTGTTAAGAGGAATGAAGGTAATAAAGAGGAGTTCAAGTGATTAGAACAGCAAAGTATCAATCACTACTCCTGACCACTTCATAAGGAAGTAAACCAAGCATTTAACGTTTCGCACAACAGAGGTGTTAAAATACAGCTTTCAGAGAAAGATTTTTTAAAATCCTTTCAAAATGCTTACAAAGCCAATGCTTCTGAAACTTTCCCTTTCCACTTGCCATAAAGCTTTTAGTGGATTCTGCTCTCACGTGGAGTGTTGCTCTTCCTTCTACAGCAGCAGTCAATCTGGGACTATTACCTTATAAATAGCTTACAGTACTAACTACAAGATGACCAAGTTGACTTGTAGGTCTTTGAGTTGCTATTCATGCTACGGTAACTTGTGGAAAACCTTTTCCATCCAAATTAAGAAGTTAGTGTTCTCACACAAAGTTGTTCCTTTTTTAGGATGGATACCAAAATCACAAGTACATTGGCAAAGACATATTACCTGATTTTCTTGTGAGAGGTCTCCTTGTTTAGGGACTGGATTTAGGCACTGAGTAGCTGGAAGACCTTAAACCTGGAGCTTTACAGAGGAAATGTACAACTGGGAGAAAAACAGGTCAAACAACAGGTAAAGAGCCAAATGTCACCAAGATTATGGTGTTTCTTAAAATGAGTTAACAGTTCATGCTTTGAACCAAGGACTCAGCCTAAATGCATTATTTAGCCGCATATGTATGGAAAGCAGTTCAGACAAAATAAATCCCTACTGTGTTTTTCTGCTATTAAACAGTAGCAGTATGTGGGGGCTCCACAGCAGAACAGGAGTTTTATCTGCAGTTTTGGTGCTGTACAAAGAAGTTCAGGAATACAGTGTATCCAGGGCCTCCCTTAAAAGACAGACAAGCACTAGATTACTATAATAATTGAAAATATTATTTTTTGGAAAAAAAGAAAGAAAACTAAGGATAGTTACCATGTTTGATTTTCTCCTACAGTTTCTAATAGAGCCCTAATACTTAAATAATCTTTATGAGCAGGGGACTTAAGTGCAATACTTCCATAACTCATGACTTTAAAAAGAAAAGGAAGTAATCTTGCAGGACTATGAAAAACATATACTATAGCTTTCATAGAGCAGTAGAAGATCTTTAGATATAAGAGGGAAAGGGAGGCAGGATTAGCCAACAATAATATTTTGATTAATGAAACAGTAACTGGGAAAATGAATTTTCTTGCTCTCCCACTCTCCATATTGAGTTTACAGGCTATATCATTTTTCCGCACATTTACTTTCTTCCTAATACAGTTATTACCTGACTCATTTTAGAAATGAGTTGGTGAAGGGCTGAAAAGCTTGGAAGACTGAAATATCTCACATCCAATCTTTTAAATATTACTTAAATATTATTTTTATATGTAACATATTTTTAATTCTAATTTAATGAATAGTCTCTTAAAAAAATCATAAATCTTTCTGTATCATGTTGTACATTCAAGAATTAAAGCTATGCTACACTCAGAATATCACTTGATGTTTTTAAAATATTCCTTCTTCTTGAGTGTTAACTGATACATCAGTGTATAAATAACATTTTTCCCCCAATGGTTATCTAGAGGTGCTCAAAATGCCCCATAGATTACTATTCCTATGATTTGATCAATCCCAGTTTAGGAGACAAAGCCCAGTGAATAAATAAAACCCAAGGAATATTACTAGGATGCATCTTTCACACTCAGTTACTTGGCTAAAATGATGGCAAAGTAAAGAAAAAATTCTACAGAATGAGAATAATTGTATTTTGAACTTAATTTCCATGAGTCTGAATAAAATTTTCCAAAGTGAAATGCATTGTAGAAACGCATTCTTAGCAATCCAGTATTAAAATTGTTGTGATATTATGATATTATAGGGTCTAATCTCCTACTCACTCATTGTTTAGCAATACCTGTACAATACTTAGATTTGTATTAATACTTTGCCTGCCAGTGTACGTGCAGCAAAGTCATATTGAACTTTAATGAAAAAGGTAGAGTAAGTATAGGATCTAAATAATTTGTCATAAATATTACATCTCTTCCAATGGTGCTACTTTTAGTTGCATTTCTTGCAGGTAGGTAAGGAACAGCTTTTGGATAGACTCCTCTAGAGCCCTGCTGTAACAATCTGCATCCTCCCTAAAAACTAAGACTCTGTAAGCACAAGAAAAGAAGTTCGGGCGATAATACCTGGTTATTCACTCACAGAAACTGGGTGACTTGAAAGTTGCTCACCACTCTTTGGGGAGATGTGCAAGGGGAACAGAACACCCCTTGGCAAAGTCAAGCAAATAATCTCAGAACAGGACAAGACTGGCATGTGCTCTGGGGCAGAAACCCCATCCACTCTGCTGGATGACCCTGACCTTTTTTGATGTTTATTCCTGGTCCACTGAGTCACCTTCCAATGGTCAGTAGAAGTGTTCCAGCACAGCCTGAGGAGCATATTATTCCCTTCTACCACAAATTGACTATAATTTGACAGTTCAGCCAGCCTCCTAAGAGATAGGGGATGGAAACATCAGAAGCTGAGAAATTAATTGAATCTAGGTCTCCCAAATGTTGAATGAGGGCTCTAATCACAGAGCTATTGTGTAATGGTGAACCTGTCACCTCCTCTGTTATTTGTATTTCTCAAGCAATTAACAAACCAGTCTTCTGCATGGTTTTTCCTTGTTGCTTTTTCTTTTAGTTTTGCTTGTGGGATTTTTGGTTTGTTTTTTGTTTGTTTGGGGTTTTTTGTTTGTTTGTTTGTTTGTATGTTTGTTTTTAAGAAAAGACAGTATTATATCTCTTCTGGAAAAGTTTTTGCACTGTAACAAAGGGAACAATTAACAGTTAGCTCTGATAAAGGCTTCTAAGTCCCAAGATGGAATGCTTTGAGGAAACCCCTCTGTTCTTTCCCTTCTGGTCTACACTTAATCTCTCCTCATTTTTCAGCCTTTTCAACCTGTCTGATGTACCAAACAAGGAGCTACTGCTTTGCTCAGACAGGAGGATTCTGGTGCCAGTGCTTAAGAATTAGATGAGGGTCTTGAGCCAAAGTGGTTGTTTATCTCTGCAGGGTATAGAGCTTCTTCTTTGGATGGTGATTTTGATTCCCCAGCAGCACTGGCGGGACAAAGCATGTTTGTTCATCCTATACCACACGCACAGAATGGGGCTTGCAGTGAACAAGCTGCTCCATGTCAGATTTGAAGAAACCCTGGGAACAGGTATGTCACAAAGGCATCTGAATAACTATGCTGCTTCAGCTTCAGGTGGCAGATTTTTGCTTGGGGCAGCTAAGGGCGCACAAAATATTTGTGTATGGATGGGAACTCTGCTGGCTGTGAGGGTCATAGTCTGTTCCCTTGCCAAAAGGTTTTTGTGTTTTCTGTTTTGTAGAAGGTTTGGTTCTCTAACAGCTTGTTTACTACAAAACTTCACAATATTCTACCTGAAAACAAAATAGAAACTATTGACATCTGCTTGCTTTGCTTTCAAGCATGTAAACTCTCGGGTTAAAGACTGAGCCACATCTTCTGAACAAAACCAAAGGAACTTTTCAGCAAGCTGCTATCTTTTTCTTTTCACATGGATAGTTGAGCTGAGAGTGCCTGAAAAACTTCAAACTATGCGACATGGATAAATTCAAGAGGCTATACTTGTCTAGACGTTTATAAATAAACACAGCTGAACAAGTATTGCAATTTCTTTGTATTTTTAGTGGATTTCATTGTTATTCACTTCACTGAAGAACATTGAAATTTTTTAAAATTTCTCATTTTATTATGGATTTGAAAGGAAGATCTTATTTTCCAGGTTGTAGTGTTGAGAAAATTTTTTACGGCTGACCTCGGACAAAAGAATTGCATTTGCAATGAAAATAATCATACACTCGAACCAAAATGTCCAAATACCTTTTTTCTGAATATGTGGTATTAAATCTGTATTATAGACATCCAAATGAAAACTTTAGGGGCTTGGAAACAGAGGAAGATCAATCAGACATTAAGCCAAAATTGAGAAAGACGTATCAGACTCTAAGTCTTAAGTCTGTTTTTCTGTCTCAATGCACTCTTAGTGAAATGAATACATTAAGAGAAAATCTCCTAAATTATCAGAACCTGGACTTGTTTGTTTTTTGAAGAGAGACATAAAGATTCAACTAGTATTTTAAATACTGATGTCTTTGGAAATCTGGCATTGAGAGCTCATCTCATCTTCCTAAATATGTTATATCTGGTGTTTTTTTGGTGCATTATAAGATCTTGGCCATTAAATCTGAATATGAAGTGTATTTCCAAAGATTTTGGGGAGTTGGAGTAGCAGTTATATCCAATATTTCTATTTTTGACTGTTCTTTACAAATAAATCTTAAATTAAGACTGAGAGACAAAAAAATCACCAGGCTAGAAATTTTCTAAGTATTTTTTTATCTTCATGTTTTGTCCAAAAGATAGATTGACATCAAAATTTGTAAGGCATAGATGTCTAACTTTCAGAACCCTTTACAGAATTAGAGGTGAGAAATGTTTGACTTACTATGAAATATGATTTATAAATTGGGTAATACTTCTTGCATGAGTAACAGTCATTAAAAGCTTTGATGATGGACTAATTCAAGGGAGAATTTATGATATGTTAATACAAACCAGAATGAAGTACCAGATGAATGTGGAAAGTGCGAGATACAGCAGGAGTATAAACCACAAGATTTTCATAAATATGAAGGGATTTCTTTTGCAAAAAAACCATTATTTTTTTGTCAACCAGATAAAATAAAAGCTCTTCAGAGTATTTTTCTGGACAAATTTTGTTGCCTTTTTTATTCCTTTGCAATCTGGGAAACACCATCATAGCAGCTATGGATAAACAACAGGTCAGTATATCAGATACCTTTGTAAGAATAAATTTGGTAGTATCTTGAAATCAGTAATCCTAGCCTTAAGTATATGCAAAAATGCAAAACAGAGACAAGAAAATGGCACTTAGAATATTATGCTGTTGACGTAATTGATTTCACACTTCTACCCATACATCCATTCTTAAATATGGAGGCATGAACACAAGATGTTTTCTCCTTGGTAGTTTGAAGGTTTCGCTCTACAGCAAGTGAAATGCTGAATGAGATAACTTGTAAATAAGGAAGGAAAAGGCAGAGAATTTGGGATGTACCACTATAAAATTCTAACATTACAGTAATTTAATATTGTGATATGGTTTCATGTTCTTTATGAAGAATATGAGTAAAGAAGCTCAAAGTCTTCACAAAAGTTTTCTCAAGTTACAGCAAGAACCAGTTTTTGGATGGTCACTATGTTTTGTAATCAAATTAGGATTTAAAAAATGTTAAGTACAATATCAGCTGACACAGTTTCTCCATGAAGTACATGGAACTTGGCTGGAACTTGCTTCAGCAACAGGTACACACTGTACCCAATCTTTATACAGTTCTGCTCCCATTGTTTTGAAAATTACCAGTTGCCCACAGGGAGACAGAGCAAAGAAAATCCCCTTTTCTTGTAATTGTTTTCTGCTGTTTTCTCCTTGCCTCCACAACTTATTGCAGATTTTGTTATAATATAAAATATGACTTCAATGCAATCTTTAATGTGAGCCCTTTACAGTTACAAAGCTTAGCACAGGCATGGGAAATTGAACTCTCAGCAGCTTTCTGCATTGCCCTTTGCAAAAGATAAATGTAAAATTATGTGATCCAATAACAAGTGAGAAACTGATCCCAGTGGCTGGAGTACAGTCATGTCTTTCCATTTCATAAAGTATGCAAGAAAGGAGCATGTTTAAAAATCTTGGGAGCAGTGAGTTACAGGAATAGCTGGTGCTTCCAGAAATGAAAGAATTCCCAATAAATCTGAGGACATTGCATTTACCACAACAACAGCAGGTTTTCTTCCATACATGTTATAGACCAACAGATTATGCTTTTTATTGAACATGCAATGGATTGAACATCCAGTGGAACAGGATCATCAGATAACAAAAGAGTATTCTGAAATATAACCTTGAAAGAGCTACTGAAGGGATGTTTTTGTGTTTAGGGAACCCTGTGCATCCACTTGTGAAACATAATTTTGATAAAGGATTCAAGGAGTGCAAAAATGTCATCTCTAATGACATGGCCAGGTGCTCGGAACCTTTCAAAACTAGCAGTACCTGCAGAGAATCCTAATTTCCTCCTAGCTCTGCTTTGCTTTCCTGATTGTAATAAAAACATACAATTCAAATGGGAAGGTGATTTTTTTTCCCCCACTGCTGATATACAATTTTTTATAATCTTTTTGTGTATTAACACTAAGTCTAACATGCGAAAGTATCTTTCCACAGGATGCAATCTCCTTAAAGTCTGAAAGGTTTTGGCCTATGGCAAGGGTTGAAAAGATAGTGCAGCCTTCCTCAGCTTTCACATCTGGCTTGTACTCACAGAAAAAAATAAACCAGAAGAGA
Organism: Acanthiza pusilla; assembly: GCA_036630365.1. NCBI lineage: Eukaryota > Metazoa > Chordata > Aves > Passeriformes > Acanthizidae > Acanthiza > Acanthiza pusilla. Next base: position 9,240,744 of record JAXCHO010000145.1, read on the forward strand.
AACAATCCCAGAAGACTAGCTGCCTTATTTTGTTACTAAACATCACACACATAGAAGCCAACTCACCTTAAAACTTTACAAATATGTGAGACTGCTCTCAAGAGCTACACATTTAAGCAATTTATGCCAAGAATCAAAACACTATTTTCATGGTAACTATTTCAAATGCCACTTCATTCTATGAATCATGATTATATTCTGATTCTGGGCAGTAATGGATAAATATTAATGATGTAGCTGTATTCAACTACAAGTGAGCACCTAACCCTATGTTTCTGACACAGATATGTCATCGCCTACATAATAAAAATATTCAATGTTATTGAAAGCCTTCACTGGAATATTAGTAGCTCAATTAACAGACTTTCAGGCAGGATATGGACAGCCTTGCCTTCCTTGCTTTTTGCAGCAGAGGCTGGCATGTTAACCCTGGAGTTGCTCATCTGTAAGACATAGATAGCAAAAGAAACGCCAATTCCTTCAGCTTGGGCAGACCCATCACAGACATCACCACAGTCCCCTTGCCTTCGCACCTTTCTTGTACAGAGTTCCACAATGGTACCAGGATGGACCTGCAGCCCTGTGTCCACCCTGGAACACACTAAAAGTGTCCTTCAGTAACCAAATTTTACAACAGCAATGAATACACACGTATCACTGCAATACTCCAGTGGTGCTGCTGAGTAAGCTCAAGACCACAGAGTGTAAAGCCCTATTTAATGACCGATACCAGACATAAAATTTATGCTACTCTGGCTGCCTGTGGTTCCTGTCTAGCTGCTGAATAAATGGCTCTATCTTCAAAAGACTGGCTGATTTGAAACCACTTCCCAGCAGCAGTTAACAGTAACCCCCCAACCAAGATCAAACATGGTCCTGCCTGTATGCAAAAAGGCCTTTTGAGGAGGGAGAAACATGAGCAACTCTCCCGGGGAAGTGCAATCTGAAAGCATCCAGGCTGCCTGTCTCTGGCAGAAAATAATTAGGGCCTGATACAGCACCCTGCAAGATCACAGAGAGTGCAATTCCAGAGAATGGTGACCTGGCCCTGTGGTATCATTGTCTTGAGGCAGAACTCACTTGTCTTCCAGCTGTATTAATTTACTAGGCTCTTTTAATAGAGCTATCAGATGACTTCAGTTTGTTTCATTTTCCATGAATGCTGCAAATTACAGGTCTTCTCCAACATCTCCCTATCCTCCTATCTTTTGTAGATCCAGCACTCTCTCTGAACTTGTCTCTTGGCAAAACTGCATGGCTGTGGCAGATATAAATGCAGGGTTTCAGTAGCATTAATGTGACTAAAGGCTTCTAAAGAAATTTTTTTAACCCACATGCAATTTTGCCTAGCATGCATCAATATAACTCTCCTTTAATAGGATGAATCTTCAACTAGTTGCATTAATTCAGAGAAAAGTACAGGAGGAACAGGAATTTTCTTTTTGTTCAAAACTTTTCCTAAATACACTGCATTAAATTTTTCACTTTTAAGAACTAGTTGGAAAATATAGAAAATACCTCAAAATAGTAGGAATTTAAAAAAAAAATCTAACTGCTTTAGCTGAAAAGTAACCCACAGTAAAAAACAAAAGACTGTTCTGCCTCTGCAGTAGTCATAGGCCACAGACAATGAGAAGAACGTCTGTGATATCAACATGAGTTTTCCATTTACCTGAAAAAAAGAAAAATCAAAACCTAAATGTCTGTGTGTGCATATGAAAATCTTTTATCTTTTTGTGGCAATTTCCTCTGTCCACTTCATGTCATCTTTGAGTACTGGAATGAATAACCAATAAAAACATTTTAAATGGTGCAGATTCTAAACCAAATGTTTACCACTACTGGCTTTGGGACAGTGCCACAGAAAACCTCATATCTGAATAGTTGATGAAACTGACCTCTGAAGAAATATTTAACAGCCTACCTCCAGACGAAGAGTGTCAAAGCACAAATAAACATCAATGCATACACTATGACCACTACCCACTTCTAAAGCTGTCATCAAACCACTGACCTGTTTTAATTCCAAGTTTTGCATTTATTTTTATGTAATTTTTGTTTATGCAATTCTATAAATATCATAGCTCTGACATTAATTTAAAAAAAAATACTCAGGGAATTTTTTTTTCTTCAAAGTTTCTGAATGATTTCTTATAAAGTTACGTACTACTCAACTTTAGACCTAAAGTGGACTGTGAATGAAAGCATGGTCTTATGAATGTGCACGCACTTCAGAGGGTCATTAATGAGCTGCTGTGATTGCCTCCTCTGATCATGGGAAGTGCTGGACTAATGCTGACATGGGAATAATGAAAGAGGGACAGTTTCACTTCTTGTAAGGCCTAGGGACAGTTGGACTATACCTTGCAGAATATACAGCTGTTTTTTTCTGGGACTAGGAGGTCCTCCATTAAAAGAATGAGGTCAGACTGTGGAAAGAAGGTTGAAGTAGCTTTGGAGGCTTATTCCCATCATCTTGATCTACCCCTGCTTTCTAAACACTCGAAAGATTCTTTGGCAGCACTGTTTTCTGGAGTCTAAACCTCCTTCGAACATGGGTCCACTTCTCACAAACTGAAGGTCTTTCTGTCCAATGTGGTGGATAGAAGATTATGATCTGCCTATACAGAGAGGAAATTTAAGCAGGCAGAAAATCACATAATACTCTGAGTTGGAAGGGGCCCGCAAGGATCATTGAGACCAAGTGAATGGTCCATACAGGGACCAAACCAGCATCCCTGGTATTGTTAGCAGCCTGGTCTAGCTAACTAAGCTAATCTCATGGTCAAATGATAGACATATCAAAAGCAGAGGGGAAGAAAATGGTCTGGCCACTAAGTTTCTTTTCCAGATAAGAGATTTCATGTTTCTTGTGTAGTCTCATCTTAGAGTCACAGAATAACAGAATAATAGAATGGCTTGTGTTGGATAAAAGATAATTCAGTTTCAACACCCATATTACAGACAGGGATGCCACCCACTAGATCAGGTTGTTGAGAGTCCCAGGCTTTAATTAATGTCCACAGGATTTGCTTTTAATTAGTATGTGCCTTGAACCATGAGGACACACATCACACATTACAACCTGACTGGTTTAGTGATTTCTTTTGGCACTTTGGCTACAAAAGTGACCAGTGGACATCTCAGGAAGCACCACATTTACTTGCTTCCTGTTCTTGAGGTATACCACCTCCAGTAATAAAGCCCTTAAAAATTAAAAAAAATTAAAAATGTTAGTAACACTAGCTGAAAAATACAAAAACAGGCCCATCAAAACCATTTGGTATTTTGCCATCAGAAGAGAGTAGCAGAGAAATGAAAATATATAGATAAATACGGCAAAAGTTTAAGAATCATGGGCCAAGATGTCACCTGAAATCTAATGGAATGTATTAAACAACTTTTATTATATGAGCCACTGCTAGCTCCTCCAAGAATTGGTTTAACCTGTCACATTAATTCTCTTTTCTTAGGAGGGCTTCAGCTGGCTATTTGCCCTGAGAGTTGGGATGCTTAAGCTCTGTTGGACCACCAATAAAACTTATTCCATAGCTGAAGGTACTCCACTGAAAATTCCTCTCCTTGGTCCTACCAAGCGGGTTATAGTCACTAGACATCCCTTACCAAAAGCACTACTGTTTGGTGGGATGGGTGGAGCCTTTTTGGAAGGGCACCCAAAATCTCAAATCATCTAGTGAACAGTCAGTTGAGTGGAGTGCCTCTCAGTACCTGTCTTCAGAAATTTTGCTGGTAGTTTCTCAGTTTTGCCATCAGTCCCATTTTTATAAATGAACTTGTTTTGGTTTCATATTTCCATGTTTCTCCCTCCATTGAAGGAAAGAAACAAGCAAACTTCCAGAGTGTTACATTTCAGCTTGTCACTATTTCCTAAAGAAAGTCAGGCCCTGAAGCAAAGAGGTGAAGAGCAGGTCAGAGGTATTTTTCCTGGGAAGTGTTAGCTCATGGAATAAGTGAAAGCTGGCAACACCTCGAGCTACAAGGAAGTCTGCCTGTTTTTGAGCTTGGGTTACTACAGCTTGGGCAGCCAAAATTCAACCTGTCTACTGTGAAGTTAGTTTCTACAGCTTGGTTTAGGTTTTTTAAACATATTTAATTCTATTTCCTTGACAATCTCACAATGTACAGAAAATCCAGATACCTAAAAATACTGAAACTTGGACAAACTCCAGTAGTGTGATGGACAATGAAGCTGATAATTGCAGAGCAATTTTGCCGAACCTGTCATCTCAGAGATGAATGGAGTTGCTTAAAAAACTTATTCTTTAGCTTAATTTATATTTCTGAGGTTCAAAGTTTGTGTGAGGGGCCCATAACACGTTGAATATTTGGTAAAATTTTGCTCCTTTTTTGCAATAGCGAAATTGAGGGGGTTCTGAGAAACTGTGTTAAGGAGATGTCATTTCTACAGATCACTTTCTTATAATGATTATTATGGGATTATTCAGCTTCTTGTAACCCTTTTCTCATCACTCAGGTTTTAATGATTACAGCTTTTATTAAAATGCGGAGACTGTGGCACAATATGTGAAGAGATAAGAAATCCAAAATAGTTTTCAGAAATCTCAGTCTTCTATAACAGGAATAAAAGCATAAAATTTATTGAAATTTGGGATGGATTATATTAATTTACAAGTGAGGCATCCATTTGGAAACTCCCAATCGATGGACTCTTCAAGGTCTTGTATGTTTAGGTCACTGGAGCTGCTTACAGTAGGAGGAATAATAATGGCCAAATGTATGTTCTAAATGGGAAACAGTATGGCATAAACAAGCCACACATAGTTAATCATTTAGGCTATGGGTCATTTTGCAGTGTAGTTGCTGGAGAAACACTGATAATAGCATGTAATCTGAGGCAGAAACATCTATTCAGAGATTATGGAGTATTGAGGTCCTCTACTCTACATGTTGCACCACGGTACCTAAACATATCACTGTGTAATGTATTTCTTTTCATGGGTTTATGAGATGGACGAATCCCCTTTTATGGATCACGGAATTACTTTGGTTGGAAAAGACCTCTGAGAGCATTGAATCCAGCCTTTGATCACCACCTTGCCAATTAGAACATAACACAAAGCAACATGAGCAGTCTTCTGTTGAACACTTACAGATATGGTGACTCAACCACCTCCCAGGGCAGTGGTTCCAATGCTTAACAACCCTTTCAGTGAAGAAATTCTTCTTGATATCCAGCCTGAACCTTACCTGGCACAGCTTGAGTCCATGTCTTCTCATCCTGTCACTGGTTGCCTGGGAGAAGAGCCCAACCCCACTTGGCTACAGCCTCCCCTCAGGTAGTCCTAGAGGGTGATAAGATCTCCACTGAGCCTCCTTGTCCCCAGGCTAAGCACACCCAGCTCCCTCGGCTGCTCCTCATAGGACTTTTTCTCTACATTCTTCAATAGCTTTATTGCCCTTATCTGGAGAGGCCCCAGCCCTTCAACGTCTTTCGTGAAGTGAGAGGCCCAGAACTGGATACGGTGTGGACTCACCAATGCTGAATACAGAATGTATACAAATTATAAATATAAATAATATATAAACAGAGAGAGAGAGACAGAGAGAGAGAGACAGAGAGAGAGGGAGTAGTAGTAGTAATATAGATGGCAGTATATAATGAGGGTTTATAGGCTAGATTTAGTAAAAAATCTGTTCTAATGCTATCTATAGTTGGAGGTGCCTAAACAATTTAAGTGGTTGCCCTTTCTTTGTGGCCTACTCTTTAACTGTCAGGAAGATCCATTCTTCTGAAAAGCTGCACTTAAGAGGTTCAACCCTTTGCTCCAAGTGTTCAGACTTGTACCCTTTCATTATTAGAGTCTTCACGATGGAACATGTGAATCAACACACTTACATTGATTACATTATTTCAAATGTACAATAAAGTGTAAATAAACTCACAGAATCACAGAACATGCTGAGTTGGAAGGGACCCATCAGGATCATCAAGTCCAGCTCTTGGCTCTGCCCAGGACACTATGGGCCTGAGAGCATTGTCCAAACACTTCTTGAACTCTGTCAGGATTGGTGCTGCAGTCACTTCCTGTGGAACCTCTTCCAGTGCCCAAACACCCTGTGGGTCAAAAACCTCTTCCTGATATCCAGCCTAAACCTTCCCTGACTCAACTTCATGCCATTTACTCGCGTCCTGTCACTGGGCACCACAGGGAGGAGATCAGTGTCTGCCCTTCCTCTTGCCCTCACAAGGAAGCTCCAGACTGCAGTGGGGTCTCCCTTCCGTCTCCTCTTCTCCAGGCTGAATAGACCAAGTGACCTCACTTGCCCCTCATACGACTTCTCCTCAAGGCCCTTCATCATCCTCACAGATACCCTCTAATAGCTGAATGACTTTTTTATACTGTGGCACCCAAAACTGCCCCCAGTGCTCGAGGTGAGGCCACCCCAGTGCACATCAGAGCAGGACAGTCCCCTCCTTTGCCTGGCTGGTGATACTGTGCCTGATGCCCCCCAGGACATGCTTGGCCCTCCTGGCTCCCAGGGCACTGCTGACTCATGTCCAACTTTTTGTCAACCAGGGCCCTCAGGTCCTTTTCCACTGTGCTGCTTTCCAGCCTCTCATTCCCTAGTCTGTCCATCCATACATCCAGGACTGCACTGTCCTAGGTGCAGAATCCAGCACTTTCCCTTGTTGAACTTCATATGATTGGTGATTGCCCATGCCTCTAATCTGTTGAGATGTCTCTACAGGGCCTCCTTTCCTTCAAGGGAGTCAACACCTCCTTCCAGTTTTTTGTTAATAAGCTCCCATCAAACAAGTGAACTTCCCTGTTCTCTCCCTGCATATTTAGGAATAGTGGAGACGAAAGGGGCAAGGACCTTGCTGCTCATATTTTCTGCTTCTCTCTTTTCTGGTAAGTCTGTATTTAGTCTCAAATTTTATCTCTTAGCCTGAACTCCACATTATTAACAATAAGAGGACGAAAGAGTGCCTCTTACTTCTTAGTCAATCTCCCAATGTTTATAAAAACATGCTGGTGGCAAGAAAGTGTTAGGTGGTGTTGGAAGAGACAATATTGTTTAGACAGTGCAGAAAATTGAAATAAGGTCTTCCACACCCTAAGTCCACTGTCCAACAATGACACAATGTCATTTTGCTTTTGCTGCTACTCTAAAAAGAAAAAAAGCCAAAAAACCTACCAAAATGCCAAACCCAAAATGAACAAAAAACAAAATGGAACAAAATCAAAAACAAACACAAACAAAATCAAAACTGGACTTTTCATCCTGGGCTTTTAATTTACAATCGCCACATTACTTAGAACATTATAATCTCCACAAAGTGGCTAGATCCATGCAAAAAGGTCCTTCAGTGCTCAGCACTGTGTTACTTGCCTTTGAAGAATTGGTCCTTGGCCATATTTTGTAATAACAGCCCCCTGCCTTTTGGGTTTTTTTTTTCCCCTTTTGCATTGGGGATCCACGCAAATGGGTTAAAGGGTAGGTCATCAAACTGCCCTTCCCAGAGCCAAAAAGCTTGTAATTTGTGAAGTGCCTCCTGAATGGGGATCGATTACTTTCCTTCTGCTTTTATTGCCCTATACTTGTACAGGTATGTATTGAGCTTGTGCTTTATCATCTTTAAAAAAAGAATTGGTTGTAGGCAGTCAGCAAAATTTACAAGGCTTGTCCTAAGTGATAGTGAAAACAGACATGCTTCTCAGGCTACCAAATTGCTTAGTCTGTGTCAACTCTTAAATTATTATCTATTATCTTCAATTTGGTCTGTGTCTAGACAGAGTGGTAACAAAAGTATGGGGGTTTTCCACAGCTTTCTCTCTGTTTCTAAAAGCAAAACATTTTCTTTATAGAGCTGGAAAAGGCAGAGCGGAAGAAGGAAGGAAAGAGGGAGATGGAAGACACTGTTTTACAAAATGTAATTTTTCCTTCAGAATATCATGTTTCTGGATAGCCCTTCCAGAGCTGGTGAAGGCACAGTGATCTGTAAGGACATTCAAAAGCTGAGGATTCAGCAGCGCACCCCATAAAAGATGGTTTTACACAGTGAATAAATGTCCTGCTGCTGGGGTTCAATTTCATGGAGTGTCAAAGCTCTGGTGTAAAGGTGCTTTTCCATCACTTCAGATTCAAAAGAATCTTAATATGAAATATGAGAATGAAAGGACTGCTGGGTTGTGTGGCAGCTGTGGAAATGAGGGAAGTGCTTTTTCTGGCAATAGCATTCTCTTTTTGGGAAAAAAAAAAATTGGAAAAAGAGGGGACAAAAGAAAAAAACAAAGTCTGAAACAGTATCCTAGAAAGACCTATTTTGTGGTTTGTTGGTTTTTTTCTGATTTAGATGGATATCCTTTCTGTAAGCTCAGAGAAATCCACGGATTGCAGGGACATGCTGGCTGAGAGGGTAACCCTAGCAACAATTTTGAGGTGCAGAGAAAGTGAGCTAGAACTGCTGCAAGGCTGCTTGGGCAGCACGTGATTCCAGATGAGAAAAAAGGAAGGGTCTAGTACAAATGGGTCTTGGCATGCTTTCTGTTGTTCACTCTGTGTTTTCGCTTGCTTAAATGGTTTGTAGGATTGTTCTCATTTTGTTTTGCCTAAAGATGTGTTTGGCTAGTGTGCTGTGAGTAAAGCAGAGGCATTCAGAGAACATAAGGGAGGAACAAAAACACTACATCTAATAAAAAAATGAAAAGGTTAATTTTAAGGAGTGCACTTGAAATTTACACAGCTGACATGCAAGGAGTTAAGACCTAACTTATTCCTATTTAATTTTCTGGGTGTTTTTCCTGGAGTTTGATTCAATTACTAGAGTATGTACATGGATCTCAAGACTACTGAGCTATATTCCTGCTGTGCCACTGATTCATTGTCTGACTAGAGAGCAGTCTAATCAACTTCTGTCGAGGTTGCCTGTTTGGAAAAAAGGATGATATAATTATTTCACTAAGAATTAAATTCTAGAAGATGGTCTTATATGCTCTGATTTAACACCGCATATTAGGTCAGAGATATTATTGTCTTCTTCCTGTTCTGCAGGATAAACAGGAGCCCCACTTTTCCCTGAATAATTCTTAGTCATTCTCCTCTTGTTGCCCCAAGCGAGTACATAAATAAAGTACCCCAAATTTGCACAACAATATTGTGTGTCATACCCTAACAACAGAAATATCTACCGATATTTGCATAGCTGTGATCAATTTAATTTGTTTTGATACCGTCTTGGAAATATTTTTCCTCCTGTTTTTTTTTTTCCTCCTGTATCTATTATGTGTGGATCTCAGCTGCTGGTTCTTCTCACTTTATTACAGTATGGCATTAACTCTGTAAATTCTGTAGCATCTGAGACTGAAGGCAGGTTGCCATCATGAGCCATATTTTCCAGCTGCAGGGAAGCTTTCTCTCCCTTGATCCATTCTGTGTTCTCTGAAACTCTATTCCACAACAGCCGGACTATGTTTTGGTGTTTTGTCTACTCCAACATGCAAAGGACTCCAAATCAAAATTTACTTTGGCAAATAAGCTTTTTAGATCTGATCTTCTAAATGAGTCAAAGGCATACTGAAAATCATAGTATTGAAATAACTGGGGGAAGTGAACAAACACACTATAACAAAACGTTAAAAAAAGAGAAATGTCTGAGTAGTAAAACAATACAGGAGAAAATAGCCTTTCAGTAAACAGAAATATCAGAGCATGTGGCAAAATAAGGCTGCATAAAAGTACTGGTTACAAAAATTTAGGATAAAAAATGCTATTATTCTGAGAATAGTGAGTTTTACTGTATTTTTCCTCTGGGAAACTTGCTTGGCACATTGGTGCTACTGAAAAAGTTGTCTGATCTCTGACAGATGACAAATTTGTAGCCAGAGAGACCAGGAATAGCCAAGAATTTGAAAAAATCCTGGCTCTTCCTCTTTTTTCATGATAGGATAGGACTTGGATTATGATGGATCAGATCACAGGATAGAAGAGGGTTAATGTGGAATGTGAGGGTTAAATTTATTTCCAGTGTGGAAGTAATGGTGAATATGTTTGATCTGGAGCAGGGCAGTAATAATATTCTGTAAGAACAAAACTCCAAACAAATCACATAGTCCTGTCCTCAATGAAAATCTATTTCTGAAAGATATTCGAAAGGTCCATGTGTTTTTACACATTGGAAAAACTTGTAAAGTTTGTCATGCCAAGTATAATTGAACCAAATCCAACTGAAAATGTAATGGCAAAACCAGCAGCAGGAGAGGTAATTTGTAATTTCTTTAAAACTTTTGTAATTTATAATTTATGTCTCAGTGTCTCAATATATACTACCTAGGTGTTCCATGTCTGCTTCATGCACTGTTTTCTGCATCCTGTTGTTTTGTTGCCTTCATCCTGCATCCTGGGCAAGAGTGTCAATGCACTTTACATGAAAAACAGGCAGACAATCCCAACCTAAGGGCTGCGTCATAAGTCTATTTCATTACATTCACAGATCTGCAAATCCCTTCCACTTCTACTGCCTTCCTTCTCTTCACCTTTCACTACCCTATTGCCCAGGTGCCAGAAGAGCAAGGAAATTCCTGAGCGTCAAAAGGGAATCTTCAGTGACAGTCTTCATGAGGGTGAAGAGTTGGGTTAACATGCTCATATGGTGCTTAGATGTGACAAAATTTATTCTGTGCCTAAGCAAATCTTCCTAGCTCAGGGCTGTGCCAGCACATTCATGTCTGCTTTTAATTAACTCAGCACATGTAAGGTGATAGTGCATAACTCTATTATAACTGTACGCAAGACATTGTTCATCATGTGGGCTTATGCAGTCAGTATGATATTACAGCTCTTTTATGAACCATATTATTGTTTTTACATAATTATTTTTAAAAAATCTTTTTTTCTCTATCTAATCTGTGTATTTGTTTTTTGTGTTTAATTTCAGTCCACCAGTATTCTCTTTTGGAAGTGAATCACTATATTCTTCAGAGGTACTTGCATGAAATAGAGTGAACAGCTTTACATTTTCAATACTGCTTTCCTGAAAGTGCTAGCAAGCATAACTGCTGAAGGTACTCCTTGCATTTGTCTGATTTGCACTGGCATTTTCAAAGGATGCTCGCAAAGGATAACTGTAGCTTGGAGGAGGCTCATTTCTCTCCAGTCAGGGAAGACAGAGAATGCCTTCTTAAGGAGGGCTGTGTTGGTCACTCAGTGCTCCAGAAAACCTGGGAAACCTGGAAAGTCTTTCTGGGCTGAAGTAATCTTTTGTGCATTAGATCAGCTGGCATCAATTTTAAAGACACAGTTTTGATGTTTAAGCCTATAAAAGAGTGGACCAGGAGTGGATGCAATCAAACTGAGGGGAGTTACAACTTTGTCAAGGATCATTAAGGTGTGAGACTGGTTTAGGCAGATCCATCCCTTCTACTTCTGCAGTGCATCAAGAATGAGATAAATGAGATATCATAAACAAACCTGCAGGAAAGCACGTGTCACCTATGTCTGAAATGTGACTTTCACAAATTAGATGAACTTCATTCACATCATTGACCATGACAACACTTCTCAACTCAGAAGAGATAGAAGAGGCAATTAAACGTCTTTCAGAAATATAACAGATGAAACAGTAGAAGCCATCTCTGAATATAATCTCTGATGACCTGCAATAGATATATGCCCCCACAAATAAGAGTGTATTATATTTGTGTATTAGCATATGCATGTTGCTGTATATAAAGCTGACATGGAATTATGGAAAAAGAATTAAAGCTAAATATCCATTTTCAGGTTGTTTGATGGGGATTTAATGGTGAAGTTGATCAATTGAGTTTAAAATATATTTCAGAAACTACTATATTTTATGCACTGATGAATACTAAATCCTTCCTTTTAAATATAGACCTAAGTTCCATTTCTAGGATATAGCTTAATTGGAAAATTGTTTTAAATAGATCGCACCGATACATTCCAGAAACATTATGCTCATATGAATGGGAAATTGTAAGCATGATAACACAAGGAAGAAAGAAAGAAAACAGTAAGATTGTTTTCTATTTATACATGACAAAAAACAAAATACTTTTTTTGATTTTACGTTTTAAGATTTGAATTTGACATTTTAAGATTATTCTTTTCCCACCTTTTCCCTACAACTTCTATTTTTAACAAGTTTGCCCCATACTCTGCCCTGTTTCAGGCTTAATCCAGGAGATGTTCCTTGAGCTGTATTTTTTCACACGCACTCCTCTATATTTTTGCAAAAACCCATTCCCGCTTTTTTAATCCTGCCAATTTTTGTTTGAACATGTCTGAATTGGCCAGACTAGGTGTTCATTTATAAATAGATGTATGAACACACCAATGTTATTCTCCAGTCTTGTGTTGCATGTATTGAGCCATGAATGCTGCATCTCCCATCATTAAACTGCAGCAGCAGCATCTGTCCTGTTATGGCTGGGGATTCTGCAAATCCACCCACTTTATATCTCAGTGCAGGAGGCTCAAATGAAGTGAAGCCATAGGCAGAGACAGCGTGTGTATATATTGACCCTAGGGTACTTAAAAAAATTAATAAATAAATAAAAAACACTGCCAAAATCAATTATAAGTTAGCAATGGTGTAAATTACACGTCATATATTTGTTGGTCAGGTGAATGTGGGTGTAAGTGCCAGAGCTGTTCGATTTGCCACAACTTGGCATTTAGTAGGAATGCAATTTATACTCACAAATATAGAAGAAAGAAATGGAAGGGAAGTAGCAGAGAAATCAGATAATGGAAGGGTTAACAAGTTTGTATCATCCACCAAAAGAAAATTTCTCCAGGATACTTGCATTTTTCCTTTTTTAAACATATTTTAAAATTTATTGAGTATGTCCTTAGGTTCAGATCTCCTGCAGATTTCAAGGGGGCTACTGTGATGCTTTGCTTCTCCCCTGCTGAATTGACAGACAGAACATCCACAAGGTATTTTGCAAGCAGGTTCAAGTTTGTTCTTCCTGTGCTCTGAGCCAGCTAGACTCAAAGCGGCCTTAAAACAGAAGCCATGTGGCTGCAGCTAGCAGGCACGCAGCCCAAGCTAATAAGCCTTGCTGAGAAGGCAGGATGAATTTGCTCAGGCTCAACACTGTGCTAGTGCAGCTACACAGCCTCCACTTAGGTGCTGGTGCAGCCAGTGTGTGCTTGAGGCTGCCCAGACTGCAGGTACAATGAGGTTTCCTCCACTGTTGGAGACCAGTGGAGACAGGATTGACACCACTCACACCAGAGACAAGCTGAATCCTTTGTTTTATACATGTAGCGTCAAGCACATAATTGGTGTTTTAAAATAATTTTAAAATTCTACCTATACCTAGTGATATCGCTGTGGGAAAAAGATGAATTTTCCAAAACGTCTAGAATACAGTAGAATAAATTGGCTCATTTGACCAAGAATCCAGTGGTTCCCTGACATATTGCTTTTTAAGACAGAAATATTTTCAGATATTTAGTTTGGGTTTTTTTTTTTAATCTACCAGGAAGAGCACAGAGAATGGTCCAGTTTACAGGAAGCTGTCACAGCAGGAAGTCAGGAAAAAATCTAGAAAGACACCTTTCCCAATTTGTATATATGGGGCAACTTTTTGTGCCTCTTGAATCATCTTGATAGCCTTTGGATTGTTCTATGCCCTTTGGCATAAACAATCAGCTGTAATCAGGGATGTTGTGGGCGTATGAAGAGCAGAAAAAGAATTCCACATGAATTTTCCCATACTGCTTCTGAAAGGAGGAGGGAAACTGAGGGAGATCTCCAACAGTTTGAAAATGCATGTAATAAGCACTTATTTTTTCAGTAGATTTGCCCATGACTAGGCAGAGGTTTTATTCATGTATTATGTGTATCTTCCCTGAGTAAAACTCTTTTCTTCTGGAAGATGCATCTCATTTTAAATCGCTGACAACTCTAATAAAAATCACCTATGCAACAATACCAACCTTTTTTCTTTTTTTCTTATTTACACCTCAGCCTAGTTTTTCATTAGGATTGCTGAAAACTGCACACAAGTAATTCAATAGAAAAGGATAACTAATTTAGAATTTGTGTTGCTGTCCTCGAGAGCCATTTCTGACAGAGACCCAAATGTTTATGCAGGGGCTAAAGTGTTCTGCTGTCATTTGGATATTTTGCAGCTGCATAAGAAAACTTGTTACTGCTAGTGTCATATTGGGTTTAATCAATTTTTCCGCATGGAGTATTCTGATCACCAGTAAATAATTCCAAAATTCCCACAGGAAGATGTGGTGATCTTGATGAAGTATATCATACTGGTATTGTACATCATGTAATAAAACTTTTGAAGTGTTTCAAAGTGAGGCAGGTAGGATAGAATTTAGATGTCTGGCCTCATCTAACTGATGGAGTAGGATGGACATCCTGGCTGTCCAGCCACTAAGTGCAGCAGGGAATACCTCTGCTAGTAAGGGCTGACTTTCTACCAGAAGTCATGTTGCTTCACATAAAGCACCAATTTCACAAACCGCATGAGCTTTCAGATCTCTTGGCTTGTGCACTTCCATTTTGGATTTCTCCCTACAGTTTCCACTTTCCTGAAGTCCCATTGCTCTCAAGCTGAAGTAATGTGCTGATGCATAAAGTAATTTTTTGAAAACCTGAATCTGGTTTACCTTTTCCAAATCAAGCTCAAAGTGGCGTTTTCTGTCCTATACTGAACAGATGACTTGAGTCCTCCATGTAACTTTTACCATAAGAGATGGAAGCAGTCATATTTAGCCTGCTTGTGCCCCAGCAGTCACTCAGCATGGCCTCAAGGTAGGTGAAATTTTACAGTGGTTGAGGATTTACAACACTTCCATCCTACCTGAGTGCTGAAGCATCTCATTTAATTTGGTCACAGAGAACTACTGTGCTGAAAACAGAGTTTCTGAAAAACCATGACTAATTCTTTTGTGACTGACACTGAGGTTAGGCTCTTTAAATAGAGCTGCACAACACATCCTGTAGCAAAGCTGATTAATGGTCTCCTAATTTGAAAACAGTGCCTCTAACTTGCATTCTCGTGTACATTGGTTTTATGTCTGTGCAACTGTTGAAGGTTGGGAGTGGGACAGAATTTTTCCCCATTCTGTTGCAAGAAAACAAACAACCAGGTATTCAAGGACTTTTAGTCTTTTTTAAGAGACAAAAGATGTTGGCCAGGTGTGGTGAGGGGAGGAGAGCTCTGGCCATCGATAACGGCACTTGCTGCCTGAACTTCTGAGAGGCAACAGCAAGTGGAGCTGCCATCTGCTTTTCACTGCGACTACAGAAAAGCTAAAAAGCCTGGCTCTGCACTGTTGTCTCTACCTGGTGGGTGAGCCTTCGTTTGGGAAAGGGGTACGGAATTCCAACCACCTTTTCCCCTCCTGGAGGGGGGAATTTTCCTGGCTGTGCTCACAGCTGCCGCTACCCTGTGCCTTGCCTGCCAGAATGCACTGCCACAATTGTGGAGTTCCTCCCACCTTTTGCTGGCTACCCCAGGTGAGCTAGCTCTGCCACTCCATCTCCCTGCTCTGAGTCACTGCCCAGTCCACCCATCTGCACGCCACCCTGCTACCCAGCCTGTCCTGCTGCACACCAGGCCCTGCCCAGCCTGTCCGCCATTACCCTCGGGAGACAGAGCTGACCTCACCCCTCAGCGCCCCCTGCAGCTGCGCGGGAGCCATCGCACCTGCCCTGCCCAGCCGGGAGCCAACAGCGCCCCTGCTGGCTGTGACCGTGACTGCGCCAAACGGGAAAGTGTCTGGCAGCCCAGGGACATCTGCCACTGTGTTTTTGGTTTTGTTTGTTGCTACTGTTGTTGTTGTTGCTTGTGTGCCTCGTTATAGATACTAGTAGAGAACTGTTATTCCTTTTCCCATATCTTTGCCTGAGAGCCCTTGATTCCAATGTTACAATAATTCGGAGGGAAGGGGTGTCACATTATCCATTCTAAGGGAGGTTCCCACCTTCCCTAGCAGACACCTGTCTTCTAAACTAAGACAGTAGCCAATGATGTGGGGGTTACTCCTGATTTATACCAGGAAGATGGAAAATAAGGCCTCCTTTATGTCAGCTGTTCTGAAAATCCTCCAGAATAAGTTACCTAAACTAATTTTTATCCCAGCACTTTCTTTCCTCTAGCTTAAAAAAAATTACTGCAGAAACTGTATTGTTTTCCTGGATTGTTCTTTCAGTGGTGTCTGCAATTAAGAACTATCTCATTAAACAAACAAACAAACGTTAATTACTGCAAGTTGTGGTAAGCAATGGCAATTACCAGCTTCAGTAAAGCTTGCTAAATTTAAGATGGCCTTTAAGGACATCAAATAGTAAATTCACAAATTTAAATAATGTCATTTCAGGTTTGGGATTCCTTAAAAGATGGAACACAGCTATTTCTTTTACAGTAGAGAGTGGGCACCAGTAACAAAGTGATTTAAGGAATGTACATATAGGTTACCATGCAGTTTGTGCGCAGTCAACCCCTGTGGAAAGCTGCCAGGTCCATAATGTGTTCCTGGAGAGGATCTGTCTTTAACTGCCTGTTCCTGCAGCTTACTAGGAAACAGAGCTTAAGGTACTACCAGTATTTGCGAAGAAAGGCTGATTTAGGCCACTTGTAAATAGTTTTGACATTACTTGTATGTTGAGGTGGTCTCAAGCATCTCGAGAGTACCAGGGAGCCGAAAGGTGCCAAGAAATAGCCCCTGGGTGCTACATGGTCTCTCCCTAAGGTTATGTTTGATTGGTATCGACCTGGTCCCTGACTCTACCCTTCCCTTCCCCTCATTGGTTGTCATTGTATCACACATTCCACCCCTCCCTTCTTCCCATTGGCTGTCATTGTATTTCCCCTCCTTCTCCCCAACCCTATTGGCCCTAGACCTCTATATGAATGGCCACTCACAGCTGTTCTTTCTCTTTCATTGCTGGACCCCTTTGAAGAGTAAACCTTGGGAAACTCCACATGACTGGGCCCTCTGATTCTTTTGTCTCTGATAACGCATTGAGGTAATCAGAAGCTCTGGGTGTGTGTGTGACAGTGCAATCCACTGGCACGGGTGAGAGAAAAGGTCTGCTTGCACAGTGTTGGATGCACCAGCCGAAAGTGTCTGTCTGAGCAATTGAGACACTTTTGGAACATGCAGAGGACCTATCTCACCCCACAGCGACCCCGCATTACTCATACTTTTTTGTTGTTGTTGTTTTTTAACTTAAGGACTATAAAGCTGTACTCTCAGGCAGTTGCCTTAATTTTACAGAGAGATATTAGGAAATACAGTCCCAGGGACATTATATAAACACTCCAAAATATTTCCAAATTTCTCAGGAAGTACATCGGTCAATGAGAAGCAGCTCAACAGCTGTACAAACTGGGTCACCCTACCACAGTGCATCACATGCGAACTGATTCCTCAACTGAGTATCAAATTATCTCTGATTTTCTCATAGTAATAGTCTCTGTCCAAATCTATATGAACTAAAAGAGCTCTGATGCCGCACATCACTTCAGCAAGCAGATTCACACATACTTGTGCTTGTGTAGTGATATATACCTGTATGTAAACATGGCATTAAAGCTTGTGTGGAGTTGTGCATAAAGGTTGGTAAGGCAGAGCTAGAAGGACTGAAAGGAAGGTTGTTATTTGACCTGCAACCCATTCTCACGTGTGTGACACACTGTTTAATATGCAGGTGCTTAAAATACTGGTTGGGGACTTTTTCACTCTCCTACATTTTTGTTACATTCCTCTAAGCAATTCTGCATAGTATAACAATGGCCACAACTACAAAAAACACGCAGTGTAAAACACTTATGCTGGATGTTCACAGTCCATAGTCTTATCTAACTCACACTTTTAAGCTGGCCTGTGGTGATTTCTAAAAAATCTCAGGTTCATTAGAGCAGCCCTAAAACAGACCATTAAGTCTGTGATTTCTGAATAAATTTCTAAATAAATAATTTCCTGCAATGAATATTCATTGAATAGACAGAAAAAGAGGGAAGCATTTTAATCCTTCTTGAGTAATGAAATGAGAAAATCATTCCAGATGAGGAAATGACTGTCTAAAACTGAGTGCTTTTTGGGGCTCTGTTCAGTGGTGAAAGGTGTTTTCTGAGAACATCTCAGCACAATGCAGGTAGAAACAGCAGTCCTTGGCTTTTTAACTCCACCTCTGTTCTGACCTTGGCCGTATATTTCAGTGTAATTATTTGTTCTGTGACAGAGATTAAACATTAGGCAATTCTTCCATTTTACCATTTGCTTTACTGTTGCAGCCTTGGAGTCACATTCCTTTTGTTGCAATCATTAGCTTTTTCTTAATTTTCTCTTACTGTAAGAAAAAAATGGAGGATGTCTGAAGTATAATAAACCTCCCAATCTACACTTCTTTTTCAAAAAGCTTTTCCTTTATGTAGGGTAACTTCTGCCTCTTCCATCCTAGCTCCTTGTATAATACACTTTTGTAGTGAAATACAGGCTCATAAGAAATTTTTAAGAGAGCCTTCAGGGAGTTGTGCTCAACCAGTGAGTCTCCCATAGTCATCATATCTACAATGCTTGAACGATCTTCCTACTTTTGAGAGTTGCAGAGGAAAAGACTCAGTTATCTTAGGTTTGACAAAACTAAAATCTTCTTCCACTGGGCTTTTTTCTGATATGAACTTCTTTGCTTAAATTTGATTGAAATAAGATACCTGGCAAAATACTAAATTGAGCAGTTTAACGCTCTTGTCCATATATTGGCAGAATATGTAAAACATAAGATGTAATTAATGTCAGAAAAATAGAAGCAAATTTAGAAGAAACATGCTGGGCAATGTGTAGCTATAAAAAGTTTTCATGCTGCTCATTGCTTTAAATATACTGTTACACTTAAAATTGAAATATAATGTCAAAGGTGTGAAGAACTGAGGACATTCACCACTCCAATATATAATTCTAACCCCTGTATTTATTTTACTTAATGATTAGAAATGTTTATTGAGTTGTGCAGGTTCCAAGAGAGCTTCACTACACAACAAGCACTGTCTAAAAAATGTCAGTACTGATCTGCTTCAAATCTTTTCATGTCATTCTAATCCTCTTCCAAATGCTTTCATGAGTTTCATCTCACTCTGTGTTATTTAATCAAAAATCTTTTTTTATAAAGCAGTTTATTGTGCTCAGTGATTCAGTGAGGGATCTTGGCCAGAATAAAGCACAGCATACACTCTGAAAGCACCTGAAATGCCTTATTTGCATACTTTTTTGTAAAATACTCAGTGTAGTCGTCCTATTACTCAGCTTACAAATAGATTTATGAGGAATAGAGGGGAGACTCTACCTTCTGATCCCCAAAGAAAAAAAAATTACGTCTGTCCTCCAGTAGTGCCAGACATCATTTAGGAGGGGAAAACACTAAAGCTACTTTCCTCAAAACTGAGCAGGAGATTCCTCTCTTGGAAAGCTCTCCTTGTGGTTGGCAGACATGAGAAGAGCAAGGTTGACTGGCATGGCTTCCCCTTCACAAATTACATCAGTTCTGGCCACATATATTTAGCATCTTGCTAGTTTTGTTTTCCTCATTCTCATGACATTAGAGCTTTTGGGTTTTTGTTTGGTTGGTTGTTTTTTGATTTGTTTTATTTAGGTACTCTGGGTATTGTGAAAATTTACAGAGATTAGGTTTTAAGTGTTGAGTCAGGATTTTACTTTATTTTATTTTCTCTTTTCCTATGTCAGAGGAATAGATAGGCAATTAAATTAAACAGGCAAATTCAGGTTAAAAATAGTAATAATAATTTTACTGCTTGGTTGATTGCATTTCATGGCCAGTATCACATTCAGGAAAAAACTCTTTAGAAATAAACAAAATCCAGAAGGGTGTAGACATTATAGCTTGTGAAAAGGAAAAAACATTTCCAAGTTCCCCCAACCTTTACCATGGAGGAGTTGAAGGTTTAGGCTTACCTAAAGAAAAGGACACACCTGGCAATGTCTGTTTTTAGGTATATGAAAACTGGTACAAGAACTGGAAGAAGTTGCAGAGAGTAATTTTCAGCTCAACTTTTTGACTGTCTTCACATGCCTCATGG
Organism: Acanthiza pusilla; assembly: GCA_036630365.1. Taxonomy (NCBI): domain Eukaryota; kingdom Metazoa; phylum Chordata; class Aves; order Passeriformes; family Acanthizidae; genus Acanthiza; species Acanthiza pusilla. The sequence goes on from JAXCHO010000145.1 coordinate 9,260,822, forward strand.
TGCGGATTGAAAAGGAACCCCTGCATTTCAGGATGATGGGAACAGAACAATAATTCCATTCTTAGTCCTAAATCATATATTTTTTGATCTTTGGAAGTCGTCGTGCAGCCTCCATTTACAAAGGACAATTAACACAGTTAATTTCTGTATTTTCTTATGTAGTATGTCATTTTATAAGTAAATGCCCTACTACATAATTAAAAACATTGAAGCAAGCTTTACCTTAACCCATTTAGCATTTTCATTAAACTCTTGCTCATACGCCTGAAAAATTCCTCTGTCACCAGCAGCTTTATGTTTTCTCAATCCTAAGATATGTTTGGTGACACTTCCTAATACAAAAATTCAGTGTTCTCAGAAATCCACCAAGGATAACCCCAAAAAATTGGATCATCAGCTTGTTCCTGGTCTTCTTGAACAGTCTGGCTGGTGGCCCCAGATCTTGTGAGGTGGGTATCTACTTTTAGTACTAATGTAACAGATAAGAATATTGACAGTTACTGAACAGCTGCAGATAAGCAATTTTATTTGTCACTTTGTGTTGTTGCTCAAATTAATAAAAATTGTTTCAGTGTGATTTATATCAAATGATATTTCAAAAAGAAATAGCTTTTTTTACAAATTACCACACAAAATTTCCAGGCACTTCTGCCTAACACCAGAGTGTTTGTCCATATTATCTTATGACAGGAATGAGTTCAACTTGAAAAACATTCACATTTTATCACTAGAGTATTTCACAGAATAATTCTAAAGAAATATTCATATTTATTAGAATGTACAAGGGCTTAGGCAGCATTGTTTAATTATCTAGAAAAACCAACAAGGTTGGTAGGACCATTTCATTTATTATGGCTTTATCATTACTGTTAATATTATTCACAGAAATACATAGTAGCTCATCCAAAATTAGAGATTTAAATATTTTTCAGTGTAACATATCATCAACATGTTATACTTTATAATGCTTTATCCTGCACAGGTGGAGTGTATGCAGACAGAAATTCTCAATTTAACAAGTCTAATTGTATTGCAAGTGTGCAGAACTAGGGATTGTTTGCCATGATGATATGACTAACCTTGTTTAGGTGAATGAATGAAACTGTCTTGGTGAAGGGCATTTTTGCTTCCACTTCATTGAATAAAGCTTCTGCATGCTATCTACAATATTTGTTCACAGTTTGTGATTAAATTTGCCAGACAAAGTATTGACATATCAGAGGCATGGGCAATCACCAATCATATGAAGTTCAACAAGGGAAAGTGCTGGATTCTGCACCTAGGACAGTGCAGTCCTGGATGTATGGATGGACAGACTAGGGAATGAGAGGCTGGAAAGCAGCACAGTGGAAAAGGACCTGAGGGCCCTGGTTGACAAAAAGTTGGACATGAGTCAGCAGTGCCCTGGGAGCCAGGAGGGCCAAGTGTGTCCTGGGGGGCATCAGGCACAGTATCACCAGCCAGGCAAAGGAGGGGACTGTCCTGTTCTGATGTGCACTAGGGTGGCCTCACCTCGAGCACTGGGGGCAGTTTTTGGTGCCACAGTATAAAAAAGTCATTCAGCTATTAGAGGGTATCTGTGAGGATGATGAAGGGCCTTGAGGAGAAGTCGTATGAGGGGCAAGTGAGGTCACTTGGTCTATTCAGCCTGGAGAAGAGGAGACGGAAGGGAGACCCCACTGCAGTCTGGAGCTTCCTTGTGAGGGCAAGAGGAAGGGCAGACACTGATCTCCTCCCTGTGGTGCCCAGTGACAGGACGCGAGTAAATGGCATGAAGTTGAGTCAGGGAAGGTTTAGGCTGGATATCAGGAAGAGGTTTTTGACCCACGGGTTGTTTGGGCACTGGAAGAGGTTCCACAGGGAAGTGACTGCAGCACCAATCCTGACAGAGTTCAAGAAGTGTTTGGACAATGCTCTCAGGCCCATAGTGTCCTGTGCAGAGCCAAGAGCTGGACTTGATGATCCTGATGGGTCCCTTCCAACTCAGCATGTTCTGTGATTCTGTGTATGACTTTAGATGGTTTAAAAACTGCTAATTGGGATCTCTTAGTATTTTAAATTTGGACGATCATTGGAAAATTGAATACTGTGTTCAGCTCTGAGGTCTCCAATGGGACACAGACCTGAGAGCTGGAGCACCACTCTTGTGGAAACAGGATGAGAGAGGTGAAATTGTTCAGTCTGGGGAAGAGAAGGCTACAAGGATACCTTGGAGCCCCTTCCAGTGCCAATAGCATGATAATTGTGTGAAAAACATAAATTCCCCTGCTTTTGTCAAGGTTTTACTTTGTGGCAATGAGAAAGTGTTTGAGCTTTTTCTGATATTTTAAATTGCTCCATGAAACTGAGACAGTGGTAGGCTTCACAGCAATTGTATACTCTGTATTTCATTGTAGACACATTGCTTCAGCCTGTAAAATTCACTGATGCCTCAAAAAGCGTGCACAGCATAAAAGGGCAGGGTGAAAACTATATTGGGTAGCTGTTATCAATAGTTTCTCAGATTTCATGTACAAAACTTCTTTCTTCAAGGTGTAAAATGACAACTAAGATCAACAGAATTTTCACTCCCATTGTCTCTTAACTTAATTTTGTCATGTTGGTGGGTTGTGGAATGTTTTTCTTTCCTTCAGCCATTGTCACAGGTAGGACACAACAGGTTCATAGCCTGACTTTTAAGGCAAATTCTCTACTGCCTGTTTTCAAAAGCCTTTGTCTCATAACAGAGTACGAAATCTCTTGTCCCACTCAACAAAATATAGTAGGGAATGGATTTGACCTCCTTATTTGACATTGCATTTGGGGGATCTGTATCTCAATCCAACATGAAAAACATTAGGTACATCTTTTTTGATGCAGAGTGACCAACAATAACAACTCCTTGGCATCTTTTCTCTTTGTACTTATTGCTGTGTGTCTGCACAATAGACAACCTCAGCTCATTAATATCTTACAGAATAAATTTTTAAAATTCTAGAACAACTTTTTATTCTGAATGTCATGAACAGCAAGGAACTTTCACAAGTAAGACCTGCTAAAATGAAGTCAGACAATTGCCATAGATACTACAAGATCGAGACTCAAAATTATTTTGAAATGTGAACTACTTAATCAGCTACCTTATCCAAATCTGGAGGGTTTTTGTTGTTTTGTATGTTTTTCCCCTATCAATGAGGTATTCTTTAATTTTTCTAATTACAGCAAAACAATACCAAAAAACTGAATCTTTGATCAGTTTGAATTTGGTGACCTTGGCCTAAACTGTAATACAGATTAATTTATCTAAAGGAGCTGACTCCGCAGATCTAAAATGCCACATCTTCCATCCTTTTGCAAAGAAAATCTAGGACTTCTGCTACCCATCACCACTTTACAAAAGACACCATCTATTTAAAGCTAGCTGATGACATCTCACTGATCACTGAAATGCCATAGATATTTTGCCACTGTATGCACCATCAGTTCCACATGCATACCAATCCCAAAAGTCCTTGCATGAAGCCAGAGTTCTGGATTAACTCAGACATAGTTAGTCTGTGGTGATAGCTGATGGATGAGAGCTCCTTTGTGTCCACAGATTAAAGGTACGCTGCCATTCCTGAACTGTCAGCCTCTCGGTATGCTCCTGTACCTCCCACCATGAGAGGAGGATGTTGTTGGCTTTGCATTAACCTTCACTCACTCCAGGCAGGCTGTCTTGTTCCAGTCAAACAGCTTGCTTGCAGAAGAAGTTGTTTGCTGGCTACTTGCATTGTCTCTTGTTTTCTGAAAACAGAATGACGTTTTTCAGTTGAAAGAGGCTAAGAAGTGAGTCACACTGCATGCATGTAAATGTCAATATGGGAGTTTTCTACTATGAAATGACTGATGTGGAGAATGTAGGGAGAGCAGAGGATGCTGTTGTTCTTCAGTCCCAGTCTGACAAAGGATGATAAGCAAATTTGAGCCAGTGGTGTTATATGGTGCCAAAGTGGATCTAAATGGGATTTTTACTAAGGTGAGTATGTTAAAGAGGAAAACGCCAGTTTTGTCAGGTCTGGTGTAGGGAGTTTAGACAACGGGTCTGCAGTGCTCCTAAAACCTGCACTGATTTACTTCCTTTCTGCACAAATGAGGTATGGGTGCACTGGAAAATAGCAAATTTTCTGAGACGTTTTCACAGATGATTAATCACTGTTGTTCACAGGTGTTCCTCCAGCTGTATTTCCTATCGTTTTCCTTAATTGTTTATCAGAGGCACAAATGGCTGATATAAATGTGAACTTAAAAAGTTTGGACTCTTTCAGGTTCTTGATACCAACTGCATGCTTTGTATTAAATGAAAGTTGTATTTTAAAAGTAGAGTGAAATAAGGGCTTTGCTAACACTTGATTCTGTATGCTTCCTATTCATATTCAGAGACAAAAGGAAGTGGTTGCTTTAGTAAGTATTTTTCTGGTTTTGCACCATGTTCATTCATTCTGTGCTCTACCAGATGTGCTATGTTTCACTTCCAACCAGGTTCCCATCTGTCCAGAAGGCTGGAGTTCGAAGGCTCTCATTACTGTGAGGATAGACTGCTACTTATTTCACTCATTTTGAGTAAAAGGTAAGTGTGAAAATGGGAAATGGAGTAGAAATTAAAAAACAAACAAACAAAACCACATAAAAAATAACAAAAAAATTTAAAAAAAAAAGAAAACCAACCCAAAAACACCCCCCAAAAAATTCTACAATCTCTTCCAAAGATTTAAAAAGTGAATGTAGAGGATTGTGCACAATATTATAGGGAGACCTCAAACAATATATGAAATTAGGTGTTTAGTCTGAATTCAATGAAAGATAATGAAGGGTTTTGATATGATAATCCCACTTAAATGGTTATAGAGTGGGGGAGTGTATGTGTGTGTGAGCTGCGAGGGGAGGAGGGGTGTTACAATATGCTAGCCAGCCAGTTCTGTTCTCAGTAAAGTGTCAGATCGGCTGTTTTGCTAAAGATAAATTTTTCATGTTCCAAATATTCTGAGAGAAAATAAATTATACTAATAGCAAGATGTGTAGTGATTTGCACATTATCCAAGCCATTGAGTTATTCCTGACTGTCCCTATTCTAGTTCTTGATTTGTAGGCCAGCTACGCTCTGCAGCTGGAGAAAATTATATCAACAGAAGTGCTGATGTGACCACAAGTTGACAAAAGGACATGATTTCTAGTAGCAAAAAAGCAACTAGATTTTATGAAATTGTATCTAATAATGTTATTTAACTCGTGGATCTTGCATCTGACGTCTACTTTTTATCCAGTCCTTTCAGCAGCCCTTTGTTAGCAGTCACTCAGAAGAGGAAATAAAATGTAGCAATTGAAATAAAAATTGCTCTACGTTTTTTAATAGCTCAGCTGCAAGCTCTATTGTTTTCTTTAATGGATTGTATAACTGAAGTCTTTCTCCATGACTATACCCATTTGGCTTCCATGTTTCCAAAGTAAACTACAGTATCTTTGGTTTCCAAGCAAAGGATTGAGAGGCAGCAGTGAAAGGGTTTTTATACATGCAGAATGCAAACTGCTGGAAGTAATGTGGCTTTGGAGTCAGAACAGTGACTGAGAGTCAAGAATTTCTGTAGTGTTTCTGTTTCTGACATTGACTCTTTCTGTGCATTTGCCTGTTAAACTCAGCCCTTCCAGTTCTAAATTTCCCAGCCTGAAAATGAATTTGACAATATCCACTCAATCCAAAGACATGTAGAGACTGTAACTATTTGTACTTCAAGAGTGGTGCGTCAAGTCACAGCGAAGTGAACTATTGCTCCATTAAATTTCTACATTGCATAGGAAAAGCTCTCTCATCAGCCAGGGTCTGTCCAAAGATGTCAACAGTATCACACATTTAAAGAAACAGGATGCAGAAGTAAAATAATCCGTAGAGAAAGCAATGTATTATTGTTCCCTAGCCACTTAACTGTAGGTACGGGAGACCTAAATTGCTCTTGAAGGTCTATCACTGCCTCATTGTGTAACTTTCCTCAAACCTGTTTTTTCCTACTATGATTTCCTAGGGAAAATTGGGAATTTGTCATTGGGAATTTGTACAAAGCTTGGCACCATGGGTTTCAGCTCTAAACAAGGCAGCAATCTGATAGAAATATAAAGAATAATGTTGTATGAGGGTTAAAATGTGATAAAACCCTTAATTATTTGTGGTTGCATTAGCAATAATCTCAGTATAAAAATCTGGGGAGCTCTTGTAAGGCAAAAGGATTCTGTAAAACATCTGAGAAGAATGAAATCACTGAGTTACTAGTAAAAAATTCAGTTCATTTTGACAGAGAACTGAGAAGGGCAAAGTTTCATCTGAGGTTTGTAAAGTCATTTTTTGCCAGTTGCCCAAAGCAGCTTAAAAATTAATTGACAGGCAATATGAAAATTCAGTGGTGAAAAAGTTATAAAACCAGAGAGAATCAATCATCGCTTCCAATATCTTCTGAATTGTCTTCCTGTATCTTAAACTCAAAAGAGTCTTATCTTGTCTCTGTGGCCTTTTGAGATTGTTTTGCAGAATGTGACTTGCATATATTCTTTAAACAATTTGGGAAAAGTTTTATTTTCGCTGTTGTCCCAGATGTACTTGTACCTTGTAGGCATGTTCAGTGAAATGGAAAAAAAAGCCTTATTAAATCATCAAGTGCTAAGAAGTCTTTCAGCTGAGGAAGATATGCAATGTACATTGCAGCTGAAAAAATTCATACAGTATAACCTGTTAAGGATGTAATTGAGATACATGTAATCATTAACCTTGGAAAAGACTGGGAATCAGTTAATGAATCAAATCAATATCCTCTCAACTGAGCCATAATAATTTGAAAGAAATGAAAAATTTAACAGTTGCTGTATGTGAGGTTATTGTGGGCTGCAATTAACCAGCCTCCGGAAGATTATGTTACCTAGTTACCAGAGGGTGTGTGGAATTTCTGTAGATCTTTTGGAAAGATTGTTATAATGACAGGTGCCAGACAATGAACTGGGTCAGAAAGAGACTTTAGGCACTGGTTGTAGCTAGGTCAGCTTTCTGTCTCTCCAAGAAGCACATCTCTCTTGACATTTTGCACTCTCAGTTAGAGCTGCTGACTGATGAAGACATTTCAATAGCCTCTCAGCTGAATGCATCTGTTACAAAAACTACTGAAATGTTATCTTTATTTTAAATACTGCTATCTGTGTAGAGCACACTACTTTGTGCTTTTTGCAAGGTGTAAATGAAGGCTACAATATATGCTTAAAGCTGCGCAGTTTTCACAAAGAGAGTGTGTTTCCTTGAAATATACACTGGCCAAAGGAATAAATACAAATGAGAAATAAGATTCAAAAATATGTGGGGAATATACGTGCCTAGATGGCAAAAGTTAACGAGCCTATTTTCTAACACTAAATAGGGTAGAAGAAGGAAAAAAACCTGCTGTTTGCCTCCACAGCATGTACTCAGTGATACCCATGCACAGTAGGATAGTTAGTTAGCTACCACATGCAAAGCAGAAAGCAGATGGTGTGGTTGGTATAGATCACAGGAACGTGAGTATCTGTGAGTGTGCACGTCTTTGTATGTTCGTGTGTAAATCAGCAAGGAGTTTGACATTGACATACTCCATCAAATCTAGTTTATAAGGAACAAGTAGTGCAACATTCTGTGCATCTGGCAACATAACTAACTGTCAATCTGTGGATACTGCTGACATTGTACTATTAGCATCACTTCCATCTGTTTTGTTTATATAGGGCTTGATTTACTTTCACCATGTGGATCGGCAGTGGGTAGAAATGTCCAAAAGTCTCTGGTTCCATTTAAATTTGCAGTGTATTGTGTTTCACAGTATTACCAGAAACAGGAGCATGGTTGCCAAGATTGTTACCTGTCTCTTCAATGGGAAATATCAATGCACATTGTAGGATACAAAGGCATGTTTGTAGATCATAAAAAGCTATTTCTCTGTGACATATTCAGCCCTTGTTCATTTTCCTATCTTCAGAGATAAGGAATAATTTTTGAGACAGGATTCTGTTCTGGTAATTTGTAGTCAGTCTAGTCAACCCTGTGTCAAACACTTTTTCCTCTTTGCATGATGCCGCTTGATGCTTTAAATAAAACAAGATCACTGTTTTCTCTGCCAGATATTGCTGGCCAGAACCATGGCAGGAAAATCTTGATCTCCTTTTCACTGTCTTCTCCATTATTATAAGTGCAAACAGTTAATAGGAATGTTCTAGTTTAGGCAAAACTTCTAATTTGCCCTAGTTCTCTGCACTCACTTTACCTACTTCTAAATGAATAAGGGAAATCAAATGTGTTGTTAATTTTTGTAAATGGTGACAGAAAATGAAAATGTGTTATTCAACTGAAATCATAAGGCATACTATATGAGTATGTTATATTAATCAACCCAGAAATTAAGCAGGTTGGATAGCCTTCAATACATGTAATAGAATCTTTTCTGGCCAGGCATAGTCAAGTAGACACTTTCATATATCATATAACGAAACACTCACAATCCTATTTAGGAGAACTAATTAATTACTTACTTGGAGGGCAGACTGATATCTGTCCAAAAAAAGGCTGTTTTAAGTGATATGTGACTTTTCCTTCAACAGTATCCTCTACAATCCTATCTTCAGAATTATCGAATATACCTTATTAGAAATTTAGCCACGCAACATGTTTATTGGAAACCCAACCAAGCTGGATTTGAAAGTAGTTGTTATGAAACTACCCTGTTGTACTTGGTACAATCACTAGCTCTTGCTCTCACAGGTGACTTTAACCTACCAGATGTCTGCTGGCAATACAATTCTTCAGAGACAAAACAGTCCAGGAGGTTCCTATTATGTGTGGAAAATAAACCCCTGACATAACTGGTGAGTGAGCCAAGTAGGTAAGGTGCTAATAAGTGATTGTGGACCAAGAAGTTGGTCCAAGGCCATCTTGGGCACAGCAATCTAATAAAATTAGATTGTTTTCAGTCTCAGATAAATAAGGAGAGAGATCAGCAGAACTACAGTCTTGGACTTCTGGAGGGCAGACAGAGTGCCTCAGGCGGCAGTCCTGAAGGGTAAAAGGAGTCCAGGATGGCCCTGTGTGTGTTAAGAAGGAAACTGTACAGGTGCAGGAGTAGACCACCCCCACGTGCCAAACGATGAGCCACCAGGGAAGAACACCAACCTATCTGAACACAGAATTTTGTCTGGAATTCAGGGAGAAAATGAGAATTTATGACCTTTGGAAGAAGGGGCAAGCAGCTTGGGAGAACAACAAGGATGTTGTGAGGTTATGCAGGGAGAGAATTAAGCAGGTCTTAGCCCAACTAGAAGTTAATCTGAGTGCTGCCATAAAAGACAATTAAAAATGTGTCTATATATGCATTTGCAGCAAAAGGATGACTAAGGGGAATCTTCAATCTTTATTGAATATGAGGAAACAAAAGTGAAAAAGATGAAGTAAAGGCTGAGTACTTTAAGGCATCTTTGCCTCAGTCTTTACTAGTAAGACCAATTGTTCTGGGCATACTTAGCTTTCTGAGCAAAAAGACAGGGACAGGAAGTAAAATGAAGCCTCTATAATCCTAGGGGAAATGATTAGAAGCCTGAAATTCCACTGAGATCCACAGAAGTTTATGTGGTCAGATGGAATACTCCCTAGGGTACTGAGGGCCGGGTAGAGAATAGAGCTCATTGTAGTTGTCAGTGGGTTACAGGTGGTATTCCGCAGGGCTCTGTGTTTCAGCCAGTTGTGGGAGATTTTATTAATGATCGGGATGAAGGGATGAAGCGCATCCTCACTCAGTTTGTGGATGACACCAACATGGGTGATCTACTGGAGGGTAGGATGGGGCTCTGCAGAGGGATCTGGACAGGCTGGATCAATGGGCCAAGGCCAGTGGTATGAGATTCCACAAGGCCAGGTGATGGTTCATGCCCTTGGTTCACAACAACCCCCTGCAGTGCTACAGGCTGGAGCAGTGTCTGGGAAGCTGCTCAGCAGAAAGAACCTGGAGTGCTGGTCAACAACGGCTGGACACAAGCCAGCATGGCCCCAGGGGGCCAAGAAGGCCAGTGGAATCCTGGCTTGGGTCAGCAACAGTGCAGTCAGCAGGACCAGGGCAGAGACTACTGTCCCCCTGTACCCAGGAATGGTGAGGCCACACCTTGGGTGCTGGGTTCAGTTTTGGGCTCCTCGCTCCAAGAAAGACATTGAGGTGCTGCAGTGAGTCCAGAGAAAGGAAACGGGGCTGGGGAAGGGTCTGGAGCACAAGTGTGGTGAGGAGCAACTGAAGGAACTAAAGTGGTTTAGCGCAGAGAAAAGAAGGTTCTGTGGTGACCTCCTCACCCTCCCCAAGTGCTAAAAAGAAGGGTGCAACCAGGTGAGGGTTGGTTGTTTCTGCCAAATGACAAGTGCCAAGACAAGAGTAAATAGTCTCAGGTTCTGATAGGTGTGGTTTAGATTGGCTATTATGAAAAGTTTCTTAAACAAAATGTTTATTAAGTATTAGAGCAGGCTGGCCAGGACAGTAGAAGAGTCACCATTCCTGGAGGGATTTAAAAGGTATGTTGTGGTGCTTAGGGATATGGTTTTATGATGGACTTGACAGTGCTGGGTTAATGGTTGTACTCAATGATCTTTGACGACTTTCCCAAAATAAATAATTCTAAGGTAACAGATTGAGGATTGGTATAGTTCTGAATATTCAGACTAGATTTTCTGCTGCTTCCAGGTTTAGTAAATGCCAGTTAGCTGTGCAGGCATGCTCTGTAATGCAGAATGGGAAAAATACAAGGGTAATTTAGAAAAGCCAGGACACCATTTATTCTAACAGAATGGGACTGCCTTGAATCTCAGCTGTTTGCCTGATCTACAGAGTTACTCGGGAAAACTAAAGGTTTTCAATCATGGTAATAAAACCATCTTGTTCACTAATTTGGTGAACTTATCTTAATAGAGTAACCGTTTGTCAGAATATTCTGATGTTTTTCTCCTGCAGGCAAACTAATCTGTATTATGTCATACAGATTAGCTAGCCCAGCTGAATGCATACAGGACTTCTCTTTAGCCCAATAGTCGATGCTCAAGACATTCTTCTTGCTCTGCTATTATAGTTCAACCACATCATCTGCAGGGAAAGTTCATGGCTTTCCCTCTCTGCCCTTAGACAAGGGAAACAAAAAGACTCTTTTTTTCTGTGCCAAGGAGTTTCTAAATCTTCAAAGCTCATACACATCTTTTCCAGAAGAATACTATTATATTTGTTGCTAATAATTCAGAGTGAGCTATCATGCTTTGTCCAGTGGCTAAAAATGTCACTGCAAAATTATTGCAGTGGAAAAAAGAAGAAAATCCACCCTAAGTCAAAGGTACTTAATAGCTCTGCTGAGGTCCTCTTCCAAATATCAGATATTCAGCCTGAGGTGAGTGGCTATGTCATGGCTGTGATAAACTTGAGATCTGATACTCAAGTGCAATATACTGTCCTAAACTGGGAATGACAGCCAAAGTACAGGAAGCCCGAAATACATACGTTTAGATATCTAAACATGATTTTGATTTTCAAAGAACTTTTTTTTTTTTTTTTCTATGTTTGAAGGCACCTGGAGCTCCTAATGTCTCAATTTTGGGGCAGTGCATTGTGGTGTGACAAGACCAGGAAACTTTCTTCTGGCTCTCAGGTGTCACAGCAGGCAAGATCCAGATTTTCTTGGGTTTCTTCATTTAGTCATTATTTCACTTCAGCTATTTACAGAAAATGTTCAGCAGGAAAGACAGCCGCTGCTCTGACTGTCAGGGCATAACACTATTATTTTATGCTCTCTCTGTCACACCACTATCAGTTGTACTGAGGTGGAGAGAGAAAGCAGATACTCATTAGTCTTTAATTCATAAATTTGTTATTGATACCTTAAGGAATGGAGGTAAAAGTCACCTTCCACTATTCGGGAATTGCACCCTATCCTGCACCCATCTCAATAATCATCATGTGGTTTGCAGAAGGGAAAAATGTGTGGAATATACAACTTATAGGGCCTCTTTCCGTTGGCATTAATCCTTTCCCTCTTTACAGGTAAAACATGTAATTGCATAAACAGGACTCTTACTGCAACATTCAGGGACTTTGTTTTCACATGTGCTGCTGCCAGGTGTTCAGAATCAGGGTAGGATTTTGTAAGTATTTTTCTGTATATACTTTCTATGCAGCTGACATATTGCATAAGCTTTTAAAAAGATTCATAGTTAGTTGTATTTTTTTTAAATCTCCAATATGATACCTGAAGAGAGTATTTAAAATATGTGGTTTCAATATGAATGAGGAAAAGGGAGCTCAAACTCCAATACAGTCCTCAGACACAGCCCATAGGCAACTCCAGGACATCCATCCTTGTAGCTGGTTGCAATGTGTGCAATGAAACATCAGGCACTTAACAGGTGTCATGTGGAGTTTAAGTCAGTCACCCTGGGATGAAAGTCACAGGTTGGAGATTTGTCCCTGGACATTCTGTTCGTTGTTTTCTTTGTCTGGAAGTATACAGAAGCTCTCATGCATTGTTTTCCATTGGCTGATCTGAATACATAACCTACTCAATCTAAATCTTCATATGTGGCATATGATGGGATTCCTTTATTTTTCAAATGCATCACCATCACCACTTCAAGGTTGTTTTTTTTCCAAAAAGGACAATTATCAGTCGATTATTCTCTAAAGGTCAACTGAAATACAATTTTCACTAAACTTATGAGGAAATGAAGAGGGAAATAACTTCCTGAAAAGGAGATAGTAATTTAGTTGGACACATAAGACTGCAGACACTTAATGTTTATGTAAGGATGAATACATTTTACCTTTGCAATTTCATGCATTTCATGCATTTCATATTTAAGAAGGAAAACAATACTACTTATCCTACATCTCTGTGCAGTAAATGACTAGAAAATTGTTTGAGGTCCATAGGTAAAAGGCAACCTAGGAACCCAACAAAAGATTCTTATTGTACCATTATTGTTTCTTAGTGTATTATAGTCAAAATAAGCGCTCATAATCTGAAGCTAGCACAGAGTCATTAATCTTCATAATTTAATAATGCCGTTATGGCAAAAAATGGAAAGTAAAACAGTTTTAGTAAAAACAAAGTTCTGCAGATGTACAGTATAGAGTTAATTGTAAAAAGAGATGTGAGTCTTTGCAGTTTCTAAAGCACAAACACCAGGGTTCTATTTATTAATCTGCTGTTACATGATCCTGCTACATTAACCTGCTTTCACTCCTAAGGATATATCATTGCAACTGTGCCTTCTGCATGGATGTTTGGTGTACAGAAATTCTGCAGATGAGACATTTGACAAATATGTATGTTTTGTCCTGAAAATGAGGTAAAAAAAAGCCTGATACCCCCTAAAATATGCAACTATAGAAGAAAAGTGTGCGGCTCAGGACTGAGACCTCCAATCTGACTACCCCATTTAGCAGATTACGAACTGCATCTGGCAATGGTGGCTCAATGGCACATCATCATAACATATAGTTCTACACGTCTTTCCAAAAAGTGAAAAACTCACCATGAATAGTGTGTGACATGATGATCATGGTTGTCCTTAAGGAAAGAGCAGATGAGATCCTTCATGTGCTGATTCTGGTCTCCCAGATCAAGAGGGGTCTTCCGACTTTACTTTCTCCTCCAACTATATTGTGAAAGAAAGTGGCATCAGCCCCACAGTTCTGTGGGTTCTTGCTCTGTTTAGAAAGTCCTAGCATGTTTTAGACCTTAAAAGGAGATATTTTTCTTGTAGTATAGGCTTGATACAGGCAGACAGCTATTTACACACGAAAGATGGGAAGGACACCTACTAAGAAGGACTTAATTACATGGGGGAAGATAAAAAGGTATCTCCATGGGCTTTGTATTTTGATATTTACAGAGGTTACAATGGCAGTTCGTTGCAGGCTTTTATTAGGTATAGTGTTCTTGCTGAAGCCACTATAAGAGGCTCTATCATTGGGAGGATTACAGATTGATTTTTTTTCCTAGGTATAACAGCACATTTTAAATTGTCCCGTGTGTGTACAATTCTTTCAAAGGAGAAAAAATAGTTAGCTACCTGTAACTGGAGATGTCTCAAAAAAAGCTTTTAAAGATATGAAAAGATCACAAGTAAATGAAAGTGACAAAACATATACCAGTTCCAGAAATAAACTAATCACTTTCAAAGAATGGAGATTTTTCAGAACTCATGTTGGAGAAAACAGTCGCGGCCAACATTCCAATCTATGAGCCTTGTGCTGATCGATGAGTAAGAGGAATGTTTCACTACCTGAGTAGCCTGAGCCTCAAGACCTATGGGACCTGCTGGCATTCAGCCTTTTCTGTGAGCTGCTGAGTCCTGTCAGATGGAATCTTCTTTATCTCTCAATGAGTATTTGAGCTGTATAAGCTGCTCATGTTTAAGCACACAAGCGAGTTTGTGAGTCTTCTAAATTTAAAAGAATAAGTAATTCAAAGGTCCACCCAAACTGTATCTGGAGACTCCTGATGTTATCATGATGGATACTAAGGATGCCTGCTACCACAGGCCCAGGAGAATTCTGTCTGTATCTAAAACATATAATTTTATTTTTTTTTGAGGAATGGGTAGAGAGATCTAACTGCATGGGAGTGTACTGTATTTATACATTTATTATTTTTTATGGCAGGTTTGAAAGCAATATGAAATGTCTGTGGAGAGATAGTTTGCATTATTTTACTTCATTGCCACAGAAAAGAAAATTAAGGATAAAGAGAAGGAGGAAGGAGAAGATCCTCTCTCCAGGCTTTTTATCCTTCTATTTTCTTTTTAAATCTAGATTAACTTAAATAAAAGGGAAGACCATCTTTCCCTGCAGGAATAGTTCATCTCATCTATGTTTTGCAACAGCAGTCGAACTCTTCCATTTGTTTAAAAGCCTCTTGGTGAGCAATAATGAACACCCTCCTCTGAGCATTTTCTACTTTTAAAGTTTAATTTATACTATGTCTGAAACTAAATGCATCACTTCCGAATCTGGCAAAATTGCTTCCTCTGTGAAAAAGAAGCAATATTTCTCAATTTCTCTCACTTTTATATGTATTTATATATCTATATATCTATCTAACCTCATTTTATCAAACATTTATAACATTTTAAGTTTTGCAACACACTTTCAGGCATTTGGACTGAATTCCGGGATGTCTGCATTATGTGATTGCAGGAACTCTCCATTCCTCTGATAGAAAATATGGGGATATGTGTAAGGGAAAGAAGGGAGGAGCTCTTTTTAATTGTATAAATGTGCTGGTTGATTAAAGCCAGGAGGTTGCCTTAGTAATTTTAAAGCATGTTTTTCATTTAAAGGAAAAAAAAAAAAGGGAAAAATGTTGAATAACTTAACATTTTAACTATTTACTGAAACACAACTTTATCTATATCTATATCTACTATCTATCTATCTATCTGGTATATCCAGAACTGACTTTCTTAAGCCTCAGGCTCCCTACAGTGTAAGCAAGGTATGACAACTCTACCTTATTTGAGTAAAGGAATGGCAACTTTTATTATTTCTAATGTACCTGATTTGGCAACTTGACTAGTTACCTCTTATTCTCTTGATTCATTTCATGAAAGTGCATGCTGATTTGGAATTGATTCTCTTTTTTCTGTTCATAAGTTAAATTGTTCAAATTGCCACATCCATAGATCTCATTCCGTGGCATAATAACCAAGATAATCTTTTATTCTTAACATCTACAATTTAAAACATTATTTCCTCTTAATAATTTCTATGAATTTTTGCTGATGTTTGAATTTTGAAAAGACACTAGAGATTACCCTGAAAATATACTAAGATATCATAAAATTCTCATATCAAATTAAAATATTTTGACTTCAAAGTTTGGTTAAAACATGAAATTTCTGTGGTAGTTAGCTGAAATTCCACTGGATTTCCTGATGAGCTCCTAGGCTTCTTGACAGTTTCTTGATCTACCTTGATTAAAGATCTAAGGTATGATCGACAGTGAGATCTGACTGGATTATCCTGACAGCCTCTTCAATCAAAATCTCCCTTATCTGAGAGTGTCTCTGATGTTCTTAATATTCTATATTATAAAGCTAACAAAAAATCAAAGAGAGACGCATGGCTTGTTAGAAGAGTGATGACTCTCGAGTGAACTACTGACCATTTAGCAAAGACTGTGGTTTCTCCAGAGGGATTGTGCTCTGTCAGCCCAGATGACAAAAGCCTGAAATCTTTGACTACAGGCAAGTCAGGTGAGAAAACAGCTCCTTCTGTTCTATATCACTAAACTGACAGTGTCCCCCCCCACTTTCTTTTAGAACAAAAGTTCATCATATGAACAATATGTGTCATATGAATGTGAGTTACTTCTCATCTTCACTCATTCTTCCTTCCTAACAGCAAGTTGTTCCAAAATATCTTGTCAGCAACCCCTTTTCCTGCTGCTTCAAGGAAAAAAAAGAATCAAATCTGTTGTCCATTAGTTCATTTTACCCAGTGAACTAAACTTGTGCATTTTGCCCTTACAAGGCTAGATCTTCTTCCTGTTTGTGAATGAAACACTCATCAGCACAATGTAATGCGACTTAACTCAGCAGCAACAGCTGCAGAAGCAGCCAAGAATGGAATTTTGGACAATCAGAGGAGGACTGCACAAATATTTGGCTTTTGAGGTTTAGAGAGGGGATTTTTTTTTTTTTTTCCCTGGGAATGTTTTAATTTTGGTATGATTTCTTTTAAGTTCAGTTTTCTGTATCAAATTAAATGAAAAAATAAAAAATAGATTTTGTCTAGGTTGAGCAAAACACATAATTTGGCCAACAGGATGCATAGTCTATCTTTAAATTTGAAGTCACTTAAAATGTAATTTAGCTACTTTTATGAAAGTTTAAAGCAAAATATATTATTTCTGATATTTTTGATATATTGGTATATTTTGATATTCTGATATATTTAATTTGGAAAATATGCAGGTGTCCCCAAATTCTGTTTTTTCTCTGTTTCATTCTATGAATTAAACAATTGCTTGGGCTGCAATACCATGCCTGTACTTCCACATACTACTGCACAATGCTATACAACATTACATTAATTATATTAATTATGCATTAAGCAAATGACATATTCTGCCAAGATAGCATTGTTCTTATGGGTTGTATCATGCCAGTATATCTGACTTATCTGCCTAGGCTATGCAGTCCCACTAATTAAACATACGTATGTGTTTAATCCTATGGTTAATCCTATGACTTCAGTGTGACTCAAAATATATTTGTCAGTTTTTGTCTCTCAGTTTTTTGAATATGGGCAATCTGAACTCCTTTAAAAATTCATTAAGGAGAAGTGCCTTCACTGTCCAAATGTAGAAAACGTATACTGAAATCTCATAGTGGAAAAGTTAGCAAATTTTGCCTTTCTTATAACCATACCAGTAACATTGCCCTGTCATTCTTATTGACAACACTGCCATCATTTCTTATGCCTGAATAAAACAGGCTTTATCTTGTTTAAATAATGTAATGAAATTAATATGCTATGGGGAAAATAATTGCCATATTTATACCTTTTGCATGCTCTTACAGATTTTGCATACTGACTCTCTTCTGCGTTTTTTCCATCTCCCATTAAAGGTTTTGAAATTCCTACATTTATGGGACAAAGAATAGCTCAATAGGTCACTGGAAAATATTCTACTTCTAAACTTACACTATCATGCAATTGAGTTTTTGTATTCTGGATATTTATTCAGAACAAATTGCAACCAACATGGTGAAGAAGTAAAGGTATAAAATTCAAGACATTTTCTTCAAATTATGTTTATAATAATGTAAAAATGTCTGTAAATCCCCCTTGAATATGACCACTGCATGGTCATATTCAGACATCCATGACTCTGCTGACCAGTGCAATACAGCATCTGAACTTCTAAGACACAAGGTCTCATTTTTGGTTGCTCTACAGTTTCTCTTCTGGTGAAACTGTGTTTTTAGCAGGCTGAGAAGCATATACTCTGACTGTCTTTTTTCTCAGATGTATTCATGACATAATGTAATCAGGAGAAACCATTGTGTGTTCTCACTGAAGTAGGGCATTTGCAGCATTGTAATTAAGAAGATTTCATTGCTAATACATTGGGCAATTGCCTTTTCTGCAGATTTAATGGCATTTTACAGTGTGATTGAGTTCAAGAAGGATGTGGAACATCTGTCCAAAAACATTAATATTTTTCTTCTTTAATATAAGGGGTCAGACACACATCTTCCTGTTGTGAAATTTCACGTCAGTTCTCTAACACAACCTTTTTCTTAAGCTGCACTGCATTTCAATAGGTTTTTATAGCCACCCTGGCAAAAGGAAGATGCCTCATTTTCCAGTGTCACCTACTTCCAGAACATAAACATGGTGCCTTTCTCTACTGAATGTACAAGTCCCAGTTCTACAAATATCACTGACATTTTGAAAACTCCTTGCATCATAATTAATCATATTACAAAGTAGAAAACTCTGGCAAGTATAGAATAAGGGGAAGAAGGGGAAAAGTGAATTGTGAACAATGAATCTTGAGCTTATCTTGATCTCATTTTGTATATTATCTTTCTATAATAACTTGTATTTCTTAAAAAGTTGCTCTAATTGCTAAGAAAGTAATGCTTGTTTAAAAAAAAAAAATTAGTCTCTGAATGTTTTGTGACATTTTTAATGGTTTACCAATAATATTTTAAACAGGAAATTTTGTGTGCCTGAAAATAGATCTATTTCAACAAGCTGTCAGTTTGCTTCCTCCCTAAAATGGTTAATTGAATGATGTTGCAAATGCCCTTAGTGTGCAATGTCATTACATAAACAGGGAGAAACTTTAGGTGTCCTTATACTGAATGGAAGTCCAGAGGTAGCTCCATGGTGGAGCCCTTGGTTGCATTTAACAGTGCAGCCAAGGGATTTAGCTTGTTGGTGGATCATGTACCAAGGATCCTAAAGGGTGACAAAAGTATCAATCAGGCAAGGAAGCTCCTGCTTAGTACTCTCAATTTCTTCACACTCTGCAGGGATGTGTATGCATACAGCTGCAATAAAGCTTTCTGTGTATACTTTCCTTCACCATAAGGGTGTCTCCAAAGAAGCAGATCCATCTGAGCCCAGGCTATTTAGGCATATTGACTGCTTGATATTTGTCACTCCCACATAGCTGCATCATTTCTTGGTGCTAAACTCATTTGTGAAGACAGAGATATGGCAGGAGATGACACCCACTAGTAGCGGCATGTGGTAAAATCAAGAACTTTCATTTACTCATTTTAGAGTGTGATGTATTGGTGTTATATTAAGTTATTGATGTATTTAATTTGTCTCTTCTATTTTTAGAGTTGTAGTTTTTTCTTCTGCTGCTATGTAACTCCTTAGACCCCTTCAGGTGATCTTTGTTCCTGTGACAAGCATGTCATAGTTAAAAAAAAAAAGGCAGTTGGCACAAGTGCTGGTTTCCTCCCACCTCGCTCAGCCTGAAGTTTAGTTCACTATGGGACACCAAGGGAGTTCCAAGGAAAGGTTTTTGAGCAAGGATCAGCAGGCCTTCTGTGGCACTCGTTAATATTGTCACCTTTCCCTCCACAGTTGTAAGTGGTCTTCAATTTAGCAAGAAAAACTGTGTGACCCTCCTTGCAAAAATGAGACCTGGAATTTATTGCACCTGTTGTTTGGTTTCAGCTTTAAAAGCTATATCCAAAGCAAAGAAAGCCAAAGTAAAAATATGTAGGCAACCTGACATTTTTGTGCCATAATTTATTGTTTTTAACTATGTAGCAGTTACTTTACTGATACATCCTTGTCCAGAGTACCATGGGTGTTTACTATTGATGGGTGATTGCTTGAGTTAAGCAGTACTGTGACCAGGATCTGAATAAATGAGGGATATGCTCTCAGAGGGCTAGATTGAGGAAGAAATTATTTTGAAAATTGATGCGCTCAGCAGCACAGAGGGAAGTAGTGTCGAAAAGTAGGTTGCGCTTTTGTGACAGCAAAAGTTATAAATTCACTACAGTTCCTTACTCTACAGTCATCTGATGTGATACACCTCTGCATTGTGTTCCCAAAGCTCCTTGTTATAGGACCTTCTGCAACTCAAGGCTATAGCATCCAGAGACCATTTTCCTTGTGGTTCACTACAGCATGGGAGCATGGGAACTGCTTGTGTTCTGGTTTTGCAGACCAGGAAGTCTGGTCAAAGTTTGGATTCGATGATCTTAGAGGTCTTTCCCAACCTAAATGATTCTGTGATTCTGTGACTCTTGAAGCACTGAATAACTAAAAGAAGCAAATGTACAAAAGGCTGTAAAAAAGATCTAATCATCCCATTCTTAACATCACAACTTAGATTCACAAACCTCCCACTCATCTGCAGGCAACTCACAGGAAATGTATTCTGCCAGTAAAATCTGGGCATATTCACAACTGCCCAATTCATAATACTATTCAGCAACTGAAGATCCAACTCATGCCTCAACAAGAGGTCTGTCTGGATTTTTTCTGGTTATCTTTCACGGTCCTATCCAATTAAAAGGTAAAGAAACAATCCCATTTGCTCAGTATATTAGTGGTAAGGACATTCATCTACATGAACTGGGGAGAAAAATAATAAAAATTTTAAAAACTATAGAATTCTTCCTTTTCTGGACATATTTTGCAAGAAAGGACTGGCTCTACCATGTATTTTGAGAAGGATCAGAACCAAAATTTTAATGAAAGATGGCCACCTACTCATATTCCAAAAAGAGCATGTCCATCTTTCCAAAGTATCTCTACTTGATATGCTCTTTTTCATAGAACCCATTCCTAGATACATGTCCTACCAAAAACACCTGATCCACTGTTGCAGTTTCCACCTTTCATCTAGAACAACTTCATTTTACAATCTTGTTTCTTGCACAAGGTTACGGAAGCTGGCTATGGAGGTGTGAAATGAATGCAGGTCTTCCAAGCACAATCCACCTTGCATATCATCGCTCTCTTTCTGCCTGGGTTGGAGCTGTGGTTACTCTGATTGCTCCAGAATAAGCGTCATGATGATTTTGTCTTGGACTTTTCAGTGTACACAATTCTCTTTAAGATAGGCAAGACAAGGCCGTAGGTATTAGCCAGAATTTTGAAATTTCACCTGAAAAATGACACAGGAAAACGTATTTTCACGAGGAAAGAACACTGCCACTAAAATTTCTTAGTACAACAGGAAAAAAGAAAAATTGCAGTGCAATGAAAAGCATTGGGTTACAATAACTGGTAAGTCAGTGGTTTTAATGATGTCACTGTTGCTAGTCTTCAAAATGCCTGTTATTTTCAGAGAAAAATCATCAGATTTTAGAACACAAGAAAAAAAATTTCATTCACAGTTGCAACTGTTTTGGACAGACACTGATGTTCATGTACATGTGTATTATACAATGTGGTGCTTAACACAATGAAACAGTAGACTGTGAGAGATTAAAAAAACAAAGGTAAAATGAAAAAACATGTTGCAGATTATCCTTATCTGTATGCATGTGGATATATATTGAAGTAGTTTTACAACAGCACTAACAAAAGATTCAAGCCCCAAAACACTTAGATTCTTAACAAAAGAGCTGAGATTCAAGTATTTATACAATTACTTGTTTCTGAAACAAATATAGCAGTTTCATTAGTTTAATAATATTTTGACTCCTTTAATGTTTTTAAATTTGATTGTTTTCTACTTCCCCACATTTGTAAAGTGGCAAAAAACATGTAAAAATTTGAGTCAATCCTTAAACAGAATAAAGAACTAGCCTTTATGTACTTCTCATAAATGCTAGAAGTTCAGTTAAAGGCAGCGAAACTGACATGTCACTCTTCACAATGACAAAGGAAGGCTTTGAAAAAGGAAAGGAAAAGGCCATTTAACAATTTTCTCTCTTTTTTTTTTCCTTCTATGTAAACAAGAGAGGTCATATCTTTCTAGCCTATACGGGCATTCATTCCATTTATGATCTTGGCTCTGAAAAGGTTATGGGGGAATATTTATGGGCAAGAATTCTCACTCTGTTGCTAGGGGAATGAGAATAGTTGAGCTTATACTTGATCTTTTGGTGTCCATCATACTTCATATTTTTCATCTGTCATGCCACATCACACCAATAAGACAGAGTAAGCTGTCTGGGCACCTTGACCCAGCTACTGCTGTGCCTCTACACACCCCCACCCGGTAACTGACAAAGACTTTCCAGAGGTGTCATTAGCAGGAATCTTTTCAGACAGTTGTTTGTGATGTTATTTATAGAGCAATTTGTTATAAAAATAGCCCTGGAGCTAAAATGTATTTTCTTCTCCAGGGTAGGAAATGACCTATTCCTCCCTTCATTGCTCTCTATGATGATTACCGAACCATTTCCATATAGTGCAGTTTCTGCATGCTATTCCATGTCTTATTGTGACAAACACAAAAATGTATATTTTACCCTCAGTTATCATCTCTGGGGCTTTTCTCACAACTGGTTTCTGCTCTTGATGGAGATAGAACAGACACGTGAAAGAGGCAATAGGATGTTTGTGACCCTTGTCTGTGATTTTCTCTATTTATTTCTGCTGCAAATTAAAAAAACTGCCAACTTCTTTCTTCAGTCAAAGGCTGTTTATGGAACCCATTTCTGAATGTGTATGGAAAAAGGAATTAGAGGTGAAAAACAGTTTCCTCAAGAAATAGACCTAAATTACTTTCCTGCTCAGGAGGGACATGATGGGAGACAGCAATCTTACTTTTTGCTAACTGTACTTGCATGGCGCTTACTGAGTGACTATCTGAAAGAAAATATCGCGTATTATGCTGTATTCTATGTCCTAAAACACATGTAAGGTAATCAACCCCTTCTTCCTAATATTTTTCCAAGGCATCTGAAAACCACTAAAACAATTGATTGCATAGTATTTTCAGTGGAGAGTGTGCTAAATCCAGAACTTCATTTCTTCTGATGAATAGAGACCACAAACTACAGCTTCAGATCATACTAATTTGTTTACATCATAACTATAACTTAAGAATAAATCCAAGGGACTCAGAGATAGCAAATTAGATTAGTCTGAGCTATGATAGGACTAATATTTTTTTCTACTTTCTTTGACAAAGAGAGTAATAGAAATGTTTATTGTATGGAACTTCTCAAGGTCATCCAGCCTCCCATTTGAGAGGGGAATATTGCTAGCAAGATCAGGTCAGTGATGGATTTGCCTAGACGAGTTTTGAAAACCTCAGAAGACAAGGATTCTTCAGCCTCTCTGGGTCACTGCTAACCTCATGTACGTCCTGGTGAAGAAATTCTCCTAATGTCCAATATGA
Organism: Acanthiza pusilla; assembly: GCA_036630365.1. Lineage (NCBI taxonomy): Eukaryota > Metazoa > Chordata > Aves > Passeriformes > Acanthizidae > Acanthiza > Acanthiza pusilla. The sequence continues at coordinate 9,284,201 of JAXCHO010000145.1, forward strand.
AGCCTCTGACCCACAAATTTTAGCCATTTCCCTCTCTTATATAGCCTGGCAGAACCTAAAAGCGTCTGGCTCTGCTGCCTTTGTTACAGCTCTTCACATATTTGCCAGCTGTTGTTACACTGTCCATTTGCCTCCTGGTCCCCACACTAAAAAACCCCAGACCCCCCAGTTTCTCCTCATGCATGATGACTCTTTTGGTGTCCCTGCACTGGAGCACTACAGATTCTTGAACTTGGGACAAAAAAACAGACAGAGTACTCTGCAATTAACCTGCTAACCACACTTCTCTTAAGGTAACTCAGTATGAATCAGTGGTATTCTTGATGAGGGCTCTGTTATCTCACCTTTGGTTTGGCATCACTACAATCCTCTGGGTCCCTTAAGCTTACAGGAAGAAGCAGGATTTGTCACTTTGTTGGATACACAGAAAACTCCCCCCAAAAAAATTAAATAATCCAATGGTATCATCCATAAGAGTTATCTCAGTCTCACTTTAACTCACTGATTTCCCCCTCCTGCTGTATTGTGCACTAAAACTTCCCCCCCCCCCCCCTTGTTTTTTCATCTAGCAGAAATAGGGCTGTTAATTTATATTTCTGGTGTGCTATGGGAGCTGCTCTGGTTCCAACACTTGCAGGGATCGTGAATCAGCTGGGCTGGGGTAGAGAGCTGTATTCAGGTCTAAGGGAACTAGACTTATGCCAGTGAAATTCCAGTAAGGACCGATGTGACATTTGTGACTGTAAGAAGCAAATTTCAGACACCAAGATAAATTAATGTTTTCTAAAACAGATTAAAGGGAGGTCTAGGTCCATTCTAGATAAATTCAGCGTTAGGTATACAGCAGAATGTCATGTTCTCTTCGAGCCTCAAATAAATATTATATGCAGAATATAGCTGTTCTTGGTATTTTTCCATTCCTCTCTTTCTATTCCATTTCACAACAACAAACCTTTAATTAACACAGAAAATGGGGTTCATTATACTGTGTAATACCTTTTAAGAATTCTAGCAGAAAGATTTTCAATATTTATGGTTCTATCAAAAAATATGGCTAAAAAAAGAAATGGTTCCCTCTCACCAAGGAATGAATCTGCCAAATGCTATTGCTATAGGAAATCTAAGTCACACTGGATTACCACCTGGCACCATCAAAGCTATACTACTGTCGACTTTAAAAGGAAAAAAATGATCAAATTATCATGGGTTTATGAAGTATGTTTAGAATCAGGTTAATTCAATTCTCTCATAATATAGTGAAAAGAAACAGTTTACTCTTCAGTAGAGTAATTTATTGCCACTCAAAAGAAGTTAAAAAATAAGAAAATCAGAAAAGATTGAGATTCACAACTCAAAGATCAATGAAGGAAAATAACAATGGGATGAAAGGATGGAGTTAACATTTCTACTCAACTGATAAAGCAAAGCGTTAATGTAATTTTGGGGTATTCTTGGGCTCCAGTTTCTAAATTTACAGCTAATCTTACCATCAGATGAAATTTTGCAAGATAACTAGGCAATCTGGAAAAATCTAAGATTCAGTAGACATAAAAGATCAACTCCGCCTTTTTAAATGTCTTCTGATGATCACAATTGATTTGGTCAAATTTGAGCTTTTTGCAAATAAGATGCATAAATATTTTTCTACTAATATAGATATCCTACCTGCTGGGAAATTCTAATGAACCAGAAATTGTAATGCAAAAATTTGAAGTAATTTCCCTTATAAATTTATACATATATATAAATATGTGTTTGTGTGTGTGTGTGTGTGTGTGTGTGTGTGTGTGTGTGTGTGTGCGCATGCACACCACATTTTGTTATATAAATTAAACCACTAATTTTGAAAGTAATTCCTCAGAACCAATCATAAGTTTTTAAGGGTCCACCACACCACATACATATAGTCTTCAATTCATTCCTCCAATTTCGCCAAGATGTCTGCATTTGTCTGAAGCTTAGGAGCAGTGTCTGCATTTTCTAAATGCTCAACATGCCTTTTGTTTATTTGGACACTGTCCTGGCAGATGGAGAGACTGCCTCAACTATTCAGAGAATTTAAAAGGGGGAAGCTGTTGTGGGCACCTCCATGGGCTGTGGGAGCTAGTGCAGCTTGGAAATGTGGATAAATTGTTTCAGGCTTTGTAGATCTCAAGCTATCACCATCTTACAGACTACGTCTACAAGTGAAATTTCTGTCAGTTAGGACAAAGCATGGGTGCCTAGGCAGCATCCTGGCCAGCTAACCATGGCTACCAATTTGACTTCTGGAATCTGGCATCTCATAGTGTCCAGGCTAGTATTACACAGAACAGTACTATTAAATGTGAAATCTCCTAATCATGGGCTGCTGTTGCTGTTTCAGCAAGACCAGCATAGAGGTCAAGAAGCCTCAGACCTCTCTGGTGCAACACTGACCCATGAAGCATCAGGACAAGAGAAAACAAGATGGCAAAGCACATCTTGTGTTTGTTCCAGTGCTGTGGTCCAAATTAAAAAATCATTTGTGTTAATTTTATTCCTATATGTGTTCTACTCATTTGACTTGCTGCATGGTGTACCCTGGCTCAAGAGAAAGTACATATGTTAAAAAAGAAAAGATGTATGTAAATTATTAATGTAGTCAAGTTAGTTCCCTATAGATCAAGAGATATATTCTGTCCCTGGTGATGGTACAGGTTTTTTTTCTCTGCCAGGATCCTCTGACTTTCTCAGAAGAGTCCAACTGTAATTAAAGATACACTGGTCTAATGTCAAGTAAGGTTCACAGTATTTCCCAATATATATATATTTTTTTTTAAGTCAGCAAGAGCTACATGATGGTTTTGACTTTGTTCAAAAAGAATCAGCTATAGTATTTACAGTGCTATTAAGGGACAGTTAAAAGTCCATAGTCCTATATTTTCAATAATGATCTTATTTGGTCAATAATGGCAGCCTTGGTATATTTTAGTTTAGCTTCTGAAAAAATCAGTGGAAAAAAGGTATTTGCTGTAGGTGGATTCTTTTGAGCTTAAGTTGAATGTGTGGGGTCACAGTCTCTCTATTTCTAACTCTAATATTGTTTTGGGACCACTGCTGTGTATAAGCCTAAATTGTTATACATTTGTAGTAATTTTATGTTAGAAAATACAGACTCACACGAAAATAATGCTTTTAACTGAGTCTATGCCTCATACATGTTAAATTTCTCCTGTTGTTGTTCTCCTCTTGCTGATGGAGTCCTCCCGCTGTTAAAAGCAAAACCCCTGTTGGTGACGCTAAGAACAAGAGAGAAGCTGTTTTGCTTTATGGCAAGTGTGGGGATAACTGGTTGATTCTTAGGGCCCTGAGTAAAGAATTAACCCAGAGAAAAAGTGGGGAAGTTTTGACTGATATGCTCTGTGACAGGTGTCTCCCTTACACATTGGTAAAAAGGGGGTAGTTGGATACTAGGCAGGTAATAATTTTACTCCTTTGTAGATCAGTGCTTCCTTTCTCAGTGGTGTCTCTTACGGTAAAGGTGTGACATACTGGCAACAAGCAACTGGCAAGTATGAAACACCTTTCTCTTAAGTACAGATCTTTTTTCCTTCAAGTGATTATTCTGATAAAATCCATGTGACCCATTTTCCACAAGCTTTTAAATAAGAATCTAGCACCTCTAAATTTCCCAAAGAGCAAACTCTATCATCCAAGGGGTGTTTGCCAGAGAACACAAAAGTACTGCAGGTTTATTCATCCAAAAAGACATTGTGGTAAACCAAAGTGAACCGTGTTCACTAACTAATCAGAGTTTTCTTTAAATTTCTAGTTGTTCACTACAGATAACAATTAACATCAATTCCTTTGTAAATGAAACAGATTCTAAAGTCAATCCTGTGAGCTAAGGCTCTCAGATCCTGCCCCTGTTTCTATTGTTGGTCTAGTGCTCTGTGGACTTATGCAGAACACCTAATCAAATTTTATAAACTCTGCTGCAATGTATTTAGCAGAAACTACAATCTCTGTTATGATAATATATTTTAGAAATGCCAGCCCTTACATTTCTTCTTTACTTTTCCCCTAAAAACTTTTTATTTAGGTACCTATGTAATAGCATATTTTAATGTCTGTTTTCAGATTTCCCCCACTGAAATATGTCAACTTGTAGCTGGAGATGTAGAAGTAGTTTTTCTATATCAGTAGTAGGCCCAGGTAAATATTGCCAAAGGAAATTTTTCAGTTTGCCATGTGAAGCTGAGGTCTTCTTACTGCATTGGGACAAAATAATGTTATAAGGGAAGCTGGCCTTTCTGCTTATGGCTTCAAATTTTTATCCTTTCAGACTGGACAGGAATTTCAACCTTATCATTGAGATACCTCTGAGGAAAATCCTACCAAATATTATAACACTAAAGTGTTAGGATTGATGAGTTTTCTTTCAAGCACAAAGCCAGGGAGGAGACTGTCTTTTAAGGTGATTTCTCCTCTGTGGTCTGAGTTAAATATTATTATATTATTATAAATATTATTAACATAATTTTACGTGAGTCAAAGTACATTTGGAACAAGAAAAAGGTGGCATTTTTGATTCCTGCCTGCACCCTCATTTACTTAGCAGGAAAAGAGCATTTTCCAGGCAATCTCATGACACTATTATTTTCCACTTTTGCATGGTTTTTATTGCCTGGGGAGGGGAGGGAGAAACCTGCAGCCTGCAGAACATTTAGCACAGGTCTGTGAGTTAATATATATACCCTTACAAAGCTACTGACAATTTAATTTTTAAATTACATCATTTGAGCCATGTTTACATGCTTATGCTTTACCAAATGATCCTCTGTGAATAAGAGCCGGCCTGTCTTTCACTGCCTAGCATACCCCACCGGAATGCTGCTCACCAATTTTAGCAATATATTTCTTAATTTTGTTTTTAGCATCAGACTGAATATGATCAAATCCCCTCCAGCTCCCAAGTGCTCCTCTAGCTGCTTGCTGTGTTTTCCTGCCAGAGCCACAGCCTGATGCACATTCTCAGACTTGCTGATGAGTCACCCGACACAAGAGGACTCTGGGATGGAGCCCAACCCTGCTGACTGGCCTGCACAGCTGAAAACCAATACTGGTTGCTATTTAGATCAACAGCATAAGTGCCAGTGTATTTGCAACATTTTAGAGGATGGCTCAGAAAGCTAGTAGCAAAAAAAATATTCCCGTTTCCCAGTCCTAATGCTAGATTCACAGTGTTTACAAACAGCTGTTGCAACAGCCCCAAGCCCCAAAGAAATATGTGACACATCTGAGAATCTGACAGTCAAACCCAGCATTTGTTTGAGTGCATCCCTTGTATGGCCTGGCGTAACAGGAGACGTAGTCCTCCTGGTATTTGTCACTGTGGCAGCTGTGTGCATGGCAGTGGCATCAGCTATGCAGTTATTTGCTTCTTTATTTACTGCAGCAAGTAGAAAGTGATCCTGCAGAGAGGTGAATTCAGACAGCAAAGAGCAGGGAGCAAAGCCCACTTAAAAAAAAAAAAATATATATACAAATAACTTATAAATAAAGGGATCCAGCAGGGGTTCATGGAACAGCTTGGGTGTTAAAGGTAACAACACAAAGCTTGAAAACAAGTGTAGCATAGTCCCATTTCTCACTTCAAGGAGGTTTTAGGAAAACAGCAGTCCCACATGACTCCTACACTACATTTCTGCCTCACCATGACTGTTCCTACACCCACTTTCCTTCTCACTCTGACATCCTTCAGGGAGAACTGGCTTTTGCAGTCCCTTCTGGGGCTGAAAGCAAAGCAAAGATTTCAGATCTCTTCCCTGGAGAAGTACAATGCAATGTTAGGAGCAGAAGCTGCAGAAGCAACATACTACACAAAGGAAGCAGAGTGAACACAAAATTACATTGCAGTTATTTCATTACGAAAGCACTTCAAGCCAACTGAACTGTGTTTAGGCAAAGGAAAATTTTCAGTGCACAAAGCATGTTAGGAGAGGAGGTGGCTGTGCACAAAAAGCATACCAAATGTTCTTAGCTGTTCCCAGCAGCAACTACTGGGTCAAACCCTGAGATCCTCGTATTATAAACTATTGTTCCTAAAGCACACCTATGCTTGTTCAGGTAGTTCTAATTTCTATTGCATTTTATATTTTGTGCAGGGCTCTAAAGATACCATCTTTAGGTTACATTCTTTATATAACACAAATGGCTTATGTTTGACCTACTAACGAAACCCTATAATGTTAAAAATGTTTGGAAAAAGAAATGCATGGCATTTTTTACTTAAGTAAGCTTTAGAGAAAATAGATGTCAGGACCCGGGGATATTTTCACTTTTATCCCGTTAAACTTTACAAGTTTTAACTGTGCTTCTGAATTCTTCAGAGAAGCTTTGAAATTCACAAGTTCATACAATTCACAGAGCATCTGTTGTGAAAAATAAAGAGATTGTGACTTCCAATTTAAATAACTAAGAATTCCACTATTAAAAATAAAAACCTTCTTATTTAAAATAAAGCCCAGAATAGTCATCATGGCAGCAGCATAAAAAAATCTAACTTAAAATTTTCAGAATAAGATGGGAATAATATGAATTGGAGGACACTTCGTAGTCCATTAGAATTACCTTTATGTACACCTGCAATGTAAAATTAAAAATTAGGTGTCTAGCTGTTGTTTAAGCCATTTAGGAACTATGTACCAAGACCTGGATCCCTAAAGTACCGAAGCACCTGTTAAAGTACCCTTTTAAGTTGCTTAATTTGGATAAAAGTAAAACAACTAAAGCTTTAAGAGTTGTGCCTCAGTGACCTTTTGGGATTCTGAAAATCTTCTGACTGTAAAGCCTTTAACTGGGTATCAGAAAAAAATTCTTTAATAGATGGAGACCACAAGGGGAAAAGAGGATGAAAAGAGGGACTTTGTGGGGGAGGATGGTGGACCTGCTCTTGGCACAGGAAACTTCTGAAGAGGATGTTAAGAAGACTGAAGACATTGGTGACAGTCAGTGAGTGACATGAGGATGTTTCAATTGCTTAGACCTTTGTGCACTGAAAATGAAGAATAAATTTGCATGTATCAAATTCAGTGTGAATTTTGCACAGCCCTAGTTCAATAGTCTAAGTTCCTAAAGCTTGCTTTTGTTAACAGCCTCTTGTTCTTCAAGCTTTATGGATGAAGCTCTGTGAGGCCAGCTTCCCTTGTCAGATTTCAAATGGGGACTTAAAGTTAAGTATTTTTGACCTTGACTACCCCCAGATCTTCCAGAGGGCAATGGCACAGCTGGAGCACTATCATTCCTATGCCTCAGTTACAAAATGCCACACAAATATGGGCCTCAAAAATACATGTCAGGCCGTGTGTTCTCATTTACATACGCTAAAACAAGCCCAAAATAAGATAATGGTCTTATAAGAGGCAGCACAGCTTGGGGTGAGTCAGTAGACAGGAAGTCCCTGTTACTGCACTGTTCTTTGTCAGCCAGATTATTTTGCCAGATTTCTTAGAGATATGGAGAATTAGGCTTTTATAATGGCCTTATCCTTAGCGTTTCATTCTTTCTTACATACTTCAGTATGACTAGCTGCTTTAGCTATGCTCATGGAACATCAAAATGGGGTGATGATATGCTCAAGAGAGTCACCTTAGCAAGCCAGGGACTGTTGGTTTAATAGCATAAAGGAACATTTTAGAAAGGTGTTTTGAAATTAAAATTGGACTGAGGAAAGCACCATCCTAAAAGGTGCTAAAAGGTCAAGAAGCTTGTGGTCAGCTTAAATGTGGCTCTTACTGCAGCCCACCTTTTTTTAACAGAACACTTGGAATCCTGGGGGGGAAAAAAACCCCTCAAAGTTTTTTATTATTTGAAGAAACAATTTGTAAATAAATGTGCCACACTTTACTACTTTTTGCACTTCTGCATTGTGCATAAAATGTTCCCCTTATCTCCTATGTGAACAGCATATTAGGGGAAGAATTTTCCCCAAGGTTTCAGGGAAATCTTGTTATCTCTTCCCTATCTCTACCAAAGCTTCCTATAATATGATCATCTATCTACAGTCGTCTTTGCTACTGTAAAGCTTTGCTATAAACACAGGCCCCTGTGTCTGTATAAGTGTCTCACGGCCAAGTGCCTGCAGAACAGCACTGTCCACTTCAGTCTATGGATTTTTTTCCAGGTTTGAGAGCTAAACATTACATTGCCAAGGCTTGGACTTTTTTCTTCATTGTTGCTTCCTAGGTTGTCATGGTTATCATCTGACATCCTCTCTAAATTCTTTTCCTGTTTAACAACTCTCATGCATGCTTTTTTCAACATGAATAAACAGGCTGCTTGAAACTGGAAAGGGAGAAGGGGGAAGTGAACATTTGTGTGCAGAGAGTAACGCTCACAAGGGGCTGTAAGACATTTTTGACCCACAAATACCTTCCAGAGACTAACAGACTTTTTTTGACTTTGGTCACTTTGGTGTGACCAAAGTGTCACTATTTTTAAGGTGTCTGGCTTCTACCTGCCTCACATAATGGTCACTCTGAAAAGGATTTTGGCAGTTGGTTGACCACTAAATATGAAGCTGATTTTTTGTGTTATTTTTATTTGTTTTACATTGTGGTTAAGCTTTCAAACTTTTATTGAGGAGTTGAAAAAAAAAAAAAAAAGAACAGAGATAGGGAGAGAAAAAGAAATAACTCAATGAGATGTGAAGAGGTAGAAGGGACAATTTACACACACAGACAACCCACAAAGGCACACCAAAGATTTCAAAAATAGGATAGCAGAGAGGATTCATAAACAGCCCCTTGAAAACACAGGCTCCCTTTTCCTTAGGAAAACACACTACCCCTTCTAGCAGCATACCAAGAGAGTGCTGCAGACCCACCATTACAAGATGTGCTGGTGTGATGGCTTTCTACAAACTTGGCTCTGGCCCTGCTCCGTCCAGATCCCTCGCCCTGTCAGCTCAGCAATTTCCCAGTGGTCAGCCTGTCTTGCCATAATCACAGGCTGGCGCCACAAGAGTGTTTCTTTACTGTACATTGTACCTTGTAATGAATGCAGACTAAAATACTCTAAAACCACTTCAGTTCAGGAGCAGCCATGATCTCAGGCTTGACAGCTCAACACCATATTTGTTTATATGAGTACCTGATAAAAAGGATACCAACTGCAATGAATACAGCATTTTCTCTCTGTCGGTCCCTGTTAATTTTATGATACATGGAATATGAATTATTTCATTCTTTCAATGGGTTTAAGCTGGAAGCTTCTCCACACTACCTGTGTCTCTGAGGTTTGTGTGAACTGCTGCTGGCAACAAGACATAAAGTGCACAGAGGACACAAGTTTTGGAAAGCACTTCACTTAGTGGGAGAGGAGAAAAATCAATATTTCTTCTAGAGTTACACATTTGTCCTTCCAGCACTTGTCTTATCATGCCTCAAATTAGGGGTGAGTTACATTAAATTTAACATAAAGCTGGACATCTGTCGGACTTTGCTGTAACTCAGAAATAAAGATGCCCCAAGCTTTAGCACACTGCAAAATGTGAATTAAGGATAATTTTCAATTTCATAAGTTTTAGGATACAGATATTACAATTATTAGAGAGATGCCTCTGTCCAAATTAAGGTGCAAACAAGACCATATGCCAAAATCAATACTATGTTTTTTATTCAACAGTGAAAGCAAATTTCACAAGTCTCGTTCAAAATCAGCAGGACTCCTTTTTTCCACTGCTTTTGCACCATCAGATGCAAGAAGCCACAATTGCAGTACCTCTAAAATATGCAAAGACTTAATCCTACCACCCTTACACCAAACAAAACATACAAAATCCAAGCAATGATGTGCAGGATGGCTGGGATTTAATTCAGGTAGTTTTCTGCAGTTGTAATGTCATGTTTTGCATGCAGCTTACATGAGGAAGCTTTGAATCTAAATTTCGAAGTATTTATCTTTTTTTTTTCCTTTTTAAAAAAAAACTCTCATCCATGTGATGGCAAAAGTGACATACTTCACAAGACAAGGTTCCTAAGATGAGCTTACATTTTGGGAATATTAGCTAGGAGAGCTACAGTGGTACTTAGTAATTTGTTGTGATTTAAAAAAACCAAAAAACAAAAAAAACCTAAAAGTCTTTGCAAAGCATCATTCATGATATGTTTTACATGATAATTTTATCTATCTTGAATGAAATACTCAAAATACATTAAGCTATTTGGTTTGTCTTCACTTCGGAAAATAAAGATATTTTCCAAACTATTTTAGAGACCTTGGAGGGACAGATTTTCAGTTTCCCATTTATGTTGATCCACATATCTTGTCTCACATTGGTAGAGCATTTCTCTCTCAGAAAGAAATTCTTGCCAAACGTTCTCCACTACAAAATGCACAGCTAATTTTTTTGCCATTTTTCCTTAATGAGACCTGTGGGTTTACTGCCAGTCTTTTTCATTCTAAGTGAATCAGAGGCAGCGTTCTCTTAATGTAAAACTCATATGAGGTATCTTGACTACATTAAGCTGAGTAGGAAGGTGGGACCTGACTCTTGTAACTTTGCAAGAAAGATTCAGAGCACAGGAATTCTGCTTGATTTACAGTTCGGTAAGGGAGGGAGAGTTCCTGTTGGGGACCTTGGTGTGCCTTGACATATCTTGGTATGACCCCAAAGCATGAAGGTGAGGTGCCTTCTACTGGGGTGGCATTGCCTTTGGTCTGACTGCAGTTTGTCAGAGTTGCCAGCTTTTCTGTCAGGGTTTTTGGGTGCTTGACTATGGGAGACAGCTGAAGTTGAGTCACCTCTTACCTGGATGCAGCCTGGTGGAGAAGGAGCTGATGGTTCACTTTTTCTTTCCACCAGTGAAAAGCTGCAGCAACTCTATTGAGATGACTTTGAGCTTCTTTTTTTGTAGAGGCAGTTGATGGTAAAGAACCATTCTGTCTGCCTTTGTTCATTCATTCAGCCTACCTAGGTAAGCAGAAATGCTGTTTTGGCAAGCATAACTTAGGGCAGCCTCACAGTATAGGCAGTAACCTTAACATTGACCTTCCCTGACTGTCTCCTTTGTGAAAGGGAGCTCATCTGTGTCTCATGAATGGTTGGAGCATTTTTTTTGCTTTCTTATTTAGATACTGAATTTAGGCAGCACTGCAGAGTGAATGACATTTATGCAAAGTGATATTATTTCTCGTATTTTTCCCTAAGCTTGAAAATTCTGGCATTGATTCCTTGCTCACTTCCCACTGCACTAAACTGGTACTTCTCAGATACTGACAGCCATGTCCATAAGGTGAATGAAGATTGAGACAATTGTCAATCTATCTTGTAAAAGTGATGGTGCTTCCAAAGTTTTTTGTGCAGACTCTGTTCTGTTGCTGGTAAGAATTGCTATTACACTCAATTAAACATTTTCCTGACTGGCTGCTTTCACTTTGATTGCTTTCTATTTTGGCGGGGGAGGGGGAACAAAGTAAAAATAATTATAAAGTATATTTTAAAATGAACACAAGCAGCTCTATCTGCATGTGAAAATTTATATACTCAGGGGAGAAATAGGCTGGGGATTGCATTGACAGTCTATTTTGGCACAGATCTCACAGAACCACATGGAAGAAGTTTGTATCTGTAAAAGAAGATTTTGTAAGCACACTAAACACAAGAAATTGAGTTAACAACCCACAGGAGAGATGGAGAAAAAGCTCAGTGAAGGCACAGGCTTACCAGAGCCTTTGAAGGACACTACAACTTCCACAGCTGGAGGAATAGGAGTAGTAAAAGGTTATAATCAACAGCAACAGCACCAGACTTTTGAAATCCTGACTTTGGTCAACATTTCTAAAGTGGTGGGATCTCATTCAGCAATCTGGAACTGCTACAGCACCTCTAAAGAGCCTGAAACATGCTATGCAGATGGATGTGCATGAAGTTAATGCTGAATTGAATTAATTTGCATAGCATTAGTTTTCACAGACTAGTAAGTGTTCCCATTCCTTTGTACATTGTATTTACAGCCATACACAGTTTTTTTCTTTTTTTTCTTCGTTTTTAAATGCAACATCTCTTCAACACAGCCATGGCTCCATGTCTGACCACTGCTCTCTAATGAACATCAGCATTCACAATTTCTGTTGAGTCAGAACTCAGAATTAGAGCCTTTGACAAAATCCAGACTTTTCTATGTTATTTCTACTTTCTTTATCATGTATGGTACAGTGTGATTGTATTTCCCTCAATAAATAGCCCCCTCAACTTCAGGCTGATGTCCTTTGAACAAGTCACAACTGGAGAGCTGCATGAATCTGTTCCAGGGGAGACAGAAGAAAAGGGGAAGAAGTGAGAAAAGAGCAAGTGAAACTTTCCGTACAGTCCAGGAGCGAGTTACTTCCCCTCCTGCAAAACACTGTAGAAGACCCATAGTTGGCTATGTTACACCACTGAAAATTAAAAGGAAATAGATTAAAGAGAGACTGAAGTCTCTGAACAGAACTGTCAGGGTGCTCCTCACATAAAGAATGGGCATGGGATAGACAGTTAGGAAAAAGAGATCTAAGAGATCTCTGAAATGGAAGCAACCAGTTTTGAATGGAGACATTGAGCTGGCAGGAATTGAGGTCAGAAATGCAGAGATACATTGAAGAGGTGAGGATGTCACCCAGGTGCCAGAAAGAAAGCCACCTCCTCAACAGCAAAGTGAGAAAGCTGCGCTAAAGTCATGGAGGTGATAGGAATATATTTTTTAAAATGCAAAAGAATTTTTCAAGGGAAGTGGCTTTAGTATTTTCAGCAATCACTCTGCAAGGCTATAACTTTCCTGATATATGAGAAGTAGTTATTTTTCCTGTGTGCAGCCATTGTGTTTGTTAGTAGGAGGAAGAGGTATTGAGTAAATACCCTGAGGTATATACTGCAGACTCTGAGGTAGAGATGATTTAATGGATCAGAAGGACTTTAACAATGCACTGAGAAATTTGATACTCTTTACCACAGCTTGACCAGCATGTACAGGATAACCTGCCTATAACTCTGGGAAGTGACCTAACTTTGTGCCTCCTGAGGACATGCTGCAGTCAAGGTTCTATAGTGCACATCAAGATGCAAGACAGGTCAGTGAGAAGCCTGGCTAGCAAGGTCTCTTACCAGAGCTGCAGAAAGTGTCTGTCAGACGTGGTGATGACCCTTCTCTTCAAGAAAGGCAGCCACTTCAACACCATCACCCCACCAACCCTAACCACCTCCAGGAAAAACTGAATTCGAAGATGTGGGGAGTCAGGGAGAAAAAATAAAATATAAAAAAGGAGATAAAGGTTATACCAAGTGCCAAAGGGAAGAAAAAGACTAAGCCTTAAGCTAAGAATGGGGGAAAGGCCAGGTCTGTCTTCCCAAGGAAGAGAAGGAAAAGGTTTGAGCACAAAATCGAAGGAAAAGGACAAGCTGAAAGCCAGAGGGGAAGAGAGGGCAAAAATAAAGTCAGAGAGAAGAAAGAAGTACAGTGTGTTAACAGGGAGCGTGCTGAATAGGAAGCAGGATAATTCTCTTGAAAGTTAAAAATTTTATCTCCTTGTGTTTTCAGCATGCCCAAATACTTCTGTAGTTAAAAATGGCAACTGGGCTAGAATACACAGAACATGTTATAATCTGCTTATCTCAGTACATTTGAAAGGAAAGTGGGCCTTTGTGTCACTTCCATTACATTATTCATACCACAGAGCTTATATCCACAAGCAAATCCTAGCATGTCTTGGCTCTCACAGCATGGACACAAAGAGAAAGAAACCTACTTGGACCACAGACACCCAAAAGAGTGAGGACGGATGCTCCTAGAAAAGTGACTGTTATTGGATCAGTGGCAATGTTGTCAAAGTAAAACAATTTGTTGTAGTGAATAAAATAAAATATACAAGACAGCGACAAGTTAAATATTTACAGGTGAAACAAGTAATAAAGAAAAAGACATTATAGATCTAAAGATAGAGAGTGAACTGACAATTTTAAGTGACGGACATAAAATTACAAGGGTAAATATTCTACGTTAGAAGTCTAAAGTCTAAATTAATCTGCGGCAAAGCCAGGAATATGCTGGTAGTACTTGTGAGGAAGCTATTTATACCTAAGAAGAGAATACAATAAGTTCCTAGATATATGCTTTATACTGGTAGAAAATAGGACACATAGCTCCTCTGGATGTTTCCTTAGAATGCTTCTTTTGAAATGGTTTGATGAAGATATGCTATCAGCTTCATTTTCTCCCTGCTGTTGAAAACAGTGGACAAGATGCAGCATTAGAGAGCAACATACAGTAGCTTCACAAGAAATGTGCCTTTATCTTCAAAGTAGCAGATTTATTGACTTTAATAAGCAGAAAATATCTACATGGACATTAGACAAACACAGACTCAACACAGACTGAGAAAAAGCTGATAATTGTATTAAACTGAATGTGTTTTTGTTATATGTGTTTGGGAAATTTCCAACAATAGAGTGCCAAAAGGCCTGGTTGTGAATCTGACAAAAATCCCACAGAACTGAAAAAAGATAAAAATTGTATTTTTTTTTTTTTCCAGATACACATTGTATGGCTTTCTATAAGAGTATGTTTCTCTAACCTTGCTTGGGCAGTGAAAGGTTTACCTTTATGGGTGGTTCTGCTATTACACAGACTGATGTCAATACAACACGCACTCTAACTGAAAAATCGAGAACATACCCCATTTACAGACTTGTGAAAAATGCTGTATGGTTGTCCCATGGGACCAATGGCCATGGCCTCAATGTCCTGTTTCCTTCACGGTTCTAGCTCTGTGCCTAAAAGCAGACTTGGTAGGATTAACACATTATAAAGATCTGTAAGGATAGATAATGAGGATTTCCGTTCACATTTCCAGTAAGTAATAAGAGTCTAACAAGGTTTATGGAGTGGAAATTTAGAAGCTTTTGCTTTAGTGCATGACCAGATGGTGGTGAGAAGAGTGGTCGGGCTTCCGTGGTGGAAATTGTGACTGACTGGGTGATGAAATAAAAGCATTTGGGAAAGGAAAGTCTGGGGTAGAGTCTGAAACACTATGGCAAATTTCAGGAGACTGCTACATGTAGGAGCTCTGTTTCACTGGTGGCACAGCTAAAAAGTATGCACTGCAGAAGGCACAATTCTGAATTGTGGGAAGTGAGGGAGGCATAAGGACACATGCAGATTAAGGGAAAAACAAAACGTCAAGAGGCTTATCATTAAATAAGCATCCTTCCTCCAATTTAGTAAGTGAGTTGGAAGTTACATGAAGGAAAGAAAAGTGGTCATGACATTAAGTCAGTTCCATAGGATGCCCACATATATATATGCAAGGAGAATGAACTCAATGTTCATAAGGTGCCTAACTTGTTCCAGTACCTTGTTGGTGATCATTCAGTATTTTAAATATTGTGCTTTTTACGAGAATTGCATGAATGCGTGGGCATGCATGTGTAAGTGTAAAGTAAGATCACCCAGAAATACAGAGGGATTTCTGAGTACTGATCTTATGGCTCAATAGATCTAGCTCAAAACTCAGGGCTGATGCTTTTCCTGCAGAAATAAAAGGGAGTGCACACACATACTGGTATAGAGACACACACTTACTGCTATACATGTATGTGCCATTATATTGGAGTGTCTCAGTCCCTGGGAGTGTGGTCTGTACACCAAGGATCCTCAGCTTTTGGGGCAAATCCTGGTATATTTGCCCCAGGACATTTCAGAGACATGAAGGTATGGTAGAAACAGAAGGAGGTTTAAAAACCAGTCTCTCAAAGTGGAGGGTGACTCTAATCTTAACTCCTAGCTTTGATAGAGGGAGGAGGCCAGATGGTGATTAAAGGGCAGCTAGTGTCAAGGTCATCTATAATTACCATAATTTTGCATGTCTTGAGATATTTTAGTTTGTATTATAATGTTAATGTTATTTAAAGTACATTCATATGTTTGTTGTTTGTTTTAGAAAAGAGACAAAATTTTAAATTTAAGAAATATATCTAAATTCTTGCAGCATTGAAAGGACTCAAGATCTACAGCTCTGAGTCAGCCTTTGAGGAGGTAGAGCCAGCAAGGCAGGCAGACTCTGAACCAAGCTTTTGTTTTGGCTTTATACCTCTTCTGTTCTTGTTTCTTTCACATAAGCATGACGAGCAGATAGGATTTTTTCTCTTTCTTTCTGTTTTGAACCAGATGAGTAGAACAACACAAACACTTAAATGCCAGCCTAGTTGTTTTCCAGGGCTTGCCCTTTCCACACAATCTCTGTTTTGTACTTTAATGCATGCTGAAATGTGCAACAATTACTTTAAACCTTGACATAAGCACATGCACCTACAATTTGAGCATCTCACACTGCTTGTTATGGAAAACAGGTTTTAAAGCTCTTGTTTGTTAGCCAGTGGTAGCTTTTTCCTTCATGATTTTGAGAACTCTGAACAAAGTTCAGCATCCTCTGTGTGTGCGATCACGCCCTATACAGTGGTTTCATCTTTCACAGGTATTGGAGAGTGAAACATAATGCTGAAGACTGCAATCCACTGGTCTTAGTCAGGGCAGAAAGCAGGTCTGTGGGTAGAAAGTGGAAATGGTGGTCTTGGTGGCATAAAGGAAGTCTCACCAGAAGACACTAACTGAAAGGAAGTGCATATGGAAACATGCCATCACCCATACACAGCTTCAGCAAAACCTCATGCAGCTGAAGGGGGTTTATGGGATCTTTGAAGCATAACCACCCACAACTGTCATCAGACCAATCTGTGTGGGGTTTTTTTAATAGGCTTTGGGTTTTTTTCTTTCATTTTTTGACTTGTAGTCATATGCTCTAACCTTCATGTATGTGTTTATATATATGCATAAAGAGAGAGAGAAAACATGCACCTTTTGTCCTTTATCCTGTCCATGCTCCAAAAGAAGATGTCCCACAAAACAATTTCATCCACACAAAAACTGAATGAAAAATCCATAAAGATATTCCACAAGTGGGAGTCCCCTTAGGGTCAAATATCTAGGAGGAGTTGAGTCACAGTCATGGCTTGGCTAATACAGAAATCATGATCTTGGTCCCCTGAAACTGATCACCTAACCACAGCTGGCATCAGCAGAAACACAATCAAGATCAAGTGAGATTTCACTTTTACAGTCTGGGGCCAAATCCTCATTTGTTCTTGCTTTTTGTTTTGTACTTTTAATTTAAAATCTTATCCTTGGATGTCTGATTATGGGACTCAGAAGCTAAACTGCTCTAGCTAGATCATATATTTTCAGCTAAGTGTATAGCTAGCCTGCTTCAAGTTTCATTTGAAGAATACTGCTCAGATGCTATTTTCAGAGAACTATAATCCCACCTTTGATGTATTTCAGTGCAGTAAGCAGAAAGCATGAGTTGTTGACATTTCTTTGAAAAAAATCCATTTCACTCAAGTGTGTTTTGTCCTCTTACTGTATGATTTTTTCTGTGTATTTGCATTCAGTGCAGTTTTATTTAGATAAGGTCCAGCTAAAAATGGATTTTTAAGTCATTCTCTAAGATACTGTTTGTGTTCAGTTTGAATGAGCAAGTAAGTGAACGAATGAAGTTTTAAATTCCAACAGGTTGTTACCTTCAGTGGCTTGTTAAAAGAGCCACGGACTCAAAGCTTAGTTGCAAAGAGGATACATAGCATGTTTCCATCCATCCAGAGACCAGGAAAGCTGCCATGCTACAGGGATGCCTAACATACGACGGCAACAGCTAGCACTAACACAAGCCATCCTCTTCTTCCCATCCTTTCCAAGTCCCTCTGTCTGCCACTGCACATGCCCAGACACAATCCAGCTCCTCAGTGCTGAGTGTGCTGGTTCCAAAATCTTGCTCAGCTCAATATGTGCTACATGGTTTAGACAATAAGGGAAGGCCACTGCAGTCACCTATTAAGAAATGGAAATGCAAAATGTGGGACAGATGGCAATGGAAACCAAGATTGTGCCTTAGAGATGAATGCAGAGGTGTGCAATTCCCTCAGACATCACAAATTGTATCTGAAGTCCTTGTGATAGGATGCAGTCCAATTCAGTCATTGGACTGCATGGGCCCAAAGACACCACTAAAGAATGTTCCTCTTCATTTATTTAAGGTCACGTCAATAAAAGACCAAAACCATCAAAACGCCCAACAGGTCACATCCCTGAAGTTATCTTAAGACAGAATACCAGCAAAGCAAGGGAATGCAGCATTCAGGCTGAGTCTCCATTGTCCAACACAGCAATCACCTTGCACCACAGAATCAAGCTCTGCTCACAGGAATGCATGTGAGCCTGGCCCTCTCCCTTGCTGCTCACTCACTTCTCCTCTCACAACCCACATGCATCCGTGCCAGGCACTACACTTACAATGGATCTGATGATGCAAACAGAATCAGCAGGTTGATAGTTTGCAGCTGAGGGGGGTTGGGGAAGAAAATAAGAAGAGGAAAAGTCTTCCAATTGCTTATGATTTTCAGTTTGCCAAGCAGTAAACAAAAGCTCCAGAGGCACCATCTCCTTCAAAATTGCCATTTTTATCTGTGCTGCTCCACCAAGCAACTTGGAGTGGTATCCGCAGTACTCTGACACAAAACCACAGGAGGGTGAAGTTCCTGCTTCTGCTGGGAGCAGAACAGGGAAGCTATTTATTTTGGGTGCATCTCTGTGCAGTGACTCATGTTTTGACCGGAAAATTGGCCACAGCTTTCTTGCAGATCTTTGTTGCCAGCAAAGCTGGCAAGCTACCCAATTCCTCCCAGCTCCCTTTCTGCACCCCCACCTCCTTCCTCAGCTTAGGCTGCCTTTACGTTGTTAAAGCCCCTATTTAATAATAGTCATTGTGCCATGTTAACCTTGAGAGTCAGGGAGAAAGGACAGTGAAGGGCGTAGCCATGTGCTATAATGAGCATTTGGTGCTGTAGCAGGTGGGAAAGGCTTTGGGGATCTGGGCAGATTAGAAAGAGAGGGGGCTCTAGCAGATGTTGAAGCAGGATGATGTATTGCTGTTCACTCTGGGATTCAGACAATACCAGCACAAAAGTAGAACAGGGAAACAGGGAAAAAAAATTGATCCCTTCTGATATAAACTGAGCTGGAAACCAGACACGCTTGAAAGTGAGCATTTAAAAAAGACAAATTTGTTTCCAGGCCCAGCACATTCTCCTCTCTGTTACTGCCAGATTTCTCTTTTAAAATACCATCTCAGGTTTGATTTATTTTACATTAACTTAAGCCTTGAAACCTTACATACAGTTTCTCCTTCCTTTCCCCTCCCCTCAGGCAGAAACTGAAAATAAATGCATCTGAACTTTGTCCTCTCCAACACACCTCCCAGGCAGCCCAGGCTGGACAGCAGCTGTAAATAAGGTCTCACCTACACACCAAAGGTCAGCAACACTTAGAAATTCAAAGTGCTTTTTCTTCAGTTTTTATTACAACAGTTCCTAAATATTTTAATGGTGTGATTCCTAGTCTTTTTATCCCATATAGCATTGGCAGCTTCAAAAGTAAATGACACATAATTGCCTATCAGCTAGAGGTGCATATATACATAATGCCAAGAGGAATAAAAACCAGATCTTAAATGGCAAAACTTTGTCCTGCAGTGGACTAACACCTCAAGAGGCAGTAGTGCATCTGTTGTAATAAATAGTCTGAAAAAGATGAAAGAAAATCAGGCTTGGTTTTGACCTTGATTTTTTGGAATGCAAATCAAAGTGAGATACTGGGTACACAGCAAATTGAAAAGCAAAGTTTTTAAAAACAGATACCTACATATGAATATAGGACCTTAGTTTTGGAATCCCACTAGAGTTGAAAAACTAGGCCTAATTTCTGTTTCTGTTTGCAGAAATGTTGCCAAGAAACTCACATCTTTCTGAAGTTTATTAGATAATTATAATTGTTCTTTGTGAAATAGTTTCAGATCAGCAGATCATCCACTTTTGCATTCTTTACATGTGAGCAATATACAAAATCTGGGTTACTTGTTTTTAAATGGCACAGATCTATACACTAACTGATGAATGCACCTGAAATTGCTGCTGTAAAGGAATTTATCTTCAGACTGTCCCAAAGAGAGGTGTGGATTGCTACAGCAATTTCTGAGAAGCACTGAAGGCCGGTGCTTTCCAGCATCCTGGAAATTCTTACACCAACCTTGATTTCTGACTTCAGAAGGCTGTCAAAAACCCCAGCAACAAATCCCTTCCCTATCAGAAAATGACAATGGAATAGCACAGGATATTACTATATTTATTATCTGTTATTATATATATGTGTTACTGCACTGGAAACAGTTGTCCAGAGAAGCTGTGGCTGCTCCATCCCTGGAAGTATTGAAGATCAGGCTGGATGAAGCTCTGAGCAACCTGGTCTAGTGAAAGGTGTCCCTCTGCATGGCACGGGAGTTGGAAAAAAATTATCTTTAAGGTCCCTTCCAACTCATCCATTCTGTGATTTTATGATTCTATGACCTAGGGACTGTCTGTCAAGACAGGGAAGTATCTGATTCCTAGAAGCACCACTTTGATATTTAGATGGCTAAAAAATGGCATATAACAGGAATACATAGAAACTGAAGGGAAGTGGAACCAGCTGACGATAGTTCATAGCAGTCTCAACCATCTATGAATCCGAAACTGAGCATGCGTTAGAAAGGACTTTTCTGATAGCCATCAGCCAAAGCCTTCCACCTCCTCCAGAAGCTGTCTGCTCTCCTCCTTCTCTGTGCTTGCTGACTGTCGGAGGTTGTGTTGATGGTCTGCTTACAGTTTCTGCCCTTGAGGCCTTACAGGTGATGGCAGGGTTCTCTGGCGGGTTCTATGCTCCCATAGTGCCCTTACCTGGGGACAAAGGGATGCAGTGTCACTCTTCAGTGGGAGAAGGGGGTGAATGTGTGAGTGAGGCTTTCTTCCTTGTGATACATATAGGTTTAAATAAAATATCTTTTGTGGTTTTACATAGCAACAACAATCCCTTGCTTGAATTAATGGATTCCAATTTATTTAAAAAAACCAAACGGTTCAGAGAACTTCATCACCACATTCACATCAAGTGTCCTATTCACCCTCCCTACACTCTGGCAAGTGCCAATGCAGGGAAAAATCAAATCTCTTTCTACCACTCATCCCTTTTGTGGTACAGACTCCCTTCACATCCACTTGTATTCTCTGATTTTATATGTGGGGGATTTTTGTTCATGTCTGGGAAAAATAACTAAGCATGAAAATGAAGTAAATTAATAAAGTTTAATAATGCCTTATTTGTCAATCATGCTTTTATAAGCATTTGCATTACGTGACAAGCAGCACCCAAAGATAAGTCTCCATAAGACTCTGATTGTTCCCTCTGTCCTGGCTTAAATGCACAGTGCCAAAATGACATTTAGAATACACGTGGGGCAATTTGAAATAGCCAGGTACTTTGGACAAATTTTAATCTGTGTCTTCTTTAAGCATCTAGAAACTTCAAGTGTGGACTGTGGGTTTTGCTAGTATAAGCAAATATAATCATATCAAAATTGTAATGATCAAATGGAAATTGTGTGGCTTCAGGAACATCGCTGCATTTTGATTTAGGCACTGTAATAGAAATCTACTATTTTATATTATCCTATATCCACTGACCATCAGCCTCAAGAGAGGTGTCTGAGGCCAAGTCCCTCCTTCCTTCTGCAACAAGATCATCACTGCTGGACTCCAGCAGATAGGACACATCACACAGAGGCACTCATGGAAATAGGTGAGCAAACAAAACTAGGAATTCTGAAAAAAAAATGGCAAGGGGAGAATGATGGACTCCATTGCCATGGCAGATATATGTTACATGTACAGCTTCCTTTGGAGTCAGTGATCTTTGGACATCAGTAGAAGCTGCAATTTAAGAAAGTGAAAGGAAAAAGGGAAAAGGTGACTAATGGTGTTAAATAATTAGATCTATGGACACAGCTAAAATACAAGAAGGAAATACTGGAAATATGGTTTGATTTATTAGTATGCAGGATAAGCTTTGAGCAAAATAAATTAAAAAAAAATCTCTGAAATGAGAGGGAAGTATCTTTCACAATGGAAAAAAACCACAAAACAATCTAGAAGTGCTGACTGGAAAAAACAACAAAAGCCAGATGGCATAAAATGGCATCTTTAGGGATTATGTGGCATAAGGAGCTGTGCACAAAAGCATGCTCTGAGTCCTTAAAAATCTACCACCACTTACTGGACATGCTCAGTGTCCTTAGATAGCCACATTAACTTACTTAATGTGCTCTGGCCTTAAAAGCTGGACAATCTCTGCCATTTAAGCTCTCTGCCCTTAGTTATCCTCAGCAGTTCATCAGCTTCCTCTGCTGTGCTGTTATATATCCTCAGCAACCCAGGATATTCTGCACTATCAGAAACTTGAAAAAGGATCCTTTATCATGGTTAACAACACAGGTCACCCTCCCCACACCCTGCCATAGGCATAAGATTCCGCCCACTCTCTTGTTCTTTTATTGGGAATGGTAATGAAGCTTTAAAGAGCTCACTTATGTTTCTTCTAGACAGATCTCCAATATCACTGAAATGTTTTCCCATCATATGCATATAAAGGGCCAGGAGATCTATTTTCATCTACCCACCCAAAATTATGCTCTACTGGTTGTGAGCATGAGATTGACTCATTAGCAAAACATCAATTTAAACAATTCATTAACTTAACACTGTAACTAGCATTGAACTTTGTATTTGTCAAAACTGAAGTTCTCTGTGCATTTAATTCCAAGACAGCCCTGTGTACTCCTTTTCATCTTTTTGCCAACAAGGAAATACTCTAACTGCAATCAAAACCAAGTGCAGTATTGTCTACACTACAATTGTTAAAAGTCCCATCAGTAGTTCAGACATCCATACCATATTCCATTTACTTACGGAGATTTATAGAAATCTTCTTAATAGCAAAGATTTCCCTCCTCCGACCATCCGCTTCCAAACTCAGCCTTTTCTCCTTTCTTTAGTGATGGGTTTTTGCATATAAAAAGAAATAAATGAATCAGCTTTTTCTAGCTACAGGGTAACCCCGTGCTTATTTGGATCAAACCTGTAGTAGAAGCGCTGTCCTGTGGAAAACCTCTACAATAAGCCTGTTATATTTGCAGGCCTTCTCTTTAAACATGATACATTATATTACTTATAATAATGAGACTGTAATACTAATTTCAGGACTCAGATTTTTATTTCTCACTCATGAACAAAAGATGCGTAAATACAATGATCTGGGTCAATGTACAACTTTCTTCCAGACAGTTTGGATCCTATTGGACTGTGAACCACAATATTCAGGGATGGATCAGGAGCTCAGTATCACTGGATTTCTAGACATGCTGCTGAACCCACTTTTAATTAAAAGTTAAACTGTGCTGGCCTTATTTTGAAAAGCTTAGTTCACAGTGAAACATTACACTACTTTTTATTTTTAAATGGTGTGTGAATTTTGTTACTCAGTAAATGTGCCAGATTGACAGTCCTCAACCCTCCTGTACCCACAGAATGGGTGGAACAGCAACATAATCTCCCAAATGTTGTCTGGCATTGATGGGAATAATTTCATTTGGCTTGTAATTTTGATAAGAATAGAGACACTCTGCAAAACAGGAAATGAACTTTCACAAGATAAAGCCTCTCAAAATAATATTGAAAGATATTTATTTTGTTGACTCTTAGGTAGGAAAAGTATCAAGGAGTGAGGGAAGGGGAAAATAAGCACTCATATTCTCTGTACAAATCTGAATGGTGTAAAATCACTACATATTTGTCTGAGATTCTCAGTATGAATTTTCTGATAGTGAGAGAACACCTGATATAACACTATATCCCATTTCTAGTCATCTCCTATAGATTATGAAACACAGGATGCATTATGAATAAAAATCAACATAACTGTTCTCTGCTATTATCTGTGAGTGGAAGATGACCCTGTAGAGCAACAGTAATTTTGTTCCATTTGCAAAAAGCCCAGAACTCCCCTGTATTGCCTTAGAGGGTCAAACGAGTGACCTGGAAATCACCTCTGCTGGAAAATTAACTGTGACTAAGTCCTTTGCAGCTCTTTCTTGAGAATCAAGAGCAACTGAAACATGAAAAGTATTTAGATGGGAATTTATGGATTCCGAGATGTCCTGATTAAGTTGAATGGAAAAAGACCAGGATTGTGAGGCAGTTAATAAAAATGCCGGTTAAGAAAAATACAGTTGAACCTAGGCAAAATGTGGTGCTGAGTATTATCGTTGCTTCAGAGATTCTGTCTGACACAGCAGATTTAGCAATAGTCACATATGCCACTGTACTCTGTATCCTTTACCACAAGGATGCCCACTTCAACATTTTGAGGGCAAAATAGTTTTAGTGAATATCCATGAGAACACCATCACCAGAGGGAAATTATTTTAGTACAAGCTAATGGAAACCACATTACATGAGTAAATTATTTTACTGCAAGCCTATGAAAACCACATTACAATGGTCAAACAATCTCATTTCAAGTCCACTGAGACCACATTAATAAAGCCATTATCAAAGTAAACCAATTTGAAATGAACTCTGTGGGGATTCAGTTTTAAGTGACAAGAAGATTTCAACGTATGTTGAAAAAGACCCCTTGAATGTTATTATGGTATAATGTCAAATGTGCAATCAAAGTTACAGGGGGCCCGCTCCATGATTATAATAAAAACGGCACAGTCTTCCAAATTCTGCTAATTTGACTAAAAATTTGCTATTAACTACCATTTGTGTTCTATTTATTGCTTCTTTTCCAATGCGTGACATGAGTTTGTTAGAAAGCAATAATTGCAAAATGAATTTTAAAACATTTCAAGAAGTCCTTATGGCAACCCAAAACACAATAACCTCATTCAGCCACTCGTGACAAGCATGCATAAAATATTTTGGGATAGAAAATATGCAGTAAATCCTTATCCCATGTGACAGAAGCAACAGTTATCATGTGCTGAGAAGAGCCCAGGGTTTGTGCCTGAATTAATCTGCAAAGTAGACTATATACAGAAGAAGAAGGAAAATGGAGAGCCTACATGCTTCCTGTTGAAACTGGGAAAGCTGAACACATATCAGCTAGGATTATATTTATGAGTTATGCATCCATCTGGAGGCACACACTCTTTCACACATATCAGAAATTACTTCAGGTGATGGTTTCACTTTTCTCCTTCAATTTTTTCTCCAAAATCCGTTGTTCTTACTACTGCAATAGAAAAATAATCTTTAGCCATGAAAAGCTGAAGAAAACATTTCTTTGTGTGTTTTAGAGATGGTCTCAGACACTCATCTTTGATGGAATAATCCAAATATTTGTGGGTCCTTTTCAGTTTGTAGACTGACCAGCTATGAAGCTTAGAGTTCAATATGCATTTCCATGGGTCTACAATCAAAGTTAATAGATATCAGCCTGGCATCTCAGCTCTGCCAAATTAAAGTCAAACTTTCCTGATGCAGAACACAAAATATTTAGGCTTAAATCATAGATTCCTGTGGATTTAAAATATGTATAGTTTTTGGTAGTGGAGTGAAATATTTTCTCTGCAACTTTAGAAATACCTTTTATTTTAACTTCAACTGCCAAATCTTTTTTGTAGGTCTAGCTGCATGTATTTATGCCCACTACACAGAGAAATTCTTTACAAATTATGGATAATTTAAATGTGTATCCTTAGATATCCTTCTTAAGTATTAAAACTTTCTAAGCATACAGTAATGATAAAAGTAGTGTTATCTCTGCTGGAATAGAAAACCAACAGTTCAGGTGCTGTGTTGATACTGATGAATTAGTAAAGTGCTAACTATTGAAAAATTATTTCTATTCAGATGAAAAAATGAACCATGATTTCTAACATATCTTTGATTATCAAGACGTAGATAAAAATCTTGAAAGAAATTACAATAGAAAGTTTTTTAATAGAATAATCAGTTCAAAAATACTGCATTCATAGATTGTAGCTGTGGGTCTTTGAGCTGTCCACTAAGTTTGGTTAGGAAGAAAAAGAAAAAAATTGATCCCTTGGATACTTCTGGATGGCATATTACTGATAGTCAGCACAAGAATTAACCAAATAGGATCCGATAATGTATATGATAAAAATAACCCATTCTGATAATCCTACCTCAAAGTGCCATAGAATTTTAAAATTGTTAGATTTGTTGAAACTAAGGTAAATTCTGTTCATCCTTAGGAATATAAAAATATTTAAGTTATTCCAAAACTTTGCCAGCTCTCTGTTATGACTTAGGGATATTAGAAAAGGGATAAATAACTTCTTTTTAAAATCGTAATTTTCCTGCTGATTTGCCAGGTTTCTATAAACCCCTCAAAATTACCAGCTGGTAAGTCTGAGTGCAATCCACAGCACCAAGTTCCAGGTTTAGATTCTGCTGATCTCAAGTACAAAAAATCTCTTTAATAAATACATATTTTTATGTCAAATATCAAGTAGTTTTGGGGTGGTTTGGCTTTTTTTCTTTTTTTCTTTTTTTTTTTTTTTAGTTTTTCCTAGGTAATCTCAATGCGTGTACACATTATATGTCTACTTATGCAAAGCCAAATGGCTCTGATGAAGAATTGGCACCTCTGCTTGCATTTCTCCTTTCTATGTTATGGTAAGTATTGCGGATGAATCAAAAATTAATTATTTAATGTTATTTCATTTAAAAGTGATATTAAGGTCTTAAGTTTGAACATGTATTTTCATAGCTTCTTTACTGCAGTACATCACGCTGAGGTGAGGATTTCAGATGCAAATATAAAATAATAATCACAGCAAAAGGAAAACTACAAAAAGTTGATTTTTCAAAATTCTTTTATGAAAAAGTGAAAAAAATACAGCCCACAGTCTTGCCCAAACTCTAGGCATATTACAAGAGAGAGTTTCAATCCTTTTGCTATTTTCATGAAAGTCTTAAACTTAAGTGTGCGTATTTTCATTACTTCTAAATGTTGAAAGAAACGAATAATCAAGTCCAGCAACAACAGCAGGAACACAGCTATATTAAGTTCAGTAAGACATGAATACTTGTGGTTTTATATTTGGAGCCAGTTACTTCTACCACAGGAAACACGTAACTGTTGATTTGTTGCAGGAAGAAATTCCTCCAAAACAATGTTGACTCACTACGTTTCTACAAAAAGAAAAAATATCCCCTTACTAATACAAATGAAAGAGTGTAGATTTGCTTTTCAGAACCTTGTTCTCTTGTAGTCCTGAGTCCACATATTTCAGTGAAGAAAGAAAGAAGAAAGCAATCACATCAGTGGGTGTCACCGCTGAAAACTTCTGGTATGTATTCTGTCTTTGTTTCCCATTGATGCGCAAAAACTGACTCAACAGCTTTGTGGTAGAATGCAAAACTTTCAAGAGATGCTGCAACCTAAAAAAAATATTAAAATGGTGGAATGTCAGCATGAAAACCCTTCTGTCTGAGCAGGAGAGGAGGACTTTCAGTTAGAAGCATTAGGTGTTGGACTCTCTTATTAATAGAGGAAACATGGACACTAACTCAATAGTAGAATAGAATTAGTCTTAAAACAATCATCAACTGAGAGCAGTTTGCTAAAGTACTAGGACAATGCAGCAGTACTTGTAGGTCACTGTTGGTAGCTGAGCTCTGTATTGGAAATGAAGATATAGAAGCAACTGCTCTGGAATTTAGTATTTCCAAGCTGGAGGTGAACAGAGTAGGCACACTGATTAATTTGTTAAAATCCATCCTTAGGCCACTTTGAAAATATATGTTAGCCCTGAAGATTGCAAGACTGCAAAGACTACTTCAACCATGGCTGCACAACCCTCTGAAGCACTTACGACCCTGCACACCCAACCATACTTTCTGGGTTAGTACAGTGGGTCAATAGACTCAGTAGCCTGTGAGACAGACAGAAGGGAGGTGGAAGTGACACACACTGCATTTATGGTCAGTCTTAAGGCTCTTTCTGAGAGTGGCACTGATACATTTCAAAGAAGGGGGGAAAAGGGACAACTTGATAATATTGAGAAGATGGAGGAAAAGTTTAGATTCAATGCAAACTTAGACATAAACCTTGTCTGAATCTCACCAAGCTCTTTATTATCATCAGTTTCAATTAGAAATTGGGATGTATTTACTTACCTGGATTTCAGTCTCTGTACTGATATCCCATTCTTAGGACTGACTTTGAAAGTCAACAAACCTCTACTCCAAGCAAGGAAATATTTTTAGCAGCTTTGATACATTTGCACATTTGCGGGTGCTGTGGTCGCTATCTGTGCCACATACCTAGCTGGGTCATAAGCTGTGGCTTTGACAGCTGTCATGAGCTGAAAAAACATAAATCATAGTGTGGCAGCAGCATAAGTGAATGGACGTTTATGAGGATAGGAACAAAATACAAAATGTAATCTTACCCAAGAACCTCTGTTGAATCATTTACTTGGGCCTCATTTCTAAGTGGTTAAATAAAAAAAAGAGGATGAATGTGGTGGAAACAAGAAGAATTTGAGAAAACTTGAGCACAACTGTAATATTTTGTGGCAGTCTAAATCAGCAGTGGTGTCACTGGAAATTGTCTTTGCAAAGGATGCAGGCAAGGAATCCAGACATAGCTGTTCTTGCATGCAAAGTTTAAATAATAGCTACTGCAGCCCATTATATCTGATATATTTGCCACAGTATAAAAAGAGTGTCAAATTATCAATAAAAGAAATCTGAGAAGAAATATTGATTCTAAAAGGTAGTAGTAATTCAGTGTTCATGGTCTTGCCAAGCTCTTCTCTGCATTGACAGACCAAACACGTCACCTGTTGAAGTGATACAGGTAAATATCAGTATGGTTAAGGCTTAGAAGCTCATTAAAGGCCTATTGGTGCAACATTTTGAGGAAAGATGAATGGAAATGTAAAAGAACATGTTCACCATCTTCTCACGTCTTTGCATGTGGATTAAATGCATAAAATGGGTGCGGCAATGTCAAGTTGTTTTGCAGTCTACCATATCTGAATCAATTTGCTCACAGAGAGAGACAAAAATCAAGAAAAAGCATACCAGAGAAGTGGTGCCTATCTAGTTCCTTTTGTAGGTTCATATCCACTCTTCATTTACTTGTTGCGCTCTAAACATTTCATGTGATACTTTAAAGTTTGTGTTCTGTTTGTTTGACCCTGGCTAAATGCCAGGCACCTACAACGTTTGCTCTCTATGCTCTCTCCTGCTGCAGCTATGCAGAGGAGAGAGAAAACTAACACACTGGACTTATGAGTTAAGACTACTGATAAGGAGGACACACGAGAGACAGGGCAAAAGCAGGTGAGAGACTTAAAGTTGCAAAAAAAAAAAGGTGATTTATTAATCTAACAGAGTCAAAGGATAAATCAGAGGTAAAAATAAGCTCTCAAAACATTGTTTCTTCACTGATCCCCCTTCCCTCTTAAGGCACTGCTTCCCAGCTCACCCCCTCCCTCCTTTCTAACTAACCAACAACTCCCAGGCAGGGGCAGGGTGTGGGTTTTTTTCTTAAGTCAGTTTATCACAACTCTTTTACTGCAGACACTGTTTCTCTATTCGCCCCCTCTCTCTATTCAACTAACAGATCCGGGCTGGGGCAAGGTATGTGGCTTTTCTTAGTCAGTCCAACGCCACAATTCTTCTGCTGCAAATGCTGTTTCCCTACTCACCCCTCTCCCTATTAAGGCTATTTCTCAGCTCACTCCCTCCCTCCTTCCTTCTAACCAACAGCTCCAGCGTGGGGGCAGGGTATGGAGGTTTTCTTTGGTCGTGTCAGTCCATCAGGGAGAAGAGTCCTCTACTTAGCCATGGAGTCCCTCCCACGAGAGACAGTCCTCTGCGAACTTCTTTGCCGTGGGTCCAATCTCACGAGCAGCACCCGCCCGATTGCTGCAGTCCGAGATCCTTCTGTCCAGGTTTCAGAATTCCAAGCCAAGGCCAGGCTGTTTCCATCCCGGGAGAAAGGCCTCTCTCTCTCTTGCAGGGCCTTTGCAACTCTCAATCTCTGGGACTCCCACTGGATCACAGCTTCCTGCAGGCATCCACCTGCTCCTCTGGCGTGGGCACCTCCCCACGGGCTGTGGGGGGTTCTCTGCATCCTCTGGACTCCATGGGCTGCAGGAGGACCACCTGCTCCCCCACTGTCTTCACCACGGCTGGCAGAAGGTTTTCAGCTCCAGTGCCTGGAGCACCTCCTCCCCCACCTTCTCCACTGACCTTGGTGCCTCCATGTTGTTCTCCCTCACATATTTTCACCTCCTCCTCCTGCCCTGGCTAAAAAGAAGTGCGTGCTCACATTGTTTTGATTTCTTCTTAAATATGTTTTCACAGAGGCGTAACTGACATCTCTAATTGGCCCAGGTTTGGCCAGCAGCATGTCCATCATCTTCAGAGCTATCAGAGACTGGCTCTGCTGGACATGGTGGAGAAATTTCCGGAATCTTTACTCAGGACATGCAGGAGCTATCTTTGTACCCCACCCTATTCACTGGCAAAAACTGGGCCAGGCAAAACTACCACAACAGTATGCCCCAATTTTCAGTGATAGATAAATGGATTTAATATGTCAACAAATTCTGGTCTTATGGTTTGGGTATGCTTTCCTAATTTTTCATTTTCCTTTATTTTCTGGTGAGTTACATATTTGTAAAGCGACAAAATCTGAAGCATTTGGTCAGACAACAGATTTACTTTTTAAACTCCACCACTTGCAATAAATTGCAGTCTGAACCCTTGTTTTCACTGATATTTCTTTGGATGTATTTTTTCTTCCTATGAATTAAAAAGATCTGCTAGAAAGTTCTCCCTTGTAAAAGTGTCCTCTCCTTCCAGAGAGACTGAGCTGCTTTCTTCTGAAGGTCTCTTGTTCTGCCCCAACCAAACACCTTGAATTGGTGTTTGAAATTAAGTCCCTTGTCTTCCACTCATCTTATGACACATAGCATGTGATGATAGAAGCAGGAGGAAAAAAAACACAAGAAAACTCCCCAATTTTGTTTAAAAATGGAAGTCTAGCTGAAGCACATAAAAGTCAGGTACTCTGGTTCACCATATCACCTATGCCATTGGTGATATTCCCATCGCAAAGCACATCATTAATGTCTCTGAATTAAAAATTGAATTTTGCGGGATAGGCTCCAGAGTTTCCCATTAGCTCTGACTGGCTGCTGTATTTAGAGTTTTAGGAACATCACATCTGAAAAGTTAAAAGAGCATATATGAAAATAATTTAACATTGTAAGTGGAGTGTGTTGTTCAAATGATGATATTTGATGATAGAGAGTAAAACTAACATCAAATACATTAGATAATTCCTCAGATTTTCTGGAAACAAAGCATTTCAGTACTCTGCAATAGTGAGGATAAAAATTATTCCTTTAGTTTCTTTAACAGGGAAAAATATTGCCTTTTGAGAGACACTAGTTATTTTCAAAGAAAACAAAACAATGTATTTTCAGTAAATAGTATCAAATTCCTTTGAATTATGTAGGCATACAAGCAAGCTGCAGTACCTTCTATCCAAGTGTGGGCAACTTCAGGCAGAGTCATGATGTAATGTGAAACTGTTTTAGAAACTACTCCTAAACATTCAATCCAGAGCATGCAATTCACACAACCACAGAATCATCAAGGTTGGAAAAGCCCTACAAGACCATTGAGTCCAACCATTAATACAGCACTCCCTCCATGTCCACTGCTAAATCATGCCCTCAAGTGTATTCACATTTTTTCGAACACTTCCAGGGATGGTGACTCTACCCTTCCCCCACTTCTTCTCTCTTTCTTGGAGCAGCGATTTACTTCAGTACTTCATGCACCAAAATGGCATAAAAACTTAATGTTCACTCTGTAAACAAAAAATGTCTCTTTTTTAGTTTGGGGTCCTCATCTCAGCCTGACACATTTAAGAGCAGTAGAATCATGAATTTCATTTGCCCCAACAGATTCCCTATCACCCATGTATTTTTTGTTGTACAATTGCCCACAGAAGAGTACATAGATGCAATAGCTCATCTCAGGCTTTGTCTCAACCTTAAATGTGCCCTACTAGGATTTGCAATGCTCTTGTCCTCCTGCCTTGGGATACACACAGGCAAAACACACACTTGGTGTTTCCCCAAATGTGGCTGTTCTTAATTCCATTGAAAGCATAGAAAATAGAATTGAAGTTGAACCCTTCAACAGACAAGTTTTAGACAACAATTTCAATTTCAGTTAAATGAAGCTGCAGATTATATCTAAACCAAGAGAATTTTATCTATGCAGTAGCAAAAAATAAAAAGTGAAAATGAAAATTGTGTTTAATATTACTGATGCAGAAAAGCATACTTCATATATATAAATGGTGTCCATGTTTAAATTTAACTGAGAGCAAAATCTGACCTGCATTTGACTTCAAGGCATAAGGACTACGTGTTAGTGTGTCCAGGTTATTTCAGCTCCTTTCTTACTATGAATTTTATAAGACACCATATGCTACCAAGCTCTCTCTAAACTGAATACAGTTGTAAAATAAACATTATAAAACTCTTACATGTAATTATCTATCTGAGTTGAAGTTTTTAAAACTAATTCATTGCCAGAAACAGGTAAAAATGATTGAAATTTAAAGCATGCTTTGTCCATATTCTGCATATTTAAATATCTGAGTATTTAGATGCATAACCTAATGAAATTTATAGCTCCTTAACAGTCTGAACCATAGATTCAGGTTAATTGCAAGTGGGTCAAAGATTGCAGCATAACCTACAAAGTCCACCACTGGAGTATCTTTCCAGTTTGAATTTGTCAGCAATTCCCTGTTTTTTGGGGGTTTTTTGAGAAATGTTCTTACCTGTTCATCTTAAACCCTCTTTTTTCTTTTTTAATTAAAAAAATAATGCATTAAAAAAATCCAAGTAAAACTCTCTGTGTTTTCCTTTCATGACCACTCCAGCACACATACTTCTTGGGGACAAAATTCTTGTTTCCTTTGTCTTCAATATTTTGCACATCATAATCCATTTGAAGCTATAATGCCTGCAGGTTTTGCAAAGATAGTTGTCCCTACATAATGTCTACTTATCATCTTTGGAAATAGATTACTGATGCTTTTTATTGTAGTCTATGAATTTAAGATTCTTCCCTAAACCAGGACTAAGTCTTTGTTTGGATGCTCAGGGCAAGGCATCACCCTGCACCAATATCCTGTTTCTCTCTACGTGTGCATGCAGGTGGTGTGACAAGTGGCATGGTTGTTGCCATTTCTTCTTCACTAGCTATTCACTAGCATAGAAATTCCCCATGCTTCCACTGAACCTGTTCAAGCCAGTGCATATGAAAATACACCCTGTCTTTAAAAATGCACACACAAGAGTTCTTGTCCAAATAAAATATATGTTTTTTGAATTTTTTTCTTGAAGTGTGTTTATATTTGTACCTGGAAAGTATACCTTCTTCTTAAAGAATAGTCATGAATCATACCTACTGAGAGGTTAATTATCTGTTCACTGAACTTTTCCATTATAAAAGTATATATATGTTCTTACCCAAATACAAAAGAGGAAAAAATGTTATTTTATTTATGCTAAAATTTGATATGAGAAGACATTCCAATAAATGTCCTCACCACCGAGACCTTTGATAAAGTATAGGCACTTCTTGTTCAACATTTGGTTGTGGTTTTTTGTTTAGTTGTATGTGTATCAGGTAACTCATCTGTAGCTGTTAGTAAGCTATGTGATATTTATGATTAACATGACTGGATATGATTTGTGCGTTGGAGATTACCTGGAGTTTTGGAAGGATTCTTGTTTTCTTCTTGAAAATCAAATGGCATTCATAATATGTAAAAACAGGAGGAAAAAAAATAATAAAAATACAAATATTACTGATTGCATCTATACCGTAATTTGTAATCATGTTTAAGCATATTCTTAATTATAAATTATAAATTTATTGTAGACAAGGACAATAAAAGTGAACTACCACTCATGTATAGCCTTAGAGGAAAGGACTGGTGCAAATTGCTTTTGTTTCCATTATCAAACGCTGTCATGATCCAATTATCAAGGCTCTTTAGAAATGCCTCTGCCCGAATTAAGGTGCAAATGAGACCATATGCCAGTCAATATTATGGGTTTTATTTGATAGTAAATATGAGAGAGAGAGAAGAAAAGAGAGAAAGAGAGAAGTCGGAAAAGAGGTGGGGAGGACAGAAAGAGAGTGACAGAGACAGAATAAAAGAATATCACCATCCGTGGACCCCAATGATGTTGTGCTGATCCTCTCCAGCTGGCATTCTTGGTGGTGATGGTGCCCCCAGAAAAGCACAGAATCCCATGGGTTAACACACACTCAGGCCAGGTGGCAATGTCCCGGCGTGTCCCCCCAGGGCAGGGGGCAGTCTCTTGCAGCAGACTCTGTTTGCATCACGTGCAGTCCTGCGTGGCAAGGCCGAGGATTTTCGGGGCGCTTTGATGGATTAGGACACCCCCTCTGCTGTCTCTCACGTGAATGTCCCATGGATGTAGCCTGTGGGGCTGGGGGTTCCACAGCTGGGCCAGCTTGTGTAACGGAGGATGGGTGTTTAGTGCCTCTCACCAGAGGTTACACCACTGCACCCAAAACCTCCTCCTCCCCCTTGATTCGGGGAGAAGTCTGTGTAGACCTGGCTTTGTGAGCTGTGCTCTCCCCCCACCCCAAACTCAGCTGGGGATGATTGTCAGTGCAGCTGGTGGATTTGGCCTTTGTGGAGGCATACCTTTCCTTCAGCCAGAGATGACTGAACAATAGCTTTTCCTTTATCTAATCTCTGCAGTTTGACTTTCAGTCCAAAGTCCCAGTCAGGTATCTCCACCAATGTTTCTTTGGTTGTAGCTTCTCTATACAGTTTTTGTTGTAATGAGCTAAACTTACATTAACATTTGAGGCATGAACTATTTCAGTCTCTGACAGATGCAGAGCCAGAAACATGCTTATGCACAAAGAATCTCTCATACTGGAGCTCAGTGTCCTGCTTTTAGCTGCAGACAAAATACAGAAAATTGCAAGATCAGATTTAAAAAAAAAAAAAAAAAAAAAAAAAAAAAAAAAAAAGGCAGCATATTTTCCAAATAATTCATAATCTCCAAAAAGGCTGGTTCCAGAGAAGATCTGCAAATGAGCACAGGATGAGGTTTGTGAGTTACACCCCAATAAAAACCTTAGAAATTGTGAATTCATTGGTACAGTCATAGATTGCTCTCTCTTCACTTCACAAAAGCTATGTGATTATGGAGAACTGATCCTTCAGAAAATGTTTCCTACCTTGCCTGCTCCAATGGGGATAAACAGCTCATTAAGGGACTAAAACTCCTTCCTACAAGCCAATATTTTCAGAACTGGAACCTGTACAGAGACAGCTTGACAAGCATTGGAAGTTGTTTCCTCTTTTGATTGAGTACATCTTCTTCACAATATGAGGAAAGAATTTGTTCTTAAGCATTTTTATGTGGTGCAGACGTTGAGATACTCTGTCAGAGATTTTAAGGTTTGGACAGATTGAAACCTCGTTTGAATTGTCTGGTAGGAAAAAAATGCAGTTACAAACACACAGCTATGGAAACATGTAGCCCATCTGAAGAGTAAGAATTAAAAGCCTAGTTACTTTTACAAAGCTGGTGTGTTTTTACTGGTGTGTTTCTGCTCAAGGCAGCTCTTCAGGAAACACCTTGGGATCATAACTCTAGTTTCCACTTTGTCCCAGGAGCATTTTGGGGTATTGATCAGAGCAGGTTCTGGGCTAGTGCAACCACATTCATGGTGGACATCAGCAATTAGATGGATGTGAAGATGGGCAATTAGAGGCTTTCAGTTTAGACTTCTGTGACTTAAGAAAAGATGTGTCTTGATAAATATGATGCATAAAAATGCCCAGCTCTTCAGGGAGGAAACTGGTGTGTTGCTTAGCAAGAGGTAGACAACTTTACTCTGATACTAGCATGAGGACATGTAAGTATTACATTCCTCTTTTTGACAGTGTCTCTAAGTCTGCCTGTCACCCACTGGCCAGCAAAACCTACTTCTCAGACCCATTTCAGATTGTTTGATCTCCAATACCTTGGGATTAGGTGAACGTACTTGTGGACACTGCAATTTTAAATTCTTGCAGATCTAAGTGTTACAGCTATTATTGTAGGGGATGTATGGAGTTAAACTGGTACTACAAGAAGCATGAATTTTATTATGTATTTTAAACTCTGTGTTTGTGAATTGTTTTCTTCTGAGTGGGTGAATAGTGCTATAAAAAGATACATTATGTTTCAAGATCTGTCCCAGCTTGGAAATATATATATATTTATTTACTGCACATAAACATTAAAAATTTCTTGAAAATATGAAAAGGGGATAATATTACAAAGGATATTTCTCCAGAGGACAATTTTGAACATTATTGAAATAAATTGTTCATGGGCAACAAAAATATGAAGCTTTGTTTCATATAAATCTATTCTTTCTGTCATGACATGTTAATATTAGTCCTACCTTTTTCCTTATGGCATCTGTGTTTGGCACAAGGTACCCTGTCTGAAGTGGCTGCTAACCAGGCCAACAGAAATCATGTATTGAATTTGGATTGGTAAAGTTATGTAAAAAATATTTTTTTAGTTTCATGGAGTTACAGTTAAACATTTTCTGTCCTGGGATATATATTAAACAAAAGTTGTTTTTTCAGTCCAGCAGAAGAAACCTGTATCTCTTTGACCACGTTATGACACTTGCTGTCATATTGTCCCTTTAGTAGTTTTTATTTGTGTGGGAGACATCCCGACCTGTTATTGTATTTAAAATTGCTTTCAAGATCTGTTGTGTGTGTGCTTTTTTCCCCAACTTATATGAATGTATATCATGAATAAAATATGAAATGGTGCATAAATCCTGTTCTGCTATGTGATTGAACAGTTTGGTTGGGGTTTTTTTCTCTCTAACATCTCAAAAAATCCTTGAAAAATCTTAATCCTTGAATACAATCCTTTCACTTCAAAACAAATCCCAAATCTCAAAATTAAAAAGGAAAAACAGAATGTAACAAACTTTAGTAAAAAAAAAAAAAAAAAAAAGGATTTTAAAATGTGAAATGTCAAAGATTTTGTCATTGTCCTTAATTAAGATTTATTCTTACATTTTTTATGGGCAGGCTTGAAACATTACTTATACAGGGAAGAGAGAAAATCAGTTCCAAAAGTCTTATCCCCCAAAACAAACACCATCCCAGTTCCTACTGCTGCGGCAAGATTTGGCCTCTACTCACAAATCTTGCAGAGCATCCTTAACTCTGTAAACTGGACACCCCCAGGAAATCTTCCTGGGCACAGAATTTCAAATATCTATGCTGCAAAAGCAGTGGCTTTTGTTTCCCAAAGAATAGCTGGGTACTACTGCTGAGTTAGAAGGGGATGGAAAAATTTCAGGAAGCCATTTTTACACAATTTACCTGTTTTGGAGGCTTGGAGGGCTTAAGCAAAAGGATGAGGTTTTTTTTTCTTCTTTTTGGCTGCTACAGTGGTAGACATTGGTCCCAACGATCTTAAATCTGCAAGTGTAAATAAATCTATACTATTCATCTGACCCTACAACATGGCCCTTCACTAACATGGTAATTTGATGGAGTAGTTAAAGAGATGTACTTGGATCCTGATGGTGTCACAAAAGGTTTGTATAGATGGGAATCTGGTTCCTTCCACTGCCAGTCTTACTTCCAGTCTGGTGTTTTTCACTGCCAGAATAATCAACCTCAGTTAAAAAAACAAAACAAAAACAAACCCCAAATATCTAAAAATATTATTTTAGTAAGATTTTTTGGCATTGGTAAAATTACAGACTCTGAGTAATAAATAATATTTTTCTATGTAGGTGTTGAAAGCAGAAATAGAAATTTCCCCACCAGTGTTTTCATTTAAAGTGCAAAATTTTGCACAATTCTAAAGAAAATGATAAGTTTCCACTGTACAGATCATATTGTGGTACTTGCAAAATATGTCTTCTAAATTTTTCTTGACCATCATAAATATTTCACATGCTCCTCCAAAGGGACTGGATAATATATAAATTGCTGAGATTGTAACAAAAAAAGTGGTGCGCTGAACAGGAGGTAAAAAGTGTTATTTGGAATGGTGTTATTGTACATTTGAGATATCATAAATGGCTGCTTCTTACAATCATCCCTTGACAAGAAGCTACTTAGGACTATCTGTTCCATGAGGTAAGTGCCTGGGCAAGTAAAAGAGTGAAGGATCTGCCCTTGTCTGGATGTCAGCTGGGCTGCAGGATTCACCTTCCAGTGCACAGCAGTGTGTCTTGTTCTTGTCCTGTGCAGTGGCCAGGCTGTGGGAGGATGACCATGCTCTTCTGCTAAGCTCGGTGTGTGAGGCTACAATATGTTTTAAAATAAGGAGCACACACATAAGAGCTGCTTGTGATGATCAGGCTCCTATCTGTTCGTTCCAGGTGATATTTAGCCAGACAGGGCTGCCACTATAGACTGTCTCTGCTGAAAAACAGGTCAAGAAATTCTGTATTCATCTGCCCCAACAGCAAAACAGCATTATTTAAGTCAGAGGATTTCAGTGTTTATTTTATTGCCATCTAAGTATTTTACTAATTCCCATATTTTTTTCTTTTAGTTTGTGTTGGAATCACACTTTATAGTAAATATTTAGGAACACAACTGATAACTAGCCCACAAGCAGAAAATTTATAAAATCAGTGTGATAAGCTCTGAATATTTTATTGCAAAGTAGCCATACACTTTCTGGAGAAGAGAACAGTAGTTCAAGACATAAAACAAACAGTACCATAGTCACAACTGCTCACTTGAGAAAGCCAGATATGAAGTATCAAAATGAAATACAGCCAGGACCAAATTCTCTGGTTCTGCGAAAATGACCATAAGTTATTATATAGACTCTGGAGCTGACGAACAATTCACAGAACACATACAGTAACATTTATGGCAGAAAACTACTAATGAAGGGAAAAAAAAAAAAGGGAAAGAAGATACACAGGCAGATATGAGAAAAGGCAATTTTTACAAATTAGTGAATTTGAATTAAATGAATTTCAGAAGGCCAAGGGAATTAGATATTAATCATCTGAACTCTGACAGTTGGTTTTCAGAAATCACTGAGAAAAGGGAAATGACAGAAAAGTGAAATTAAAAAGGTATCATTTAATCTACTCTTGAAGATAAACGTTTTAAGGTAGCTGAATAATATTGAAGGGGAAAAAATATTTTAGCAATTGCATGATAAAACAAACAATACAAATGCATATATAAACACTGAGGACTGTCCTGAACACACTGCATACTTTATATTTCATGGTTCAATATTGGCACATTATTCACCCATTTTTTCTTCTATTAATATCAAAGTGAGTAAAAAACATATCAGAAATCTACACTGAGGATTCAATTTTCTTTGACTAAATGTCAACTGTATCCCAAGCTAATAGGCACATTCCAAAAGCTGAGTATATTACTGAATCCATCCTGCTTCTGCTATAGCTGAATTTTCTAGTATAAGATGGTGTCATGGTTTGACACAGGCCAAATGCCAGACACCAATGACAGCTGCTGACTCTCTCTCCCCTGCCACAGCTGGGCAGAAGAGATGAAAAAAGAAATAACAAAGGTATCATGAGCTAAGGATTGGGAGAAAACACTCCAAGGGCAAAACAGGCTCAATTTAGAGGTATAAACTCAATTTACTACTAACAAAGTCAGAGTATGATAATGAGAAGAAAAATAAGCCCTTAAAACACTCTTTTTCTCCCAATCCCTCCCTCCTTCCCACCGATGGCACAGGGAACAGGGCATGGGGGTTTTGGTCAGTTCATCACCCGAGATCTTCCACTGTTCAGGGAGAGGAATCCTTCCCCTGCTGTGCTGGGGGGTCCCTTCCCATGGGACATGTTCTCCATGAGCTTCTCCAATGTGTCTCCAACCTCATGAGCACCAGTCCTCCTGAAACTACTCCAATGTGAATGCTTTCCATGGGCAAACAGTCCTCCCAGCACTGCTGCAGCATGGGTCACTGTTCCACAGGGTGCAGTCCTCCAAGGACAGGCTGCTCCAGCCTGGAAGCAGGGGCCCCCTCTCTCCACTGGGACTCCCACTGGATCACAGCCTCCTCCAGGCATCCACCCGCTCTGATGTGGGTACCTCCCCATGGGCTGCGAGTGGATCTCAGCATCCCCTGTGAACCCCATGGGCTGAAGAGGGACAATCTGCTTCACTGTGGTCATCACCATGACCTGCAGAGGAACCCTGGTTCCAGTGCCTGGAGCATCTCCTCCCCCACCTTCTCCACTGACCTTAGCTGTTATTTCCCTTGCATGTTCTCACCACCTCCTCTTCTCTGGCTAGAAAAAAAACTGTGTCCCACTTAGTTTTGATTTTCTTCTTGAATATCCCATCACAGAGGTGTTACCACCATTGGTCCAGCCTTGGCCAGTGCCACGTCCATCTTCACAGCCTTCAGGGATTGGCTCTGCTGGACATGGTGGAAGCTTCTAGCAGCTTCTCCCAGAAGCCATCTTTGTGACACCCCCACTACCAAAAACTAGACCATGCAAAACCAACGCATATGGTGAAGACAATAATGGGACTTATGTCATGACCACAGAAATGGTCTTTGAGAGTTATTTTCTTTGTGTTATACACAAAACAATATATTCTGCTACAGGACAGTTTTCCCAATAGGTCTGAATGGGAATTTTTAATGACTATTTCACAGAATATGAAAAGGAATAAAAATACCAAACAAACAACCAAAAACTCCCAGGAAATCAATCCTGGGCTTTGACATTTAGATTACGTTAGGAAGTTTACATAATAATGCACTTGCAACCTCTCTATACACTATTTTAATAAATTTTTGGCAGCAGGTTTAGAATATTAATATTAAGTAAATATTCCATTTTCATATGTAATATTTGGAATATTCCATATTCCAAACATTATGAATGTTGTAATCTTAATTTTAAAAAAGAAAATACTAAATTATGTAAAGTTTATGTAGGGATCCCAGCAATACAATGACAGAAGACATTAATTTTATCCAATTATTATTTGGTGAACATTTTTGATTTTGCATTAAAAAGGCAGTCACTTTGGTAGATTTTTCTGGTGTGAAAACAGAATCTGCAGATCCGCATGAAAATTTATAGCTACCTTTGTAAGTATAGAGTAAAATAATACTTTCTGTTTCATAAACCAAAATGAAGGTTATATAGAATTTTTGGACCTTCTAAACATAATTACCAGGT
This sequence comes from Acanthiza pusilla, assembly GCA_036630365.1. Classification (NCBI taxonomy): domain Eukaryota; kingdom Metazoa; phylum Chordata; class Aves; order Passeriformes; family Acanthizidae; genus Acanthiza; species Acanthiza pusilla. Next base: position 9,325,485 of record JAXCHO010000145.1, read on the forward strand.
AGTATGCAGCTGATACAGAGTTATACATGAAACAGTTTTTAGGAGAATTAATCAAGGTATTTCTACCATGCACTATTAAGTACTACTGATTAGTTTCCTGTCTTTATATGCACATGTATGAAATAAGTACCTAAAATACTGCTCTTCATTGTTCACCATACTTAAAAAATCAGTTACGTCACATACACATGAGAATCTTTCAGCTGAAAAGAGACTGACACTAACTGTTTGAAATACACTGCTTTTTTTTATGTGTGGAAAAGGTCTGACATAATAGTTCCTATGTAATAGGATCCTATTGTACTTTTAGTAGCTCTGAGCAACAATTATTTAAAAAAAACAGTTTAGGGCCAGGAATGCACTAACAAAATCTCTCCTATCTCATCTTGTACAAGAACCTCAGGCTGTGCTGTTTCCTGTGCAGCTTTAGTATTGCAGATAACTTTTGCCAATGGTCGTAATAATTATGGCTGCATGAGATGGTAATAACCTACATTTGCACTTTCAAGTGGGAACATTTTACTGTAATTTTATTCACTCTCAAAATTATAAGCCTTTCATTATTGACAGACTTTGCAGAAATAGAATTGCATTGTTATCCTAAACCCAGATCTCCTATTGCATGGAGCAGAATAGATCAAGCATATGCCTTAGACAATCTATTTTTATGCAACCTTTTGTATGTAAATAAGGACACCAGTCGTGAAAAGCGTTAGAGTCATGGACAGTAAGATTGTTTAATTGTTGAGCAGATAGGAAGAAAAGAGAAGTTAAAAACTGAATATCAACATGTGTCAAACTTAGTAAGGATTGTCTTAATAGACAAGAAAAAGTCAGTCCTTGAAGTCCTGTAATTCATGGTATTACTATTATAAAAGTGTTGCTAACTTTTTTGTGTCTGTAAGAAAGAAAGTGAACAGCCACTATACACTTAAAGTTTAGTCTTCCTTGTCATTTTTGTGGAGGAATTTTCACTGCTTGATTAAAATCTGAGTTCTCTCAATATTTCTCCAGTCCCCGTACCTAGACGTTTGATCACTTTAAGATATTATCTCCAACATGTAGTACACATGGGATGCAATAGCCATGTCTTTAACACCCTACTTATGTTCAGTTTCCCATGTCCAAATTTTATCACAGTATTTAATGTCTATGATGTTCATATTTATGATACATTGCCTGTGAAGATGCTTCTGCAGCATGTTGTAATGATATGATGTAATTTATTCTACTTCGTTTTTTTTTCAGAGAGGACCTTCTAAATGAGAAACCAAAGACAAACAGCTTTGCCTCAATCTTTCCTTCACTTGCCTTTTATGGGATAGTCTCTTTCTTTTGCAAGTGTAAAGGAGCTTGATTACTTTTCTTTAGCACTGGAATTTGGGAGCATCCAGTCTTCAAACCAACCCCTAGCATAATTAAAACTGCTCCTGGCTTTTGTCTCTATGTCATTCTAAGTTGGTTATGCACTTTTCAGGCCAAAAACACAGTCCATTCCTTTCCACTCATCTTGAGATTGGCTAGGATTCTAATTATTGATTCCACCTTCAAGAACAAAAATTTTAGAGATATCTAGCCTAACTTACAGGCTATGATAATTTTACACAGATTTTCATAGATGCTTGCATATTATAACACAACTTTACATTGTCAGCTTTCTTGTGTTTCTTTTTCCTCCATTCTTCCATCTTCTTTATTGTCAAAGGAGTCACTTGCAACGTTAATGTAGAGAAAAATCTAAAGCCACAGCATTCATGTAATTTATTCCATTTGCAAAATGCTTTATATTTACTGTCTTTTTCATAGAACATTTCTGTAAAGTATAGTAGTTAGAGAGAAGTGATCTGATTATGGCTAGGCAGAAAGTCAGTGGCAAGAAAAGGTCTGAAAAAGATTGTTAAATACAGCTCTGGTGTCTTTACGCCACATTATATCTCTTACAAAGCTCAAAAGAGAAAGATATTACTGAACTAATGAACATCAAGCTCCTATCTCCTAATTTAGACAAGACTTCTAAAAAATTGTCTGTAACTTAATTCAGTGAGTCTCTTTACATTTAAGACATTATAGATTGCTCCAGGATACTGTGATACTCAAAACTCTACATTTTCAAGTAGGCATCTGCTGAAATAAACTTCATAGACTAACTTCAGAAAGCCTTTGTTTTCAGTTGTTAAGGGAAATTAGAACAAAGCCTCGGGTCCTAACCCAAGCAGCTTTTGTAAAGTACCAGTTTTTTCAAAGAGGGTTGCCTTTGGAAGAGCTCATAGACCCACTCATGGCTGGAACAGATCCTGATATGTCCAGCTTTGCTCTAGATGGCATCTCACTCTGGTCTTTGGTGGTAGAAGATAATGGAGAGACCAGGATGTAGTTTCTCTTCAGGCAGAGAGAACGTCACAAATACCTTGAAATACCCCCTTTTCCTGAGGAAAAACTAAATGTAGCAGAAAAACACATGCACCCCTGTCATGTTGTCTGGCTACAATACCTCGAATAATATCTGCCACATAGTGTAACCCTTTGTCCTCAAAGCAGTTTCTGCAAAGACAAGGAGATCTACCTTGGAACCACAGCTATTATATTTGGACAGATACCGTGTAATTTTTACTACTTTCTCGCCTCTGTCATTTCCTCAGCAGCATGGATTGCATGTCTTACAACAACAGGTTTCAGGAACAAACTGTTTTTCATCTGACTGGAGGGGCTGGGTTATTTTTGAGAGGAAAATGTCTTCTGGGGACCATGCCAAAATAATCCAAAAACCTCTTTCTTCTAATCTCATAATCTCACTCTGGAGTCACTACCACCAAGCACCCCTTTTTCCCACTCTAAAAAGTTTTCTGAACCTCATCACCTTAGAAAAGAAAGTGGTTTTTCTTCAGTTTTGGGATTTTTAAATTTGGATAAGCTTCCAAGTTAATCTCCAAACTTTTTCTAATCATCGGTATTATTAAAACTGGTTTTATATTTAACAGTGTCAGCTAATGTAATGTAATCCAGTTAATGCAAGAAATATTCCATTAATCCTACTTGATGAGGAGTGGGGGGGGCAATTAACCATGAAGAGGGAATGTTGGCTTTCTGTGATAACAAGAAGTGTCAGGTAAGAAAAAGAAAAAAAATGAAAAAAAAACTATATAATGAATTATGGAAGGACGGACAGAGAGGATATTGTTAAAAGTAACTATATATTTTCCTCTCTTTTCCTTAACGCATACCTCATAAAAATAATTGTTGTTTGCAACAAAAGAGGTTATTTTTCCTTGTAGATATGCAATGCATTGCTAGGTTCACATTTATGTTCATGTGTTATATTCCTAACTTTCCAGCCTAGCTTATTTCCCAGAAGCAAGAAGAAAAAAACATACTCAGAATTTACATATTGTGCTTATGAATTAGAGTAGCTGTCTTAGAAATGCTCAAGGGAGCTGGAAGTCATGAAGACACATATACACACATAATGAAGTAAGAATTTTTAACTGATATATCTGTTCTTCACTTTTATAGAGACATATTCTGCTTTCAGTTAAGACCTGTTATTAAAAAATATTCAAATATGTGAATGCGAAGATAAAGTCTGACAGACTTTCCACAGGTTGTGGTGCATTCATACAGTACTGTCTATATCACTTTTTAATTAGCAGTCCAAATGCGGTGAACAGATTGTACAGTGTACTACATCAGCCTGGCTCCTACATTTTCTATTTACTCATATTCATGTTTAAAGGACCCACTTCCAAGTAGGATTTTTCTCATTCCTCTATTCTCCCCAAAACTCAGGCCATCAAGTAAATACCATTTCATTTGCTGGCAGCTGCTGGCTTTGCCAGGTAGCTGAAAGGACATTCAAGTCTACTGTTTAATGCATTTTTCCATACCTGTGACGAGAAACCAAATTGCTGCTAGCAAAAATGCCTTAATCATTAATCAAAAATAAGTTTTAAAAGCATTTAATTACACCACCAGTGAGAAATGTCCTTCTTTATTAGTATCTTTTGAATCTGTATTAGAAGTACCTAAGTACTAAAATTATAGTGGACAAAGGGCTTGCTTTATTAAATGGATTTAACCCGATGATTTTTCCATGTGTTGAAGTGAGCAAAAGAGGGAAAAGAATTAATTTATAGTCAAGATACTGAGAGTAAACCATACTTGCTTCTGAATTCAATATTCAAACAAACAAAAAAAATTCTGTTATTGCACATTTCTGACTTGCTTAAAAATGAATGGGTTGATCCGTCTGCTTTTGCACAGAATAGAGGAAGGGCAAATATTCCTCAAAAGTATAATCAAACTATTTTTTCCTGGTGAGAAGAGAAGGGTTAATAATATGATCCTTTGCCGTTATCCAGTAAAGATTTCTATTGTATTCAACAGCCCATTTTTACCCAAGAGATTTAGTTTGATTTATGATATATTAGAAGATTTGTAGCTGAGAAGTTTAGAATATATATTTTGAAGATCTTTTAATCAAAATATATATATTGAAAATCTTTTCAGAGGACTACTTCTTTGATAGTAGAAAAAGGTAATGCTTTTTAACTTCATTTTTAAGGTGATTTAACCTATTTAAATCTTGTAAGACTTTTAAAAGAAAACTGAAATTAGATATGTTTAGGGTTAGAAAAATCAGATTGAGTAATTCCATTTCTCTCCCTAATCCTCAACAGATTTTCAGACTTGCAGCATTTCATTAGGTCTGGAAATTGGCTGACAGGAGTTTGAAAATTAGATTATGACTTTAAGATATATCCCTTCATTACCTTCTATGGAACCACCTTCCCCAAGAGAAACTCATGAAGCATTTATGAATTATAGGAGTCGTGGTCCCTCTGTATTTCTGCTATAAGGGAGAACATGTAGGCTGCTCTGTCTTCTTCAGGGTCCATTGGTTTCAGTGAGACCTGCCTGTGCAGAACCAGATCCAAATGTCACGCATTTCTAGGGCCAAGTTTCATCCTCATTTAAAATTACATCCTTTGGGTGTACTAGTAAGAGCATCACCAAAGTGAATCCAGTTATCCTTAACTAATTAGGTGTTAAACAGCTTTCTCAGGATGGAATTTTGAAAATCCAGTTCCACAAAAATACTTTCTAATCATTTTTCACATATGCTGTATTCCTTTACCTACTTTGGGACAAAAAGAATCAACAGACTCCTTTTATTTTCTGCGAAGGATGCAAATATGTCAAAACACCTGTAAGAGACCAATATCTCACTCTATTACCACTAATTCAGTCCAAAGTAAGAGTAAATCTATACTAGATGCCAGGAACAAAGGTGGTTTTTTTTCAAAACTATATTACGATGTTCTCTTAATTAGAATCTTTTTAATAAAAGCTGGATAAGCCAATATTTCAGAACTTCATGTTACCTACTAATGTTGATATTTCTATGTCTTCCCTCTTGTTCACCATGTTCCCTACTTTCCAAAGGATATAGGAATTGTTCTGTGTTTCCAGGAAGGCACAAACTATTCAAGACAGCTGACAGTAATTATACACGTGGCCAACAATGACAAACATATCATTTAAAAAATGCAAGTACCAATTTTCACCCTAACAACTGGTATTGTATGCTTCCATTCCATGTGTATCCACATTTGATCTTTCCAGTTATATTTCATTGAGTAAGAAAGGCCTGTGTCATATTACATTTCTGGTGCTTTGTGCAGTTAAGTAGATGGAAATGGGGAAAGATGGTTAGGTTTTGTGGTGCGTGGTGAAAAGGGACTCAAAATGGCACCAAAAAAAAATAGTCTCACTCTACCCCCCAACAGTGCATATAAAATGCTTTGATTCAAAACTTAAAAAGTAGGTCCCCTGGATCTAAAATACATCTAAAAGGTGAGGTCCTCTGAAACTGAGCTCCAGGAACCTGCTGATGCTATGAAGATGCAAAGCAGAGTGCAATGGTGCTTACACTTCAGCCCTGTAGCAAAGGAAGACAAAAGCAGCTGTGCTAGCAGCTCAGCAACTACCCCAATGAGCTATTTGAAAAGCCAGCTGAAAACTGCATAATTTATAAACACAGCATTCTTCCCCAGAGATCTTAAAAGAAGTCCCAAATTTCTGCGACTGGCAGAAATATCTTAGGAGATAGCAGCACTCCACACTAATGTTTAGAGGTTATAGAGACAAATTTTTGAATCCCTATTACTTAAGATATTGTACAACTGAGTCTAAAGAGGCATTTTTGAAAATAGCTCCATCAGAATTCCAAAACTTAGATCTTTTTGTTAAACCTCTGTAGGAGCCTATTTGCATGCCTAGGCAGCAATATTCTTTGTTAGCCGTTGCAATAAGGGCACTGTAGTTGCACTGCATTGTATACACTCACTGGTGAAATCTCTGGGAAATTAGCTTCAAATAGAGAGGAGGTATTAAATCTATACACAGAAAAAAGATTAGAATTTTGTCAATCTTCTCATTTGGTAATACATGTGATTAATAATTCCTGAATTCTCACGAAAACATTTAGAACCCTGCATATCAGACAGCAAAGCTACTGCAATAGCACTTAATGAGCTTTTACAAGTCAGATGAAGCCAAGTGCCGTGTCTCTGAGGCAGGTAAGTCTAAAATCAAAATTCAGTTGTTTTAATATATTGAATGTGCAAATTAAAGTTACGGGGCAGGTGAAAATAATTGCGCAATTCCATCATTTGACTTCGACTATTCTATAAATCCTCTGTGCACTATAGCCATTTAAAAAATATTGTTTGGGCTGAATATTTTTACAGCTTAACACAGACATTATATGATCTTCCCACATTTTGTAATTACTTTAAAAAGCAGGAATTTAATGTATTGTACCAATTGCAGGCAAGTTCTTTGCTTCAGTCACAGTTAGCACACTTTCTCATTGATCACTCACCATGCTAATGTAAAGTAAAATGTAAATAGAAGGTGCAAATCTGGTGTTCTTCCTTACAATTCAACTTCTTAAAAGCAAGTGCAGATGATGAAAAGGACCAGCAGGGTAACCTTGCTAAAAGAGGGTTCCGAGCCATATCACAAAGTCTGAGTGTGTAGAAGCTATTACAGCTTCCTGGGGTGACAGAGTATTCTTGAAGAGACTGTGGGGAAGGACAAGCCCTGGCTGTCCTGCCTCTTGACAGAGGAAATAAATCACCCTGCACACTTGAGGATACCTTTCCAGGCTGCATGCTGGGAACTTCATTACACAAGCTGTGCCACATATTACTATGCATATTGCCACTGATTGGACATAGCCTCAAATCCGTAGCCTATTTCTGTCATAGTCTTAGGGGGAAGGAATCTGTTTTCTGCTTAAACAGATAGTGACTTGGAAAGGAAAGGGGAAGGAAAAGACACTGAGCAGCCAAGAGTTCTTAGTGAAAAAGATCCCCTTGACTAATGATATGTCTAATCTGCACTAACCCTGCCTCATGGTGCATGAAATACAGTCATATTGTCATGGTTTTCATATCCCCTTTGATCTTAATGCAATTGTTGTCAAAGTGAACAGCTACTTGCAGAAATCCTGGCTTCATTAGGAAGATAGAAAGTCCTTCCTCCAAGAGAGCTTTCTAATTTGTCCTTGTTTTCATATTTCTAAATGTTTATAGGGCTTATCCATGCCTGCCAATAACTGCAGTAAAATATTAAAATAAATTTGCAAACAAAGAATTCATTAGCATTATGTATGCTTCTAACATATAATCCTAATGCTAATATAACTTGGAGAGGTTGAGTTAAATTTCACTATATACATAGGGGTGAAGCTGAGACAGGAATATATGACTGAGATTTACACGGCAAAGAGAGAGAAAGGCTGCCAACAAACCAATCAACACAAGGAGATAGACATTTCCTTGTGATACCTGCCTTTTAAGGCATCAATCCACCTGCCACAATGGACTAAACTGAAACATATGAGGAAATTCTCAATTCCAGCTGCCTTTGTAACCCTTTTCCTAAAGGTTACTCCCTTGCCAAACCCAAAGTGTCTCATGAAAGGCAATGCTGGCAGGTCAGTACACCTCCCCTTCTGATGTTCCTCCCACTTAGACACTAAATACCAGCCAACACGTCTGCTTGCCTCTTTGCCCACCATCACACCCTCCTGCTTCCCAACTCAAATTAGAGGTGATTTTATTAATGGGTAATTTTTACCTTGTATTAAGTGTCCAACAATTTTGGTCCACCATGTTGATAAAAAGAACTCTAAATGGTTGTCACTTATCAATTGGTTGGAATCACAGTGGTTACTGTGATTGGTATTGTCATCTGTATAGCCACAAGGTAAAAATAATGAACTAAAGAAAACAAAATTAACGAAGCAGGCATACTGTGAACTGAGCACAAATATATTGGATGTGAGATTTCACTAATTCAAGATACATTAGGAAGAGAATAGGAAAAACATAAATGGTAAATAAACCATGACATTTCTTTCATGATAAAAGTAAACTGTGCCTTTTTTCTATAATAAAGGTACTTTTACTGAAAAGGCTCTTATTATCTCCATAGAAGTCGTGCCAGTGTGACAGGTGTTAAATATATGTATATGTATATGTATACGTATATGTATATGTATATGTATACGTATACGTATACGTATATGTACATGTATACAACATATACATTTTACATGTATATGTACAGGTATACTTATATGTTGTACATGTATATGTATATGAGTATGTTCCTATGTATATGAGTAAGTATAGGTATACATATATGTATATGTGTATGAATGTATGACAGTGTGTAATATATGTACACATATTTTTATAGATGCTTTGCCATCAAAACTCGTTTTTACAAAAAAACTCTGTTCTATAGCAAATTTATGGAACATAGAATTCTGTTATACACAAACCCAGAAGTAATATTTACCATATCTTGCAGAAGAGTAAGAATTTAAATAAATAGTTAATGTTTTCATTTACTGGACAACAAAATAATCTTAAATGATTTTAAGTTTTGCGTGGCACTCCTGCAAATAAGGAAAATGGCACAGATATGTCAAATACAGCATAATTGTTCCTTCCTCCTAAGAAGGTTACAGTAATGGTGCCCAAGATGGCTTTGATGAAGTTTTGGTAAATATCAGGCAAATCTGCAATGTGGTAGGAGGCTTTCAGGATATTAACATGATATCCTAGTTCATGTTAGGAACGCTTCACATTAAAATAGCTTGTCCATCAATAGGTATTAAAAAATCTAATCTAGAAAAATCCTTTATATCACTAATACAAGGCTGACTCATAAATCATGTCCATTTGCAAGGGAATTGCTGCAATCTTGCATACAAGAGAAAGAGTGGAGCTCTAAGTGTCATTAACTACATCATGTAAAACTTCCTCTTTACTAAGTCACCACAGACTAACTGTAGGTAAAAACACATAAATCGATTTGCATTCTCTGCTTGAGAGGAAGGATTAATTAGGCTCCCCTTATTGCAATGTGTTAAACAGAATGGTTTGTACGCAGAAATGTTACATTTCTTCTTGTTTACTTAAATAAAAATATCTGTCTGTCCTGGGGTGACATTAGGAAGCTATATTATTCTTTACTTACCCGCTTAATTCCCACAGCTACTGTGCCTTTAAGATAAACCTGCCGGAGCCGGGGTCAGTGGAACGGCCACTGAACGGTCGGTTCAAGTGATCCCACACGTGGCAGCTCAGTTCTACAGCCCACGGACCCGGGGGATGGGGCTGGAGCCAAGGTTGGTCCAACCAAACCGCACCTGCAGGTGCCACTGAAACGGCTCGGTCCGACGGCCAGGAGAGAGATGGGGGATGGAGAGAGATGAAGGGGTCGATGGCTCTTGGAGAGACCTTGACGCTGCTGTCTACACTGCTCTTCCCTGCTGCCTTAGGAAAAAGGTTTTGTTTGTTTGTTCTTTTCCTCCCCGTGGCCTCCCTATCTTCCTTCCCTCCTCTCCAGCCTGGGGAGCCTGTGGGGTGGCCCTGGTGCGGTCTGAACTCCAAGGAAGGCCACGCCAGCGGGTGAAGGGGCAGAACCACCAGATTCCATCAGCTTCGTGTGCTGCGAGGAGGAGGACTGGCATTCAAGAGTCAATGAGGTTTCTTTTTCCATCTGCCCTCCTCTAGACTGCTGAGTGGACTCCCCCTTCCTAGCGACTGGGGGAACTGTTATCGGCTCTTTGCGGGCGCCGTTTTCCCTTTTTTTCTTTTTTCCTTTGTTTCTTCCTGGTTTCATTTTGTTAATAAATAGTTCAGTTTTTCCTGCATTAATAAATAGTTCAGGTTTTTTTTCCTACTTTCACTTGCTTCGGTTAATTTATTTCACTGGGGGAGGGAAGAGGGAAGCCCTTTTCCCCAGGGGAGGAGGCTTCCTCCCAGAGTGCTTCCATCCCAGAGTGCTTCCTCCTGACACTTTGTCTCCAAAACTGAGACACTGTCCTAAGACAATTCTCTATTTCTAATGAGTGTGGCATGTTTAGAGTATCTGAATATCCCACGTGCTATTACAAAGTTTTTCCCCAGATGAAGGTTTAATAATTTCACTGATGTCTGTGGATGTATTTCCTATGCTATTCACTAGACTAAACAAGATCGAGATTCTGATGTATGCTCTTTCCTCATTAGCATCGAAAGATAAATGCTTTAAGAAGAAGCCTCTTCTGTGTCACACAATATTCCACTCACTGCTGTCTGCCTCTCAAGTAGATAGACAGCCATCCTCTTTTGATATGAACTAAGTAAGGAAAACAGCTGAGCACAGGTAATTCCACCAGTTTATAAATGCATGTTAAGTGCTAGAAAAGGTGATTTCTCTAAACTTTCTCTGACTGCCACAAAGCGGAAGATCCTTAAATTCAAAAGGTGACATTTGTTTCACTAGCTTGTCTTAATTCCCAGCCATATCTTTATCCGTAGAAGAGAGATGCAAACTCATCTCTTTAGCCTAACAAACTTCTGAACGAGACGTTCTGAATGAACATTTAGTGATGCAAATTGATTAACTACAAACATGCTCGAATTGTGATTACTCTTTCTAAATCCGTAAGTAGGCACTAGCTCACACAGGTACATTTTTCTGCCTGCACCAGCTCTTCAAATGTGACCCCCGTGCAAGTCTTTTGAGTTGCACACTTCTATTCTACCTGTATGTTCACTGAAATAGAACTGAAGTAATAACACATCAAAATTAAAAATAAGTTGTGCAAGAGACTGACAAAGAGAAGAATAAAAGTTATAGAGAAGCTATAAATAAAATACAAATTAATAAAAGAAAAATTCCTTCTCTACAGAAATGAATCATGATCTGTTAGCACAAAAAATGACTCAGTGTGGTTTAGAGTGTTGATCTCTCATGACTCAGCCATGAAATTGTGACAGTAACAGAGTTGATCAGGAACCCTGAATCACACGAGAGCAAATAGCAATGCAATCTTTATGCAAGAGTCCAACTACAAATTGAATTTAAGAAAAATATCTTGCACTCTAGAAAATAAGTATTTGCAAATCAATTCCACATGTAGATGCAAACAATGCTCTGTCAGCCTTAAAGGTAAGATTAACCTTAAATTAATTTATTCTAAAGTTGTAAGAATATATTTTCTTCCTGAAACTTCTGCAGAAGTGTTGCAATTTTTTTGAGTGGCACTGACCACTACATACTCAAACTTATTGTGCAGCCTTTTTTTGTCATAATAGAAAATAACAAACACCAAGCTGTCTTCAATTTCAAAGTGATTCTTGCATGAACTATTGCAACTGTAGTATAAGTAAAATAGAGCAAATAGCATAATCTTAGTTGATTTTGTATATCACGGCTCTCTTCTCTCAGTACATTGGAGAAAAACTACAGACCGATTTTTTCTTTAAGAAATGTATCATGTCACACTTTGTCATGTCACACTTTGTAAAAGCAAGTATTTTCTTCAGTCCTAGAACAGCTTAATTAATATTGATTCATTAAAGAAGGAAATGTTTTCAGCTTTACACTGGGGTAACAAAGAAGGCAAGGAAAACAATCATGAAGAGCTTTGTAACAACATGTGAGTAGGAGGGGCGTAATATGCTACAAATGCCATTGCAGATAATATTTTGCAGAGGGTAAACAAAGATTTGTGCGTTTGTTTTATTGAAAAATAACAATATTTTTATGAACTAGAACTTAAATATACATGATTCAGCTAGAATAAACATAGTTTTAGAATTGTCCTTTCTGCATAGTAGTATAGATGGGATACTGTTTCAATTGTAAGGTAGTTTTGAAGATCTGTGCTCCAATTCAATCCAATATTTTGTCAAGGTAACATAAGTAGTAGATCACCTTAGCTGTGAATTTCCTGAGTTAAGCCTTGAAAATTTACAGGGGCAAAGATTCCTTAGGCTCTCAAGGTCACAATGTCAATATTGCACTCCTTCCCTGCAAAGAAGTTCTCTGTGATGTCCAATATGAACATCTCAGACTACAATTTGTGGTCATTTCAGCAAGTTAGTCTTGCACTACCTAGTTGAGTTGAAAATGTCTTTGAAACAGAATTCTGCATTAATAGTTTTCTGGGGCTATTAGAGCATCTCTGTGCATTCTTTCCTCCAGAGTAAACAAGCCCAGCTCAACATCTCACTGAGCAATCTTTCCAGGAATTGGGGAAGGGACCTCTGGTTTTGGGCTCACCACTCCTCCTAATTCTGTATGGTCTACAAACCTGCTGAGGGTGCACTCTGTCATCAACTGCAACTAATCATTAAGAAGACCTCTTGGGCAATCTCTTTGTCTGTTAGCTGGATATTTGTCCATTGCTACAATTCACACCTGACAGTCTAGCAAAATTTTAATTCACCTAGGTCTTCTTATCAGTTTTCCTTTTACAAATGAATGTTTTGGGAGGTGAGGTAGAGGTAGAGATCATCAAGTATTTTCTACTTTGTTCATGCAGCTACTTGATTGCAGAAGGCAATCAAATTGAATTAGCACAATTTATCTTCGGAAAATGCATGCTGACTATTCTTGATTACTTTTCTTTTATATAACATTCTTAGAAATTAATTTTAAGAGGACATGCTTTCTCTCACAGTTCTGAAGTGAGGCTCTCTTCCTCTCCTCTATTTCCAGAGACAGAAGTTTACGCTATGTCATTGAGACTTCTTTTAACCACTATGGTGAATCCAGTTTGCCCCATGGATTTCAAAGTGTGCAACTTTGGTGCAAGCAGCTCTTAGATCTTAATTGCCCTTCTGCTGCCTGCCCCTTCTTAACTCTGCTGCTATGTGCAAAGGAGGAGGAGATGTGGTTGCCTGCAAAGACAGTGCAAAAAAGGCAGCAAAAATGGAAAACTAGCATGGGGCTAGAAGGGTGAAAGCATGAACATAGTCTCTAAGCTGAAAAGCTTACACTTTGTTTACTCTTTTTATTACATTGGGTTTGAATTTGCATTTGTAATGACCAACAGCAAATTTCTAAATACTCAATTGGAAAAATTTCATTTGGTTTCTGTCACAAATTTACACACATTAAAGATGAAGCATTCTATGCATATATTTCAAATTGTTTTACTCACCTATGAATGACAGCTCAGGAAAGACTAATGAGTTATCTTTGAAGGCTGCTCAAAGAGCCCTTCCTTGCATTTTCCAGTACTTTTAGATGTATTGACTCCCTTGTGTTTGTAACTGAAAGCACTTGCTCTCTCACAAGTACTAAGCACTCGATATTAACAAAAAAAGGGAAAGGGAATTAAATTAATGGACTATTATATAATTGCTTTTTTGTGAAAAAGAGGATTGATTTAATTTTCTCAGCATGACACAAACATATTGTCATTGCCTAAGACATAGCTTTCAGTTTTGGCTAATAGAGTAAAGAAAATTTTCTGGTGACATTTTTTCTAAAACTAAATGGTAGCGTGACTAAACTTCTGCAAAATAGTGGAAAACACTGTTTTACATTTACAAAAACATTTACAAAATCTTCTGATAAATATTATTCCAACATACCATTGAGATTGCATATTTTATTGAAACATTACAGGACTATTTCATTTACACATGCAAGATGCAACAAAAGTCATTCCCTTTGCACAGTCTGAGCACTGAACTATATGAAGGAGAAGTGCTAAATGTTATCTTGATTTGCTGGAAATCTATTTCATTACTTTTATAAGCATGTTGGAACCCACGGACAAAAACTTCTGTCCATGAAAGAGAGAGGTCCCCAGGAAAAAATATGCAACCCTAAAAAAACAATAAAACCCCCACACAACCACTACCCTCCCCCCAATAAAGCATAAATCACCCCAATCCCCTTAAGTCTAACCTACAAAAAACATGACAGAGTAAAATAACTGGTCATTAAAATAAATTAGGCTTCATAATTGGAACATGTACTAAATGCGTTCTTCCTCTCTAACTGCAAAATAAAAAAAGGTCCAAGATACATTTCATACATTCACTTCTAGTCTACACAGCAACAGTCCCATGCTTTTACCTTAGTGGTGCAGTCCAAAGGAAGCATATTTCTCCTAGTACAATGACTCTTGCAGCATTCATCCACAGCATGGACTGGAATTTCTCCATGAGAAATTGACATTGCTAGAGAAGTTGTTCCACTTTACCACATCAGATGATCTGATTTCAACTGTGATTGTCTCCATTGTTGGCACTCTATATTGCCCTTCTTTCTTCTAACACACATCCAATGGTCTCAATGTTTGTCAGTGTGGAACTCTCGTATAATCCTCACTAATGTCCAGACTGAGATACAAAACAAGAGTTTATTCATTTAGAGAAATTCCCATCTAATCCAGTCCCACTCCCTCCTTTTTAATTTACTTCAAAACAAAATAAAAAGCAAAGGTTGTTGGCAGCATGGTTTTGACTCTCAAATTTGCCAAAAAATTACATGGACCAAGGGGAAATCAAGATTTCCTTGCAAGTGCAAGAAACTATGTTGCTGCCCCTTGATATTAGAAGTAACAGTTCAGACTTAATGTTTTTAAAGTATTGTGGATTATTTGTTTCATTTTGTACATCTGCTGCAATTACAAAATATGCTACAAGAAAGGTACACTTCGTCTCAGGACATCAACACACCCAAGCATCAGAAACAATCACACAAGAAAATATTGTTACTTTAATTCTAAGCTAATCAGTTTGATTCCTGTTCAGCTCCTGTGCTCTTCCTAGAACAGTCCAGAAGGGGAAAAGAAAGGATCATACCAACTGAATGTTTTTGTTACTGTGTTCAGACTGTTTGGAGATGTACGGATGTATCCATGCCAGCAAATCGCACACTTGGTGTTGACTTGAAAAGTAATAGTTGGGTGGATTACAATAGCCACCCTCTTTGCAGCATGGTCTGTTTCACACTGAAATTGTTCGGGTTCAGGCACACCACACTCCCCCAAACAATGTGACAAAACAACAGTAAGAGTAAATATATGACTGGTGCTGATGCTTAAAACTTTTGCTTTTTATGTATCTGTAGCTTTATAGATTTTCAATATTTAGCTGTATATTTTCTAACACTTTAGCATAGTAGTTGCATTTTCTCACATATGATGCTACCTTCTTGGAATTCTGTTTGGTCTTGCTTTTTAGTCTAGCAGGGACACTTTGTTTTTCACCATATTATAGACATAATAAAATGTAGGACTAAAAGATCTAAGGGGGGTCTAATGGGGCAGAACCTGAAGGAAATTACTTAATCAACTATTCTTCTAACTGGACGAGATTTATTACATATACTAATTAGTTAACCTTATAAAAGTTGTATGAATCTGATTCCATGTGTGCCCATAGCCATGGAGGCACCTGGAAGCTTCCACTAAAGACCTGCTTTTATGTTATCTATATTAATATTTTCTGGAAAGTGTTTTTACTTTCTCAGTTCCAACAACAGTGTCTTCCCAAGTTAAATTATTATCATCATTATTACTTACAATATACCATATAATAATTAACAAATAATTATTATTCAGAGACTTGTGATAGTATTTCTGCACATCATGGCACAGTCTGCTAGTAAATATATCTATTTCATTTTTCACCACAGCAATAAATACTGCTCCAATTCTTTCCTAAATAGAGTAGTAGACTGCACAGATTTAATCCCTTTCAGTTGCTGTGACTGATCCTGTAATTAAGCAGGAGGCAACCAAATTTTAAATGTAAGTTAATAATTAAAAGTTACTGTTACCAAAAAAAAAAAAAAATACTGCATCCTCTCATATGCATAAACAATTTTGATTTTTATAAAAAAGAATACGTTCTGGATCTGACTTTCAATTGTGATTTTCATGTATGACTGCAAGGTGACAAAAAATTATCCATCATTTCTGATTCCTGACTGTAAAAGACCTAGAAGATTAGGAAGAGTTTAAGCTACCACACCAATTAAAAGACATTTGTTAAGATTCTTGGATAGTCCGGCTACAGTGACTGTGAAGTGTTTTGCATCCATATTCTTTGTTTCTAATGGCATTATCCTTGGTATCAAAAGCAAAGCACCAAAAGGCAACTCCTTGGTAGACACATGCAGCCACAAATGCATTTTTTTTCTCAGAAAGACAGAAAGTTTAGTAAGTTCAGCTACAGTGAGCCAGTCACTTTATTTCATTGCAAATTAACCTTCCAGTATAGACTATCACACTTCAAAGCTGCACAAAAAATTACTTCTAGCTAGAGCAAATACATAAATATTTTAGGGAAAGTTACTTTCACAGAAGTAATAAGTATGACTTCAGAAAGAACACTATACACCAGCAAAAGATGAGCTAATCTGTTGATTCCTAAATTGTTGCAGGGATCCACTAAAGAAGATCCTGAGAAAATGCTGCAAGAATTGATGAATCAGTCAGTACTCCGTAATGTTTTCCTGTCTTAGGGCCTCTTTGGACATCAGAAAACTGGAAAATTGTTTTAAATAACATTGGATAGTTCCTTAAAATTGTTCTTTTTAGAGATGCTCTCCAAATTTCTGTCAGGTAAAAACTGGCACTAGGGTTAAACTGCTGTGGTAGCTTAGAATTAAGCATGGAATATCACACGTTTTACTGCAAGGGTAGCACTTACTTCAGTGTTGGTTTTTTAAAAACCTATCAACAAGTACCTCTACTAACAATTTTTTGTCCTTAAGACTGAATGTTTCTTCACAACCAAAGTTAAGGACCTAATTTCTTTACTGTTCTACTCAGTAATATTGGTCATACTTTACTATCAGATCAAAATTACCAGTAATTCAGTATATATTACCTGAAACCTTCCAGGCAATAAGAAAAAAATAAAGAAATGGACTGGCAATCACCAGAATAGTCATGCGAAAGTAACAAGATTAATTATCATATCAACATTTAACCGAAGAGTTTCATAGCAGAAATGAATATTATTGCAACATTTTAATTAAGATGTCCATTCCCCCACAAAAGTATTCTTGTTTGCTGTGTGTGAGCTTCATTCATCAGAGCTGAGCAGGCTTTCAGCTTTTGAACTGTTGCTATGATCAGCGAATGGCCCCTAAAACACTTTGGAAATGGCAAAACAAAACCTCCACGTGCTGCTTTCATATTCCTCAAGGATATTCTTCAGGATTTCCTTTTATAGCTGAAAGTCTGTCCAATATTTTGCAACTAATGAGTTGGAAATTCTAGCTTGGATACAGCTCCAGAATTTATTAGCCAGCGGTGGATCACCGGTGTTGAGCTCCAGAGAAGAGCTTTGGAAACTGCAAATTTTAGTGAAAGAAGTCCCAAAATCCCTTGATCCTAACATGGGATGGCAATTGGACCTCCACCAGATTGCATTCCCAGAGCTTCCTACTGCAGTCTCTGCCCATGATGTTCAGAGCAGGCTGTTTGAGGATCACACAACACTTGAGCCAGCAGTGTGCTGGAAAGTTTTTTACCTGTTAGAATATAAAGTACTTCCAGACTTAATTTTGGAGGAACATGATAAATCCATTTTGGGATTGTTTTGCTTAAGGAAAATAAGTGTTACATGGGATGAACTCTTCTAAGTAAAGCAGGAAGCTGAAAGGACCCATCTGTCTAATGACAGAGTTCCTTTTTATTTCCGTGTTCTTATTCTTATACCTGAAATGGCTTGGATTTTTTTCCTCCTAACATAGAAAAAACATTCAAAAGTTGTACAGTGCTGTGTGAAGAGCAACTGCTTTGTGCTGAAGCATGCTGGAATCTGTTAACTTTCTTGGACCAATTAATTACCCAAAAACTGCAATAAAAGCACTAAAACGACCCCTTCATGAGTAGATGGGTATATTATTTACTTTAAATAGGTAAGAAAGGAATTTCCTCAAAATGAGGATCAGGTACTTATTTACTCAAGTGTTCTTAAAATGGTCAGCTACATAATTACTTCCTCTGATCTTGTAGCAAAACAGCTCAATGTGGACTTTACAAATCAAGGCATAAAAGACTGAAGAAGGTATTAGATAAGATAAGATAAGATAAGATAAGATAAGATAAGATAAGATAGCTCCCACTGTGATTTATAATCTGGGATTTTAAAATGTCACCTGGACATATTCTAAGAACAAGGAGAGATAGAGTGTTTGGTGAAACTCTAAAATCCAATGTGAGACAATCTACAGTGTCGATGACCAGAAGAATTTTTTTCATTACAGCCCGGAGGGAAAGGAGAGATTAGCAAAATGAAGAAAGGGAGTATAATTTCCTGAATCAAACTCCCAGAGCACTAGTTAGCAAATATGACTTTGTCTCCAAAACATTCAGTCTGGAATCTCAGAGCCTTTGCAGTCTTTTTTGCCAAACTTTATGAGTTTGTCTGCAGGAAACAACATATAGATCCAAGCACTTTAGAACTTTTAAGAAGATGTAAAAATGCTCTCATAACTGGACGCCAAATTTGTACTTTGGCAATGATTTATTTCTGTCTCACATCTTCTTGGATCATAAAATCTTCCAGGTCATTACTCTGAAAAGCATGGTGGAATCCTTTGCCAAATGAATAATAACTTGGTCAACAGAAAGCACAAGAAAGTTAAGCATTCCTACAGCTTTAGAAACTGACAAGTTTAACTCTTAAATAATGCCTAAAATGGTGGGGCTGGCATTAGAGATTTTCTAAAGACCATATAGCTCTATTATCTTTATGTTTTATTTACCAGTATCCAATCCAACTCTGGAAGTGTTACTAAAGCTGTAGGTATGGGCCTGACCCAATTGGCTCAAAACTCTTCTTTTTTTCCTACATTTGGCATGTATTTATCTGGATTTATAATCTTTCAGTTCACTGTCCCTGGCTGTGTCATCCGGTTTTCCTACCTCATGGTCATACATAAAGACAGGCCAGAAAGGACAAATAAAACATTCAGAATCCAGTCTTCAGAAATGCTTTGCTTTGGAAATGAGATGCACAGTGTAGATATGAGTATGTTAGGAGCTATAACATGTGGAACAGCTTATATTTAGGTAAAAGCTCATTGAAAGAAGCCTGGAACATGCATTTAGAAGAGTGCAAGATGAACTAGGGATTGTTGAAACAGAAGTTTCAAGAGAATTTTAAAAATCTTTGCTCTATAATTCATGTGACAGAATTCAGAGAATACACAAAATAGTAAATAAATACTAAGATTTCTGTTTTTAATTTGTGTGTTGTGTTTCACACAAACACATTTTCTGGGTATCACTGATCAAGTGAGCCAACAGAAATGTCCTGAAGGTGTTTGATGTCCCTATTCAGAGACAGAAACTTGACAGCCTCTTCCAGCTGTTAGCTGGAATTATTCCAAATGTCCCCTAGAGATGTCCTCAAAGACGATTGTCCACTGAAAGACATTCCTCAAGGTTCCTGGAGAACTATGTCATGCATTCAATAGCTTCAAGAAAGTAGCTGTAAATGGATATTTTTCTCTGGCAAAATTATTTTCGCACACCACAGTGGCTTGGGCAGTAATGAAATAATCTGAGACCAGAAGTTTGTACTGATAAGAAATGTACCTGATTTTTCCCAACCACCAGCACGGATACAGGTTTTTTTCACATGGTAGGCAAATTATATTTGAACAGGCTTAAGTTGTACTCCTGAAGATTTCATATTGTCAAAACATTACTAATAGTAGAGGTTGCATACTATAAAATATCTGTGAGTTACAAAAGTAGGCATTTCTTACAGCACATATACTGCTGGATGTAATAACCTCTCACAAAATTTGGTATGAGATTATTATGGTCTATCTCTGCCAGATTATCATAAATGGTACTGTCACTATCAGTAAACTGAAAACCACTTCCTTTAATTTTTAACCTAGGCTTATTTTTTTCCATCTTGCCTGCTTCTGACAGATTACTTAAGCATTATAATAATTTTTCCCACTATATGTGAATCTAGGGGGTAACGCTCATTGATAAAAGCCAGAGTTTGCCTTGAAGCACAGGTGTGAGTGAAAACCAAGGCATAAAGAATTGTATCCAAAAGCAGACATTAGAAATGGTGTAACTCATATCTCTAATTCACAGGTCTTTCCTTGAAGATTCTCCATTTCTCTGCGCCAACACTTTGCTGAGCTTTTGTTTCACATTAGGGCTTTATAGGATCAATTATTTCTCCCTCTCCTTCACACAGATACAGGGTGCTTTCAAGTCCAACACCAAATCAGTTTAGGGGCATGCAAGTGATAATTTTCTGTGAGTTCTAAAAGATAAGGACTACAACAGAGACTTGTTTAAAATTAACAGAAACATTGGAGAGTTTTATGATTATTTTGTTTTTAAAAAAAGTGGCCTTGGCAGTTAAATATGAAGTTAAATGCTTTATCACTGTAGAACATTCATTCTTGCATAGAATTAAGGCATCTCTCCCCAATTTGTCTACTTTGTACAACTTGTACAACTATCTTTGTTTCTGTAGCAGTCCTTAATGAAGCTCTAAAAGATGCACCGTAGAGATGCAGTCATGTGTTTTCTTGTCATTAACTGTATCTCCTTACTTGCAAACCAGCAGGGCAATAACATGCTGGACTGCATCAGGCAGCAGTGCCAGCAGGTTGATGAAGGTGATCCTTCCTGCCTGTTCAACACTGGTGAAGTACATCTTTAGTTCTGGGTCCAGTGTTGGACTCACCAGTACAAGAAAGACATGGACATACTGGAGAGAGTCCAATTCAGAGCCATCAAAAAGATGGAAAAGCTTTTCTCAGTGGCATCCATTGACAGTATGAGACCCAATGATCACACATTGAAACCTAAGGAATCACACTTTTGCATAAGAAAAACCTGTTTACTGTGAGTGTGGTGAAACCCTGGCATGGGTTGGGGTGCTGGAGTCTCTTCTCTTTGGATACCATAAAAATTCAACTGGGCATAATCATGGACAACCAGCTCCACTGAGTCCTACTCAAGCAAAGGCATTGGACTGGATGATCTCCAGAGGTCCCTCCCAGTCTCAACTATTCTGTGACCCTGTGGGATCAGCAGGACCTCAAAGCCCTGCCCAGACACCCCAGACACCAGGCATCTGTTTCCCTTCATCAGAAAAGAAAAGCAACCCTCCTTCTGGTCATCTTCTAATGTAAAAACTGCCCATATCAATCTCCTGCCTCAGACCCTGTTGGTAACAGCTCATCGTATCAACCTCAGAGGATTGATGTGTTGGCACCTACTGAGCTGCCATCTCATCTTCAGCATTTCAGAGTATTTCCATGGGGTTAGGAGGTACTTGTCTTTCAGAGAGGCTACAAGGCTGAGACATTCCACACTGTTTTTTTCTGCTGCTTTGCTACTTGTTAGGAAACATAGCTATCCAAAATCCTGTCAGAAGCTGACTCTGCTAAGCACAGAATCTAAAACCTTGTGGCTTAATTTGCTGCAGAAATAAATCTAATTGGCCAGCTCTACATCCTGCTAGTGACCATCAACACCTTGACACCAACTGCTTAGGCTGGAAAAATCATGCTAAGAGGCTTTTTTTCAGTAAGTGAAAAGTACAGTGTGAATAACATCCAAGGGAGAATAGGCTTCATTTTATTTATTTGTACGTTTTCGAACATTATTATTTTCTACTGTTGTGCTCTCTGATGGACATCCTTCTAAAAAGGAACTGCTTTCTAATTGCTAGTTTTATTTACTCTGCTAAAACACATTATTTCCAACTCAAGAAAATCAAAGAAGGACTAAGCCTCAAATGTGGTAACCTAGCTGTCTTAGTTTTGGAGACAAAGTTGTCAGGAGGAAGCACTCTGGGATGGGTGCCTCCTCCCGAAAGGAAAAAGGGTTTCCCCTCTGCCCTCCACCAATGAAACAAATTAACTGCAGCAGGTGAAAGTGGGAAAATTGAACTATTTATTAACACAAAAAACCCTAAACTATTTATTAAAACAAAATGAAACCGGGAAAAACAAAGAGGGGAAAAAAGAAAAAGGGTGCCCACAAGGAGCCGATAACAGGTTTCCCCGGTCTCCAGGAAGGGGGAGTCCCCTAGCCACCTCAGCCACCTAGAGGAGGGCAGACGGAAAAAAAGAAAACTCGCCAACTCCTGAATGCTAGTCCTCCTCCTCCTCGCAGAAGACAAAGCCAGTGGAATCCGGTGGCTCCGCCCCTTCACTCACTGGTGTCGCTTCCTTGGAGTTCGTACCTCACTGTGGCCACCCTGTGGGCTCTCTGGGCTGGAGAGGAGGGAAGGACGATAGGGAGGCCAGGGGAGGAAAAAAGAACAAACAAACAAAACCCTTTTCCCAAGCTCACAAGGAAGAGCAGGGCAGAGAGCAGCGCCACAGTCTTTCTGTCTCTCTCTCCATCCCCTGTCTTTCCTGAGCATTGGACCGAGCCATTTAACTGACACCTGCAGGTGCCAGTTCAGTTGAACCAACCCTGGCTCCGGCCCCACTCTCCGGGTCTGTCACCTATAGAACTGAGCTGCTGTGTGCGGCCCCAGTTCAGCCAGCCATTCAACTGACTCTGGCTCCAGCCCCGCCCCCCCGGTTCATCTTGAAGGGACCGCAATGGTGGGCATTAAGCAGACAGGTGAGGAATAATGTGGCTTCCTAGTGTCACCCCAGGACATTCC
Source organism: Acanthiza pusilla (assembly GCA_036630365.1). Lineage (NCBI taxonomy): Eukaryota > Metazoa > Chordata > Aves > Passeriformes > Acanthizidae > Acanthiza > Acanthiza pusilla. The sequence continues at coordinate 9,348,476 of JAXCHO010000145.1, forward strand.
ACCCATTATTCCTTACCATCGGCTTAATGCCCAAATCAATACATTTCAACTCTAAACATCAACATTTATACTTATATATATACAATTATATACAAACAGTGGCAGCAACATTCAGTACACACATATATAGTCATTCCAACATTACAAGGGGTTTTCATCCAGCGTCAAATCTCCTTGTGGAATGCAATGTGTCTCTCCATTCCTCTGCATTATCCACTCGGTGCGACCTGGCCCCTGAGCAAAGATGACCCCACAGATGGGTTTGTCTTTACTTGGTGTAGAATTAACCCAGACAGTCTTCCCCAAAAGTCCCCAGACATGCACTGCTGGGATCTTGTCTCCATCCACTGTATCTAAGAGTTCAGAGTGGGCAGGGCCTGCTCGGTTGGTGGAGCCTCGGGTGTTGACTAGCCATGTAGCCTTAGCTAAATGCCTCTCCCAGTTTTTAAAAGTTCCCCCATCCAGTGCCTTCAAGCTGGTTTTGAGCAGGCCATCGCACCGTTCCACTTTCCCCACCACTGCCACATGATAAGGGATATTGTACACCCATTCAATACCATGTTCCCTAGCCCAGGTGTTTATAAGGCTATTCTTGAAATGAGTCCCTTTGTCGGACTCGATTCTCTCTGGTGTACTATGCCTACAAAGGACCTGCTTTTCAAGGCTCAGGATGGTGCTATGGGCAGTGGCATGAGGCACAGGGTAGGTTTCCAGTCATCCAGTGGTTTCCAGCCATTCTACCATTGTGAGAACATAGCTCTTGCCTTGGCAGGTTTGAGGCAGTGTGATGTAGTCAATCTGCCAGGCCTCCCCACACTTGTATTTGGACCACCTTCAACCACACCATAGGGGCTTCACCCGCTTGGCCTGTTTGATTGCAGCACACGTCTCCCAGTCATGGATCACCTGGGAGATACTGTCCATGGTTAGATCCACTCCTTGGTCTTGTGCCCACTTATAGGTGGCATCTATGCCTTGATGGCCTGAGGCATCATGGGCCCATTGAACTAGGAACAACTCTCCCTTGTGCTGCCAATCCAGATCAACCTCTGATATCTCTGTCTCCACAGCCTGATCTACACGTTCGTTGTTTTGGTGTTCCTTGTTAGCCCGATTCTTGGGGACATGGGCATCTACATGACAGACTTTCACGGGTATCTTCTCCACCCGAGTGGCAATGTCCTTCCACTCCTCAGCAGCCCAGATTGGTTTTCCCTTATGCTGCCAGTTGCCCTTTTTCCACCTCTCCAGCCACCCCCACAGAGCATTGGCTACTATCCACGAATTGGTGTAAAGGTATAGCTTTGGCCACTTCTCTCTCTCAGCAATGTCCAGGGCCAGCTGGATGGCTTTGAGTTCAGCGAGTTGGCTTGATCCACCTTCTCCCTCAGTGGCTTCTGCAACCTGCCATGTGGGGCTCCTTACAGCTGCTTTCCACTTCCGGTTTATCCCTAGGATGCGACAGGAAACATCAGTGGAAAGAGCGTAGCGTGTTTCTTCTGATGGCACTTGGTTGTATGGTGGAGCTTCCTCAGCACGTGTCACTTGTTCTTATTCTTCTTCATCAGCGAAGCTTTCACCTTCAGGCCAATTCATGATTATTTCTAAAATCCCAGGGCGGTTCAGGTTTCCAATATGGGCACATTGTGTTATGAGGGCAATCCACTTGCTCCATGTGGCATCGGTGGTGTTGTGGGTAGAGGATACCTTTGCTTTGAACATCCACCCCAGCATGGGTAGTCGGGGTGCCAGTCGGGGTGCTGTGTTTCAGTGCCAATGACCTCTGAGGCAGCTTGGATTCCTTCATAGGCTGCCAGAATTTCCTTTTCTGTTGTCTTCAGACCCTGTATAACTTTGGCACCAGAATCCCAGTGGTCGACCCCGAGTCTCCCCAGGCACCTTCTGCCAAAGGCTCCAGGACAGGCCATTGTTCCCAGCTGCAGAGTAGAGCGCGTTTTTCACCTCTGCTCCTGTCCTAACTGGGCCAAGGGCTACTGCATGAGCGATTTCCTGCTTGATCTGGGTGAAGGCTTGCTGCTGTTCAGGGCCCCAGGGGAAATCGTTCTTCTTGCGGGTAACCTGGTAGAGAGGACTCACAATTTGAATTTACTCAGGACTGTGCATCCTCCAAAAGCCTATGGCACCTAGGAAAGCTTGGGTTTCCTTTTTGTAGGTTGGTAGGGACATCACAGTGATCTTATTGATGACCTCAATGGGAATCTGACATCGTCCATCTTGCCACTTCACCCCCAGGAATTGGATTTCTCTGGCAGGTCCCTTGACTTCGTTCTTTTTTATGGCAAAGCCAGCTTCCAGGAGAATCTGGATGATCTCCTTTGCTTTTCCAAATACGTCTGATGCTGTATTCCCCCACACGATGATGTCATCGATGTGCTGGAGATGTTCTGGGGCCTCACCCTTTTCCAGTGCAGCCTGGATCAGTCCATGGCAGATGGTGGGACTGTGCTCCCATCCCTGGGACAGTTGGTTCCAGGTGTACTGCACACCCCTTCAGGTGCAGGCAAACTGAGGCCTGCATTCTTCTGCCAGAGGAATGGAGAAAAATGCATTCACGATGTCAATAGTGGCGTACCTCTTTGCTGCCTTGGACTCCAGGTCATACTGGAGCTCCAGCATGTCTGGCACAGCAGCGCTCAGTGGTGGAGTCGCCTCATTCAAGCCAAGATAGTCCACTGTCAATCTCCATTCCCCTTCAGACTTGCGCGCAGGCCAAATGGGGCTGTTGAAGGGTGAGTGGGTTTTGCTGAACACCCCTTGACTCTCCAGCTCACAAATCAGCTTGTGGATGGGAATCACAGCATCTCGATTTGTCCGGTACTGCCAGCGGTGCACTGTTGAGGTGGCAATCGGCACTCGCTGCTCTTCTCCCTTCAGAAGCCCAACACCAGCAGGATTTTCAGATAGTCCAGGCAAAATGTTCAATTGCCTTATGCCCTCTGCCTCCACAGCAGCTATTTCAGAGGCCGACCTGGTCTTTTCGGGTCTTTAAAATAACCACTCTGGAGGAAGTCTATACCCAGAATACACGGGGCTTCTGGCCAGTCACAATAAGATGTTTCTTCCACTCATTTTCAGTTAGGCTCACCTTGGCTTCCAGCAGGGTCAACTGCTACAATCCCCCCATCACTCCAGAAATAGAAACTGGTCCTGTCCCCATGTGTCTTGATGGGATCAAGGTGCACTGCACGTCCATGTCAACCAAGGCTTTGTATTTTTGGGTTCCGATGTTCCAGGCCATCAGACCCACGCTGTCCAAAAGACATGATTTTCCCTGGCCTCTACCTGGCTAGAGGCAGGGCTCCTCTAATTCTGGTTGTTATTTGAAACGCAAGCTACTTCCCTTCTGGTGGAACTCCCTCTCGGAGCATTACCATCTTTCAAATCATGTACCCATGTTGTGAGGACAGAAGTTGGTTTTCCATCCCACCTCCTCATGTCTTCCCCATGGTCACGCAGAACGAACCTAGGTCAGCTCTTGGGGTGTATTCTCTTTCTCTAGCTGCGGGATGTCTGCTTCTAGTAACAGGGCCTCTGGTCTGTAGTGATGTGACTTGGAGAAGGCCCTCCTTCAGCTCCTTCTTGAGTTTCTGATGAGTCTTCTCCGTCCTATCTTCCATCTTCTGTATGGTTTCTGACAGACTCATTTCCACAGCTGTGATTGTGGCATGTGTTGGTCCATGCACAGTGTCTGCATATACCCGGAGCCTCCTCGGTTCGCTTGAACCAACCCTGGCTCCGGCCCTGTCTCCGGGGTCCGTGGGCTATAGAACCGAGCTGCTGTGTGCGGCCTCAGTTCAGCCACCGCTCAACTGACTCTGGCTCCAGCCTCCCCCCCCCGGTTCATCTTAAAGGGACCGCAACTGTGGGCATTAACCAGACAGATAAAGAATAATGTGGCTTCCTAGTGTCACCTCAGGACACTAGGAAATTGTCCTACATATATCTAAGGGAATTCACATGTTGCAGATTTTCTCCTTTTTGCTCTAAAAGTTTGCATGATACAGAAGCTTCATCACCGCATATTTACACAAAGTCCTTCAGTTTGGGGCTCAAACACCCAAAAATTTCTTATTTGAACTGTACCCACATAGAAAGATATTTAAACTTGGCTCTAATTCCCCAATTGCCAGATTTTGTGTTCTGAGTATGGATACTACACACTGAGAGTAATGAATTCAGACCAAAACCAGCATCCAGGCTGATTTTCCTCCATAAATGAAGCACATATAAAGATATTTCTACATGGGTTTTTTTGTTGTTTGTTTGTTTTTTGTTTTTTTGTTTTTTTGTAAAAGAGAAACATATTTAGAATAGTCATAACATAAAAGCATTTGAAATATAGACTTTTCACAGACTCAGAAAATTTCACTCTACCTTCTTCATAGTCAGGTGATGATAGAACTTTAACAGCAAACGTTTATAATGGTCTGCATCAGAAAAAACCCAAACCAAAAACTCAAAAACCAACCAACCAACAACAACAACAAAACCGCCCAAAAAACCACCCCCAAAAAAACCAAGCAAGCAAAGCAACAACAAACAAATGAAATAAAAAAAGAAGTCCAAACCCAATCAAACAAAAAAAACCCCCACTAAAACCACAAAACCCAAACCCTCAACATTTAATCTCTCTTCTACTCTAGTGGGGAAAATTTTGCAGCTGAGAATTGAGGAGTGATGGTATCAGAAGCATGTACCTTCCCAGATGGAATGTTCATACAAGAGACAAGGGTTTATCTGTGCTTTTTCTTGCATGTTTTTCTTTTCATCAGGTGGGCTTTTGAGTCCATTTTTCACAGCTACCTAGCTCTTCACACAGATGGCTGAGGAAAACTAAAACAACTTAAAGACGTTGCTTTGAACAACAGCTTTTTAAGCATTATACCCACCAAATCAGAGCCATTCCAGGACAGGCGTAAAACACAGGGGTTTCTCCCCAAAATCTGGTGGCTAGAAAAAGGGCAGATTGGCAGTCTTGTCTTCAGAGGAGCCCATGAAATTATTTTCCCAGGCCTCCACAGAAAACATAAAGCATCATAACTGGGATTTGCCTACTCCTTTGCAGGGAGCTTGTTGTATTCTCCTGCTCCATCACTGAGCAAGCACCAGAAAACAAGGACGATCCACAAAAGGTAGTGACAACATGTCTGAAAAACTCTGATGAGTTTTCCTGGAAGCATTCTCCCCCTTCATAAAGAAATGTTTTCTCTTGTTCTTCTTTTGCAAAAACATTGTACATGGCAATCAAGCCTAAATTATTAAAGACCTTGTAAGAAGAAAAAGAAAATTGATATTCAGTTCTCTCAATGCAAAAAGTATGACCTTGGATAAGTGATTGATATGTCCATGCCACAACTATTTTTTTGTAATATGAAGGTAATACTACAAATCCAGACATTTCAAAATTATGTGCTAATGATAAGTACTATACAATGACTTCCTAAACAGAATTAATACTGGTATGAGTCATTGCCTTTAGTAGCCTAAGTGGAAATGGGAAATCTTCTTACTCACACATAAAAAAATCAAGAGATATGGTTGCATTTTTCTAGAGAACAAGTTGCTGAATCTCATTTTCATTAAAATTCTTTTAAGGTTCATTCACAAGATGTCAAAGTTTCTGAGCAGAAACATGTTCATTCCTCACTCACGTTATTATGTGAAATTCTGCAAAGCTAGGGAATGAGTATTTTATCTGTTCCCTTCTCAGCTTTGCCAGTGGGCAGATCAGACTCCCGGAGCTCAAAATATGTGGAAACAAAGCACTAATTAGAGAAGCCTTTGGTCCTCTTTAATTTAATGTAGAAGGTAGGAAATTCAAATTATTTATAGTACAAGGCTTTTTATATCTGTCTCTGACCCAAACACAGAAGTAAAGTACCTGTGTCTCAGGCTTAAACAATAGAGATTTTCTTTTAGAAGAAAAGTTCTCAGCAGCAGCACAGTCTTTCCAAGCTAGAGAATTACAAAAGACCATAAGCAGGTGCAAAAGGTATTGCTCAAGACTTACTTGTAATAGATTGCATCCTAAACAAAGGTAGACATAATACCACTTTTAGTTGTTATTCACTTCTTTCTCCTGCACACCTGCACTGACAAACACTTTTTCTTGTTCTTGCTCAGCCAATTTATTTAGTTGTGTTTATTGTCCCAATAACGGTGTCAGAAAAATATTCTTATTTCTAGTAATTTTATTTTTGAATACCAAGTTGGTAATTTTTGAATTTTTTTAAAAAAATATATATTTAAAGAGAAATGAAGGGTTAGGTTCTTTGTTGTTCTGTTTGTATGTTTGTATGTTTATTTTGGGTTTTGTTGTTGTTGTTTCTTGTTTGTATATTTTTGTTTGGTTGGGTTTTTTGTTGTTTGTTGCTGTTTCTTTTTCTGAACAAAATGGTCATATGGCTTTACACTGGAACAGTTTCAGCAAAATGCTTTTACCAACTCTGTTCTAGCCAGATGTCCTTCTCCGAAGTGTTACCACCTCTGAGGCTGTTGTACTTGTGAAACCCAAATCGTAAATGGTGCACTGGCCACTATGGAGTGAATCAGCTTCTCTAAAAAGTTAGAGCAGATAAGCCAGAAAGAAGAATAAACTTGTTGGTAAATTACAACAGTCATATCCTGCTTTTCCCAGTTACTGCTGATCTCCTTTTATGCTCACTGTGCTCCCATCTGACAGTATATTCAACAAGAAACATGTTTCATGAGACTTCCTAGAGTGATGACAACATTGAGGGGCTTGATATATTGATATATTTATCTCCTAATAAAACCAGCCTATCCAATATGGATGTGTTGGCAGATAATTTAAAGAGTCCTGTTAAGACAGAAGCTGTGCAATAGCTTACCCAGATTACCTTGTTGCCTAGGAATTCACTCATGGATTGCCATCCCAGTGCTAGGTGCTGTACCAACAAAGAGCTTCAAGGAGAGTAAAGGGAAGGCCAGAAGGACAGAACAGGCAGTGCGCTATGGATCAAGCACAATGGAGACTACATTCCACAATCCTTGGGGTGGTTCCCCTTTGGGAAAAAATACATTCCAATAAAAAAGGAAATACCAACTTTAGGCAGCAGACCTAGTGGGTAACTGGAGGGCAATCTGGACATAGACTTACATTTACTTAGAAGAAATTTGGAAAAGTTGATTAATTTGTACCTGCCCTCTCAAATGTAAATTAATTAGTATCTTCAAAAAAGAAATTCTTTCATTTGCAGGTGAAAATTTAAAGCAGAATTTCATCACTTGAAAATTTGTAACCAGTGCCTGCTAACAATCAATGAAAAATCTGCTAGTCTATTTTTTAAGCATATTTTTGGCTCACATTTCTAAATCACATGTTGTTTGTGTTTACATATTTTTTTCTAAGCAATATTTTCAATAATCTGGAGCTTTATTTAATCATTGTCTTGTTTTTCATCCATTTGTTTCAAAGTGGGAACACATAGCAGGAGAATTATTATTTTTGTCTCTAAAACTCTCTACTTTTTTTAGGGTATGTTTTTTTTTTAAATTTTCAGACTAAGGAGTTGCATGGTTCAAATAAAATCGACATTTTCTGTTAGAAATGCTCTCTGTAGGATTATGTAGTGTGTGTTTCTGGCTGTAGCCTTTCTTGCTAAAAGGTAATAGATAGGTGTAAATGATATTCACACCTCTTAATTGGAGTAATTTACAGTTCTGTGGGTTATCTTCCAGCTTAAGACCTTGGGTTTCCTAAGAAACAACTAGAAGTAAGAGTCAGGAGTCTCTGCAAACTTTTGCTCATATAGAAATGTCAGTTAAGATTGTGATTTTTGTGTTTATTTTTTTCTTGCAAGATTTCTTTTCTGTCAACATTTCTACCACAGACAAGATTTTATAAGCAAGAATGTGCTTTTGTTGCTATGACTGTTACATAAGAGCTGATACAAACAAGACCATCACTAATGTTTTTTCCTGTATATTCTGTATCTATTGGGTATTTTCCAGGTGTAGCTACATGACCTGCAGGCAGGAGTTTGTGTTTCTTTCTTCAGTGACACAAATTCTTAGAACTTTTTTGCTGGTTTTTTTCCTGTTAGTATTGTGCAGAACGTTTTGAGGGTAAGCAGGAAAAAAAATCGGTTATTTACCTTGTTTTTCAGAACAGACACAGAACTGATGGAACCACTATTCTCTCAACAGCTTGATAAAATACACTAACAATTCATGAAAAATTTAGGTACAAGCCAAATACAGTTTATTAATGAAATTGAACTAATTTACACTGCTTAACTGCATCAAAACGTCCTTCCGCAGCCTCTTTAAAAGTATGTAACATCTCTACATGTTTTTCTTGTATTATTCCATGACTGTAATTGTCCCAAAGCAAGTCTGATTTCACACTCTTTACCAACACACATTCCTCTTGTGTTCACAGGTACAAAAGCAGCAAATACCAGGCTCAGTTGCTGTCCCTAAACTCCAGTCTAGGCAGAAGAGGTTACTATAACCACAAGAAAAATCACCATCATTTTTCAATCTACAGATAAGTAGAAAGCTTGCTGATGAACCCACACTGGCATTTGCTGCATTAATTCAGATTGTAAGGTTAGTTTGAACCTATGAAATCATCTAAGTAATAGTCTCATGAAATAATAATTGAAAACCAATAAACCAACAGTCAGAAAAGACTATATGTAAAGGTGGCATTGTGTGTCTGTTGTATTGCTTAGAGACACCATAAAAACTCTATAGATCTCTTCTAAATCTGGACAAACTTAAATACTAAATAAAATCAGCCTAGAGTGGATGTTATCTAAAGTGAAAACAGATTCTCTGTAGTTAGAAATAAAATCGAGAATTGTTTCTATAAGCATAGAGACATCACAGAATAGGCAGGTGTGGATTTGCAAATGAGATAGACTGAAAGGTTGGAAACCTCAAAGCCTTGCAAACTTGTCACTTCATAGATTTCACAGGAGTCATCTGGGATCTTTATGCATCTCTTTGGATGCCCTAAAAGAGATGCATAAAGAAGAATTCAAAAATAAGACAAGCAGCCCATCATTCTTAGTTGAAAATAATGTTAGATCATTGTGGGGAAGTGCTGAGCAAGGACCACCACGTAACTTTGTCTGACAGAGGGTCTGAAGTATAATTCTGAGTCACAACTTTGAAAATTGCTCATCAGTGGTCTCCAACTTCGAGCTAGCCTCCTCTTCTCCACTAAAAATAGTATAAAAGGAAGTTATGGTATAGACCTCCCTCAACTCTATGAATAAAAGAACCCTCAAATAAAAAAATTCTCTAGTAAATATATTGTAATTTTACTGGATATTTAGATTAAAGATTTTCTCAGATTTTTCTCTCTGACCCCTTTGATATTAAAAATATAGCTATAAATGGGGGAAAGAACTTGAATGTAGGCTTTTAAAGTGAATGCCCCAATCCTTTTGAGCTTTCTATCTAGTTCGATACACATTTTAAAGTTGAGCCTCAATTAACTCCAAAATCACAATCCTATCCATCATTTCAGATTTTGTTGGTTTCCTTTTTATTTTGTACACTAGAATTTAAAGAGCATTTTTATTTTTCCTTTCTTTTTTCTTTGTTTGTGTTTTTTTATTTGTGTGTTTTTCAATCTGAGAACAAACTGCGCTCTGAAGACCCTTGGAGCTATTCAAGCCAAATAAACATTTCAATGACATTTTAAAAATTGTTTTACATTTTTATTACATCCTTGCTGTAATTCTGTGTCCCAAAATTCACTGTGCAATCACTTATTAATTATTCAACTGCATTTCTTATAAAATCCATTCAGATATGTTCAAAATTTTATGACTCTTCCTCCCTTGCAGTCCATGGAACAGGCAGAAAAGGCAATGCCAAGATGAACTGTCCTGGGTAAAGGAGATTGAAACAATGCAAGGAGAATCAGTACTTCAGGAAATGTTTTTAAATATAGCCAACCTATGTTTCAAAATTATAATTTTCTTTTTTGTGTTTTAAAGATGCATGAATATAAATTGTAAGAACGCTAATATGCAGAGATGATCATACAGCAGTATGTACCTAGTACCATCGTACCACAAGACAAACTGAAAAATTAAGAAAGAAATGCAACAAAAGCCCTTAGTTCGTTAAAAACACGCAAGTCACATGTACTTCCCCATTCTGTTCCAATTGGTTTTCCACAATACTGGCGACTACTGGCTTAAATACACAAGAAATTAGCTCCTATTATCTCAAAGTTGCTGTGTAAATGCTAAATTTCACTTTTGACTGTCTGCCTATTTTTACTTTCTTATATAAAAATAAACTATGTACAAAAATATTTTTGTACTTGATTTAGAAAACTTGAGTAATGTTCAGCTCACAATAGTAAACTATCATTCTCAATCCAAGAGCTATTTTTCCTATGATTTTTTTGTCTTCTATGAATTTTTAAAAAATCAAATTTATTCATGAGAAGAAATTGATAAAATCACTGGTTTTCCCGTGGAGTCATATTGTTACCATGAACCACATCTTTCCTGACCTCGCATTGCAGTTTTAGGGGTTGCACTCCGTAATTGGTCCAAATACGAATGTACTGTCAATCAGGTAGTTTTCTGGAGCTTTGGAACGCTAACAGTTCCCCTGGTTTCATTCAGTCCCAAGTCTCAGTTCCAACTAATCAAAAAATTACATGCCAGCTGAACCTGTAAGACCTTGCATGCCATTCTCTTCTACACAAATTAAAATGAGGTTCTTTGCTGAAGCCAAAATATTCCGATATGCTTGTCATGAGCTGCTGAATTTACTGTTCACATCTTTCTTTTGCAATGCAGATTAAGTATGGATCCAGAGCTCAGCTTCAAAGGGGCCCTCCAAATGCCATATTTTCATCATAGCATGCGTTCACAATGCAAATATAATATCCATCTGGGCCTTTTATAGGCTTAATTTATCCCTGCTTATTTATCATAATTAAGTACACCATGTGATAAGAATCCATGTGGTATCTCTACTGATCTGAAGTAGGGAAGAGGTTACTAGCCCCACTTATGAATCTAGCAATTAAATTACATGATATCACTCATCATAAAAAACAAATCCTTGGCTAATAACATCAATGTGTTGGGCTAACCAGCTCTGTTCTAACACATATGTAAAATAATAGGGCAAGGGGAATCACAGAACATCAAACATGATCTGTTATCAAAGATGATCGAGAGCCCTGCAGAAGCCCCAAGGGAAGTTCCAAATCACTGGATTTGAACGTATGGTACACCAGGGATTGGCTCTGCAGCAATAGAGCTGTAGCTAGGGGATGAGCTGTGTCAAGAGCCCCACTTCGGGAGGTTTGGAGAAGCTCTTCTGAAATCAAAATTGTATCACTCCAGGGAAGTTCTTTTAAGACACTGCAAGTGCAGTCTGATTTGAGGCTGACCCACCTTCCCATTTCTTCCCACAAAACCAGTAAACACACACATATAAATGCCTGTTTTTACAAAGTGCATTTTTTTTAAATAAATATCTTTCACAATCTCATAAAGCAACATAAAATTGAAATATTTCAGGCAATCAGTCATATATAATGTTACTCAAAGTCTCATGTAGTCTGTATTCAGAGTCCAGAATTCGGTGCAGTGCAGAACACTGAGCTAACATACAGCAGTGGCAAAACACTGTGCAGGTAAACTAAGTAATCTCTAACTCCAAATACACAGCAGTGTTGTCACAACAAGATGGTAGGGGCTGCTGCAGATCCTAGACTTCAGCTGGACAGTCCTGTATCACCCTCCCTTATAACCATAACCTTAGATATTTCAAACAAGGTTTGTTCAAACAAGTCAGAAATAAGTTTCGGTACTGAAGGAGATCTTTAATAGTTGCAAAGTCTCTTACTCCCTTTGAAACTGGTATGAAATCTCTGCATATAAAGGGGATGTCACAGGACCCAGACAAAGAAAAAAGTGAATACCCATATTTATGTCTAGATGAGCTGAACCTCAGTGGTTCTTCCAAGACCCAGATGCAGGAAAATGCCACCTCCTCAGACCAGACTCCGCCTGTAAAAATCTTGTATGTAAAAAAGACACAGTAACATCATCCTCTTTTCCCTCTTTTGATGGGCTCAGATCCCCAGTCCCCGCATTGTACGTGGAAGTACTCTCATTGAGAATTGTCTACATAGGAGAAGAAAAAATGAAAGTCTTAATTAGAAAGGTCAGGTCTGTCTTCTGATGTGTTTTCGTCTCTCTCAAGCTCTTCAGTGCTTTTGATCCAAGGGCTCCTGACTGCAAAGTACTCCTAATCTCCCTAGGCAGAATCTTCAGCCCCTCAGAAGGCAGGTAGGACTGGATAGTTGCTAAATCTGGGGTAATCTAGTGATGTGTCAACACAGAAGCTTTGGGCCTGAAAGAATTTTCAGTTTAAACAGGGAAGCTCACAGTGGCATGAAGCAGCTAGGGGCCATAGGCTTTTTTTGTTTAAATGCATTTAGTTGGCTAAAATATCTATCTGTTTTCAATACAGGCCCTTGTGGGATTTCCCAAAGTGCCTAAGAATTTCATATACTTAATTCCCATTGAACTTTAGACCTTAGGAGTCACCGATTTTCAGTAAAACTTACAGAAATCTTACCATGTTCCTAATGAATTTGCAAGTTTTAATGAGTAGTCATGCAATTTTGGAGTCTTCTTGTCTGGAAGCAAAGCTCTGTAAATCATTAGACCATTAATAGCTGTTCCTTTGCCTTTCATTCCTAAGTATGGTAGTAATTATCTGTTTTGAAAAGCATTATAAAATACGTGTCATCATATTCAGAATATTCGCGTAGTGACAATTCTAAAGTTATCATAGATGATATATAGACAGCAGTGTGTTCATAGTGAACCAGATTTCTAAGAGAGCTTATTTTCCAAGCCCGGAATCATAAACTTGGATTGGGGAAACCACAGTGGCCTGCAAATCACCAGAAATGAAACAGATCATTTTCTCCAGTGCTAGAAAATTTCTAGATCCTTGCTGAATTGATGATCCTTAAAACTTAAGATGATTTCAAATTCTTGACCAATGCTGTTTCTATGCACTCAGTTCAAAAATGTTTTGGTTGTTGAACATGCTTGAGAATTAACATTCTTGCAATATTTGAAGACAAAAAAATGCAAAAAAAAAATATTTTAGGTGAGCTGTAGTTATCTAGTATTGGCAATAATTTTGTGACTCTTACTGTTGCCACTGGAGACTGACCCAACAGAGACAGAGGCTTAGGGCAACTGCTGCTTTCTAGGCAGCAGCAGGGTAGTATACATGCAGGCCTACTGCTCCCCTCTAGCTCTGTGCTCCCTCACACATGCTGAAAAATAGCTCTGGGTAAGGTCTTGGTATGACTGCTCTGCTTACTCTCCCTTTGCCTCCTTGTATGACTGTGTGACTCACCACCTCCCATATTTCCCCTTGTGGCTCCTCAAACATGCAGTGATGGTGTTACTCCAGCCTGTGTCCCAGCTGTTTTATGTCATCCTAAACTCTGTCTCCATCTTTGTGCTAGTAGAAGTAGCAGAGCAAACTCAAACCACAGATTTGTCATTTGGTCTTGGTAGTAAACACTACAAAAATGTCAGGTTCATTCATAGATCCCAGAACCAGAATTAAGCTGTGCAAAGCCTGTGGAAACTGTGTCCTGCTCCAGAAGAGTGCTTGACTAATTGAACACACTTCGTCTGTGATTCAGGATTCTGTGGTACCTTACTTCTGTTCATTTTTCAGGTCCTTGATTGATTAATTCTAATTATCTGTGAGTTTCTTCTTTAAGGTGAAGGTAGGTGTGAAGGCAAGCAAGTCATTAGGTTTTTTTGGTTTACAATTGTTAAACTGCATTTAAGTATGTATCTTGTTTTTGTGAATTGCCTGGAGCGTTCCTTTTTTTTTCCCAAAAAATTTACTTCAGAATATATTTCAGATATTTGTAAGAGACAGCAACACCTCTTTCTCACCAAGTCATGGAAATATGTCATGGGGTACATGTCACATTTCCTCTTAATTTTAAATCCATGAAAATAAGCTTGCAGGCAGACTGAATATGCTCAGTCAATACAGAAGAATATTCAGTCATCAAAAATGTGCGTTTGCAATCATACTGAAAGGGCAGGACAATTTTCAACAGTAAATCTGACAGGCTGAAAAGAGTAAACTAGTGCTGCCTGGGTTCATTTTTAGCTAATCTTGAGAAAGTCTGAGCTTAAAATGGTAATTTTGGCCCCTGCTTTTTTCTGAAAACAAGTACTTTTTCAAAATTTCAAAACTTTTCTTCTGTGTGTATGAAAGTAATGGTCATAAAATCTCTTGATTCTTCCACTTCTATCCACCAAAATTTTCTTTTTAACTCATACCTGCATTTACATTGCATGGCCTTCCTTCAGAAATCTTCCAATGCATGGAACTGAAATCATAGACTTTTTAGCAGGTTTATGGTTAGAAAAAGACAGACACACATATCTGACTAGAGAAACTAAAAATTCACTTTCTTTACGTTAAACTGATTGTGGTGAACAGTAAAGCCTTGTTATTGGGATTTTTATCAAAGAAGGTAATTTTATGCTTGTTCCTTCAACCAAAACGACTGCACAAGGATATTTACTGACCTGTAATTCAGCATCTCTGGAAATACAATTTAACTGGAATCCTACCCCTGGCCTGCTGTTCCCAAGCCAGTGAGAGAGCTTGCCCATCTCCCATTGGCTTGTACCTCCAAAATAAGTTGCATGAGCTCCACTTACATGCAGGCTGTTAGTGCTGCCCTCCAGAGCAACCCTTCCAAATTATAACAGACAAAATCACAGAAACACAAAATGGTTTGGGTTGGGAGGAACTTTAAAGATCATCCAGTTCCAACACCCTGCCATGGGCAGGGACACCTTTCCACCAGACTGTTTTGCTCCCAGCCCCATCCAACCTGGCTTTGGAGAGTTTTGAGGATGGGGCAGCCACAGTTTCTCTGCACAACCTGTGCCTCACCACCCTCACCCTGAAGAATTCTTTCCTAATTTCCAAACGTGACATGATGAAGCTGACACCTATCTTGATAACAGACCTTCATACAGGTGACTGTAAGCATGTATTGCTGTCCAGCAAATTCTGAGATTTACGGTTCAGCCAACACATTTAGGAATCCCAGTGAACTCTTTCTCCCGTATACAGATGGACTTCAGGAATGGTAAAATCATTCTTTTCCAGGGATTTTGATTTTGTCCCTTGAAAATGTGGAATGTTCTGGGGTATCAGAGAGAAATTTCTCTCTGTCTTCATCTTGAATGTGTTTAGGGCTCTCCTTTTTTCTCTAAAGGCATTGCAGCAGACTTTTTATGTCACGTAAAATCCAAAAAGGTTAGGATGGCTCCAAAGGGGATAAGAATAGCAATTAAACTAGCATCATTACACAGAATATGAGCTGCTTTCCAAAGAGACTTTTATGAGATCTGAAGTTTCCAAGACAAAGGAAGTGACAGAGCATTAGACAACTGGAGAAGCAGTAAGTCGCCTTCTATAGAGCTGATTTTTAGGAGCTTTGGTTAGTTGAGGGAGATTACTGTAGTCTAACCATCAGCTGCTGATTATTGTGAAGAATTCCGGAATTCATTAATTTTCAGATTTACTTTTTCTGCAGGCAGGAATAATTAGCTACTTTTTCGTTCTGTTTATTCTTACTCTCTGCTCTGTATGTTATCCTTCCTTTTGCAGCAGAATCTGTCTGAAGGCAGTGTTGAGTGATTCCTATCAACCTGCCTGATCCCTGTTTTCTTTCCCTGAAAATTACAAGACTTAACAAGGGCAAGGAAAACTGGCACCCCACGATCAACATGTGGATAAAGAGTTCATCTGGATCACTGGGTCTGCACAGCAGTCTTTGAGAGCCAACAGATTTTGATTAAGGCACTGGGAATAGAAAGAATGTAAAGAAAGGAGATTGTATCTAAGAAACCATCATTAATTAAACCCTACTTAATCCAATAAAAGTTTGAAAACTGAGTTATAACAGTATTTATAATTTACCTTTAAATTTATAATTTACCTTATAATTTAACATTCACAACTGCATAACTCTCTGAGCCATTTTTCCATAACTATTAGTAAAAGGTAGGAAAATTTCTACCTAAAGCACGGGGACCAGTATTTCATCTCCCATAAATGAATAAAATTCCATCATGACTTTGCCTTCTGCTGTTTACCTTGGTCTTCTTTGTATTCCTAAAAAGGCACAAGAATCAGTCTTTTCATAGAAGAAGGCCAAGGAGTAGGAAAACTTTTTATTTCAAAGTTCTAATCCCCTGAATACAGTCCATGATGGATGTGTTAAGTATGTTGACAGAAGACCCTCTACATAAGTCTCGGAGCCTCATATAGCTGCCAAGAGCTGAGAACTTCACAAGATTTGCATCTGCTTTCAAGTAGTGGCAGTGTGAGCTGAGACTTGGTTTCCCCATGTTTGTTTTTTTTTTCAAAAGCAACCAAAAAAGATCACTCTTTACCTCCTCCACATGCAAATGCCACAGTGCAAAGTATTGAAAAATCCAACTTATAGCCTCAAAGGAGGACACTGCAATCTAAATATCATATGGCCAAATTCCAAAGATAAGTAGACAAGGAAGCTCAGATACCTGAGCCTGAATGATATACATCACACACAAAGACGTGGTACGGGGAAGGGACAGTATTTCATGTGAAAATACTCTTTCTGCTGTTTCAGTTCCTTGCATGAGGATCCAGTGTTTGTGAATCTGACCTATTCAATATTCTCAGATTTCAATACAGAGTATCAATCATGAGTCATCTTACTTTTCTTTCAGAAGTTTTAAAACCTTTATTCAACCATCCAGCAGTTAAAAGACCTTTCTCAGCAAAAAAGAGTTATCAAGGTCATTTTCTCCAGCCCTAAACATCTTCACTGGTGCCTGAAGAAAACCAGGGGAGTCAATCCACTCTGAGAAGGACATGCCTTTCCCGTTTTGTCACCACTGCTACCATGACAGCAAATTGTTAAAAAACATCCCATATGGGAGAAAATTAGAGTGGGAGTCCCCCTCCTAATTGCCGAAGTTGTGTATTTTTAACTTTAGCCTGTTGCTGGCAGTGGTTAGAATTGCCAGCCACAATTGGCACAAGCAGAGGGGTATAGTGATATGAAAATGTTTTGGGTTTTTGGGGTTTTTTTTGCCTTTTTCCTACTAATCTAATGAATAAATAAAGAAAACTGGAAAATCTCCTAGAGGTCATATGTTTAGGCATTTAAGCCTGTGTTCAGCACATGATTGTTGCAAAAATTTTAACCTCTCCTGTCTCTGGATTCCCATGCTGTATTTTCTATTGTTGCAAGGAAAGCACATGTAAAAGAAAAGAAACCTTACAAATAATCCTAAATCAGTCAGTTTTCTCTTAATTTCTGAATTTCTGGGGAAGGGGATTCTTTACTCCGACAATCTGTTTTCCAACATGTACCAATGGCTGATTGGTTGATTGATTGATTGATTGATTGATGATGTGACTGAGAAAGAAAGGTTATGATACAAATGGGTCAAATTCTGCTGACAGAATTGTAACAAGTTAAATACTCTGTGAATGCTCTTTGGATAGGTTCATAAATTCAGAAGTGGAATTGTAAAGTGAACAGATACAAATAAAAAACAAACACCAAGACTAGAGCAAAAATAAATCGGTTCTACCTTTTGTCTGAAACCTTTTCCAGGAGACAGTTTGTAAGAAGGTATTAAAAAGTTCTCCATTTCAAAATTGTCAATAATAGATTCATGCTGTCAGTAACATAAAATTTTCTGCGCTGGTCCCAGAGCTGTTTCCCTTGCTAAATACCTGACTTCTCAGATAAGAAAAATAAGTGACACCTAAAAGAAAGTATGGCTAGTAAAATCTCTGGTTGTGCCATAGCTCTACTGAGTAGCACAAAAATGAGAAAAAAACCAAGCAAACAAACAAAAACTATTGACAGTATAAAATTTTACGCATTATTGTGATCTGTGAAGTTGGACCATAATAGGGAATGCCTTACACTTGTGGGGATTTTTTCAATAATTTCAATCCAAACTCTCATTTGCTTTGCACACTTGAAACTATACAAGTGAACATCATAAGAGCCCTGTTGACCTTCAGTGAGATGCAGATGAAATCCAAAGGACCATACATAAAAAACGGGCTGCAGGATCACAACCTATCACATCATTTGTGAATTACCAGCTGTTAATGAGCAATTATCTAGCAATGAAAAATGTATTCCTTTATAGGTGAACAATCATGTGTTAGCAGACTCAGAAAAACAAAAAGGCACCAAAACAAAGCGAGTGCTTATTTAACAGTTATTGGTGAACCAAAAAAAGAACAGAACAAGACAATAGAAAAATTCCATCCAAATTGTAACTGAAAAGAAATGAAAAAGACAGACGGCTGTTTAATCACATCACTGATTTTCAGAAACAGTGGAGATATGCAATGGCTGCCAACTAAGCCTCTTGGGCATACAATGGGGGCTAATGTGCTTTGCAAACCTGGCCAGTGGTTTCATTATGGAAACTGCCCAGTTATAAGCACATTTGTAAATATGCTTACATATTAACAAAGTTTGTTACTTATTTAACAAAGTGCAGATTGGTGTTCATAATTAAGTTCCACTTTGGACTGCCAAGAACTTAAAATTCTAATTACAGGACCTTTTTGACATGATGGTAAAATATCAGAATTGGCCAATTTAGAGCCCACCATCAAGACCACAATTATTTCAGCTCAAAGCTGCACAGTTTTTCAGCAGTGTTTATCAGATCAATCTGAAGAAGAGCTGGACCATTTTTCCTAAATGATTTCTCCCTTCTGGTTCCATCTTAAGGTCTCAGGAGCCCTTCCTATCCTATGACACAATATGTAATCTTACCATGGCTTACAGCCCTTGATAATTTCTTTGTGGGTTGGAATGTATTTGCATTTTGTTCACACTGCATCCATACAAAAGGATGAAGAGCTCAACATTCAAAGTTTCCCAGGAATAATAAAAAAATACAAGAAAAATGCAGTTATAAATACTTAAAATTTTGAAGGCTTTGTCTACAGTGTCTGCTATGACATGTTGTGTTTGTGCTCCCTCTCTTCTTGTTTGTAACTGAGTATTGTCCCACTTGAAGACACATTCAAATAGGTAAAATTTATCATCTTGTTTGAAGACATGCTCAAATAGTAAAATTGATATTCAGGTTTAAAATGCTACACATAACCCTATTACTTCAACAAGTGTTCACATGTCAGCTGTAAAACCTTTGATAGTTCCTTTGAAGTCATTCAATGCAGATGACTTGAAAGATGACACCATCTTAGTCAAGGTTCTTAACAGTCAATGGATTTCTACTACTTTTGATATGTGAAAAGAGATTACATTTTCCCTGTATAAGATAATGATGTTATTCTATCAAAATTCATAAAAACACTAAGAAATTATTCAATGAAAACCTCAAATTAAAATAAAACTTTGTTCTAAAAATTCATGAGAAATTCCAAGGAATATTGAATCACTACACTTAGCAAATCTGTAATTGGTTGCATAATAAAAACTGCTTATGGGGCATAAGGATCATGGTTTATTTAAAGGCATGAGAAGAGAAACTAGATGACAAGAATACAATCATGTCCAGAAAAATAAAACAAAACCTTAAAATGCTAACTGAAAAAGTAAAAGAAGTTGGCTTCCAGTAGAAGAACTAAGATTTTTATTACGTGGATTTACCACATCCTTTTCCATATCTGTCCTCTTAAAGGACATAGTGAGTTCTTTGGTAATTCTCTGAGTCATTATGTTAATCATCAACACACACACACACACACACACACACACACATATGCAGACACACATACAAACAATTAAACCTGAATGTGTTAGCCTCAAGAGAAAGTGATAACTGAAAGCTAAGCTGGAAGACAAGGCAGATCTACTATTTTGACTGAATCTGTGTTTTAGATAAAGTAAGATATTCAGTACTATGTCCATGAAACTGTCCACAAACAAATAACATGGGCTTCTGAAAATCTTTTTGAGTCACTGTCTGAAAAACCAGTGTCAGCAAAGGAAGAAAAATTAGTAGGCTAAACCTGCAGTGTTATTTAGTCACTATTAGCAATTCAGTGCAGTGGAATGTTGCCTGGCAGGCTCCTCTTTTGCTTGTGGCATAGTGTTATCACTTCAGCAAAATAACTTCTTAAGAACAAACCAAAACATAAGAAAAATCCAGTGTTTTCAATCAAAACTAACATCTTAAATATAATTGACAACACTGTGGAGATATACTTGCAAAACATGCTCTGGGAATCTATGTACTGAGGCATGGAAATATATTTAATAAAGATTTTCATGACTGGCACCAAAAGGTGTTTTGGAATCTGATTTTCTTTCTTTTGCTTTTTTTTCTGATCAAGCCTCATAATACTTGTAGAGTTTCCACAGAACTTTGTTATTGCCAGGAACATGTATTGAGCATGGTTTCTAGAAATGAACCCTTACATCTTATGGTGCAGCATACTTAGGGTCTCCCTTCTGCCTATTACATGAATTCTTTCTCCTTAAAACTTTTCACAGCAGGAGGGGGGAGAGAGAAGACACAATCCAATGCATTATTTTAACAGTCATCTAAGATTATTCAAAAATAGGAAAAATGTATCGAAAAATACTACTAATTTCAATGTGCTTTTTGTTTCAAAAAGAAGTTGGGGTTTGTTATTTTTTCCAAAACATTCTAAAAACACACATTGGAATACACATTAGAATACACAAATAAAATAAAGATTGTAAATTATCAAAGATTTTCCTCCAACAAAAAAAACCCCAACTTGTTTAACCAGTTTCCAATCACATTCCTTATTGCTTTGGCAGCATCTTTGCAGAATTCATTGCTAGTCATTTTATTTCATTATTTGCTCCACATACATTTCTATGAAGTTTTCTTAATATGACTAAAATCCTGTTTCTTGATCTAAAATCAAATCTGACTACAGTCAGTTTCTAGGTCTTCATAACTGAAAATATTACATCTCCCTCCAAGCTGACTTCAATACAAGGAGGGTTACTAAGCTAACCCTATTAAAGTGGGCAGATCTGCAAGTTGAGATGACTGTTACTGCCCATCCACAAGTGCTGGGATCAGGATGGATTGCAGGCCATAGCACTGATAATCCACCTAAGAAGAAGCAGGATCCCGTCCTGGATTATCTTGAATTGACCTTCCTAAAGGTTTTGTGATGTAAATTGGACACAGTAACAACCTGCAGAATATATGACATTCTTCCATCTGGTAGTGCCTGGAAGGCTCTCAACTGTAATATTCTAGCCTCATTAATCAGCCCTGTGTTGTACAACTCTGTCTGATATGAAGCTGCCATGCCTTGTCACCACTTACAGGCTCTGTAAAGACCCATCTCATTATAATACTTATATCGCTTGTTCCTGAAGGTGATACTTGGTGTGCCACATACTCAGCTTGCCAGTAGGAAAATCACCCCTGAAGAGAGGACATATCGTTCATGAGGCACAAAAAAGCAGAAAAAATTTTATTAAATGCTGCCTGGAATATTAATCACAACAGTCTGTAAAACCTGCTACATAAAACTAAAACAAGGGAAGAGAGGTTTCTGAGCAGACCAACCAAACAGGTTATCTCTTCAACAGATCCAGGACTGGACAAGGTTTTGGTGGGGCACCAGTCAGAATAAGAATGTTGTTGTTTACTTTGGTGTGGTTTCATAATTAAAGAAAAAGCCTCAAATGCCACTCTCCCACCCACCTCTTCTGCATCCATCAGAATTCAGAAAACATGCAACATCATGCCTGTAGACATTGTACATGTATGTCCTCATTTATGTCACTAATTGCAAAACCAATGTCAGTCAGAAATATCTGTGGTAAATTCAAAGTGCTGCGGTGATGCGACAATACACAAAGTGTGATCTGTTTTCTCATTACGTTCATACCTTCTGTGTGAAATTCGATCTCCCAAGTGACGTGAGTAAACCCAAAAATTTGACATGTTCAATAAATATACAAGCCTCAAATGTATTCTTTTACAATATAGTATAATTTATGCTGTTGGTGCATTTATACCATTACTACTGCTTTCTCTCAGCATACCAGAAGGTTTTATTTGGTAGTTCTGACCTGTAGGTATGATCTCCCCTGGCTGCATAAGCTCTCTCCAGCAGTGTAAAACCCACACATACGAATGATGTATAAGGACAGCTCAAAATCTGTAAATTTCATGGAAAGCATTGTTAACTCCCTTCCTTTTCTCCTCTACATAAAATATGGTAAAAACACAAGGATGATTATCGTGATTGAGAGAGACATTTAAACACCTTACATTTAAAGATAATATGGTAAAATATATAAGCTTTTACGAAAAGAGAAATTAGTATTTATTTTTGGCTACAGTCTGTCCTGATGGAAGTTGAGTTTAGAGCTCAAGTAAGGGGGAAAATTTTTCTCTGCATGCTATTCTTTTACCATGTTGAAAGCAGAAGTATTTGCTCTTAAGCGGAGAATACATCCTTATGCAGTTTTTCAGGAGTTATTTCAATAAAAATAGATAAGATAAAGAAAGAGCTATCAATATCAATTAAGAGGGAAAAAAGCCACACGTGTCCTAAAGTCCTTGATTATTTTTCTCTCTTCAGTACCTGTACACACATTTATGGGAAATGAAAGAGAAAACAATAATGTACCTTTATAAAGAAAGGAAAACAATACCATTAAGTCACAAAAAACCTAAAACACTTCAGAGCAACATAAATCTCGCTGTCTAGATGGCAATTTCCAACTAACAGTATTGTGAAAAAGGAACTACAAGTTCATCCTCTGGAAAGAACTGCAGACAACATTATTTTATTAATCTTGTATCAAAAGTGCCTTTCGTCATGATTTCTAAGCAGTTTCAGAACTAAAGGGTGTTATATCTAGAAGTCAAAATTCTGAATCAAAATATTTCCAAACAAGCCAAAACTTTAGCTTCAATTTACAGGATAAATGCATGGGGGGTGGGGGGAGGGAAGAAAAAAAAGTAAATTACCAAAAAAACTACCACCAAACAACTGACCGACCAACCAACCAACCACCCAACCAAAAAAAGCCCCCAGAAAACCAACCAAACAAAACCAAAATGCAAGCAAGCAAGCAAACAACAACAACAACAAAAAAACCAACCCCCCTAACCAAATAAAAAACTCTCAAAAAACAAAAAAACCCCCACCACCACCACCAAAAAACCCCCTAAACCCTGAAATACCCTCCAAATCCCAAAAAACCCCAAAACCACTACTTCACAATATAATACTGTGCAACAACAAGGAATAACAAATCATCTTTGTCTGTAGGTAACAAAGTAGAAACTGCAGCACAGAGCATTTAATCAGACTTTCGAAGTGTTTAAGGTATGGCATTTTTTAAAATGTTGCTTCTACTCCATATTTTTCAGCAGCCCTGTTATTCTGCAAACAAAGTTTTTACATAACTGACAGATCATCTGAGGGTACATATTATACACATTCTGCTATGACATTTTAATGCCTTTCCAAAGAAATACAGCAAGACTATCAAGCTCTCTATTTTCCCTCAACCACATGTTCCTTTCCTTCTCATATTGATAAAGAAATTGCAGAATTCTGATGAAGTGAAGATGAGAAGAGTTTGTGCATTGAAAAAACCATGAGACACTGAAGAACCCATGAGCAAGGAACTGGGAGCACTGGTAGATATATACCAGAGAGATACTGAATGAGATAGTTTTCTCACTTTCCTGTTTGATTCAGGGTACCAGAATATCCAGGAGTCAGTTTAAACATTTCCATGCACTAAATGCATGTACATAATGTGCAATCTTCTTTCACAGAGGGGTTTTTTTGTATTTTATAATATATATGTAACAGTCTACTTGCATGAATACGTGTTTCGCCTAATCGATATACCAAACACCACAAGCTAAAACTAAGCTGTAGGGAAAATACTGAACACTAGGAAACT